>OY821520.1:114092754-114737754 GCA_963682025.1 Cordilura impudica
TTTAGTATTTTTATTTATTTTTTTATTTATTTTATTTAGTGGAAGAAATATTAAAGAAAATAAATCAAGATAATTTGTTTACCTCAAGGCGGCTTTCCCACAATACATGAGTTTTGTGCTAAGATATGAAAATTTTATGATCGATTTCAAATGAAAGGTAGTTCGAAGTCCTATCTAATACATTTTCTTGTAGGCCTGCCCAAAATCATTACCAATTTTTGGAGTAATTGAAGTTTGAATACTTAATTTTTACTTTAAGGTCATTAAAGTGCCCCGTAAACTGGTACTCTACAGAAGTGATATATGAGGTTTTTGTAGAAATAAAACACCAGAGAAAAATATGGAAAACGATAATACGAAAATGTTTATAACCTAATTTTTTTTCAAAAAATCTGAAAAAATTTTTAAAGATCTTTTGGGCTATCGGAATATTCCGCTTTAAGATTTGCAAAAAAAAAGTTTGCGCTGGTATCGCCCTAGTGTACACGTGTGCAGTCGAATTGCTACCTTATCCGCCATATTTAGCCCCCAGGGACAATTTTCACACCAAAGAAATGGCTAGGCGAATAAAAATTTAGCTCCAATGATAAAACCATTAATCAACCAAATGCCTAATTGGAGGACCTTGAGAAATCCCATTATTTGAAGGGATAAAAAAAATTGGAGAAACATTTTCTGAGCTAGAAGGAAACTATTTTTAGAAATACTTTTTATTTTGCATTCTAGATGTTCCGGATGTATTGATCCGTCCTCTTATCTTTCAATTACGGACTGATAATGAGAACATACGTTGATGGGGTTTCCAGAAAGATTTCATTCCAAAATTTATGTGTCAGTAGAACGCTGTTTTAATGAGCTATAACTTTTCGGCCAAGTTTATTAAATTTACAAATCCATTTACTTTTGTTTATCATTTTGTATTCCTTATTACATTCAATTGGAATATTTTTGCCTTTCTAAATGTCTACCAAGATTTCATTACTCAAGCTCCTTGTTTATCATTTCATAAACATCATCATCATCAACAACAACTGCTCACATGCGACTACTTTTACAAAATGTATTTTACCGCTTTTAGAATGCTGCACAAAAATACAACATTTCGTTTTAAGAAATAAATTCAAATTTATTAAATTCAAATACTGCTATATGTATTTACTATTGTTGATAGCCATCAGCAGTTTGAGGGTTGTCATATTATTCAGTTAAAAAAATCTAAGTTTTCAGTTTCCTTATTTTATGAAACATTTAGAATTCTTAGTTAATTAATGAGAGAGGGTTTTTTAAGTATTTTATGAAACATTTAGAATTCTTAGTTAATTAATGAGAGAGGGTTTTTTAAGTAAAATACAAATTCAACAAAACAACCGAAAGTTGAAAAGGTAAATTGACAATGCCACAACTCTTTTTTTTTTAGCACTATTATATTTAAAGTTTGTTTTCAATAGGTTGTATTCATAATGAAATATTAATTAAAATAGTATGTAGATTTAGTCTAAACGCATTACTATTTGCAATTTACTACATTGAGAGCATGTTAAACGTTTTTCTTTTAATAAGAAATGTTGTTTTCGTTCAGTTGCAATAAAATGCTTTAATGTTGTTATGTTCTGCAAGGTCATTGATGAACTTAAGTTCAAATACCTTTATCATTATTGAAAAACAAACCGTAACAGAAAAATGTATAATAGTATTAAAGTAAAAATAATGAGACTAGAAAAAATTCCACAAATTAAATTTAAACCCTTTAATTATTTAGAACATAATTTTAAAATATTCCAAATTTGACACAAGAAATAAGCGTAAAAGCAACAATGAATAGGCAAGCCCCGGTTAACGATGCATTTAACAACGCTACTTCGCTGTAACGTCGGTCCATCATTACAATTATTTCGCACGTTCTATTATAAAAACATTTCTTCTTAAATTCAAAACAAGCAGTGTTGTAATATTAATTAAATAAAAAATGCAAGATTAGTCTTAATTTTTAAAACACTTGGATTTATTAATTTTTTTGAACAAAGAGGGAATTTATATAATTCAAAAAAGGTTTTTTTTTTATTTCTCTGGGCTGACACAATTTTTGAAACAGAAACAAATGATTTAATGTTCAAAAAAGAACAAAAACAGTATTTTTTTCTAAGTTCTAAGTAATTTCGTTGTTATATAACACTTGCTGATTCCGGTCCGCGTTGCTGGCCCGAAGAAAACATCTGGATTTTATATTGCATCTAAATTTTAATACTGTGCCTTAAATACATTGCATTTAATAATATTATGAATATGACTGAAAAAAATATACGTTTTCTTGAATATTGTAACGCCACCTACAGGTGAAAAACTTTGTCAGCAACTTTAGTTTTATGTACATAATATATGTTGCGAATTTGAGCTAAATTGGACCGTAAATAATTTTTTTGGGAAAATCTCGACCCCAGCGCCACCTATCAGGTACAAAAAAAAGTTATGCAAATCGGAGAACCAAAGGAACATATTGTATGAATACGAAGTCGCTAGCATTAGTGGTTCAACAGTTATTAGAGTACCAACATACGCACCAACGTTTTTATATATTAAGATTTTATGCTCATATGTTATTATACCCTCCACACCAGTTTATAACAATAAAAAAAAATCTCTACATGTCTGTCGGTCTGTCCGTCGGTGGAAACCAAGATCACCCCCTCAATAGGTCAGCTGGGTTGTTCATTTCTATGGAAAATCATTGACTGACACCCTGAGCAGGTTTTTATTTAAAATCATGAATATCGGTTCAATAAGTCACGAGATTTAAATGAAAATGTAAATATATGAATTTTCTGTGTTGTTCTTGTGTGTGGTATCTGTAATTGTTATTGTTGTTGTGGTCGTTGTGGATGTAGCATTTGCTTCATTCCTCGTGTCATGAGGTTAAAGTCGTGCAGCTTAAAGCCAGTTCTGAGCTGCCAATGGCGCCGAGAGAAAATGTATTTAAGATAATCATTTAAATTTATTTAATACTGCTAATAAAAAAATAAATAAAATCTTGCGTTCTTTTCTGACGCATTTAATGATTCAACCAACTTAAAATTTTCGTAGACGAACATCTATTTTTTAATTGTAGTAGGGTTTAGTCGATTCCTTTTCGTTTACGGATGAGTCAGTAATTGAAAGCCTACTCTAATAATAGAAAAACTGCAATTTTTCAGATAGAAGTTAATTCTTTCTATTGAAATGGTAACCCTACCCATGTGATTTTACTATTGAGTTTAAGACACAGGTGAGGGCAACTCGGAAACTCTTGAAAGTGCTTCTAGTATAATTCTATTGTTATAAAGAATTAAATCTAATATTTACAATAAAAATACATTAAATATATAAAGAAAAAATAAACGAAGCTGAATTATTATTTATTATTATTTTTTTTAATTTATTTAAGATTTCTTGCCTTCGAGGTTATTTTATGCTGAAGGATTCTGCGCTCCAGTAAATTCCACAATTCTCTATAGGATTTAAGATCGGGTAATTGGGGGTGGTGATTTCAATTAATTTTTAGTATTGTAGAGCAACAGCTTTACATGGTGCGACGTATGTTTTGGATCATGTTGAAACTAAAAATCTGCTCCAAGGCTCAGTTGATGTGCGCTTTATTTTAAACTTTATGTTAGTACTGCCACCTCCTACATGTTTAACCGTTGGCAAAAGATTTGTTTCATTTGGTGTAAATAAAACATATTCTCAAAATTCTGGAGTCTTGTTTTCATACTCATTGGAAAAGTCCAAACTTTTTTTTTCTATTGACATCAGAAATAAATGGCATTCTATGTGCCACACGACCAATGATATTTAGAATTTTTTTAATATCACGAATGTCTTCGTCCAAGGATTCTTTCACTTTAGTAGTATAAACTCTTTATCCGTCTCAAATTAAACTGAGAGGAATCGGAGAGGTAATTTTGAAAATGTTGAGACAAGCTGAATTTGATCAATTTTTTCTATCTCAGTTGTGGCTAAGAAAGTTTTTCTATCTCTTATTTTCTCAATGCCCATGGATTGTAGATATTTTTTTATTTTTTTTATTTATTTGTGGCATTCGTATTTTCTGCCCAACTCACTGTATGCTTTTGCTATATGGCCCACGGTTTAAACTTTCAATTTATTATGAACTTTCGAGTCTTGTAACAGTTATTTCCAACTCGAACAAGGTTTCCTTTCTATTTTAAAATTCTTTACCAATTTAGCTGGGTTATAAATGAAATATTTATTATATCATATATTCTCAGTTTTGGACGGATTTTCTTCACAAAATTTATAAGATATTGTAATATTATTAAATATTATTCATTGAGTGACATTTTTAATACTTGGATTGAACAAAAAACTGCATAGTTATACCCTATACCACTATGTGGTTTGGGTATAATGACTTTGTGCTGCTGTTTGTAACTACCAAAAATATTTAATCTAGACCCATCTTTTATTATACCGATCGAGTCAGAATCACTTTCTGAGTCGATTTAGCTATGTCCGTCCGTCTGTGTGTCCATGTAAACCTTCTAATCAAACTACAGGTCGCAAATATGAATATATTTTGATGAAATTTGGTACAAAAGCCTTTTTCGGCCATAGGATGAACGCTATTGAAATTGATGAAATTCGGTCCATGTTCTGACCTAACCCCCATACAAATTACCCCTATGAAATCGCAATAAATTGCCATAAGATCCAAATTATCATATAGATCTTAGTAAAATTGGGTTTGTATATGTTTATTGTATCCATTAATCAGTAGTACAAAAATAATCCCTATTGGACAATTCTTAGTCATAGGCCCCATATAGAGCTGCTTCCCGATCTTCACTTAAATCTATCAAAAAAAAAAACAAGTAAGAAAATTATAGTCGGTCTAGACCGACTATACGATACCCTATACCATGCGTTTAGAAACCCTATCTCTTAGGCCCAACTAACTGGACATAGAAAATAAGCAAAAACCAAATTTGAGTGGGATTTTTATTAATTTTTTTGGCTGCAGATATGAAAAAGTTCATATCGGATGCTATATCTATATGGGGACTAGGTCCAAAAATGGACCAATCCTGATCATGTTTGATAAAGTCTCTTGTATTTTGCAAAAATATATACAAACAAAATTTGAGAAGAATCAGTGTATTATTTTTGTTTTTAATAGATTTAAGTGAAGATCGGGAAGCAGTCTATATGGGGCCAAAGGGATCATTTTTGGACTACTCATTAATGGATGTAATGAACGCATACAAACCCAATTTGAGTATGATCTATATGACAATTTGGATCTTATGGCAATTTATGTCGATTTCATAGGGGTAATTTGTATGGGGGCTAGGTCTGAACATGGACCGATTCTCACCAATTTCAATACTGTTCATCCCATGGCCGATAAAAGCTTATATACCAAATTTCATCAAAATATATTCATATTTGCGACCTGCAGTTTGATTACAAGGTTTACATGGACAGGACGGACGGACGGACATTGTTAAATCAACTCAAAAAGTGATTCTGATTCGATCGGTATAATTAAAGATGGGTCTGGGTCAAATATTTTTGGTTGTTACAAACAGCAGCACAAATAAAAACAAAAATATTGCACAGATTTTTCTCAAATTTGGTTTGTGTATATTTTTTCAAAATATAAGTGACTTTACCAAATATGGTCAGGATCGGTCCATTTTTTGACCTAGTCCACATATAAATATAGCACCCGATATGAACTTTTTCATATATGCAGCCAAAAAAATTAACAATGCCACTCAAATTTGGTTTTTGCTTATTTTCTATATCCAGTTAGTTGGACCGAAGAGATAGAGTTTCTAAACCATGGTACAGGGTATCGTATGGTCGGTCTAGACCGACTATAATTTTCTTACTTGTTTTGTTTTGGTATCGTCAACTAGATACTACATTCATATAAAAAAAAATCTTAACAGCGTTTTTTATAGCGCTTTTAAAAATTTCTATGTTTTAGTACCCATAAATTAGAAAAGGAAACACCATTACAGGTGAAAATCCATAAGTCCCACCAAAGTCCATTAAGTCCATAAGTCCATTGTCTCAGAGAAAATGTCCATAACTTCGACAGAAGGCCAACGCATAGTTGGCGTTAGAATACACCCAAGTAACAGCCTATTGAGGATAACAACAGGAATTATTTGATACAGCTGTCATTACGAAAAGTAATTGTTTCCTGGCTTCCAGATTATAGCGGACTGGAGGGAAATAAGATCGCGGACGAATTTGCCCGATTGGCCTCCACTGTGAGGTGAATTGGTCTACCATAACGTCCGTAACTAAGAAAACTAAATATACTTTGGGAATTTGGAATAACTCCGAAGGTCTTAGGCAATCGATAATTGTTGATAAATTGTATCACACCAGGATAAGGTTACTAAAGGGATTCATTACGGAACACTACAAATTAAACTACCACTTACGTGTAACATTGTGTCTTGTCTGGAGGATGACGAGACCCAAACCCATATGGTATGTGAAAGTGTTGCAGTGTGTAGGTCCAGAAGACGAATTTTTTAAACCCTGACGACATACAACTTTCTTGTCCATCTTCTAGACTCACGTTTATTCAAAAGTAACTGATAACTCAATGACTTTTTGAATAATATATGTAAATTTTTTTTTCTTGGCGAAAAAGCGTTTTGTTCCAAATAATAGGTTTTCTCAAGATCCTCAAAAAAAGCGCGTGTTTCAGCGATACCCTCTTCGTTGGACCCAAATCTCTTACCGCCGAGCCATTCTGGTTTGTTAACAGTAAATAGGCGCAGCAGGCTAAACAATATGCTGAATGGGATAGCAATTCCTAGCCCAATTTATGGAATTTTGCCATGGCGACTACACACATGTGCGTCAGTGCGATGTCAGCACTTTTGCCTCAGCAAAGTTGGATCCAAGAGCCTCTCTCGAAACGAATGGTATAGGGTCTAGGCCGACTATAATTTTCTTGCTTGCTTTTTTTTTTATTATCAATAGCGATCGTTCTTTCATCAAAATATATTGATATTTGCTATCTGTAGTTTGATTAAGGACAGACTGATTACTAATAAATTTTCAGTGAACCATTCTTGAGAAACATCTACTGTGGCGAAAAAAACTGATCGACATTAGGATTTATTTTCTTAAATTGCATAACAAATGTTAGTATGCTCTTGATATTCATTAATATGCTCACAAGATTGCGTTGTATTTTAGAATTTACCGTTATTAAAATCATAAACATTTCAGATTTTGAAAGTCATCCGTCTGTTTGAAAGAAAGCAGAAAAGTGCCAAGCAAAAATAGTATTCGACAAGCATTGTTTCTCCTTGTCTTGGGCTCATCTCTTTGGTCCTTCGGACATGAAAAAGTTCATATCGGAAGCTATATTTATATGGACACTAGGTAAAAAAATGGACCGATCCTGACTATATTTGGTAAGGTCACTTATTTTTTTCAAAAAAACATATACAAACCAAATTTGGGAAAACTCTGTGCAATATTTGTGTTTTTTTTTTTGATAGATTTAAGTGAATATCGGGAATCAGCTTCATATGGGGGCTATGACTAAGATTTGTCCTCTTGGGTTTATTTTTGGACTACTGATAAATGAATGTAATAAACAAACCCAATATGACCGAGATCTATATGATATTCGGATATTATGACAATTTAAGTCGATCTCATAGGGGTCATTTGTACGGGGACTAGGTATGCACATGAACCGATTTTCACCAATTTTAATAGCGTTCATCATATGGCCGATGGAAGCTTATATCTGTGGTCACAAGCGATAACCGCCTAAGTCGACTTAAGAACGATTTGAGTTATGTATGCTATCATATTCTAATATAAACGCTTTATATTGACGTGAAATCCCCATTTCTCTAACACTGTTTAATAAAAAATTATTAATGAAAACATACTGACCTAAGTTGTAATGAAGCCTCATTAGATTTATATAAAAAGTTATTTATCTCGAAAGCATGGTATTCGACGATTTGGGTCATCTTTGCTATCATGTTCTACTAAAAACGCTTTATATTTACGTGAAATCCCAATTTCTCTAGCATTGTTTATTAAAAAGTTATTAATGAAAACATTCTGACCTAAGTCGTACTGAATTACATTTATATAAAAAGTTATTTTTCTCAAAAGCATGATTTTCGACTTAGGCGGTTAATGCTTGTGACCACAGATATTCTAAATTTCATCGAAATACAGACGGACAGACGGACATCGCTAAAATCGACTCAGAAAGTGATAGTGAGTCGAACGGTTTGGTAATTACAAACGTCAGCACAAACTCATTATTACCTAACCAATATTTAGTGGTATAGGGTATAAATATGTGCTCGAACTGTTTCCCGACAACCAATTGAGGCTAATATAGGCTGTTATCTTCCTATGAAGAAGCGTATATACTAAATTTCATCAAAATATTTTATATTTGCGACCTGTAGTTCGCTTAAAAGGTTAAATCGAATCAGAAAGTGACTCTGAGTCGATCGGTATAATAAAATATAGGTCTGGGTCAAATATTAGTTAGCATGGAAGACTTGCACATTCGGTTATTATATTTTAAGCGTCACATCTAAAAATTCAACAGCACTTACAAAATATTTGATTTTTTTAAATAAATTGTCTTTAATTAGCTTTGGGTCTTATGCGACCCCAAGTCCAAAAGTGCTAATGGGGTCATATTATTTTTTTCAGAAACCCTAGGCTATTAAAATAAAATATAACGTTTAAAAGTAGAAAACTGATAAATTTTTGATACAAAGTATTTAGAAAGAGTACATTTACTGAATATTTCACAAAAAACTAATTTTTCTCGAAATCCACAAAAAAAATTCTTAAAAAAAAAATTCTGGCAGAGGAATTTACTTAAAAATTCACACAGTTAATCTCTAACATATATTTGACATAACTTTAAAGTGCCAGATCCATTTTTTGAAATTTTGCTTAAGAAAATTTTTTAAAACTTAAAAAAGGAGTTTTCAAAATTTTATCAAAAAAATTTTCCATCTTTGGTCTCATTTCGCAATAGGTTAACAAGGTGTTAATAAAACATTACTTCCTATCTGAGTTCTTATGGGTATAGAGACCGAACAAAAATTATGGCTTTAATCAATTTGTTAAAGTTGAAGAAATGCTCATCACATTTCATGACCTAGAGTTTTTTTTGGCACAAAAGTGGTCTGGGGCATTTGTTATTTCTTGGCGAGTTCTGATTCGATTTTGAATCTATATAGCTTTTTTGAAAAGAAAATTTAACACTGATATCGATTCATATAACAATTTGTCGAAAAAATTAAACTATAGAACGAAATTTTCGTAATATCTGAAAAAAGTCATCTTCCCCATATAAACAAACACACTTGAAATATTCAGTAGAGTTGAGGCGCTTCTAAATTTTTTTTGATTGACCCAAAACTTTGTATTTATCAGTTTTTTTTTTGCTATTCGCATATTTCTAGGGGTTGAGACCGAGAGTTTGAACACTTTTTAGCCACTTTAGAACACTTCCTTAGCCAGGACTTTACCTAAAAACACTAAGGGGTACTTAGGCATATCAGTTACACCTCAAACAATAAGAAATGTCTTAACAAACACAGTTTCCATGCACGATTAGCCAGGAAGAAGCCACACATTTTTAAGAAAAGCAGAAAGTTGAAATTAGATTTCGCGAAAGAACATACAAAACCTCTGGAGTTCTGTTGAATTTGAATTTGAAAATCGGTGTTTGTTCAGACCTAGTCCCCGTACAAATGACCCCTATGAAATCGACTTAAATTGCCATAAGCTCCAAATTATCACATAGATCTTAGTCAAATTGGATTGGTATGGGTATGTTTATTACTCCCATTAATCAATAGTCCAAAAATAAACCCTATAAAACAATTCTTAGTCATAGCACCCATATAAAGCTGCTTCCCGATCTTTTCTCAAATTTGGTATGTATATATTTTTTCAAAAAATAAGTGACCTTACCAAATACGGTCAGGATCGGCCAATTTTTCGACCTAGTCCCCATATAAATATAGCATCCGATATGAACTTTCAGAGGCACAAAATTAATATCAGTACCACTCAAATTTGGTTTATGCTTATCTTCTATATCTAATTATTTGGACGTAAGAGATAAGGTCCCTCAACGCATGGCATAGGTATCGTATAGTGGGTCTAGACCGACTGTAATTTTCTTACTTGTTTCTATTGAATATATGTTTTGTTCCTTAATAAAACGCTCAATAAGTTCCTTTTTTTAAATAAAACAGCCTACCGTTTTTCAGTAATAAATATACAAACTTTATGGTCTATGTCGAATAGTTTTTTTGGCCACTGTATTTAAAATTGAATTTAGTTTAATACTCAACTGGTTGACAACCCTATTAGATCTATTTTTTCACCCAATTTATAATTATATATTGTTTCTATTTTTAATATATAACAATCAATTATATTTATTTTTATTTTCTTTTTTGCTTCTTTCCAGGTATGTCGCTCTAATATTTTTCTTAAATAATTCAAAATTGTAAGTATTTCATTAAAAATTTGAATAGATATGTACATATGTATATTCCATACATTTTGTATCATTGCGAAATTCTCATTTCTGTATATTAAGCATTTTTGAAATTCTTCAATGTTATATTTTTCTTTACTTTATTTCTCACTATGTGTGCTTTTATTTTTACGCCCTACACCATTCTGTGGTAAGGGTAGTAATGAGTTTATAATTTTGTTACTGAAAGCTTTTAGAAGATAATACAATATGGTGTAGGGTGTCATATATTCTGACTTGACCGAATTACAAAACTCTTATTTGTTTCTTATTTTTGTCTTTATGTCGCTTGCCGTCAAACAGTATTTTTCGTGTCGCTATCAAATTTCGTTTTACCTTCAGTTGTTTTGTATGATGTTCGAATTACTCATGTTTGGAATTTGCAAAATCTGATGTTGGTTCTAATATTTCACAAGTTGACATCATTATTAGCTTTACCCTTAGTTTTCAATAGAAAACATTGACGAACTTAAAACATACTCGTACAATTGAAGCGCGGTGCTTTTGTTAGTACAAAGCAGACCTCGAGTTGCTTGCGATATATTTTTATATTTTTTTTCGTCTTGTATTCACTTGCATAAGAACACAATTCGTCATAGGTAGTCAGTATAATATACGTATAATATAATATTGATTCAACTTACAATTTTAATGCCTGTACATTTAGCACTGGTAATATAGCTGATGGATGATGAGTTAGCAATTAATAACTTTTTTTTATAAACCTCCACACCACTGTTATAGGTTTGTCATTCCATTTCCATTCCATTTGTAATGCATCCATTTGTAAGACGCGAAAACTATATATTTTCTTGATCCTTATAACAAGGAAGTTGATTTAGAAATGACAGTCTGTCCGTCTGTTTGTGGAAACAACGATCACGCCCTCAATATCTTAGCTAGACCGTTCGTTTGAGTATAGAATCGTTTATTAACTTCCCAAAGGAGTTGCTATTTAAATTCTTCAAAATCGGCTAAAAGGGTCATGAGATATGAATGAAACTTTGAAAAACTTTTGAAAAATTAAAAATGTTCAGTGTGTTTGTTGTTTTTCTTAAGATATGTTTTATATCCTGTATTTGTTCTTCTTGTTGAAGTCATTGTAGTTGTGAGTGTATTTTTACTGCACGTGTCACATTGGCCTAAGCAAGTATTGCCACATAATGTTTAATCGTTATCGTGATATAATACCCTTTTTTAAAAAAGTGTAATTTAAAAATTAGTAAAAATCAGAAAGTTAAAATTTTAAATTTAGAATTCAAAATTCAAAATTTAAAATTAAAAATTAAAATTTTAAAATTAAAAATGAAAAATGAAAAATTAAAAATTAAAAATTAAAAATTTAAAATTAAAAATTAAAAATTAAAAATTAAAAATTAAAATTAAAAATTAAAAATTAAAAATTAAAAGTTAAAAATTAAAAATTAAAAATTAAAAATTAACAAGTAAGAAAATTATAGTCGGTCTAGACCGACTATACGATACCCTATACCATGCGTTTAGAAACCCTATCTCTTAGGCCCAACTAACTGGACATTGAAAATAAGCAAAAACCAAATTTGAGTGGGATTTTTATTAATTTTTTCGTCTGCAGATATGAAAAAGTTCATATCGGATGCTATATCTATATTGGGATTAGGTCCAAAAAAGGACCGATCCTGACCATGTTTGGTAGAGTCTCTTGTATTTTGCAAAAATATGTACAAACAAAATTTGAAAGAATCAGTGCAATATTTTTGTTTTTTAATAGATTTAAGTGAAGATCGGGAAGCAGCTCTATATGGGGTCAAAGGGATCATTTTTGGACTACTCATTAGTGGGTGTAATGAACGCATACAAACCCAATTTGAGTAAGATCTATATGACAATTTGGATCTTATGGCAATTTATGTCGATTTCATATGGGTAATTTGTATGGGGGCTAGGTCTGAACATGGACCGATTCTCACCAATTTCAATAGCGTTCATCCCATGGCCGATAAAAGCTTATATACCAAATTTCATCACAATATATTCATATTTGCGACCTGCAGTTTGATTACAAGCTTTACATGGACACACAGACGGACGGACGGACGGACGAACGGACGGACATTGTTAAATCAACTCAGAAAGTGATTCTGATTCGATCGGTATAATTAAAGATGGGTCTAGGTCAAATATTTTTGGTTGTTACATACAGCAGCACAAAGTCAATATACCCAAACCACATAGTGGTATAGGGTATAAAAAGTAAAAATTAAAAATTAAAAATTAAAAATCAAAAATCAAAAATCAAAAATCAAAAATTAAAAATTAAAAATAAAAAATTAAAAATTAAAAATTAAAATTAAAAATTAAAAATTAAAAACTAAAAACTAAAAATTAAAAATTAAAAATTAAAAATTAAAAATTAAAAATTAAAAATTAAAAATTAAAAATTAAAAATTAAAAATTAAAAATTAAAAATTAAAAATTAAAAATTTAAAATTAAAAATTAAAAATTAAAAATCAAAAATTAAAAATTAAAAATTAAAAATTAAAAATTAAAAATTAAAAATTAAAAATTAAAAATTAAAAATTAAAAATTAAAAATTAAAAATTAAAAATTAAAAATTAAAAATTAAAAATTAAAAATTAAAAATTAAAAATTAAAAATTAAAAATTAAAAATTAAAAATTAAAAGTTAAAAATTAAAAATTAAAAAAAAAACATTAAAAATGAAAAACTAATAATTAAAAATTAAAAATTAAAAATTTTAAAATTTTAAATTTAAAATTAAAAATTAAAAATTAAAAATTAAAAATTAAAAATTAAAAATTAAAAATTAAAAATTAAAAATTAAAAATTAAAAATTAAAAATTAAAAATTAAAAATTAAAAATTAAAAATTAAAAATTAAAAATTAAAAATTAAAAATTAAAAATTGAAATTTAAAAATTAAAAATTAAATTATTTAAAAATTAAAAATTAAAAACTAAAAATTAAAAATTAAAAACTAAAACTTAAAAATTAAGAATAAAACATTAAAAATGAAAAACTAATAATTAAAAATTAAGAATTAAAAATTTTAAATAAAAAATTAAAAATTAAAATTAAAAATTAAAAATTAAAAATTAAAAATTAAAAACTAAAAATTAAAAATTAAAAATTAAAAATTAAAAATTAAAAATTAAAAATTAAAAATTAAAAATTAAAAATTAAAAATTAAAAATTAAAAATTAAAAATTAAAAATTAACAATTAAAAATTAAAAATTAAAAATTAAAAATTAAAAATTAAAAATTAAAAATTAAAAATTAAAAATTAAAAATTAAAAATTAAAAATTAAAAATTAAAAATTAAAAGTTAAAAATTAAAAATTAAAAAAAAAACATTAAAAATGAAAAACTAATAATTAAAAATTAAAAATTAAAAATTAAAAATTAAAAATTTAAAAATTTTAAATTTAAAATTAAAAATTAAAATTAAAAATTAAAAATTAAAAATTAAAAATTAAAAATTAAAAATTAAAAATTAAAAATTAAAAATTAAAAATTAAAAATTAAAAATTAAAAATTAAAAATTAAAAATTAAAAATTAAAAATTAAAAATTAAAAATTAAAAATTAAAAATTAAAAATTAAAAATTAAAAATTAAAAATTAAAAATTAAAAATTAAAAATTAAAAATTAAAAATTAAAAATTAAAAATTAAAAATTAAAAATTAAAAATTAAAAATTAAAAATTAAAAATTAAAAATTAAAAATTAAAAATTAAAAATTAAAAATTAAAAATTAAAAATTAAAAATTAAAAATTAAAAATTAAAAATTAAAAATTAAAAATTAAAAATTAAAAATTAAAAATTAAAAATTAAAAAGTAAAAATTAAAAATTAAAAATTAAAAATTAAAAATTAAAAATTGAAAATTAAAAACTAAAAATTAATATTAAAAATTAAGAATTAAAAATTTATTTTTTTTTAATTTAAAAATTAAAAATTATAAATTTTAAATCAATAAAAAATTAAAAATTTAAAATAAAAAATTAAAAATATAAAATTAATTAAAATTAAAAAATAAAGATTAAAAATAAAAACCAAAAATTTAAAAATTTTACAAATTTAAATTTAAAATTTTAGATTAAAAATTAAAAGTTAAAAATTACAAAATTCTAAATTGAAAATTATAAATTTTAATTTCTTTCTTTTGTTTCTTTTCTATTTCTATTAGTTTTGTTTTCGTTTATTACAATTATGTTTATGCAAATTAATGAGTTTACCAATTAAAAATAAAAACTAAATACCTTATTTCTAAATATGCCACTATGAATTTAAGTTAAAATAAACAATTTTCATTTCTGCCTGATCACTTAATTTTCAACAATTGTTCAAATTAGGTTATGCAATTTTATCAATAAAAGATAAATTCTTAAAAAAAAGCCATTCCACAATTAAGGCTTTTATTTGACTTCAAGCCAAAGTCAATGACAAACGCTTTCCTATGCTAATCTACATTTTTGTTTATATTAACCATCTTGTGATCTTCTTCAATAACTATAACTTATGCTTTCAGATATTTGTTTATAAAGTTATATTATTGATATGTGTTGCCAAGAGTTCTAATTATAATAATAGGTCGCATATATATGCACCCTACAGTGCATTACATTTATCTGCAAACAAACTTTTTGATGCCTACTGGCAGCCTCGAAAGGCAAAAATTTGTCATATAAGTTGGGCTGAAATGAAACGTTATAATTTCATAATTTTTTTTCTTAAATGTTTATTTGGACCTTTAAGTTATTTCCATTACTTTTTGAAGATAATATCGGTGAAGAGGGAGGGTGCCGCCATTGTTGATGATTATTTGTGCTGTTATTCTGAAGAAAATTTCAGAATTCTCTTTGAGAGCTTCCATAGACTCATGACTTTAAAAAAGAACTACAAAAAAACCCAGAGTCAAAAACGTCTTTTGGATTAGTGGAGTAAAATAAGTAAAGAGCACCCCATCGCAGAGTTATCGTACAAGTTACTAACTTAAGCAATATTTAATGTGAATATAGTTTTTTTTTTAATTATTATTTCAATTGTACGAATACTTTTTCTTATTATTTTTCTTTTCTTTTTTTATATAAAATTGTTAAAGATAATAATTCTTAAATAAGTTTAAAAAAAAAAACTAATACATAGTTTAATAACTTATTAGAAGAAGAAAAATCAGCTTAATTAAATTTCTCTTATTTTTTATGTAGTATGTCAGCTTTAATTTTAGGTGTTACAAAAATATTTTTCTATTAACAAAACGTGTCTATTTATTCCAAACTCGAGTTATTACAACTAACATTCGCTTGTGTTAGTCTAATTAAAAAAATAATCATTTAAAAATTACAACTTTTTTATGTATGTTTTCTTATACTCAATAATCGCAAAAATTAATAATAAAAGTGTTTTTCAAAAACTTTTCAATCTAAAATACTATTATGAAATTATTTTTCGGATACACAAAGTATCACGCGGTTCTCTACAATTTTAAATAGCACGTTTTATAAAAAAAAAAAAAATATTTACAAACTTAATTTTTATTTCTTTTTACTATTTTTTAGACCCTTTTTATTTATTTTTATTAACCACGACGATTTATTTATCAAATGGAACCAGACTTTTATTTATTTATTTTTTTTTTTTTTTATTTTTTCGTTACGACTCACCCATTTGATCGACAAATTAGATAGCACACATTCGTTAAACTTAAAAATCCTTTTATTTCCTTTATATAAATATCCTATTGGAATCAATTTAATTAGTTGATTTGACTAGTACTTTGTTGGATAACCTTTATTTTTAATAATGGCAGTACATCGACGCTGCCTTGACAAATTTATTTTCCGACATCTTTCAAGGGGTTGGAATTCCATGCTTTTTCGATTTCTTCACATAATAGACTTAAATTTTATAGGTGTGGTACGGTAAATTCGTATTTTTACGTCGCTTCGCAGATTATCGATCGGGTTTAGTTCCGGGGATTTGCCCCGCCCAAGATCGATTTTGCTGTAACTGAGTTATTTTTGTACAGACTTTGCAGTATGTTTAGAATAGTTATCTTGTGCCACCTTTTTTATGCTATTTGCTCTATAGTGCCCTCTATACACGTAATTAGAGCCATTCCACACCTGGAGAAGCTTTCCCAGACTAATACACATCATCCTCATGTTTCACCATTTTTAATTTGAGTAAATGATCAAATTTTTTTGACAATGTGTCCAAACAAATTATTTTCACTCAGTCTGTTTTTATACCGTCCACACCACAGTGCAGGGGGTATATATATAGGTTTTGTCATTCCGGTTCTATTGCATCAAAAAAAAGCATTTCCGACCCCCCTTAAAGTGTATATATTCTTGATCCTTATAACAACACGAGTCGATATAGCGATGTTCGTCAGACTGTCTGTCCGTTGAAATCACGCTCATTCGCTAAAAAAAACCGTTTACTTGGGTACGATTAGGATAATATTGTTTGTCATTATTTCGAGCAGGTTGGTATTTAAAATGGTATAAATCGGTCAACATTGTACCGTGGTATGTCGAAATAGATAAAGATACCTTTACAAAATTTAAAAAATTCAGTGTGTTTGTTGCATAATTAGTATTAAGATTATGAAATTGTTGCTTTTTATACCCTCCACACGTCAGTGGCAGAGGGTATATATAGGTTTGTCATTCCGTTTGTACGCATCGAAGAACTAATTTCTGACCCCATAAAGTATATACATTCTTGATCCTTATCACAGCTCGAGTCGATAGAGCGATGTCCGTCTGTCCGTCTGTCTGTTTAAATCACGCTCATTCACAAAAAAAGCCACCTAACTGGATAAGGTTACAAAAATATCATTTGCCATAATTCCCAGCAGGTTGGTATTGAAAATGGGCTACATCGGACATCATTGTGATTAGATACGAGCAAAAATATATAGATATCTCTAAAAAAAAACATAAAACCCAGTGTGTTTGTTCTAACAGTTCAGTGGTTGAACATAATAATTGTACAAACAACATAAAAAAATGCCACAGAAATAATGTGCATATTTATTAACAATACCAAGAACACAATAACATAGCTCATGTTTGTAGTATTGCCACATATTTTTTTATCGTTATCACGTTATAATAAAAAAAATCGCCAATATGAAAGAAAAAATGATAACGAAAAATGGAAATTTTCCAATGGAAAATGAAAATGGAAAATGGAGAATGAAAAATAAAAATGAAAAACGGAAAATGGAAAATGTAAAATAGAAAATGAAAAATAGAGAATAGAAAATGGAAAATGAAAAAAGAAAATTGTAAAATTAAAAATGGAAAATGAAAAATTAAAAATAGAAAATGGAGAATGGAAAATGAAAAATGTAAAATGAAAAGCGGAAAATGGAAAATGAAAAATGGAGAATGGAAAATGTAAAATGGAAAATGAAAAAAGAAAATTGAAAAATGGAAAATGCAAAATGGAAAATGAAATTGAAAAATGGAAAATGAAAATTGAAAAATGGAAAATGAAAATTGAAAAATGGAAAATGAAAATTGAAAAATAAAAATGGAAAGTGGAAAATGGAAAATGGAAAAGAAAACTGAAATATGAAGAATGGAAAATGAAAAATGGAAAATGGAAAATGAAAATTGCAAAATGGAAAATGGAAAATGGAAATGGAAAATGGAAATTGAAAATTGAAAAATTTAAAATGAAAAATGGAAACTGAAAATGAAAAATTAAAAATGTTAATTGAAAAATGAATATTAAGAATGAAAAATGGAAAATGGAAATGGAAAAATGGGAAATGGAAAATGAAAATTGAAAAATGGAAAATAAAAATGGAAAATGAAAATTGAAAATTGAAAAATTAAAAATGGAAATAGAAAAATGGAAAATGCAAAATGGAAAATGAAAATTGAAAAATGGAGAATGAAAAATGAAAATTCAAAAAATAAAAATGTAAAATGGAAAATGAAAAATGAAAAGAGGAAAATGGAAATTGAAAAATGAAAAATGAAAAATGAAAAATTGAAAATGGAAAATGAAAATTGAAATATGAAAAATGAAAAATGTTAAATGGAAAATGAAAATTGAAAAATGGAAAATGTAAAATGAAAATTGAAAAATGGAAAATGGAAAATGAGAATTGAAAAATAGAAAATGGAAAATGAAAATATAAAAATAAAAAATGGAAAATGAAAATTGAAAAATGGCAAATGGAAAATGAAATTTGAAACATGAAAATTGAAAAATGAAAAGTTAAGAATTTAAAATTAAAAAAGGAAAATGAATTATAAAAGATGAAAAATTGAAAATGGACAATGAAAATTGAAAAATAAAAAACGGAAAATGAAAAATGGAAAATGAAAAATGGAAAATGAAAAACGAAAACTGAAAAATTAAAAATGGAAAATGAAAATTGAAAAATGAAAAATGGAAAATGAAAATTGAAAAATGAAAAATTAAAAATGGAAAATGAAAATTTAAAAATGAAAGATGGAAAATGAAAATTGAAAAATGATAAATGGAAAATGAAAATTGAAAAATGGCAAGTGGAAATTGAAAAATTAAAAATGAAAAATGAAAATTGAAGAATTAAAAATGGAAAGTGGAAAATGAATAATGAAAATTAAAAAATGAAAGATGAAAAATTAAAAAATGAAATATTGAAAAAGGAAAATGGAAAATGAAATATGAAAAATGGAATATGGAAAGTGGAAAATGAAAATTGAAAAATGGAACATGAAAAATTAAGATTGAAAAATGAGTAATGAAAGATGAAAAATGAATAATGAATAACGAAAATTAAAAATTACTAATTAAAGCTTAAAAATTAAAAATTTAAATTAAAAATTAAAAATTAGAAATTAAAAATTAAAAATTAAAAGTTTAAATTTCTATATTTAGTTTCTTACATGTATTATTTATGTATTTTTTTTGTATTATATGTAATGCAGATAAAAATAAAAAATAATTCAGATAAAGATATTATAAAATTAGCTTATTTTTAATAATAATAATTTTTAGCCAAGAATCATTTGAATTTTGGTATTCGGAATTAATGTTTCAGTATCGGCAAAAGTTTAAAAGTTGTAGCCGTACTCGACATTGGGTGAATATACAGTTTAAGACTCAGGTGGAGGGTATCAAAAAATTCGGCACAGCCGAATTTAACACTCTTACTTGTTAATAATATATTTTGTTTACATTTGTTTGTTATAAATAGTGCAATAAGTTGAGATATTAATGTAAACGTAAAACCGATGTGGAGGGTACCAAAGATTCGGCACAGCCGAATTTAACAATCTTACTTGTTAATTGTGCTTGTGGATAAATTTGTTACCTAATTCTGGGCGCAGTCAAAAAAGGATCTGCCTTGCACATTTAGACTATAGCATGGCCGGTTCTCTCGGTCGCCTTTCTACGCCTTTTTTTTTTAATAGATTTCGATTTTTCGTAGTGTTTGATAGCGTTATACACTTTCTTTGTGTACGTCAGCTTGTCTTGTGCGATTTTAAATGTCCGCTATATTATTAGTACAATTGATCTAACTTTAACACTTTTTTTTAAATAGCACCTCTCTTTTTCTATTTAAAATTACTAGCATAGCCCAGCACTCGAAATTCGAATGCAAATTCTTGAAAATTATATTTTTCATACAATTTTTTTCTTTCAATGTTTTTTAACCTATATGTATGTATATATAAAAAATTTATGAATATTTAAATAAAATTCTTTAAATTTTAGCAATTCACGATTCAGCACAGGGCGTGTGATATACAATTGTAATGAAATTCAATTAAATAATAAATGCACAGGCGATGAATTGTGAATTGGCTAAAATTGATTAGCATACCTTTAGGCTCTTATAAAATTATTTATTATAAATTTTTTTTTATTTTATATATTTTTAACACATTATATATAAATTTTATCATTCGGCACTTCTCCTCCATATGATCTATAACTATGACAAACTTCACACTACTCCGTGTGCGCATTTTGCTTGAAAACCCATTGAAAAATTTACATTCACGTATTAATATATAGATATAAACATACCAACACTTAGAAGTAAAAATAACTTTTAAAAGAATTACATGATAAAAATAAAATAATAAATGTTTGTATAATTTAATGTTCGTTAGTAAACGAGCTATTTAAAATGTCGCCAATGTATGCGTAATATTATTATTAGCCGAATATTCGGTTTCTGTGTATAACGAATATTTGTTTTACGGTAAAATGGTGGAATACCATGTTCGTGAGTGTAAGAACAATTAAGAGCAAATTTTTTGTTTACTTTTTTTTTATTTTTCTTATAGAATTTTCCACAAATTTTAAAGTTTTAATTCTTTCGCAAAATATATCTATTTTCTCTGAAGGAGTTCAGATAAATAAGATTTTTTTTGCTAATGTTCTTAAGCTTTCCATCTGTATCTTTAGCACCATTATCCCGTTATGTAAATCAATCATATTCCTATCTCTTTGTCTAGCCGTCACCAAACACTAAATTTTTGTCCCGCATTGTCATATGAATTTAATAACAATATCTGCTGTTCGAGTAAATTACCTTGTAGTTATTTATTCATAAGCTTCAATATGTTCTGAACAGTTTTTGCCCTCTAACTGATTGTTGTTGTTGTCGTTCATATTTTACTTCCTTTTGTTCTGGCCGTGTTACTGTTGTTTCTTACCTGTTTCTAACAACAATGATATTAATATTAATATCCGGAGTTGTATGTTGTATGTTGTGGTGTGTTTATTCTTCAGGTGATTTAAAGAAATGTTGGTAAAACTGGATTTTTATTTTGTTGTTGTTGTGTCTGATATTTGTTATGAATTACCTTGTTTTGCTTTTATAGTATGTGGATAACTCATTCAATTAGTTTGATACATTAAATTTCTCATCTCACTACTACCACGTTTCAAATTCTTCCCAAACACTTGTACCTACATACATACATACGTTTATAAAAATAAGAACCAACTGGATTTTCCTGTTTTTAAATTTTCAATAAACAAAATTCTCTCTTCTCTCTCCTCTCTCTCTCTCTCATTTAACTTACAAATATTATTGTTTTGTTTTTGCCAACTTTGTCTAGTTACAAAACCATCAATGGTATGATGATGTTGTTGTTTGAGTTGTTGAGTTCGGTCGGTCGGTCGTTGAAATCGGTCGAAGTGTGAAGTTTTGTATGAAGTCTGTTTATGCAATTGTTCCACTTAATGTTATGACAACATTAACAACAAATATAGAATACAGCCAAGAATAGTTTGTGTATGTATGTATGGCTTTGTTTTTGTTTCTATTTCAACGTGTTTCTCAGCTATTATCGAGACACAGAGTTGCGAATTATTAATTCATTGGCAGTGAATCTCTTCAATTAATTTTACCATTAGATAATTTAATAAAGAAATTGATAAAATCATGTGTTGTCATGCTTTTTACAAAAATATTGTAAATTTCTCAGATCTAGTTAGCCGGGAAGTTGGTGAAAATTCAATTACAAAAAACGGCCTCAAGCAAACAGAGTTAAATTAATGCATATGCAGAAAAGTTCATGTTAAACAAAATTGTACATATTTGAACAAATTCCCTCCAAATTTAAACTTTTTTGGCCAAAGAGACCCCTTATTGGTTCTCGTATTTGTCAGTGAGACTAAAATTATATACTAAGATATATAAGTTGATTAGCAAAGTTTCCGATATGCCAAGAAAAATTCCGATTGTAGCACCAACCAGATGGCTTTCTATAGAAAGAGTAATTATGGAAAGCTTGAGTTTTTAACGTTGTCAACGAAAAATCGTTTGAGACGACTCCGTTAAAGAATATATACAATGGATAGGTTAGGTCAGATGGGTTACCCGCCCGAAGGCGAGTATACTCGGAGGCCATATGGCTCATTGTTGTACCCTTAAGAAAGTGTCGGAAGGTAAAGATAGAAAAAGAGGTAATAAAAGTACAGATAGATAATGTAATGAGTATAGAAAAGAAGAGAAAAATGAAAAGAGCTCGTTTGCCCGTTACGTGTCACTCCTGAACCCGCCAGATTCCCTCAAGAGTCTGCAAGGTCGCCGAATGAAACATCTGCTATGCAGCCCAGAATATCGAAGAACCTTTGCCCGCTCCTTCAGTACTGGGAATTCACACCGAAAATGTGGCACTGACTCTTTTTCGTCCACATCCATACAGCTCCTACAGAAGTCATCTCTCGAGGCATCTATGCATTCGGTCACCCATCCTATGCACAGTGTCCATTGAGTATTCTTATAAGTAGGCTGATTGTCCCTTTAGCAAAACGAAAGTTCTCCTTGGATTAGGCAAGGGCCATAGGATCTGGGGTATTCTGCAAGAGGTCAGTTGTGTCCACCATGTCAAGATCAGCTGCGTCTTCAGTTCGGATAGAGGGATTCTAATATCAGTGTCCATCGTCAGCCAGCTTGTTTCCTTTCACCCCACTATGTCCCGGAACCCATATCAGCCTCACGATGTGTTGCCGGATTTGGTCGAGGGTCCTGATACATGACCTCACAAACTTCGATTTAACTGTCATCGATTTCAGAGCTTTGAGAGGAGGTAAAAGAATGATTTTGAGTCGATCGGTGCAATAAAAGAGGGTATAGGATAGGTACAAGGCATAAAAATATGGAAATGCAATTTCTTTAAAAAAATGTTTATACTTTTTGAGAAATAGATTTTTTTTTAAATATTGTAAATCTTACTGGACTTTCAGGCATAGTCAAGCTCAAAAAGCGTATGAAACTATGAGATCTAATCGAATTTTTTTCCGTACATTTAAAAACAAACTTTTTTATTCTTAAATTAAAAGTGTTGTTAATCAATGTTTCGAAGACTATTCCTGCCCAATCTTAATATTACGTATACTTACAGATTAATGGTATCAGAAAGTTAGTAATAACTATAAGAATTGCTAAAGAAAAGAAAAACATATTTTATTTTTGGAAATCTTAAAAAATCCCCAACATTTTGAAATTGTCGCCGAAAACAATTCCCTTATCCCCAATCGAAATTAATTGTGCTTTTCACCAACACGAAAACCCCCAAGTTTGAGGACAAAATCCCAAATCTGGCAGCCCTGTGTGCCTTGGCAAAAACAAGTTTTGTACAAAGAAACAAGATTTTTACTACTCTCTTTTTTCAAACGTTATTCTCTCTTTTCAACTCTCTGTTGAACTCTGTTTTGGGAGATAGTCACGCTGTATTTTAATAGTAAATTGTAGTAGTAGTAAAAACACGATGAAAAACATTGATTACATGATTTCTTCAGTGGGTTTTATATACATAAAAGTTGAAGTAATGCTATTTGTTTTATACCCATGTTTACACGCACACACAATTTCACATTCATATTAGTTATGACATGATAAACCTCTATGGCTCTGTATTTTACTTAGCTATACTTAAATTTTGAGGATTTATTTTGATGTTGTTGATGTTTTTATTGAAAGCGCATGCTCTTCAATTTGTTGCTTTTTAGCACGATTTAACTAACATGTTGTTTGTAGTCTCTGTATTCTAGTTCTTATTGTTTCATTGTGTTTTTTTTTCATGAATTTATTTTTTGGATTATTCATGTCCCTGGAGTAGAATCAGTTTTGCTGTTTGCTTTTTTGCTCACACCTAAGTATTGTTGTTATTGTTACTGTTGCTTTTTGTTTTGGTTTTATCTCTATGTATGTATTTCATTTTAGACAGACATACTTCTATTCTTTGTGTATTTTTTTAACCTGTCCGTATACCCACCTCATCGCTGTTTATTGCAACATTTTGTATATAAGTACATACTTAAATTTTCATTCGTTTATAGCGTATTTGCTTCCTTCAGTTTTGCCAGGGTTTTCTAGCAAACTTGATTTCAGAAAAAGGCAGCATGGATGCATGTACGTATGAGTATAGAGTGGAATTGTTATTATGACGTACAAAAATAGCAAAGGTTACATAAGGTTAAAGAAGCATATAGTGTTGGCATTTTATCTCCATGTATTTTTAAAATATCAGATATTGACATTTGGCATAATGATTGTCAAAAACTTCAGAAAATCTTGTCGCAGCTTTCTTCAAAAATTTTTTATTTAAAACTTCGAATATAATGGTATCGTTCTTTACATATCTTCTATAATATTAATAGGCTAGGCGATATCTTGTGACCGATGTTTTGTTCTACCGTTTTATCCCGATTTTGACCAAACGTATATTATTTGAAAGGTATTTCTTTTTAGCCGTTTTGTAGATTTACAGATTTTTAAATTTTTTCCTTTATTTTGAGTAAATTGCATTTAAAGTTGCTACTAACACATACATAAAATTATACATATGCTATGTGTGTTTTATTAAATTTGCTAATGTGTTTGTTTATGAGTTTGTTATCTTCATTCACAATAATAACAAACCATATAAGTGTTGGTTTGTGAATTGGCTAAGTTGAAAAACAAAGCTGCCTAGAAATTGCACTCGAATTTCGGCTGCTGGAATCTGCTAGTATTTAATAATATCTTACTTCGAAGTAAAAATTTCGAACATTTGCCGTTCAAAGAGACATTTTATGAAGTATTTCATGTTTTTCAGTAATTCGAAAGCGATTTTAATCCGCAGCCTAGGGTAATTGTATAAAACCAGATATTTTTCAAATTGGTTGCAAATCCGCCAATCGGTCTGGCGTTTGTATATATGGTACCAATGTGTAAAATTTGCAAAAAAAAAAACTGTAAAAACGGCGGATTTTTTGTACTTTTTTTTACCCCTAAATATGAAATTGGGCAGCTAAAAAAATTGTTTTTATGTGTTCTATGACATAGGATGTCAAACCGACTTCTTTCACATGTTATTTTCTTCTAAAAATTACGATCTCTTTGTAAATCGACTTTAAATGTTACAATTGAAACGATAAATCGTTATATTTTATGAAATAATTTTTTTTTCAAAAACTACCTTTGAAGAATGATTTTAAACACATGTTTACGAGTACTTTCAAAAGCCATCGAGAGAGAATACTGTAAAAATTTTACTTTTGGCTTCAATTTTGTAGTAACTTTGTTTTAGTAAATTCTTTTGTAGTCATTATTTAAGGGTGTGTAGGTGTAAATAAGAAAACACAACAACATAATAAATTATTACTTTGCCACAGAAACACCATCATCATAAACGTAGTCGAAATTTATTTTTAGAAAATTTTTGCTCAGGATTTACAAAAAGAGGAACAAAATGAGAATGAAACTAGTTTGTTGTATTTAACTAACTAGTTAGTATAAAACCAATAAACAAGTTTAAAAATATCGCTGGATGATGCCCACCAACCAAACCAACCATTCCTACCACATAAAAACGTCGCTTTTAGTGCGAAATTGTGATAAAAAGGACAAAATGATAAAGCACACACACACACACCCACACTTACACACGTATGCACATAGCAGAACAATAACAACATCTTTTATACGCCAAATATTCACAATGGTGATGATGGTAGGTTGTCGTCGTCGTCGTCGTCGTCGTCGTCGTACACGTTGTGATAATGAAACGCATGACATTATAACGCAAACATAACAAAAACAACAAGCAAAAAAAAAAATATTAATGAAAATATAATAGGGAATACGAAGAGAGATAAACAGAGAGACAAAGACTAATTGAGCAAAGAGAGTAAAAACATGCGATAGACTGTTAAAAAAACAAAAAGAATGTACAAAGTTGAGACATAAGAGCGGTCATACACATGTTGTAATCAAAATGTCAATGGCTGATTGTAAATACGGCATGCAAAAACATGCTACAGCGTATAGGAACGTAGGAAGTAAATAACAAGAGGATAACGAAAAATTATTATGGTTTATTTTTGTATTTTTCGATTCTTTGTTAAAAAAAAAAAAGTGGATTTAAAGAAATCCGAACGAAACCACTGGAATTTTGGACTTAAAATCGCTTCGATAAGAGGGATCTCAGTACAAACAAGTAAAATGGATATTCTAGTTTGATGTAATCGTCTTAATACTTCAAGGTGAGATATTTTTTCAGCCTCGTGAAATCCGGAATTTTTTTTTTATATAGTAAAATGCTGTACATTTTTGTTGGCAAAAACAACGATACTGAAATAGTTAATATAAACGAAAACAACTTTTACTAGTACATAAGTAAAAAAGGGCACAAGCCAATTTCGGACATCTTTAAAGATATGCAAATTCTCGTTATTATTAATATTTTGTATGAAATCCCTTGCTATTTATAACAATTTTGAGTCTCTTGCGGATGGTTTCGACTAAATAGTCAGACGGTATTTTTTCCCATACTTTCAGTACGACCTTTTATACCCTCCACACCACTGTGCAGAGGGTATATATCAGTCTATCATTCTGTTTGTTATGCAACGAAAAATGAATTAGCGACCCCATAGAGTGAGTGACAATACAATGGAAACTTTTAACGAAATATATATTTGGTGACTTGAACGGTCACTACCAAAAAATTGGTTCATAAAATTAAAAACTCTTTAATTTATTAAAAAATTTTATTTATGTAATAATCTAACCCATAAAAACAAAGTTTTTATTAAAACTCATTCTTTCCTTATGCATATGAGTTTGAATCTCTCAGTGACTGCGTGACTGCGTGACTATTATAAAATTAATATTTGGCCACAACAAGTCTATGGACAAAGTTTCAGAACGATCGAATGAGGGGAAGTGAGGTTTTAATCTCTCTGTGACTGTGCGTGACTATGTCAAAGTTAATCTTTTTTACAGCAAGTCTATCGACCAAGTTTCAGATCGATCGGATAAGGGGAAATGGGTTGTAAATCACTCCGTGACTGTGCGTGATTGTGCGTGACTATGTCGAATCGTTCTTTACAGCAAGTATATGGACCAAGTTTCAGATTGATTGGATGAGTGGAAATCTGTTTTAAATCTCTCCGTGACTGTGCTTAACCATGCGTGACTGTGCGTGACTAATCGGATGAGGGAAAATGACATCTACATCACTTCGTGACTGTGCGTGACTACCCCAAAATTAATCTGTAGTCACAACAAGACTATGGGCCAAGTTTCAGATCAATTGGATAAGGGGGAAAGGGGTTGCCCCACGACAGACAGACGGACAGACAGAGAGGATGAGTTAAAAGAAAGAGTTTAAAAAGACAAAATATTAACTAAAAAAAAAAAAATAAAAAAAATAAAACTTATGCATGAAACACATAGACGACTGCGGCTACACGAACACACGACTACAAATGCTGCTGGCTGCAGTTGTAGTCGTGTAGTCAGCTACTTAATTTTTTTGAAAACGACAGCAACATATAACAACAATGCGTGACGTGACCCCAAAATTAATCTGTAGTCACAGCAAGACTATGGGCCAAGTTTCAGATCAATTGCTGGATAAGGGGGAATGGGGTTGCCCCACGACTTACAGACAGACAGAGAGCATGAGTTAAAAGAAAGAGTTTAAAAAGACAAAATATTAACTAAAAAATAAAAAAAAATAAAACTTATGCATGAAACATATAGACGACTACGGCTACACGAACACACGAATACAAATGCTGCTGGCTAAAATTTTAGTCGTGTAGTCGGCTACTTAATTTTTTTGAAAACGACAGCAACATATAACAACAATGCGTGACTGTGCGTGACTACCCCAAAATTAATCTGTAGTCACAACAAGACTATGGACCAAGTTTCAGATCAGTTGGATAAGGGGGAATAAGGTTGCCCCACGACTGACAGACAGACAGAGAGTATGAGTTAAAAGAAAGAGTTTAAAAACAAAAATAATAAAAACAGGCAAGAAACTAAAGAAAAAATTTTTAATTTTTGATTTTTATTTTTTAATTTTTAATTTCTAATTTTTAATTTTGGATTCAATTTTTAATTTTTAATTTTTAATTTTTAATTTTTATTTTTAATTTTTAATTTTTAATTTTTAATTTTTAATTTTTAATTTTTAATTTTTAATTTTTAATTTTTAATTTTTAATTTTTAATTTTTAATTTTTAATTTTTAATTTTTAATTTTTAATTTTTAATTTTTAATTTTTAATTTTTAATTTTTAATTTTTAATTTTCAATTTTTAATTTTTAATTTTTAATTTTTAATTTTTAATTTTAATTTTTAATTATTAATTTCTAATTTTTAATTTTTAATTTTTAATTTTGGATTCAATTTTTAATTTTTAATTTTGAATTTTTAATTTTTAATTTTGAATTTTGAATTTTGAATTTTGAATTTTGAATTTTGAATTTTGAATTTTGAATTTTAATTTTTAATTTTTAATATTTAATTTTTAATTTTTAATTTTTATTTTTATTTTTTAATTTTTAATTTTTAATTTTTAATTTTTAATTTTTAATTTTTAATTTTTAATTTTTAATTTTTAATTTTTAATTTTTCATTTTTCATTTTTAATTTTTAATTTTTAATTTTTAATTTTTAATTTTTAATTTTATTTTTTAATTTTTAATTTTTAATTTTTAATTTTTAATTTTTAATTTTTAATTTTTAATTTTTAATTTTTAATTTTTAATTTTTAATTTTTTATTTTTAATTTTTAATTTTTAATTTTTAATTTTTTATTTTTAATTTTTAATTTTTAATTTTTAATTTTTAATTTTTAATTTTTAATTTTTAATTTTAATTTTTAATTTTTAATTATTAATTTCTAATTTTTAATTTTTAATTTTTAATTTTGGATTCTATTTTTAATTTTTAATTTTGAATTTTTAATTTTGAATTTTGAATTTTGAATTTTGAATTTTGAATTTTTAATTTTTAATTTTTAATTTTTATTTTTAATTTTTAATTTTTAATTTTTAATTTTTAATTTTTAATTTTTAATTTTTATTTTTAATGTTTAATTTTTAATTTTCAATTTTTAATTTTTAATTTTTAATTTTAAATTTTTAATTTTTAATTTTTAATTTTTAATATTTAATTTTTAATTTTTAATTTTTAATTTTTAATTTTTAATTTTTAATTTATAATTTTTAATTTTTAATTTTTAATGTTTAATTTTTAATATTTAATTTTTAATTTTTAATTTTTAATTAATAATTTTTAATTTCTAATTTTTAATTTTTAATTTTTAATTTTGGATTCAATTTTTAATTTTTAATTTTGGATTCAATTTTTAATGTTTAATTTTTAATATTTAATTTTTGAATTTTTAGTTTTAAATTTTTAATTGTTAATTTTTAATTTTTAACTTTTCATTTTTAAATTTAAAATTTTAAAATAAATGTTTTTATTAAAACTCTTTCTTTCGTTATGCATATGAGTTTTGAATCTCTCCGTGCCTGTGCGTGATAGCTTGTGACTATCTTAAAATGAATCTTTGGCCACAACAAGTCTATGGACAAAGTTTCAGATCGATCGGATGATGGGAAGTGAAGTTTTAATCTCTCCGTGACTGTGCGTGACTAGGTCAAAATTAATCAAGTTTATGGACCAAGTTTCAGATCGATCGGATGAGGGGAAATGACATTTAGATCACTCCGTGACCGTACGTGACTATGCGTGACTGTCCGTGACTACCCAAAAATTAATCTGTAGTCACAACAAGACTATGGACCCAGTTTCAGATCAGTTGGATAAGGGGGAATAAGGTTGCCCCACGACAGACAGACAGACAGAGAGTATGAGTTAAAAGAAAGAGTTTAAAAACAAAAATAATAAAAACAGACAAGATACTAAAGAATGAAACAAAAATTTTTAATTTTTAATTTTTAATTTTTAATTTTTAATTTTTAATTTTTAATTTTTAATTTTTAATTTTTAATTTTTAATTTTTAATTTTTAATTTTTAATTTTTAATTTTTAATTTTTAATTTTTAATTTTTAATTTTTAATTTTTAATTTTTAATTTTTAATCTTTAATTTTTAATTTATAATTTTTAATTTTTAAATTTTAATTTTTAATTTTTATTTTTTAATTTTTAATTTTAAATTTTGGATTCAATTTTTAATTTTTAATTTTTATTTTTTAATTTTTAATTTTTAATTTTTAATTTTTAATTTTTAATTTTTAATTTTTAATTCTTAATTTTTAATTTTTACTTTTTAATTTTTAATTTTTAATTCTTAATTTTTAGTTTTAAATTTTAAGTTGTTAGTTTATAATTTTTAACTTTTCAATTTTAAATTTTTAATTTTTAATTTTTAATTTTTAATTTTTAATTTTTAATTTTTAATTTTTAATTATTAATTTTTAATTTCTAATTTTTAATTTTTAATTTTTAATTTTGGATTCAATTTTTAATTTTTAATTTTGGATTCAATTTTTAATTTTTAGTTTTTAATTTTTAATTTTTAATTTTGAATTTTGAATTTTGAATTTTGAATTTTTAATTTTTAATTTTTAGTTTTTAATTTTTAATTTTTAATTTTTAATTCTTAATTTTTAATTTTTACTTTTTAATTTTTAATTCTTAATTTTTAGTTTTAAATTTTTAGTTGTTAATTTATAATTTTTAACTTTTCAATTTTAAATTTAAAATTTTAAAATAAATGTGTGAAAAAAAATTTACGTAAAAACAGAATTAAGTTTATTTGTATAATCAGCGGTGTCACAAATTACGTTCACAATTCATTCCGATCGTAATTGTTGTTGCTTCGTTCATTAATAAAAAAAAAGTTTAAAAAATAAGATTACTTTAAAACTCTATTAAAAATTTCGAAAACAAAAATACAATTTTGTTTAAGAAACAATTTGAAAAAAAAAAAACTTCAGAAACTATAAATATTTAAATAACGATTAAGACTTTATACAATTTCTTTCATACAATCTTCTAAAGGGTCCGCCAAATAACTTTTTTTTTGAAAATGCTATAAAAAAAAAATTACTGAATATTATCTCAAATTTCTTTTTTTATTTGAAAGTACAATCCTTCCGGTTAATAATGGAAAATAATTTCATTCAAATGGCTGCCTCGGCTGGCCATGCAGTAGCCTACACGATCGGTCCAATTTTGTATTTCACCAATGGCTTCACGAATATTGTCCTTTAAAGCGTCAATTGTCTCTGGCTTGTTGGCGTAACACTTATCTTTGAGGGCACCCCACAAATAATAGTCCAACGGTGTCAAATCGCAGCTCCGAGGTGGCCAAACGACATCAGCTCTGCGGCTGATAATGCGATCTTCAAAAACAGGGCGCAAAACATCGAGTGTAGCTTCGGCTGTGTGGCACGTAGCGCCGTCCTGTTGAAACCAAATGTTGCCAATACCCTCTTCAATTTTTGTGAACAAAAATTCGTTCAACATGGCCCGATAACGATCGCCATTGACTGTAACGGCCTCTCCTTGCTCATTTTCGAAGAAAAATGGCCCAATTATGCCTCTGGACCAAAATCCGCACCAAACAGTGACTCGTTTTGGGTGTATCGGCTTTTCAATGTATGCGTGCGGGTTTTCTGTGCCCCAAATGCGACAATTTTGCTTGTTTACATACCCGCCAAGATCAAAATGAGCTTCATCTGAAAAGATGATTTTTTTTTTTTTTTTTTTTGCAAAATCGACATCTTCTGTAAGTCGATCGCAGGCCCACTTAGCGAAGCTAAAACGCATTGGATGGTCAGTTGGCTTCAACTCCTGAACCAATTGGACTTTGTATGGCGTCATACCAAGGTCTTTATGCAAAATTCGTCTCAATGATGCCTCCGAAATGTTCAATTCTTGAGAACGACGGTGAATTGATGTTGATGGCGCTTCACGCACACTTTCTGCCACAGCAGCAATATTCTCGGGTGTACGCACTGTTTTTGGCTTTTCACGCTTTGGTTTATCGATGAGGATGCCAGTTTCTTTCACTTTTTTTCACAAGATAACGAACATACGGAGCTGACGGTGCTTCTCTTCTTCCAAAATCCGTACGCAATTTTCGCACACATTCTGCAACATTACCATGATTTTCAAAGTAATGTCGCAATATTTCCCAGCGTTGTTCAAGCATATACACAACCATATTTGTTCAGCGGAAGGACAAAACTAATTATCTGTCAAATCAGACATGAGCTAAGTGTTACCATTCACGAAATAAGCACTAGTTGAAAAAAAAAACGTTAGATGGCGGACCCTTTATTTTTTTTTTTATTGTTTTAGTCAAGTCTGGTAGAAAAGTTGAAAAGTTTTGCAATGTTTTGTCATCACTTTTTTTGTTTGTTTATTTTTTATTATTTTTTTTTTGTAATAAATTTTTAAAAAAAGTGATTTGGTTTTTGCATCTCTCACAGGTTTTACGAAACCATTTCCCATAAAATTTCAGTCATATCGTTCCACAACCACAGAATTCTACTGATTTAGCATCGTTTGATTGCAGGCATACCGCGTTAAATCTATTGAGGTTTTAAAGTCGAATCGCAGCGCATTTTTAAGGCTATTTCGACTATCGACTGTAACATGTGTTTCGAGGATTGGAAAAATTGTTGGCATAAGTGTATTATAGCGGAGGAGGATTAGATTGAAGTTGATGAAATTGATTTGAAAGATAAAGATCAAGATTTTTTTATTTTATAACAGTTCTAACCTATTCTAAATATTAACTTAATTTGTTCTTGTCAGCCAGACGTGTTCAATGACCTATTCGACCAATGACCTATTCTACGATTAAAATAAACAGAAATTTAAATGTGAATATTTTTTGTTTTCATATATAAAAATATCCGTTATTATAAATCACAGACGCCCACTTGAATATTTTGAATTTTTTCCGACAAGAAACTTCCTTAAAAATCACTTAAAAAACAACCCTTTGAAATGTGAAGAAGACAACAAATACAAAATACTCCCTTGAAAAGACTGCATACCTGAGTATGAGAATTTTATAAATTGACAACAATAACGACGAAAAAAAGTCCATTTTTAAATCATAACAAATGGTTATGTTCTGGTTTTACTTGTTCATTAATTCATACCGTCTGACTAAAACAGTTTTATTTTTTACGAACGTCTCTCTTTCTTTTGCCCATTAATTTTGAACAGTTTTTTTAATTTTCTAATTGGACTTAAATCTTATTTGTGTTTTTTGTAACTTTTTCTTAAATTCTTTCTTTTTAGGTTTCTCTTTTGTTTCTGTGTTTATTTATTTATTTATTTTTTTTTTTATCAAAACAAACCTTTTCTTTTTAAATATATTTACGATTAGTGTCTCTGCTTATTTGGGTTGCTTTAGAAGAAAACACAACACATTATGTATTCGTTATAGCATTTTGTGTTAAATAAACAGCGACGAGGATACATCGATGTTGGAAAAAAAATCTAAAACAATAACAATCCAGTTATCGTGAATGCTAATGTGACTGCGAGTTTGTTATATCTTTTTTTTAAGGACCTCTATATTAAAAATATCTTTTGTTTATAAACATACTACAGATACAGACATTTGCTGTAATTAGGGATGCCATGTTTCATCCATTTGGGCTTTTTAGTTTCAAAGTTATAATGTTATTTACACATACTGCAGTAAGTGAAATAATTATAACAGATAATGTGAACTGTAAACCAAAATTTTAACAACACTAATTTTAAAATTGGTCTTACATATAATATATAATGTAACGGTAATCAAAAACATGTGACATTTTTTTAAAGACAATTTTCAGTGCAGAAAGAAAATTTTACCATTATAAATTCCTGGAACCGGTAAGCACCAAAAATAGAAAAAATTTAAATATTATGTGTTATAAACGAAACTACAATATTTAAATGTATTTTGCCCAAAAATATAAAAATACTTCGCGGAACATCATTGTCTGTGGATGAACGAACAAAAATATTAAATCTAAGGTTAAAAAGGTGACACACTTAGGTCCATTGTCTTAAAAACTAATCGCAATAAGGCACAATTAAAAATTTTCTAAAACAATATTGAAAAACAAAGCGTCCTGTGGACGTCCATCAAAAATTAGTGATCGTGAAAAAGGCAAATAAAGCGGTCAACAAAAAAAAATTTATCCATCAGAATCCATGCAGAATCCAACATCTTTTTAGTGCTGAACCGCGTCTTCTACCTAGACACAAATCAGCAAGATTGAATTCTGTCGAAATATATGTATTTTGGGACACAGCGAGGCAATCTGTCGTCTATAGTGATGAAAAAAAGTTGTATCTTGATGGACCTTGGAAATATTACGAAACTCGCTATGCAAGGAATTTTCAGGGCGGACTTCTAATGGTATGGGTCTTTTGGATATCGGTGCTTTCGTATCGTATCGAAAGTAGCCAATATGTTTTGTTACCCATAAAATGGACTCCATATTTTATTGTGAGTTGTTAGATTTCGCAGATTCAAACTGGATATTTCAACAAGAGAATGCAACAATTCACGTTTCTAGAAAAACAAACCAATTTGTATCATCCAAAAATATTAATACTCTGGAGTGGTCAGTTGTGAGTCACGATCAAAGTCTCATACTGCACCTGTGGGGGATTTTATCTAAACGCGTTAATTCCAGACAGTATCTTAGCTTAAAACAGCCATTCAGAAAGAGTGGAGAAAAATATTAATACTCTGGAGTGGACAGCTGTGAGTCTCGATCTAAGTCCCACAGTGAATCTGTGGGGGATTTTATCTAAATACGTTTATTGCAGTAGTCGCCAATATGCGACATTATATCAGCTTAAATCAGCCATTCAGGAAGAGTGGAGAAAAATTCAAATACTATATGGAGTGAAAACTTCGTGGCCTAACATAGAGATGGCGGGACAAGTGCCAATTTTTTTCTGTTTATTCAAAAATTGTGCCAAAATGTCATGACATTTCATTAATTAGAAAAAAAAAAACGAAGAAAAAGTAAGAAAAGCGCATCAGGTTGTATCGGATGATCGAAAGATTGAAGTGAGTAAGATTGGTGGCATCATAAAGATATCAACAAAGCGAGTTCGCCATATATTACATGATCATTTAAATATGAAAAAGCTTTCTGTTCGATGGGTACCGTGATTTTTGCCAGATTTTTATACCAGTGGCAGAGGGTATATATAGGTTTGTCATTCCGTTTGTAACGCATCGAAAAACTAATTTCCGACCCCATAAAGTATATATATTCTTGATCCTTACCACAGCTCGAGTCGATATAGCGATGTCCGTCTGTCCGTCTGTCTGTTGAAATCACACTCATTCACAAAAAAAGCCATCTAACTGGATAAGGTTACAAAAATACCATTTGCCATAATTCCCAGCAGGTTGGTATTGAAAATGGACTACATCGGGCATCATTGTGATTAGATACGAGCAAAAATATGTAGATATCTCTAAAAAAACATAAAACCCAGTTTGTTTGTTGTAACAGTTTAGTGGTTGAACATAATAATTGTACAACAACACAAAAAAATGCCACAAAAAAATTATGCATATACATGTATTAACAATACCAAGAACACAGAACGTAGCTCATGTTAGTAGTATTGCCATATATTTTTTTATCGTTATCACGTTATAATAAAAAAAAAATCGCCAATATGAAAGAAAAAATGAAAACGAAAAATGAAAATTTTCCAATGGAAAATAAAAATGGAAAATGGATAATGAAAAATTAAATAAAAAATGGAAAATGAAAAACGGAAAATGGAAAATGTAAAATAGAAAATGAAAAATAGAGAATATAAAATGGAAAATGAAAAATGGAAAATGAAAAAAGAAAATTGTAAAATGAAAAATGGAAAATGAAAAATGGAAAATAGAAAAATTGAGAATGGAAAATGGAAAATGAAAAACGGAAAACGGAAAATGAAAAATGTAAAATAGAATATGAAAAATGGATAATGGAAAATGGAAAATAAAAAATGGAAAATGAAAAAAGAAAATTGAAAAATGAAAAATGGAAAATGAAACTTGAAGAATGAAAAATGACTAATAGAAAATGGAAATTGAAAATTGAAAAAGGGAAATGGAAATGGAAAATGAGAAATGGAAAATGAAAATTGAAAAATGAAAAATGGAAAATGAAACTTGAAGAATGAAAAATGACTAATAGAAAATGGAAATTGAAAATTGAAAAATTAAAAATGAAAAATGGAAAATGAAAATGAAAATGAAAAATTAAAAATGAAAATTGAAAAATGAATATTAAAAAATTAAAAATGAAAAATGGAAAACGCAAAATCGAAAATGGAAAAATGAAAAATGGGAAATGGAAAATGAAAAACGGAAAATGGAAAACGAAAACTGAAAAATTAAAAATGGAAAACGAAAATTGAAAAATGAAAAATGGAAAATGAAAATTGAAAAATTAAAAATGGAAAATGAAAATTTAAAAATGAAAAATTGAAAATGATAATTGAAAAATGAAAAATGGCAAATGGAAATTGAAAAACTAAAAATGAAAAAGGAAAAATGAAAAATGGAAATGAAAATTGAAAAATTAAAAATGGAAAGTGGAAAATGAATAACGAAAATTAAAAAATTAAAGATGAAAAATTAAAAAATTAAAAATTTAAAATGGAAAATGGAAACTGAAATATGAAAAATGGAATATGGAAAGAGTAAAATGAAAATTGAAAAATGGAACATGAAAAATTAAGATTGAAAAATGAGTAATGAAAGATGAAAAATGAATAACGAAAAATTAAAAAATAATAATTAAAAATTTAAATTAAAAATTTCAAAATTAAAAATTAAAAACTAAAAACTAAAAATCAAAAATCAAAAATTAAAAATTAAAAATCAAAAATTAAAAATTAAAAACTAAAAACTAAAAACTAAAAATTAAAAATTAATAATTAAAAATTAAAAATTAAAAACTAAAAATTAAAAATTAAAAAATTAAAGACTCTGGTGGAGGGTATCAAAAAATTCGGCACAGCCGAATTTAACACTTACTTATTTTTTTTTTTTTTTTCAGAAAAATTTAAGTCTACATTATGAATTGCTTCCCACCCCCCGTGTTCTTCAGATCTGGCCCCCAGCGATTATTATAAATAAATGGAAAATAATTGATATGTCCGGTATAATTATTTCGCTGACTTTATCCGATATCTTAAATTTTTATTGTTGTATATTATAGTCATATTGAAAGAGTGTAAAATTTTCACTCTCTTCCTGTCAGTAACAGTACAAGTTTTTTATAATACATATTTTATTAGGGTCCGGTATATTATTATTATTTCGCTTACGGTACTGTGTCCGAATGAATAGGCGGCTTTTGCTATCAAACGCAAAATCTTTACTTCAATTCCATCAACTTCAAAGTTATCCCCATCCGATACTATACACTTCTGCCAACGATTTTTCCGATCCTCGAAACAGTTGTTAAAGTCGATTTCCGGACTGGTCTTCAAAACGTGCAGCGATTTGGTTTTTATCTTCTTAATCGATTCAAAACGTTGTTCTCAATTTTTTTCATATACTTTCTCAAACTAAAGATTAAATAATTGTGACCTTTCACTTTAGCCTTTTCCAATTGTATTTCAGAAAGTATCAATTGATATTCAGAAAGTATTAATTGTATATCTGAAATTCACTTGATACTTTCTGAAAATCAATTGATGTTTTCTGAAATACAATTGATACTTTCTGAACCACAATTGATACTTTCTGAAATTCAATTGATGTTTTCTGAAATACAATTGGAAAAGGTGTAGTAATTAAAAAAACACCTAAGTTAATTTTTGACTTGTTCAAAGTTTTCCTAGTATTTAGCTTTTTAATGTATCAGGCAGCTATTCACAATAGATAATGGAATTTCAATTCTGTTTGTGTTAAATGTCAAGTAAAATGAAGACGACAATAAATCTATGGAAGTAGGCAAATAGAAAAGTAAAAAATACGTGGAAAGAGGAAAAGTTTACGAGAAAGGTTTATTTTTCTTTTTTCTTCAAGAAATTTAAGCGCTTTTAATAAAATTATAAAGAAAATATGAAACTAAGAAGTTTTTGCATGTTTTAAGTGCAGATAATAGAGTGAAATGAAGAAAATATTATAATCGTTGCACCAATCCACTCACGCCTCACACCGTTTTTGTCTTACTCTGTTTTTCTGATTGTAATGTGAAATAGATTTTTACCCCCCTTGAGCGTTAAGTTAGGCTTTTGGTTTGTTAATAAAAATTTAAATGTTCTTAAACTAGCAAATATACATATATTAGAATATTAAAAAAAAAACAACTCTGTAAGTTTGTGAACATGTTAAACTCACAGCACACCTAGCGGTCAATAACAAATATACACTTGAATATTTAAAATTAACGAAAAGATTTGTGATTTTGCTAAACAGACAGCGAACTCGGCGGTTCTGCTTACTAAATACACCTATACACTTACATATACCTCACATCGATTTTCCCTTACTTTGTGATTGTATTGTGAAATTAGATTTTATCTCCCTGAGGGCATAGATGTTTACACATCAAAAAATAAACAAGAAAATTATAGTTAAGCGTTTCGAGAGAGGATCTTGGATTCAATTTTGTTGAGGCAATTAATGGAAATAGAAAATAAGCATAAACCAAATTTTAGTGAAAAAATCACATCTGATGTTTATATTTATACTAACTTAGCCAATTCACCAACCAACTCTTTTATGGTTTATTATATTGTGAAAACAAAGTCATTAACAAACACATTAACAAATTTTATGTGTTAGTAGCAACTTTAAATGCAATTTACTCCAAATAAAGGAAAAAAATTAAAATCTGTATTCAAATAATATACGTTTGGTCAAAATCGGGATAAAACGGTAAAACAAAACATCGGTCACAAGAAATCGCCTAACCTATTAATATTATAGATTTATATTTATATTTTGCTTTAAATGCATGTTTTTGCATATTTTAACAACAATGCTCATTTATTGAAATTTCTTATAATTATTTATCCGAATCAATAAATTTACAATAAAGGAACATCGATTCGTAGTTGCATATTTTTTTGAATATTTTTTTTTTAAATGCTTTTTGTTTTTGGCATATTTTTTTAAATTCAGAGTCTATGTGAAATCTTCATGGGATTCATAGTGATAGTAAAGTTTGTACAACAATGAAAAACTTGTTCCCCAATAACCTGGTAACCCTGGAGACATGATTTCAAACAATCTTTATAAGCATGTATTGTATGAAAAACAAAGAAGATATTTTTAGAGAGAACCCCCATAATAACACGAGAGATAAAGAGAAAAAAACAAAACGCCCCAACGTGCAATTCCAGATAACAAAACAACAACAATGCAAGATGTTTTATTTTAATATCAGCAAGAAAATGCGCCAGCTCTCTCATCATTAAAAAAATAATAATAATACAGAATGTGCGGGTTTCTTTTTGGTATATGTAAGAGTCATGTGCCAATGACTGGACTGGATGACTGAATTTTTGTATGTGAACAGAGCAAAAAAAAAAAGAAATAATCAAATACAAAAACACAACATTTAAAACAAAAACCAAAGAAAATATCCAGGGTTGTAGATGGATGAATAATATGATAAATAAAATACATTGAAAAATACAAGCAACCAAAATCAAATGTTCAATGTTGTGTGGTATCAAAAGTATGTCTCTGGTATAAAATAACACAATTAAATAATAATCACACACTACTACCATCATCAAAATACAAACATTGCTTAAAAACTTGGCTGAGAAAGAGAGCGAAGAGAGAAGTGCCCTATGCATGGTGTGTGAGTTTATTTGATTCATCTTTTTTTTTTGCTGTTTTTTGTTTTGTTATGTATGGTGTCATTGTAATATTTTCAATGGTTTTTCATATTCAGTTGCGTTTTTGACGCTGCACAGTTTGCATCACGTGAGAATAAAAAAGTAATATTAAAAAATAGAAAAATAAATAAAAAAAATTTTAAAAATAAATGAAAAAGACTTTTTGGATATTAATATAAATAAATATTTTTTTAAAAAATATAGTCAAACAAAGAAGTGTTTTTTTGTTAATAAAAAAAAAATGGATAAAAAAGTGCTTTAAAAAGGTGTGTGTTCCTATGAAGATGAAAATAATTTTTAGCAAATGTTTAAAAAGTCTTTAAAAAAAATTCTTTATAATATGGTAAAACAAATTGGAAATTAATTTATTATCAGAAAAAATAAAGAAATACATAATTTTGTTGAAAATTAAAAAGAAAAAAATGTTTAAAGTGCCAACATCACCAATATTTACATACATCATCGTCATCCAAAGCCAACCAACCAACCATTCAATTTAGTTCAATTCAAGCAAACAGCCAAACCAAAACCAACCCAACCAACCATCATCTATACACAATACAATATTCATCCATTGTGTATTAAGTTTGTCTTTTGTACGAGTATTACTCATAACATTAAAGTGTCTCAATATTTAAAGCTCTCTTCTATGGCTATGTATACTCTGTTACACGCATTATTAAACTTTTTCACTTTGTATTTGTATGACTGGCTCTCACTCTGGTTATATTTATCAGTAACACTCTCACGCCCTAAAGTTTATATAAACCACAAACACTGTTTATTGATGCAGTGGAGGGGAGGGAGGGGGGGGATGCGATTCATTATTTTGTATTTGCTTTTTACAATTACTTTTTCCATCACTGAGGTACTAAAAATAAACTTCGTTTCCAGTAATAGTTAATAATTTCTTTTTCGTTTCGGTTTTCTAAGTCCAACTATTGTTGGCATTTTAGAAAAAGCTTTTAAAAAACTTTGTTTCATGTTGAGTTTTTTTTAGCCGCTCTTTCGTTAGTCCTAAGAAATCACTTTCAATTGGGATTGTGATTGTGATTAAAATAGAAGGCCTTGAAAACTAATATTCATCAAAAATATCTAATCTATTGTTTTAATACTTTGTATCTAACAAAAATGTGACCTATATTGATGTAAAATATAGTAGTGGGAGTATACAGTAATAAAAACTATTTTCAACTAACACAAATTACTCCAGTCCCCCTTTCAGGTGGTATAGCCAAAATCTGCCAACTTTACTTTTAAAATATAATTTATATGTAACCAAATAGTACTTTTTGTGCAAACTTTATCATCTCTTTACCCGTTCTGTTAACTTTATTCAAAAAGTGTCATAGTTTTTCTAAATGATCTTCTTTTACTTCATTAATTACGATTTTCGGTGTATTTGTTTTGGAAAACTTGTGGGTTTATATTTTTGTGGAGCTTTAGTGCATGCTTTTGCTTGTTTCTATTGAAGAGGAGCGTTCTGGAGCGCATGTTTGAACATGTTTGATTGTTTGTCTGTTACTAACTCTCTCTCTGCATCTGCCTCTCTTAATAAGTGAGTGATTGTTGTCCAAACTCGTGCTAAAGTGTTGTGTTAAAATTTTGTTTTTTTTTTGGTTTTTTTTGTTTGCCCTTTTCGACTCCCCACCTTATTGTTGTTGTATATGATTGTGTTGTTTTTCTTCCTCTTCCTCAGTATATACATTACGTGGTTTGGTTTTTTTTTTGTGTCGTAGTTGTTATTTCTGGTGCGTTTCGAAAAGTTGCGTCAGTCTCACATTTACCAGTCGGTTTAAAAAATTTCACGGAAAAATATCTAAAAAAAAAAAAAAAGAAAAACAACAAGCAAAGCGAAAACTTAAATTAAAAATAGTTTTTCTTAACAATAGTAAAAAAATTAAAAATTAATTAAAACTTTCTTCCAATACAAAAAGATCTTAAAAGTGCTTTTAATATATATATATATATATATATTTTGTATATTTTACAGTGCAGGTTATAAAAACCTTTAGCATTTATTTGCAGGTTTAAAAAACAGATTTTATATGAAAGTCTGTTTTAAAAACCAGTTAAAATTGTTTTATATCACAGATCTTTTTTTATTTTTAGTGTGTGTTTGATAAATGTGATGAAAAATTATATAGATTTATTAACTTTCATTCAATTCCATGAAAATCTTTACATATTTTCTCCTACAAAACAGGTAATTATTATATATTTTTTTTATATTTCTACTAAATGCTTTACTTTAATGCTTGATTTACTCCATTCAATTTAAGACGCACAAATTCCCTTTTGTATACTTCCTTTAAAACGTCTCTTCTATTTTGCTAAATGTCTTTGTCCTTTTATGTCCTTTAGCATTGTGCTATAAAATACACAACACAGTGATTTATTTATATTGTGGGTGCCCATTTTATATCAACCAACCAACCAACCATGGTTAAAGTTTGATTTTATAACTTTTCAGTCTCTTGTATACTTTGAGTATACTTTGTTAAGTTTTCATTTTTGTCATGTTATTCTCAGTTTTTTTTTCTCTTTTTATTGTCCCTTTTGAGAAGATGGAGATGGTGTGTGTTTAAGTTTTATTTTTGTGTATGCCAGGATTATTATATTTCATGTAATTTATTTCATGTATTATTGCTGCCAAAAAAAAGATGATCATAGCTTATATTATGTAATAATTGAGAACTAAGCTTATACACACTCATAGAAAAAGTATTAGTCAACCGAATTGTTGTCAAGTTGATCAACTGTATTTTGGATTGTATTATCAGAAATTTAATGGGAGTTACACAAAACATTTTCTGTTGTGAAAAAATGTTTTCTGTTTACAGCTCAGAATTTTAATCTTAACTCGAAATTCGGTTACAAACTTCATCCGCAATTCGGTAGGCTGTAAATTCAGTAGACAATGCATTTTTTTTTATCTGTGTGCAGAGATATCAGATTAGTTTTGGCAACTGAATCTGTTATCATTTGAATTATGCGATTACAACAGCTACATTCTTGTTTATCACAGCTGAATTTTTGTGCTCGCGTGAGAATTTTAGTTGCGTTATTTGAATTTCGATTGTTACAAAAAAAAAAAAATCTTTTTCTTGTGTGTAGGAATGGAACCGTATAAAAAAAATTTCCAGTTATGCCTGGATTACAGTATGTCATTTTCAATGTCAATTGTTGTCAATTATTGTCAGTTGTATGAAAACGGGTTGCAATGTCTTGTCATGTCAACATTTTGGTAATTTGTTTATGTTTGATAGCCAGATCTTTTGTTAATTTATAAGATGTAATGCAAACGTTATTAATAGAAAATTACGAGAAGTTGAGGAAATCATTTGTTGTCAGTTTATATGACGTAGTGAAAACCAGGTATTACTTGCAAATTGGAATTTTGATTCTATCTTAAAATGTTTAATAAAAATGTGGAACTTACCTTGCATTTTAGATTTTAACAGAGGATTAAACTGAAATTATTTCTGTGGTCAGAAGCATTAACCGCCTAAGTCGAAAATCATGCTTTTGAGAAAAATAACTTTTTATATAAATGTAAAGGGGCTTCATTACGACTTAGGTCAGTATGTTTTCATTAATAACTTTTTTATAAACTGTGTTAGAGAAATGGGGATTTCACGTAAATATAAAGCGTTTTTAACCCAAATCGTCGAATACCGTGCTTTCGAGAAAAATTACTTTTTATATAAATGTAATGTGGCTTCATTAAGACTTATGTAGGTCAGTATGTTTTCATTAATAACTTTTTATTGAACAGTGCTAGAGAAATGGGGATTTCACGTAAATATAAAGCGTTTCTAGTAGAATACGAAAGCATACATAACTCAAATCAGTCTTAAGTCGAGTTAGGCGGTTATCGCTTGTGACCACAGATTTATTACGAATAAACTGAAATTGTTTTCGATTACTCTAAACATCTATGTCGTAGCCAACACTATTTGTATTGCATCCAGAGTGTTGATATTCCCAGGAAGCAGCAATTTTTTTTTAGTAATTCTGGGAATTCCAGAACTATTTTTATATTTTTTAAAACTTGTTCAGACATTCTTTTTTAAATTAAAATTTTAATGCTCTACATTTGATAATTATTTACATACATGGAATTAAATATGTTAATTTCGAATCAGTTTTCCATTTTTTTCCCATCTCGGTTGAAAAATTCAGAATGTGTTATTTTCTAAAAATATTCTAATCTTTAACAATAACGATTTTATAGACTCAATTTTAAGTACCAATTTAATTAGACAGATCGAAGAAAGTATTGCCACAACTTTGCTTTATCAATTAAATAGCTCATAGTACTAAACGGCTTAGTTTGTTTTATTTTGAAACAAATTAGAATGTAACTAATATTAACAAAACAAAAAATTCATAATGCAATGCAGTGCGTTCATAAATAATAAAATTCAAATTATGCATGCAATAATTATCATCTCTTTGTGGAATCTATAATATGAGTAGGCCATTCCTTGTGACATATTGTACAACTTCAGTTACCAACCGATTTGGACAAAAATTATACCATTTGAAAGGTATTTATTTGCAGATATTCACCATATTTACAGATGTGCACCAGCTGGTACATTTTTTTTTTTTTTTTTTGAGTAAAATTAATTTAAAGTTGCTACTAACTAACACATACATAAAACACATATTTAAGGCTCAAATAAAAAACTATACAATGCTGTGTGTATGTTTATTAAATTTGTGTTGAATTGTGAATTGGCTAAAATTGTGTAGCATACCTTTAGGCTCTTATAAAATATTTATGAATGAAAAAATTAAATTTTCTTGAATTTGAACTCGAATTTTGAGGGCTATGCTATGCTAGTTTATATTAATATGGTTTCTTTAAAAAAAAAAAAAAAAAAAAAAAAAACATTAAACAAAACTTCTATTAATTCGAAATGCCTTCATTAAAATTCTTTCATCACATATTACAGCGTTTAAATTGTATAGAGTTAATACAACATATTCTACTTAATTTTATTAAAAACATTAGTGATAAACAAAGTGCCACTGGGAAATGTACTCGAATGTACTGAACTCGAAAAAGGTCTAACTTTGCACATTGTCAGAAAATGGAGCATTAAAAGCGGAAATTGCATTTAAGACCAGCAGAAGGCGAAAGGCTGTTTATAATAACTAGCAGATTCCAGCACTCGAAATTCGAGTGCAAATTCTAAAAAATTTTATTTTTTCATTTAATAAAGACCCTAATGTATGCTTCACAATTCAACTCATTTTAAATGAAAAAAAAAAAAACTCAACACATTAACACAAACACATTAACAAATTTACACACACATAGCATTGTATAGATAATTTTATGTATGTGTTAGTAGCTCCAAAAAAATATTCCAGACGATTAAAATCTGTAAATGTGTGTAACAGCTAAAAAGAAATACCTTTCAAATGATAAATTTTTTGTCAAAATCGGGGTAAAACTGTGAAATTTACATCAGTCACAAGAAATCGCCTTGCCTATTAATATAATAGATTTGAAAAATATTGAAAATTATGGAAAAAATAAACCAGTGAGTGAAAAAAAAAAATTGAATACAGCAAACAAAGCTGTACCCAATTTGCTGGATGCGTTTCCAAAAAACTGTGTAAAATAACCTTTTGGAATTTTCTTAACTCTTCCGAACATATTCAACAAACAATGAATGCACGTTTGGAATTAAGTAAAAATTGGTCGCATGTAAGTTGTTTAATGTTCTGTTAGAGAATAATTTTTTTATTTGCTTTCTTTTAAAAGATAATTTTGTTAGATAAAAAAAAGTGAGTTTGATGGTCCCGATGGGAATTGTAGTTACTGGCCTGACCTACGAATAGATCCCCAATGTTTCTCTCGAAGAAATTTTCTTGGAGGTTCTGTTCTTTTTTGGGGTGCGTTTACTGAGGAGTGTTGTCTGGAGTTCCAAATCGTGCACCTTTATGAAACTGCGCACCACACAGATTCACTCCATATACGACAATTTTGCTTGTTTACAATGCCGTTTAAATCTAAGTGGGCCTCATTAGACATAAACAAGCAATTTTAAAGCTGTTGTCTTTGGCCATTTTAATCTTTTTTTTTTTTTTTTTTTTTTGCAAAATTCCAGGCGAATAGGCAAATCCAAATGGTTTACCTTGCTTGTAATTTGTACGGAAACAAGTTTAGGCATCATGAATTATCAGTTGTAATGACCGAGTGCTAATTACAATTTGCGGCGATAAGTTGCGAGTCGAAACGCCTTGATTTGTTTGAATTGACTATGCTACATCCGCGATTGTGTCTTAAACCCGAACATAGGTATCTCGACGGTACGGTCTCGGGGGAGTGTCGCCAAACTTTCGCCTAAATTGCCTTTGGAAGGAAATAAAGGACTGCAACGCATGTTACCGCTGCCGTATCCAAATCCTCTTTTCGGTATCCGAAGCATTCATTTTAATAAATCTAAATAGTATCCTGCCAAATAAAAAAAAAAAAAAATAAGCCGATTACTCACACAGAAAAAAAGATATTACGTTTTGTTTTTGTAGCACGACTCGTGCGCCACCCTGTATTTGATTGTATTTATTTTATATATTGGCCAACAACACAAGTTTCAGGAAATTGATTATAATATGGATGTATAGTCCTCAGTAAGGCTTCGATCACTACTGTATTTAGTGAACCGATTTATATGTTTCTAAAAATAGTTCTGAGCTTTGTTTTATTTTAGACAGATTTAAGTTATTATCGGGAGGCTGCTTATGATTCTAAATGGTTTACTAATAATTTTTGAATCAAACAGACACACTCATAATCCAACAATATATAAAGGGTGATTTTCTAAGAGCTATAGAAAAGTTTAAAAAAAAAAAAAACACATAAAATTCAGAAAAATGCATGAAATCTTTATTTAAATCGATAGTACGGTCCATATAATTTAATGTTTGAAGATTATTTCATGCAAATGTTGACCGTGACTGCGCCTCAAATGGTCCATCCGCTTAGTCCAATTTTGGCATACTCTTTCCAACATTTCGGCCGGTATCTCACGAATAAATGCTTCAATGTTGTCTTCCAATGCGTCAATTGAAGCGGGATTGTCTGTATAGACTAGGGTGGCCCTTCGTTATATGGAGGGAAAAAAAGTGTTCAAACTGTCGGTCTCACCCCCTATAAATATGCGAATAGCAATAAAACTGAGAAATACAAAGTTTTGGGCCAATCAAAAAACGTTTAGTCGTGGCGCAAAGCGATTGAAAATTTCAAGTGTGTTTATATGGGGAAAATATGACTTTTTCAGATTTTACGAAAATTTCGTTCTATAATTTAATTTTTCCGACAAGCTGTGACATAATTCGGGATTAGTATTAAATTATCCTTTCAAAAGGCTATAAAACTTCAAAATCGTATGAAACCTCGCCAAGAAATAGCAAATGCCCCAGACCACTTCTGTGCCAAAAAATACTAGGTCATGAAATTTGATGGCATTTTTTTCAACTTTGAGAAATTGATTAAAGCCATCATTCTTTTTTGGTCTCTATACTTATAAGTACTCAGATATGAAGTATTGTTTTATTACCAAGTACCTATTGTGCATTGAGACCGAAAATTGGAAATTTTTTTGATAAAATTTTTAAAACTCGTTTTTCAAGTTTGAAAAAATTTTCTTTAACAAAATTTAAAAAAATGAATCTATCACTTTAAGGTTTTATTAAATACATGTTGCAGATTAACTTTGTGATTCTTTAAGTAAATCCCTCTGCCAGAACTTTTTTGACAAGGATTTTATTTTCGCGGATTTCGAGAAAAATTGGATATTTGTGAAATATTCTGTAAATGTACTCTCTCTAAATACTTCGTATCAAAAATTCATCACTTTTCTGCTTTTAAATATTATATTTTATCTTAATAGCCTAGGGTTTCGGAAAAAAATAATATGACTCCATTAACCCTTTTGGAATTGGGGTCACATATGACCCCAAACTAATAAAAGACAATTTATTCAAAAAATTCAAAGATTTTGTAAGTGCTGTCCAATTTTTAGATGCGACACTTAAAATATAATAACCAAATATGTAGAAGTTTTGTTCCAAAAATTTGGGATAAATCCGAGAACGTTAACCCATTATTTGCCAAGGCCAGCTTTGGATTTTAAGATATTTTAAAATAAAAATGACCTAAAACGAGTTTTTCTATTAAACTCGTTGATACCACTATTTAGAATTTAAGAAAAATAATTCGGTTAATTTTTATTTATTTAACCATTCAGTGGTCCTGGGATCAAAATAATCCATTGTGATATATCTTTGGTGCAATTATCTGCTTATTGCTCGCGAATATAAATTAAAACAACTTTTAACCAATTTTGTTATAAAATTACTTTATGTAATAAAGTAATAGTTGAATTTATTGCTGTCTCACCCACCGATTTGGTGGATATTGATAAAAAACGCCAAAAAAAAAAAAAAAAATTCAGGTCAATCGGTGATGCCATTACTTATAATGGTTGACATTTTTCGATTTTTTATAATCGGTCGCTTTATATTATCTTCAATGTCACCTACATGTTTTGAAACTTCTGCCATTTTATTTCCCAGTTTTAAATAGTTTATTAAATAAAAGTAAATTTCAAATATAATAATATATATAAAAGGTAATATTAAATTAATACTACTCTTAATGGAATATATTACAAAATTAAATCAAAGTGAATTTCAGAAAACGTCCTATTTTTTAGACATATGACTTAAGTTGTTTTAATTTATATTCGCGAGCAATAAGCAAATAATTGCACCAGAGATATATCACAATGGATAATTTTGATCTCAGGAGCACTGAAGGGTTAAATAAATAAAAATTAACCGAATTATTTTTCTTAAATTCCAAATAGTGGATCAACGAGTTTAATAGAAAAACTCGTTTTAGGTCATTTTTATTTTAAAATATCTTAAAATCCAAAGCTGGCCTTGGCAAATAATGGGTTAATGTTCTCGGATTTATCCCAAATTTTTGGGACGAAACTTCTACACATTTGGTTATTTTAGTTTAAGCTTCGCATCTAAAAATTGGACAGCACTTACAAAATATTTGAATTTTCTGCATAAATTGTCTTTTATTAGTTTGGGGTCATATGTGACCCCAATTCCAAAAGAGTTAATGGAGTCATATTATTTTTTTCCGAAACCCGAGGATACTAAGATAAAATATAACATTTAAAAGTAGAAAAATGATGAATTTTTGATACAAAGTATTTAGAAAGAGTACATTTACAGAATATTTCACAAAAATCCAATTTTTCTCGAAATCCGCAAAAATAAAATCCTTGTCAAAAAAATTCTGGCAGAGGGATTTACTTACAAATTCACACAGTTAATCTGCAACATCTATTTCATAAAACCTTAAAGTGATATATTCATTTTTTTAAATTTTGTTTAAGAAAATTTTTTCAAACTTGAAAAAGGAGTTTTAAAAATTTTATCAAAAAAATTTCCAATTTTCGGTCTCAATGCGCAATAGGTTAACAACGTGGTAATAAAACAATACTTCATTTCTGAATACTTATAAGTATAGAGACCAAAAAAGAATGATGACTTTAATCAATTTCTCAAAGTTGAAAAAAATGCCATCAAATTTCATGACCTAGTTTTTTTTTGGCACAAAAGTGGTCTGGGGCATTTGCTATTTCTTGGCGAGGTTTTATTCAATTTTGAAGTTTTATAGCCTTTTGAAGGGATAAGTTAATACTGTTCCTGAATTATATAACAGATTGTCGGAAAAATTAAACTATAGAACGAAATTTTCGTAAAATCTGAAAAAAAGTCATATTTTCCCCATATAAACACACTTGAAATTTTCAATCACTTTGCGCCACGACTAAACGTTTTCTGATTGGCCCAAAACTTTGTATTTCTCAGTTTTTTTGCTATTCGCATATTTCTAGGAGGTGAGACCGACAGTTTGAACACTTTTTTTTTAAGGGCCACCCTAGTATAGACATGGGCTTTAACATAGCCCCACAAAAAATAGTCTAAAGGCGTTAAATCGCACGATCTAAGCGGCCAATTGAACGGTCCCGAACGTGAAATAAAATGTTCACCGAACTCGCCTCTCAATAAGTCCATTGTTGCGCGTGCTGTGTGGCATGTGGCACCGTCTTGTTGAATCCACATGTCATGCAAGTCAAGCTCTTGCATTTTGGGCAAAAAAAAGTTGGATATCATCTCTCGGTAGCGCGAACGGCGACGAATCGATAATTGATGGTCATCATTAACACTGGCCGATACAGCTGCGATATTTTCTTCAGTTCGCACTCTACGTAAGCGTGTTGGTGGTTTAATGTCCAACAATGTAAATTTGGTGCGAAATTAAGTCACAATAGCCCGAATAGCCCGCTTCAGTTGGTCGATTAAACTGACCATAAAATGGAAGAAGCCCGCGACGAACTTTCTTAACAGAGCACGCATTTTGATAATAAAATTCAATAACTTGCAAGCGTTGTTCATTTGTAAGACGATTTATGGTTAAATTATAGACCAAACTGAAGATGTTTGACAATGAAACAAAACACGAAACGTGCATCAGCTGTTTAAACCAGTGTTGCCAAAAAGATAATAGCTAAAAAATCACCCTTTATAGAGCTTCGTATATTTTAAACTCACTCGTCAAGCCATTGCTTCAGGTTTGAAAACAGGACATAGTCGCTAGAAGCTAAATATGGAGAATATGCTGAATAGCGTAGCAGTTCATAGACCAGTAGTGCGATTCTGTAAATTTTAACGATCCGACAATCGCAAAATATATCGACAGCTATTGTTGTTTGCACTAACGATTATTTGATTCACTAACTACACCTGAACGAATATTTTCTTTATTTTTATACCCTATACCACTATGTGGTTTGGGAATAATGACTTTGTGCTGCTGTTTGTAACTACCAAAAATATTTGACCTAGACCCATCTTTTATTATACCGATCGAATCAGAATCACTAGCTGATTCGATTTAACGATGTCCGTCCGTCCGTCTGTGTGTCCATGTAAAGCTTGTAATCAAACTGTAGGTCGCAAATACGAATATATTTTGATGAAATTTGGTATATAAGCTTTTATCGGCCATAGGATGAACGCTATTGAAATTGGTGAGAATTGGTCCATGTTCAGACCTAGCAACCATACAAATGACCCCTATGAAATCAACATAAATTGCCATAAGATCCAAATATGATATAAATCTTAGTCAAATTGGGTCTGTATGTGTTTATTACATCCATTAATCAGTAGTCCAAAAATGATCCCTATGGGATAACTCTTAGTCATAGCCCCCATATAACGCCGCTTCCCGATCTTCACTTAAATCTATCAAAAAACAAAAATGTTGCACTGATTGTTCTCAAATTTTGTTTGTATATCTTTTTGTAAAATACAAGAGACTTTACCAAACATGGTCAGGATCGGTCCATTTTTGGGCCTAGTCCCCATATAGATATAGCATCCGATATGAACTTTTTCATATCTGCAGCCAAAAAAAATAATAAAAATCCCACTCAAATTTGGTTTATGCTTATTTTTTATATCCAGTTAGTTGGGCCTGAGAGATAGGGTCTCTAAACACATGGTATAGGGTATCGTATAGTCGGTCTAGACCGACTATAATTTTCTTATTTGTTTATTAATATTTTTGTTTATTTATTTGAATATAAAACAATGAATTGAATATGCTATTTAATTTTTTTATTTATATAAGTTTTTATAATAAAAGCAAAATATTTTCATTATTTTATGATTTTTATTTATGTATTTCAACTTTAAAATTTATCTTTTTAATGATTAACGAATAAACAACACATCTGACTTTAACAATAGCGAATATCGTTTAAAAATTTTACTGAATACCAAAATCGATAATTTTGTTGTTTTCTTTTTTTAACGATTCGATTATCGTTAAAAGCAGTTATTGAATCGCGCTACAGTTTATGGATTTTTGCTATGGCGACTACACATGTGTAGGTAGGTGCGTTGTCATGGTGAAAGAGCGCCTTTTTCCTCCGCCAAATGCGGTTAATTTTGTTTCAAACCAATGACGTTTCTGCACAACAGCTGTGAATAATATTCACGAGTTATCATTTCACGCTTTTCAAGGTAAAAAAAAACTCGGCATGACCTTGTGGACCAATAGACCCACCTTGGCCGTCTTTTGTAACGTTTATTCGGATAAGTCCACTGCTTTGAATGTTTCTTAATATCTGGTGTGTTTGAGATGGATCCATGTTTCGTCCACGGTTAAGAAACAACGAAACAACTTCTTCGGAGTGCGGTTGAACCATGGTTACACGGTTGCGCTTGAGTTTGACGCAAACAGCTTTTTCATATCCAAATATTTATATAAAATGAGATGTATATGCTCAGTTAAGATGATTACTGTCTCAGCCCCCTTATGCATTTTTATTCTCCGATAGGCCAATATCATTCCCTGGATTTGAACGACGATTTCCCCTCTTTTGGCGGACTGGAACGTTCCGTATCACTTGTGCTGGTACGACAGGATTTCTTAACTATTGAAGTTGATGGTGCAGACTCCCTACAGTATATATCAAGCCTTTCCTTGGTTTCGGTGTTGTTTTCCGCAAAAAATAATGTTTTATTGCACGCGAAATTCCGCAACAATTCGGGAGGTTGTCTGCTTTCAATGGTTGTCCAACGCAAACTAAATGATGCAGTTTGTTCAAAATTTTACAGTAGTCTACTAGCAGATGGTAGTTGACAGGAGTAGTGTTGATTTTTAATTAACTACAAAGGAAGTTCGACAAGTCAAGGAATTATCAAACTGTCTTCGCATAAAGCTCTTGAAGAACGGAAACATAAAAAATATACATATATTTAAATGGTGGAGAGAAAAAACATTCAAACCTTAATAACCTTCAAAATTAATAAGAGGTCCTTGTGGTTCGTTTTTTTTCTACGTTATTTGCCATTTCATAATTGGACATATTTAAGCACATATTTCTGACGATTGCTTGTGTCCTTACTACAATTTTGAATTCCTATTTGTTCATATGTTTGTGAATAAACAAATCGTTATTCCACAAAGCATAAAGTATTTACCACGAAACGTGACAATTTCAATGAAATTGTACATTTCATTAACGTTTTTAATACTTTATTTTATTCACTCCTCATATTCATGATACAATAAAAAAAAAAATACGCCCAACATTTTTGCTGGTCTAAATATTAGCCTTCGAACCAATTCCTTTTCTTGGAAACACACACACAGTAATTGTGTACCACTATACATTTTGTATTTCTTTATCTTCGTTGAGCTCCATTCATTCTGGATTTTATAAATATGTTCATACGGTTAGATGGGGACAAAATAGAATCATATAAAATTTGCATTTTTGCCTAATTAAATGGAAATATTTAATTATACCACAGATTAAAGAAAAAAAAAAAAAATAGAACGAAAATAGGAGCACGAGCACAACAATGAATCCTTATGATTTGGTATTTTGGAAATAAGAAATAAAAAGGGATTGATATGCTTAAAATAAAAATATATAGAAAAAAAAAAAAAACGAAATGTATAGCATAAAAGGATACTCCAGTGGGCATGTAGCCCAGTCGTGTACACACAATAGAAATATACAAATAGTAACATAAAACTTAACAAAGATTTATAGTTATTATAGCTGTTAAATGTCAAGGGAATCTAAGAAAACATACAAGAATTTTAAGGGGCATTAAATTCAATTTATATAAAAGTATACACTTGCTACAAAAAGTATCCCGCCAGTTAGAATTAAAACTGATATACTACGAATAAAAAAATAAAGCAAATTTTTTAGTTTATTTTTATTTTCTAATAAATTATTAAGCTATTTATAATTTTTTTTTATTAAATTTATTTTATTTACATTAAATATGACTTAAGTCACTTGCGGAATATTTTTTGCAAGGTTCAGAAAATACACACATGAAACACACACACAATGTTCTGTTCTAAAGCAGCCAGCACATTTTTAATTTCATTATGTGTGTTTCTAAATTTTGTACGGTGGCCAACACAGTCATGACTGTGTTTTGTTTTAATATTTCGTTACACGAACATTTTTCTATTACGTATTTTTTGTTTCGAACACACATACATAAACCACACAGATTCGAGTGTAGCTTTACTTTAAGTTCGTTTTCTTGCACGTGTACTGCTAAACAACAGAACATGTTCTTCAACGCGTACATCTAAAAACTAAAACATTACCCACTCGCGATCGAAAAAAAAAACGAAATTAAGTCATAAACAACATATACAATTTCTTTGTTTTCTATTTTATTAATATCTTTTTATTTTTATTTTTTTTTTATATTTTTATATTTTTATTATCTTTTTATTATTTTTTTATAAATGCTAATGAATTATTTTAGATTTTTTTAATAAATGATAATAAATAATGAATTATTTTAGATTTTTTTAATAAATTTGGTTGAAACAATTGTTGTCGTTTTTTCAGATTTTTCCGAAAGCGAGTGGATAATTAAAAAATTTTTAGATGTACGCGTTGAAGAACATGTTCTGTTTTTTTTAGCAGTACGCGTGCAAGAAAACGAACTTAAAATAAAGCTAAACTCGAATCTGTGTGGTTTATGTGTGTTCGAAACAAAAAATACGTGATAGAAAAATGTTCGTGTAGATAACGAAATATTAAAACGAAACACAGTCATGATTGTGTTTGGGCACCGTACAAAATTTAGAAACACACATAATTGATATGAAAATAAAAATATGTGTTTGTGGGTCTAAGCTATGTTTGTTTACATATATGTACGAGTTTTTTATTCAGGGCGTGTTTTTTTCTAAACTCTGATTTTTTGCACTTTAAGACCTCTGTGAGCCGATTTGGCATCAAGTTAACCAACCTTAAAATTTACATTTCCTTTGAGGTTATTTTTATGCTGACAGATTCGCCGCTCCAGCAAATCCTGCAAATGCTCTATAAGGTTAAGATTGGGATGGTGATTTCAATTGTTTTTTTAGTATTGTAGAGCAACCACAGTTTGACATTGTGCGCCGTATCTTTTGAATCATTATCCTGTTGGAACCAAAAATCTTTTCCAAGCCCAGTAGTTGTGCGCTTTGTTTTGAATTTTGTTTTAAAATGTTTATATATCCAATTTGATCTATTATATACTCAATAAATACGAGTTTATCAACTCCGTTCCCTGCCCTACAACTCCAAATCATAAGGCAGCCACCTCCACCGTGTTCAACTGTTGATAAAAGACTTTCTTTAGTTAATGCAGTTTCACTTGTTCGCCAAACTAACTTTTTTCCTTTATGGCCGAAAATTCTTTCATCTGAAAACAAAACACATTCCCGAAATTGTGAAGCCTTGTTTCCATAATTTTTTCGGATTTTTTTTTCAATATTTTGTCATATTTTGCAAACGGTATCTTCATGAACGTCTTTGCCGAAGGATTCTTTGATTTTGGAATTAGTTTGGGAAGCAGTAGTTCTGGTATTCTGTTTTACTGACGCCAAAATAGTTCGCTTTTCGCGTTCAGTTAGTTTCGAGGTGTGACCAGAACGAGCTTTTGACAAAATTGAATTGGTGGATTTGTAGAGTTGAATGACGTACTGAATTGAGGAGTGGCTTCTGCCTATTACCCGAGCTATTTCACGAAAATATTGATATTTGTCAGCACCGATGTCTTTGATTTTGGGACTTATCTCAAAATATAGTTTCCAAAAGAAATATAATTTAGTCAAATTAACTTCATACAATTTTGTCTTCTACTAAAATAAAAACGATGTAACAGACATGTATGTAGGTCATAGCAAATTTCGTGGGATTCCCCTAATTGTGAATGTACAAATACTTTTTCTGGCAATAATAAGTGTCATACTGCGATTATTGCGTTTACAAAAAAAAAAAAAAAAAAATGAAGTAGAAACGTTTCGTAAGTTTTTTGAAGAAGCTGTAAAATTCCCAATGTGTCAATGGTAAAAAGTCAGAATACAAAATGTTTCATTAACATTTAAAATTTTCATCTTCAAGTGTACGAATACTTATTCTAGCAAGTGTATGTTTGCGTTTCAAAGTAAAATTTAAGAAGTCGCATTAAAAGCATTCACATTTTTTCAGAGATTTATTTTTATATACCCTGCGGAGGGTATAAGTATATCAGACTCCATAAACAATATATATTATTATCGGTCCTTATAAAAAGAGAAGTCGACGTGTCAATGTCCGTCTTTCTGTCTATCTGTTGAAAACATGCTACTCTACGCAATAGGTTGTGTGTGTCGCTTACTTAGGAGCCTCTAGTTCCAGAAGGTGAGGAATGAAGTACGACAATGTAAAGATACTCCGATAAAATTTCATATAAACAACCAAAATTAGTAAAAAATATTTACGTATCAGAAAATGTGCACATACAGTGGCGACGTTTGAAATTTCACGTTTTATAAAAATAAAATATGAACACTCCTAATTTTTTTTTCACTATTTTTAAGACACTTTTAAATTTTTGTTAACTACGACGAATTTTTTTTTATCCAATGGTACTAAAATGTTTAAACTTTTTTGGGAACAAATTACCCATTTGATCGACAAATTAAATATCACACATAAGTTAAACTTAATAATCCTTTTATTAAAAAAAAAAATTAATTTATTTAGTTAATTTGAGTAGTAGTTTGTTGGATAACCTTTATTTTTAAGAACGACAGGTGCTGGACTATGCATTGACGATATATCCGACATCTTTCCTGGCTTCCAAGCTCTAGTAGTCGGGAAGTTGGTGAAAATACAATTACAAATGTCCGCTTTCAGATTAACCCCTACAAATAATGATGAAATCGTGATAAAAACTATTAAGAAATGTGTCACACATGGGCGGAATGGACGAACTGCTGAAAAAATACTCCACAAAAACTGAGTATAGGGTTTGATAGTACTATATCACCGCTTGCGAAAAAAAAAACCGCTAAGGGAATTTTCGAGATATGGCGAGTTGAGCGATTTTTCCTGAATGTTTAATAGAATTTTTTAGAGATTTGTTTTGCTTTTTTTACATAATTTTTTTTTGTTGCAATTTTTTATACCCCCCACTACTGTTTGGCAATCCTTTTGAAACTCATCGTAATTAATTCCGGAGACTACGTTACCTATACATATTCTTGATCCTTATAAAACGTGAAGTCGATCTGGCGATGTCCATCTGTCTGTTTGTCGCTCTGTCTGTTGAAAACAAACTCCTATTCACAATAAGTCGACTGGGTTGCACTACTTATGTTCATCATAATCTGCAGCAGTTTGATATTGAATTTGAAGCTCTAGATCAATTAGGTGAGGAATGACATATGAAAATGTAAAGATAATATTTCATATGAAAAAAATAAAATTTCATATAGAAAAATAAAAATTGTGAAAAATATGTATGCGAACAGAACATGTGCATATATGTATGTATATTAGGGTGGCCCTTCGTTATATGGAGGGAAAAAAAGTGTTCTAACTGTCGGTCTCACCCCCTAAAAATATGCGAATAGCAAAAAAACTGAGAAATACAAAGTTTTGGGCCAATCAAAAAACGTTTAGTCGTGGCGCAAAGCGATTTAAAATTTCAGGTGTGTTTATATCGGGAAAATATGACTTTTTTCAGATTTTACGAAAATGTCATTCTTTAGTTTAATTTTTCCGACAAGGTGTTATATAATTCGGGATCAGTATTAAATTAGCCTTTCAAAAGGCTATAAAACTTCAAAATCGAATGAAACCTCGCCAAGAAATAGCAAATGCCCCAGACCACTTTTGTGCCAAAAAAAACTAGGTCATGAAATTTGGTGGCATTTTTTTCAACTTTGAGAAATTGATTAAAGCCATCAATCATTTTTGGTTTCTATACTTATAAGTACTCAGATATGAAGTATTGTTTTATTGCCAGGTTGTTAATCTATTGCGCATTGAGGCCGAAAAGTGGAAATTTTTTTGATAAAATTTTTAAATCTCCTTTTTCAAGTTTGAAAAAATTTTCTTAAACAAAATTTAAAAAAATGAATCTATCACTTTAAGGTTTTATTAAATACATGCTGCAGATTAACTGTGTGAATTTTCAAGTAAATCCCTCTGCCAGAATTTTTTTGACAAGGATTTTATTTTTGCGGATTTCGAGAAAAATTGGATTTTTGTGAAATATTCTGTAAATGTACTCCTTCTAAATACTTTGTATCAAAAATTCATCACTTTTCTACTTTTAAATGTTATTTTTATCTTAATAGCCTAGGATTTCGAAAAAAAATAATATTACTTCATTAACCCTTTTGGTATCATCGGGGTCACATATGACCCCAAGCTAATAAAAGATGAAGATAATATAAAGCGACCGATTATAAAAAATCAACCATTATAGGTAATGGCACTGAACAGTTTGTTTCCGCGGAAAAAAACTTTTTTTTAAGAGATTCTCAACAGACCAAGAATTTTTAAAATCCAACTCTACAAATTGGCATCAAATTGCTGATTTTACCAAAGCAAAGAAATTATTGGGTGTTAAGCTGATGGAGGAATATAATTCACTTTTCAGAAAAGATGAAGAGCAAAAACAATTTGTTTTACAAGTTGTGTACGATTATAGACGTAAGTATTTAGGCTGCATAAAAGAAAAATTAATTAAATAATATTGAAAATCTGCAAATAAAAATACCATTACCAAAATTTAATAAATGTAATTCAAACAAATAAACATTTTATAATAATTTTGAAATTTTCGTATTTGTGGGTTTTACTAGGTTTTTTTAACAAAATTTGTTAAAAGTTGTTTTAATTTATATTCGCGAGCAATAAGCAGACAATTGCACCATAGATGTATCACAATGGATATTTTGATCCCAGGAGCACTGAAGGGTTAAATAAAAAAAAATTAACCGAATTATTTTTCATTTTTTTAATTTTATTATTTTTTATAAAAATAAAAAATCTTATTTTCGATCTTTATCAATTTAATGATTGAGTTTGAAATTGTTCAGGCTCAAGATCAAATGTTTTTACTTTAAATAAAGTAAAAGCATTAGCACATTTGTTTCAAAAATTGATCTATGTATATTCTGCATGACAGGTTATACATCTGTTTCGGGAAGAGTCACCAACCCTCATCAGTAACCAAAAGCAGTAGATAGTTTGTTTGGTAAAAAGTTAAATTCATATATATTTGCTGAAAACAACCAAATGAGAATTCAAGCAAAAGTTATACTATTTAAGCCTCTTCCAATATAACAAACTAAAAATAGAACAACTTTGAAACAAATATGATTGTATACGAGTACACATTGCATACTACAATATACATGTTTGTTTTTGTCTTGAAAAAACAAGAAAAACAATTTGTTTTTGCTAAACTTACATTTAGCGTTAACGGCGTGCCCTCCGTATTTTTAATTTTATTATTTTTTATAAAAATAAAAAATCTTATTTTCGATCTTTATCAATTTAATGATTGAGTTTGAAATTGTTCAGGCTCAAGATCAAATGTTTTTACTTTAAATAAAGTAAAAGCATTAGCACATTTGTTTCAAAAATTGATCTATGTATATTCTGCATGACAGGTTATACAGCTGTTTCGGGAAGAGTCACCAACCCTCATCAGTAACCAAAAGCAGTAGATAGTTTGTTTGGTAAAAAGTTAAATTCATATATATTTGCTGAAAACAACCAAATGAGAATTCAAGCAAAAGTTATACTATTTAAGCCTCTTCCAAATAGTGGTTTCATCGAGTTTAATAGAAAAACTCGTTTTCGGTAATTTTTATTTAAAAATATCTTAAAATCCAAAGCTGGCCTTGGCAAATAATGGGTTAACGTTCTCGGATTTATACCAAATTTTTGGAACGAAACTTCTACACACTTGGTTATTATATTTTAAGCGTCGCATTTAAAAATTGGACAACACTTACAAAATATTTGAATTTTTTGAATAAATTGTCTTTTATTAGATTGGGGTCATATGTGACCCCGATACCAAAAGGGTTAATGGAGTCATATTATTTTTTTCCGAAACCCTAGGCTATTAAGATAAAATATAACATTTAAAAGTAGAAAAGTGATGAATTTTTGATACAAAGTATTTAGAAAGAGTACATTTACAGAATACTTCACAAAAATCCAATTTTTCTCGAAATCCGCAAAAATAAAATCCTTGTCAAAAAAAAATTCTGGCAGAGGGATTTACTTGAAAATTCACACAGTTAATCTGCAACATGTATTTAATAAAACCTTAAACTGATAGATTCATTTTTTTAAATTTTGTTTAAGAAAATTTTTTCAAACTTTATCAAAAAAAATTTACAATTTTCGGTCTCAATGCGCAATAGGTTAACAACGTGGTAATAAAACAATACTTCATATCTGAGTACTTATAAGTATAGAAACCAAAAAAGATTGATGGCTTTAATCAATTTCTCAAAGTTGAAAAAAATGCCATCAAATTTCATGACCTAGTTTTTTTTGGCACAAAAGTGGTCTGGAAGGATAATTTAATACTGATCCCGAATTATATAACAGCTTGTCGGAAAAATTAATCTATAGAACGAAATTTTCGGAAAATCTGAAAAAAGTCATATTTTCCCCATATAAACACACTTGAAATTTTCAATCGCTTTGCGCCACGACTAAACGTTTTTTGATTGGCCCAAAACTTTGTATTTCTCATTTTTTTTTTGCTATTCGCATATTTCTAGGGGGGTGAGACCGACAGTTTGAACACTTTTTTTATTAAGGGCCACCCTAATGTATATGCATGTATCAGCGATGCATACACATTTTTGTTTGCTTGTTGTTTTTGGTTTGTTCTTTTGAACATGTCAACATTCTCACATGTACAAAAAAAAAAAAAAAAAAAAAAACGCGAAAAAAGTGCATGCTGTGCACTCAATAATTGCTTTCAATTAAACAACACGAATACCTAAAATTTTTTTAATTATCTTAATTATTTGAAACATTATTGTAACAAATCTAGAAATGGTACTGTGAAATCTTGCCTTTTTGTCTCTTAGTGTTAACAACCTTCGTTATCAAAGATTCGGCATAACCGAATTTTATACTCTGGTGTAATTTTATATCTGTAGCAAGAAAATACAGGGCGTCCCAAATATGTTTACACAATTTGTATGATTAAGTGATTTATTTAATTGTGCTCGTATATTTTTTTTTTCAAGTCAATAGATTTCTGGTCATTACACTGCTGACAACTGTGGGCTTTTGATGCTTCTAACAAGTATTTTATTAAATGTTTTCTGGGCATTTATGTTCAATTACGGCATTTTTTGTGTAGATTTCATTTTTAAGTATATCCCCACTAGTAGTATAGTAGTAGTAGTAGTCGTAGTAGTAGTAGTAGTAGTAATTCTTTATTTATGTTTTTTTAAATCATATTACATAAAATCTTAAAGAATATACGGCTTTGACTATGTCGTTCGCCAGAAAAAAGAGAAAGTATATAATATTTATATAATATTTATATAATTATTATTTTTTTTTTTAATAATTGTATTCTTCTATAAGCATTTTGCGATACGCCAAAGCACTGATAATGTACTGCAGGACATACTGCCAATTATTTTCATCATTCAGTATTGTAATTGTTTCTTCTTCTGATATTGCAATTTTTTGAAAAAAATATTGTCTAAAGTTGTTTAAAATAGGGCATCTACCAATGAAGTGCTGTAAATTTTCAATTTCCTTTGTATTGCATAATGAACAACGTTTTTCAATTCTTCTAGAAAAGCGCGAACCGTTTAATTCGATTAAAGCATATCGAGCTTTGAATATCCACATAATATTAGATTCAGATATTTATAAACTAAAAAAACTAATTTAAAATACGTTGATGTTGATTTTGTTATACCCTCCACCCCAGTGTGCAGAGGGTATATATAAGTTTATCATTCCGTTTGTAATAATTAGAAAGAATTCTGGACCCCAAAAAATATATATATTTGTGATCCTTACAACAAGCGGAGTTGATATAGCGATGTCCGTCTGTGGAAATCACGATGACAACTTCAATCGGGCAGCTAGGGTGCTTTTTGGCATAAAAAATGATTCACTAACATTCCGAGAAGTTTGCAATTTAAAATCGCCCAAATCGGTTGATTAGGGCGGAGATTTGATTAAAGAACTAAAAAAAAGTCTTGAAAAAATATGATTTTCTATGTTGTTCTTGTCACGATCACGACCTCAATAGGACAGTTAGGGTGATTATTAGCGAGAATGATTTATCAAGATCATGGGAAGATTTCTGTTTCAAAAATCATTAAAATCGGATTAATAGGTCCCGATAAATCACTAAAGAAGTAAAAAAAAAAAAATTGAAAAAAATATGTTTCTGTATTGTTCTTGTTGTTATTCTTAATGTTGTATTGTTGTCATAGCTGGACTTGTTGTTTTTATGGTCGTTGTGGTAAAAATATAATAAAAACTAACCCTTTGTACATTTTTTTTATTAACTCTGGTAGAAAAATTTAAAAGTTTTGGCATCACAAAAAAAGTTTGTTAGATAATTTTTATCATCGCCACGAGCCTGCGTGCAAAGTTTCAGATCAATTGAGTCACGGGAAAGGGGTTAAAAATCGATCCAAAATTTTGTCGACAAGCATAGAAGAAGACACTACGAGTTAATAAAAAGGGAGTTAAAATTCACCAACATCTAAAGCAAAAAACAATGTAAATTTACGAAAAAAAAAAAGGTATTAATTTATTTAAAGAAAAACACAACAATAACTTTTGATGTTGTATTTTTTGTGTGTAATATTTACATATACATACATATATTAAATAAAAAATGTATATAATATATATAATAATAACATATTCTGTTTGCTGCCATCTATTCTCATTTGTTTGTTTTTATTTTTCAGAGCTTCTATCAATAATACGTATTTTTCGTTCCATTCCCATACAGATATATCTGATGACCATTGTATATTACGTTCGTTAACATAACATATTCAAGCGTTTAACCCATGAAATATTTTTTGCTAAAGCTATTACACTTAGCTTATGGGGAAATGTGTCTTCTGAGTAATTAAAAATTGTACGACCTATTTACTGTAAATGCAGGTTTAGTTTAGGTTTAGGTTTAGTGCATAAGTTGGTGTAAATTTTGGTAGCTTAAGGATACATTTTATGAAATATCTTTAAAGATTATCTATTTCCTCAAAATATGAATGACCCCATATTTGGGCACCATACGACTGAATGGATCGACAAACAGCATGAAACAGTCAAATAGATCGCAACTGTATATCTTTTTTACTTAGGAATAGACTCCATGTAGAGTTTATACAGTTTTTTGCAGAACTATTTCCTTTTTCTACGTGTTTTGTAAAAACAGATTTTGGAGTTAGGATAATACCAAGATAACAGTATTCAACTACTTTTTCTATTTCCATTTCTCTGTTAGTCCACTTCTCCTTTTTAGCTATCCTTCCGCCATTTCTAAAAACCATTATCTTAGATTTCAATAAATTAACTTCCAGACCCCATATACAGCGATATTTTTCTAAATTGTTGATCATGTCTTGTATCTTGTATCATCTGCGTATAACAGAAATCTTATATTCATATTATCTATCTGTAAACCACCTCCCAGTTCTTCATGAAGATCATTTATGTACAACGAAAACAGGAGTGTATCCCCACTAGAAAAAGTCGTTTGAGGCGTTTGGAAGATATTCAGTAAAATATGTGTTAATATGACGAGGTAGTCCATCCTGTTGCAAACTAAATTCGCGTTCTCCAACCGAATGCATGGTGAAACAGTTTCTTGCAGTGACTTCCATTAGTTGGCACAGTCTATACATTTGCTTTGCTTAAAATTGCCACTAATTTGTTATCTAAAAAATGTTTCTTCTTACCAAAGACATTATGTCTAATGGTTCTTTTTTGTTTACTCGCATTTCAGTGAAATTTGAATGACCTGATTTAGCTGAATGCGTCATTTCATAATAATTGATTGATCCAGGGGTGGGGTTAATACACTTTTCTGACAACTGACCCCATATAGTTTTGTTAGTACGACAAATGTAGTCTAAACGAAAATCGCATGATGCTAATCTTTAATAACAAAACTAAATATAGAATCTAAAACAAAAAAAAAAAACAAACAATATTTAATTGAAATTTAAAGGCAAATCTTGATAAATTAATTTTTTTTGTATGTGTGAATAGGGCTGTTCGGAATCATAAAATTTTATGTAATTATTTGTATATTTTCTGAGTCTTTCATTCTACATTTATTTATGATTTCTATTTTGCTAGTACGAGTAATGTTAACAGTATATACTTCTGCTTAAACTAACTTATAATTTGACTTTTTGTTTAATTAAAAAAAAAAAAAAAAAAAATGGGGTGCTTAAATGTTTTTTTATTATGCTGTCTTGAAAAGCCTTCACTCAATGAAAAAATACTTACACTTACTCGAAAAAATTTCCGTACACCTAAAGTTAAGACTGTTATAATAAATTTGAAATATTAATACACAAAAACTAATTTCACATTTAATATTGCTTAAGTTAGTTACTTATAGGATATCGTTTTTTTAGGACCTCTATGAGCCGATCGACTTAACCAACTTTACAGTACACCGGATAATGAGTTTGTGCTGATGTTCGGAACTATCAAAAATAAAAATATTATTATACCAATCGACTCAGATAGTGATTATGAATCTCAGAATTCTCAGATTCTGAATCTCAGAATTCTCAGATTCACTTTCTAAGTTGATTTATCTATGTTAGTCCGTCCGTCCGTCAGTCTGTCTGAGAGTCCATGTTAACGTAATCAAATATGATTATAAAGGGTTTTTCAATAAGAGCGCTACAAAAGTTTTTCTAAATAAAACAAAAACGGTTTTGGATATCAATGAAATTCTTCATTCCTGTGAAAGTACGTTCGATGCCGTTATGTATGGAAATCAATCTCTTTTGCATGGCCACCATGGGCACGCTTGCAGAAGTCCAGACGCTGAACCCAATTTTCGACGGTTTTCAAGCATAAATCGGCCGATACTGCAGCAATTTCACGTTCGATATTCGTACGAAGTTCATCAATCGTCGCTGGCTTGTTGGCATAGACCATAGACTTGACGTAGCCCCACAGGAAATAGTCCAACGGCGTCAAATCGCACGACCGAGGCGGCCAATCGACTGGACCATTTCGTGAGATACGTTCTCCAAACTTGGTTTCCAATAAATTGATTGTAACATTTGCTGTGTGGCTTGTGGCGCCGTCCTGTTGGAACCACATGTCCTCCAAGTCCATATCATCCAATTGGGGCCAAAAATATTCGGTTATCATTGAACGGTAGCGATTCCCATTCACAGTAACGTGCCGGTCTTGATCATCACGGAAGAAGTACGCCCCAATGACGCTGCCGGCCCATAAACCGCACCAAACCGTAATTTTTTCGGGATACAATGATGACTCATGGAGTACGTGTGGATTGCTGTCTGACCAATATCATATTTTGTTTATTGGCGAAGCCATTCAGCCAGAAATGAGCCTCATCGCTGAAGATGATTTTTCGATGAAAATCCGAATCATTTTCAAGTTGTTGCTCAGCCCAATTCACGAACATACGACGCTTCTGGTGGTCAAGCGGCTTCAGTTCTTGCGTCAATTTGATCTTGTAAGGATGTAGGCCGAGATCTTTTCGCAAAATTCGCCACAACGACGTCACAGAGATGTCCAACGCTTGAGAACGACGTGTGAGAAACACAGTTGGGCTTCCTTCAAATGAAGCCTCAGCGGCAGCAATATTCTCGACACTACGGGCACTTCTTTGTCTCACTGGCACGGGAACATTTCGTACTGTGCCTGTGGATTCAAATTTTTCCACTAGACGCTCAATTGTTGATCTGCTAGGACGATTATGACGACCATAAATTGGACGTAGCGCTCTTAACGTTGAGGCCACTGACTCCGAATTTCGGTAGTAAATTTTAATAATTTCGACTCGTTGTTGGCTCGTATATCTTTCCATCATGAAATGGCAAACCTTACTGATGAGAAATGTCAAAAGAGCGGCAAGAAATATGGCGTCGTTTGCTTTCCCTGTCTTTCTACTTTTGTAGCGTCCCTGTTGAAAAACCCTTTATATGTTAAAGAAATTTGGTATATAATCTCTTATTGGCCATAAGACGAACGCTATTGAAATTGGCATCTTTACACCTAGTCCCCATACAAATGGCCCCTATGAGAGCGACTTAAATTTGCCATAAAATCCAAATTATCATATAGTCCTCAATCTAATTTGGTTTGTGTGTATTTATTACACCCATTAATCAGTAGTCCAAAAATAAAGCCTGTAGAACTTTTCTTAGTCATAGTCTCCATATAAAGCTGTTTCCCGATCTTCATTTAAACTATCCAAAAACAGAAAAAATAATAAGTTTACCAAATATTGGTCTATTTTTCGATCTAATCCCCATGTAAATATAACATCCGATATGAACGTTTTCATATTTTTAGGCAGAAAAATTAATAACAATGCCACTCAAATTCGATTTAAGCTAATTTTCTATATTCAATTAGTTGGACCTAAGATTCTTACTCTAAATGTATGGTCGAGACCGACTTAAATTTTCTTACTAGTTAACATTTCTTTTTAGGTTTTTTTATGCTGACGAATTCTGCGCTCCAGTAAATCCACAAATGCTGTGCATGCAACATTTGATCTCTAGTATAGTAGAGTAACCACAGCATTATCCAAAACCCAGTTAAATTGTACGCTTTGTTTTAAATTTTGTTTTAAAATATTTATATATCCAATTTGATCAACTATAGACTCACGAAATACGTGTTTAGCAATTCACTTACTTGCCTGCCATAGAACGCCAAACCATAATGCCACATACACCTTATTTAATCGTTGGCAACAGATTTTCAGTTCCAGTTTTTTTCGAAATTTCAACTTTTTACCTTTAATGCCGAAAGTACAAAATTGGCAGTGAAAATAGAACACGTTCCAAAATACTGGAGCCTTATTTGTGTACTCATTTGCCAAGACCATAAGTTTTTTTTTCTATTGACATCGGAAATGAATTGCCTTCTACGTGCTACTCGAACATGGATGTCCTTGGCGAATGATACTTTAATTTTAGAACTTATTTGGGAAGCAGTACGTGGTCCCACATAGAGATGGCGTAACAAGTTCCAATTTTTTTGTTTATGCAGTAGGGCCGAATGTTGGAAAAATTGTGTCATGACATTTCATTAATTAGAAAAAAAATTACCGTTATAAAAATTATGATGCTTTTAAAGTTTGAGAAAAAAATGGATTGCCAAGAGTTTCGTATATTGATTAAAGAGTGTTTTTTGATGGGAAAATACTGTCCAAGCCAAAGAATGGATTAATAAACATTATAATTAAAGTGAGTGAGATTGCTGGCATCATAAATATATCAACAGAGCGAGTTTGGCATATATTAGGTGATCAATACGAAAAAGGTTTCTGCACGATGCGTGCCACGATTTTTAACAGCTGAACAAAAACTAAAAGGTGTTAATGATTCAAAGTACGCTTTTGAGATGATTTTTACGTCAATTTATAACAAAGGATGAGACCTGGATTCATTATTATACACCGGAGTCCAATACACAGTTTTCGGAGCTGCCAAAGACTCAACAACCGGCTGGAAAGGTAATGGCCAGTGTTTTTTATGATGCACGTGGCATAATATTTATTGAATACTTGGAGAAAGGAAAAAATAAGAACTGCCAAATACTACGTTGAGTTTATGGAGAGTTTGGATGATGTAATGAAGAAAAAACGACCCCACTTAAATAAGAAAAATATCTTTTGCAATCCGGACAATGCACTGGCGCATTCATTTGCTTTGGCTTCAGTAAAATTTAAGTCCTTACATTACGAATTGCATCCTACCCTCCGTATTCTCCAGATCTGGCCCCAGCGATTATTATATGTTTCCAAACTTGAAAAGATGGCTCCAGGGAAAGATATTTTCCACAAATGAAGAAGACATATCAAAGACGGAAGTCTATTTTGAAGAGCTTCGTTGGAAGAAGTGAATTTCACTTAACGGAGAATACGTTGAAGAATAAAATTGAATTCAAATGCAAAAAACTAGTTTTTCATTGTTAGGCCACGAAGTTTTCACTGCACGTGGTACTTCTGGGATTCTATGTTACGGACGCCAAAATAGTTCGCCTTTCGGGCTCAGTTAGTGATGAGGGGCGACCAAACGAAGGTTTTGAGAAGATTGAATTGGCGGATTTGTACTTTTGAATGACGTACTGCACTGCTGAATCGTTTCTGGATATGATCCGAAAATTTTTAGCCTCATTTGTAGGCTTTAGAATAATTTTTCTTTGATTTTGGTACTCATCTCAAAATATAATTTCCATAGAAAATATATTGAAGTCAACTCAACTTTATACAAACCAGTTTGTCTTCTACTAAAATAAAATCGATGTAACAGACCTGTAGGTCGTTGTAAAGAAAAAAAAAAATAAGTAGACATTTTCCGTTTTCTAAATAAGAAGTAAAATTCCGAATATGCCTGCCTGCTAATGGTAAAAAGTTCGTAATTCAAAATATTTTATTTAAAATTTGTATTAACATTTAACATTTTTATCTTCAAGTGTACGGAGACTTTTTCCAACAAGTGTATGTATGTATGTTCATTATTTTGTGCGTTATTCTTTTAAAGTGTGCATTGATAGATGTTTTCTTTGTTGTTCTTCATCCTCTTAAGTTTTTCTTATTTCACATGTCTAGTAGTTTTTTTTTTTCATAATTATAGAGTTATGAAGCTGAAAATTCATGTTATTAAATGATACAGTGGGATCTTTGTTAAAAATTAATAAAATCGGATGGATGCATACAAAAACCATACGATGGGTAATAAAAAGTGGGGATTGAAGAGTGAAATTTCTTAATTTTTGAAATTTTTATTAAAATATTTCTAATCATAAAGGGTATCGGCAGAGGCCGAAAATAAATATTTTATTATTGTTTTCATCAAAAAAAAAAAAAAATTCCGTCTAAGACAAATTTATTTATTTATTATTATTATTATTTATAAATTTTTTTCCCATTAAATAATTCTCTCTAGACATTTTTTTCTTAAGTTTCTTTTTATAGATTAATGCGAAATATTTTGGGGATAGTCTTCATTATCATAGAGGGGATTTAGCCGGTGCGTTTACATGCTGTGTGAATAGGCTTGTGTTTCGTGTGTGTAGGGGTTGTTTTTCCTTAAGCTTTTTGAAGGAATTGTTTGCAAAATCAGTTTTTGCGAACACTATTATTTTACACGATTAACTTTTTTTTTAATTCTGTTTTATTTGAAATGGCGACTCTTTTTAAATATATGAATTCAACCGAAGAGTGTACACGACCGGTTTGCTTCGATTTCAATACAAGAATGATTATTTTATTTTCAAAATGGATCCTTAAAGCTAACAATTAGAAATTTCCCAAGCGCTTTGACATGTAGTGATGACAATTCAATAAGAAAATTCATTATAGCCGAAAATTAAAAGACTAATATTAAGAGTTAATTCATAAAATTAAAAAATATTAAAAAATAAAATGATAATAAATTAACAAAATACAAAAAGTCATGAAATAAACAAACAGGGGTGGGAAAGCAAATGGGGTAAAAAAAAGTATAATTTTCTTTTGTTTATATTATATATGACCAGATATTTTCTTTTGTTGTATTTTCTATTTTTGAGGATTTTTTTTTACATTTCTTTCTACACTCTTTCGTTTTCTTGACAAGTTGTTTTATTCTTATTCTAGTCTAAACAAAGTGACAAGTGATTTTATAAACCGCCATTGATAAAAATACGTTTAAAGTGATGTTTATTAATTTTTATATTTATAATTTTTATATTAATTTTTTCACCCAATTAAAAGACACAAAATGGTAATAATGTTTATTTGTTGGGAATGAACAAAAAATGAAAAAGATTGACAGAGTAAACGTGAAAAAAAATCAAAAGTAGTTGCACAAAAGGTACAATGTAAATGCACCTGGATTTACGTAGCATCTGAAAAAGAAAATTGGAAAATTTTAAGGTTGTTGTAAAGTTGCGGAACTCGAAAGAAATAATAACATTTTGTATTGCCCAAGTTCAAACCTCTATACTGGCCTAAAATTAAATCCCTTAGATACGCCATCTTTTGACTTGAAACCGATTTAAACTCTTGTAATTTAGGAGAAATATTAAAAACTAAAACAAAATCATTTTTCTCACATTTCAATGAGATTCCAGCAACATAAATTTCTTGAAAACCTCAGTGGATTTCTAATGAACGCTATTTTACCAGCTACCAAATAAAGGAAATATCATGAAATTCGGATAAAAATTATTCCTGTAATCAAGTGTAGGACAACTTCGATAGACAGGCGTTACAATTAAAAAGCTAAGCGCCTTAAAAAGCTTAAAAATTTTAGTAATTTTTTTTCTGTTCTTAGCTATTATAATTATGTATAATTTATAAAAATCATTTTAAAACAGGCATTGTAAACCGGGTGCTCCACTTATACTAAAGGGTGATTTTTTAGCTTTTATCTTTTTGGCAACACTGGTTTAAACAGCTGACGCACGTTTCGTGTTTTGTTTCATTGTCAAACATCTTCAGTTTGGTCTATAATTTAACCATGAATCGTCTTACAAACGAACAACGCTTGCAAGTTATTGAATTTTATTATCAAAATGCGTGCTCTGTTAAGAAAGTTCATCTCGCGCTTCTTCCATTTTATGGTCAGTTTAATCGACCACTGAAGGGCTATTGTGACTAAATTTCGCACCAAATTTACATTGTTGGACATTATACCACCAACACGCTTACGTAGAGTGCGAACTGAAGAAAATATCGCAGCTGTATCGGCCAATGTTAATGATGACCTTCAATTATCGATTCGTCGCCGTTCGCAGCAATTGGGCCTCTATTACTCAACAACGTGGAAAATTTTGCGGAAGGATTTAGGTGTGAAGCCTTTCAAAATACAGCTGGTGCATGAATTGAAGCCGAACGACCTACCGCAACGTAGAAATTTTGGTGAATGGGCTCTTGGAAAGTTGGCCGAAGATTCACTTTTTTACCGAAAAATTGTGTTCAGCGACGAAGCTCATTTTTGGCTCAATGGGTACGTAAATAAGCAGAATTGTCGATTTTGGAGTGAATATCAGCCAGAAGCATTGGAAGACCTACCAATACATCCAGAAAAAGTCACAGTTTGGTGCGGTTTATGGGCTGGTGGCATCATTGGACCGTACTTCTTCAAAGATGATGCGAATCATAACGTAACTGTGAATGGTGAGCGCTACCGAGAGATGATATCCAACTTTTTTTGCCCAAAATGCAAGAGCTTGACTTGCATGACATGTGGATTCAACAAGATGCGGTGCCACATGCCACACAGCACGCGCAACAATGGACTTATTGAGAGGCGAGTTCGGTGAACATTTTATTTCACGTTCGGGACCGGTCAATTGGCCGCCTAGATCGTGCGATTTAACGCCTTTAGACTATTTTTTGTGGGGCTATGTTAAAGCTCATGTCTATACAGACAATCCCGCTTCAATCGACGCATTGGAAGACAACATTGAAGCATTTATTCGTTAGATACCGGCCGAAATGTTGGAAAGAGTATGCCAAAATTTGACTAAGCGGATGGACCATTTGAGGCACAGTCACGGTCAACATTTGCATGAAATAATCTTCAAACATTAAATTATATGGACCGTACTATCGATTCAAATAAAGATTTCATGCATTTTTCTGAATTTTATGTGTTTTTTTTTTTTGGAAAACTTTCCTATAGCTCCTAAAAAATCACCCTTTATATATGTGGCACAACCGAAATTTTTCTCACTCACAAATTCTTTCGGCTTGTAAGGTTTTTGTGCTCCATTTTACACCGTTTTATGTTTTCATATACATACATACGTTTATTTTTTGCTGAAAAAATAATTAAATATTCAAAATTTTTTAAAATATTTTTCTTTGTAATTTTTTTTTTCATTTTATTCCCATTTGTATACCCTATACAACTATGGGGTTGGGGTATAATGACTTTGCGCCGTAATTGGTCCATGTAAAGTTCATAATCAAAATACAAAAAAAGGTCGCGCATATGAATATATTTTGATGAGGTTTAGTACATAAACTTTTATCAGACCTAGTCTCCATACAAATGACCCCTAAGAGATCGATTTAAATTGCCATAACATCCAAATTATCACGCCGATCTCGTTCAAATTTGGTTATATATTTATTAGTGTATTCCATCAGGAACATAAGCTGTTTACATAGAATCTCCATTCGTTTCTGTCTAAGTTCGTTGAAAAATTTCCCTGTCGCAAGGAAAATAGCGCGTCTCCAAGTAGTCTCCGGTCTTCCTCGCAAGCGTGTACCCTGTGAGTTCCATTGTAGTGTTGCGTGGCATATTTCGTCGTATATGGCTTACGGAGTGTGTAACCTAGCCAGTTGTATTTTTTTCTATCGATGTCTTCCTGCTCAGAGATTTGTAGTAGTTCTTCGTTCGATACTGTTCTTGGCCACCATATTTTTAAGATGTTGCGCAGGCATCTGTTTGTGAAACTTTGCAGTTTGCGTTTAATGGTTTGGTTTACCATCCACGTTTCGGAGCCATATAGAAGTATGGTTTTTATACATGCATTGTATATGTGTATCTTTGTTTTTGGTGATAGGGCGTTAGATGTCCAGATATTTCTCAGATTGTAAAACGCTGCCCTTGCCTTATGTATTCGCATATATACGTCTTTAGTTGCACCGCCGTCGGGTGTGATGTTGCTTCCAAGATAGCAGAAGCTATTTACATGTTGAATTGGGTTGTTGTTTAGAGTGAATGTTGTTGGTTGATTGCTTTTTACTGCGATGCACTTTGTTTTTGCTGCGTTTATTCGTAAACCAAATTGTTCTGCTCTTAGGGACAGGTCTTTAGTCTTTGCATGTTTTCCTTCGTTGTGGCCAGTAGGACGATATCGTCAGCATATTCTAGATCTTCGAGTTGCTGGTTTATTCTCCATTGAATACCCATGTTTTGGTCATTGCTATATGCAAGAATAACATCAAAGGTTGTGATAAAAAGGAGCGGAGAGAGAAGACATCTTTATTTTACTCCGCTTAATGTACTGAAATGTTGGCTGCTTTTTCCAAGATGTAGTACGCTCATTTTCGCATCAGTGTATTGGGCTTTGATTAGGTTAATTAGTTTCTGTGGGACGCCCTTGCTCTCTAAAGCTCCCCATATTTTTTCTCTGTTTATCGCGTTGAAGGCCTTTTCAAAATCAATAAACGTTAAGTATAGCGTTGTATTATACTCGTTGCATTGGTCTACGCAAGAGCGATTGGGGCGGAAGCCAGCTTGTTCTTTTCGGAGTTGTTCATCCAAATGTTCGAGCATACGGTTAAGTATTACCTTGTTAAATATCTTACATACAGAGGGTGTTAATGCGATACTCTCCAGTTACTGCATGATTTTAGATCTCCTTTTTTAGGTATTTTAATTATAAGACTTTCTTTTCATTCCTGGGGGATAGCATTAGTCATCCATATTTTCTTGAATAGAGGCAGTAGTATTTCAGCGATGGTAGTAGCCGCAGATTTGTAGAATTCGGCGGGTAGGTTGTCAATGCCGGCAGCTCTTCCGTTTTTTAGCTGTGTAATGGCTTTTGAAATTTCGTGGAAAGTGGGAGGATCTATGCAGATTGCTGTTAATGGGGGTGGGGTTCTGGTATCGGTTGCTTCATCACTTTGAGAGGAGTTGTCTGCATTGCAGGGATGGTTAAGGGTTTCCTCAAAATATTCCTTCCATCTTATAAGTTGCTCGTCAATAGAAGTTAGCATATTTCCGTTTTTATCTTTTATAGGTATATTTGTGTTGGGTTTCTTACTGGAAAGTTTTCTGATCACATTGAAAATGGTTTTTAGGTTACCTTGATGTGCAGCATTGTCAGCTTCTGTAGCGAGTGTGTTGAAATATTTTCTTTTATCGTTTCTGGCTTGTCTCTTAACTTTCTTGATAATGTTTGATAGTTTGGCTTGCACCTCGTTTTTACGAGAGGGGTCTTTTTCTGATAACATCATTTCTCGTGTTTTTCGCCGTTCTTCCAGAACGTTCCAAAAGTCAATGGACAGCCATTCTTTATTTTCCTTTCTGGAAAAACCAACAATTTCATTAGGGGATTCGCTCAGAATGGCCTTAATCTTCATCCATTCGTCATCTAAGTTGGAACTTAGTAGAGGGATTGGTTCATATTTTGATGTTTTTCAACAATGCATGAGATTAATCTTCTATTAACGTCTTCGGCTTTCAGTTTGTTGATATTGTAGGTTCGTCGATTTGGTTGATTCGATACCGAGAGGTGTGTGTGTTTGCGAAGCGTTAGTTTTAGCTCGCCTATCAATAGCTAGTGGTCGGAAGCTATATCAGCACTACGTAGTACTCTGACATCTTGTAGTATATTGAGCCACCTTCTCGTAATACAGAAATGATCAATTTGGCTCTGAAAATTATATCGTGAGTCTCTCGATTGCCACGTCATTTTGTGGTGTAGTTTGTGAGGAAAGTAGGAGCCACCTATAGAAAGTTCGTGCGCCGCACATGTTTCCAGAAACAGAACGCCATTTTCGTTTCTATCACCAGGGCTCTTTTTTTCCCATAATTCGTTCAAAGCTTTCGTTTTGATGCCCGATGCGTGCGTTAAAGTCACCCATTAATATAAGGATATCGTTCCTGTCAATTTTGTGCAAAACGCAGTTTAGTTGATCGTAGAATTTTTCCTTAGTTTCCAGGTCGTATACTTCGGTAGGCGCGTAATATTGAACAATTGTAATTTTACCGATACTGCTGTTCAGCTGAACTGTTATAATTCGTTTGGAAATTGCCGACCAGTTTATTAGGGTGTTTCCTAATCTGTGATTTATGTGTATGTGCTTCTCCTTCTTTACGGCCAGAGAACAGTATGCGGTCACCCTGAGAGCTTGTGAAGTCGCCGCTGCCGTTCCACCTCATTTCATTAATACCTATAACAGATATGTTTAGTCTCAAAATATCTGTTTGTTTTGTGTTTATTTTTCTTCTTCCGCAATAGGGGATTAACCTAATGTTGCCTAGTTTGGTGGCGGGGCTGCTACCTTAGGGTGAGGGTGAGTAAGACGAAAAGGGGCCTCCAAACTTGCCTCTTATCTCCCGTTTTGCTAAACCATTTTCTGTTTCAACAAAGCTGTTGTAGTTGAAAGGTTATACCGCCTTTTATTCGGACGCCAGGGCCTCATCTGTGGAAACAGGATCCGCCGCGGGAAGCCTGAGGTTGACGTTTGCTCAAGAGAGGTTATGAGTGAAGCGTCTAGAGCCTTGAATCAAATTGGGTTCGTGTGCGTTTATTACAGCCATTACTCAGTGGTCCAAAAACAAACCATATAGACCAATTGTTAGCCTTAGCTCCCTTTTTAAGCTGATTTCCGATTTTCACTTAAATCTATCACTTAAAAAATCCAAAATGTTTCATAGATTTTTTTCTCAAATTTCGTTTGCATATGTTTTTGACAAAAAGAAGTGACTTTACCAAATGTGGTCAGGATCGGTCCATTTTTCGACCTAGTCCCCATATAAATATAGCATCCGATTTGAATTTTTTTATGTCCGAAGGCAAAACAATGAATAACAATGCCACTCAAATTTGGTTTATGCTTATTTTCAAAATAATTCGGACATCTCGTGGTTATAATAAACCAACATCAAATGTGGTTCTGCAAATTTGGGTTTGTTTATTTTTTATACCCAATTCGTTAGATCTAATACCAATTCCCTAAAGGCATGGTATTGGGTATCGCATAGTCGATCTAGACTGACTATAATTTTCTTGTTTTTCGTTTTTTTTTTTTTGTGAAATATTTTTTTAGTATACTTTTCCTTAAATTCCACTTAAAACGATAATTAATATTTTTGATAAAAATCGAAAAATTAAAAGTTTCCTTGTGAACTCATTTTCCTGACTGCAAAAATTTTTATGTTTTTGAAAATTTTAAGCTTTAAAAAATATTTCAGAACTGAGGTGCTCAGAATTGGCAATCTATAATTGCTGGAGGATACCCTTAATTTAACCATTAAATTTTTTTTTTGTTTAAGTGTATACTGAATTTTTTTTTTTGTCAAAAGCTCCACTGTACCCTTTAATGTAAACAAGATTATTAAGATTTCTCTTGACTTCCATATAATTTCATGTGTTTCATTTTAACGCAGACAAATGAATAATTCATCACAAAAATTTTATATTTTTCCTTATGGTATATTTTTCCATCATTAGGTTTTGTTTGAATGTAACAAAAGAAAAAAAAAATAGTGTTAAATGATTTTTTGTATGCTTTGAATAGATTTGATTGGTGACATGAAAAGTGGTTTTAAAAGAAAAATTGTTTCTTCTCATACATACATATTATAGATACTCTGGAGACGTACTACAAGCAGCTAACTACTTACAATGAGTATATGCTCGGGTCAAAACTCATTTTGCCCGGACATTTTAATATTTAGTAAAAACTGAAAGAAACTTTGATGAACTATCTAACGTTATATGGGACAAATGACTTATTTTAATGTTGTGTTTATTTGAAAATAAACTATTTGAGAATAAAATATTTGGTTTATTTGAAAATTCATTCATTTGACTTTCGGAAAAATTTTCGGCCCAAAATGCAAAAGGTAGACAATTAAACCGCACACAATTTTGTGGAGGCAATAGAAAATAAGCATAAACCAAATTTTAGTGTTCATATCTGATGTTATTTTTATATGGGGACTAGGTCAAAAATGGACCAATTATTATTTAGTAAAATCATTCACTCTTCTAAAAAACAACTATACAACATGTTTGTTTTTTGACAGATTTAAGTGAAGATTGGGAATCAGCTTTATATGGGGACTATGACTAAAAATGGATCTACAGGCTTTATTTTTAGACTACTGATTAGTGGGTGTAATAGACACACATTACGGTCAATATTTCGATGAAGATATTTTCATGATATTTTCCATAATACTCATTCAAATGTAAAAAAAAAAAATTATTGAAAAGTGTATACCGGGGGTTTTTAGGGTCGGGAAATCATGTTTTCACCTTTTTGGCGAAAACTAACGAAATTATTGCACAAATCGATGAATCTTTGACTTTCCCATATTTTAAATAGCCCATAATATTCAGCGCTGAAAATTATGTGGGGGTACTCATATACGACCTATATCGATTTCATTCAATTTAAGTCAAAAAATTCGATATTTTTTTTATTTACTCTTTGAATTAACGTTAATGATATTATTTTCCCCAACGTATATGTTTTCTCTCTTGGGCCACTTTTCTCACCCGGTGCTGTGTTGTGTCTCTGCCATCACGGAGGCAGAAAATGTAAGGATATTTTGTGTAGCCGCTTTACTGTTCGAGGAAAAAATTTAACATTTTTTAGTCCACACAAATCACCCATTGACTAACCGTCTGGAAAATATTCAGGAAGACCCATTTTTTTTTCCAAAATACAAGATTGCGATCTTGAGAGAAGAAAGTTAGCAGATCTTTTTCTCTTGTGCGGTAAAAAGAAATTTCGGTTTCTTGTTCCATTAAATTTCTGTTGTTCAAGCCAGTAGTTTAGAAGCTTCTTTTGACTGGTTAGATATTTGATGTAGTTATTAAACGAATCCTCATTAAATCAGAAGGGTGATTAAAGGGAAATTATTCGTCCACACGGAGCTCTGGTAGCTGGTCCAACGGTGGGATCGGAACTTCCTTTGAGTGAGGAACAGGGTGTGTTGCAGGGGCTAAATCCGGATAAGTCCACTTGCTTCGATGATTCCAGTAATATATATACTAGGCAGAAGTGGTTTATGTGTTCTCTCCAAACCATCGGTACGCCGAATTTCAGACCTTTTCTTTTCCCGGTATTAAATGTTCTGTATAAGTTTTACAGAGCTGATGCGGTGCCAACGTATACATCATAAGTTTTCTTTACAAAGTCTCTAACAGTTTTTCCGATTTCTTTGAACTTCTATTCTGCGCATATGTAGAAAAACACATCAGGTTGATTTATATAAATTCTTCTACTTGAACTCATTTTATTTTAATTCAGGAACACAAATACAACACGCACATAAAGTTTCGGTAACTAATTTACTTTTTGTTTTTTCTATTTTCTTATAAATTTTTTTATAGGAAATTTATATTATAAAATGTTCAAAAAGTTTGAGAAATGTAATTTTTATGAGTTTTTCCTTTGTGAAATTATATTGTGCGAAGCCCAAATAACGCATATACTATGAAAAATGATTCATATTTAGATTCAGCGAACCAAATATAAATAAAATCAGTTCTAAAATCCTAGTCATAAAAAATAATTTTTTTTGTAGGACTGATTTATCGATTGTAGAACGATCGCTATTAAAAAAGTGTGAAGAAATCCATGCAACGTTGCAGACTTAGCCCCCCCCCCCCCTCCCTACAAATACCCACTATGAGATTGATCAAATTAAGTTTGTTAGTGCTTATAATATTTGTAAATCATCAATCCAAAAATAAAAAGTGTATGACAAATTTTAGTTACAGCCCCCATATGATGCAGCCTCCCTATATTCTTTTTTATCTTGTACAGTGGGATCTAGTACCATATCTCGCAGCTCATGGTATAGGGCATCGTATAGTCGGCCTTGAGCGACCATACCTTTTTTTTTTATTTGTTTTTATTTAGTGACTTATTTATTTATATATATTTTTTTAAACAAGTAGACCTTCCAGCAGCATGTAATTAGCCTCCAAAGAATATCTTTTACATATATTAAAAATATGTTTTTATACACTTCCGAGACAGCCAACTAATAATTATTATTTATTCAAATTAAAACAAACAATATATATATATACATATATCTGAATCGTGTTTTTATTAAGCATATTATTATTCAAATATTTTTTAAAACAAAAACTTTTGGCAACCAAGCTAAATTTTTATGTTCCATAGAAGTAGCTGGACAATCAGCCATTCAGCTCTTTTACATGTTCTGCTATTATTTGGTTGCTTCACCGATGTTTTTTTTTTTTTTTTGTTTAAGAATGTTCCGTATCAACCGGTTATTGTATGTTTACTAGTTGTGGTTCGTTTAGAACAAGAACTCGAAAATGTTATTTGTAGCAAATTGTGCTGGGATGTTGTAATATAGCATTGTGCCAAAAGTTTGGTCAATATTTTAACTTGCCAAATAAACAAAAGCAAATTACTTTAGAAAACTCTGATGATCTAATTTTATTATTTATAACTGTTTATTATAAATAAATATTTGTTTTCAATTAAGGTAATAACTAATATTACCAACAGGGATGGAAACAGTGGTACTATAGTACTTTTTTTTTTGTATTTTTCGACTATAAAAATTGCCACAGTACCCACGCGACCTAGTCAGTACATTTTTTTTTATTTCGAGATCTTTATATTAGTTTGAATATTGTTATTGCAACAAGAAATGGCCTTTATGTACACAAACTTTCAGAGCAAGGGATCAGAATGAGCCCATTAGTAAACCAGATTTCCATATGTGTGCTTTTTTATTTAACATGGCCCTTTTAAATTCATTTGGATTACATTAATCAAATGGCCGCCCCTATTGGCCACGGCAAAATATGCCCTTTTTGCTACATTTTCATCGAGCATCTCGGGCGGTATTGCGTTGATTTCGGCACAAATGTTTGTCTTGAGCTCGTGAATGGTCTGAGGCTTGTTGGCGTACACTTTGCTTTTCATATAACCACACAAAAAGAAGTCTGAAAGGGTTAGATCTAGAGATCCGCCAGACAATTTCGCCTTTTTTGACATCACACGTCCCGGGAATTTTTGTTACAGTAACTGCATTGTTTAATTAGCAGTGTGGCGTGGTGCATCATCTTGTTGAAATCAGTAACCCTCCAGACCTTTTTCACGTATTTCCGAGCAGATAAAATGAGCCAACGTGCACTGATATCGTTTCCCATCGACAATTGCACCTTTTCTAAAGAAAAAATGAACCAGTTATTGTTTTGGAGCAATCGCCATCCCAAACAGTCTCTTTTTGGTCATGTAGTGGCATTTCCTGGATCTCATGTGGATTCTCCGTTCCCCAAAGGCGACAATTTTGATTGTTAACCACCAACAGAGACTGTGAAATGGGGCTTGTCTTTCATCGAAATTTGGTTCCAACAGTCAGTTTCAGTGTCAGGCATTCGAGCAAAGCAACTGTTTGGCCGTATTGCAAGCAACATGACCGGTCTATCAGCAAAATTCTTTAAGTCAATTGCACTTTATCCGGAAACAAATGCAAAGCAACCTTCAAAATGCTCTGCAAAGTAGTTCCAAAGATGCCAAAATGCTGAGCACAGTGACAATACATTTCATTTGGGCTCTCGGTAACACTCTATCTTATCGCTTCAGCCAGTTCATTGGAACGTCTTGGACATTGACATACGACAAATATATCTTGGCCACGCTATTTTTGGCAATATACACGTTGAGTTAACACCACTGAACGACTATTTTCAATGTACAGCGTCACTATTTCGGCGCTTTGTTTTAGTATAAAAATCATGCTGAATTGATTCTTGAAAACAATGTGTTCTTAAGTCAATCAAAAGTTATTAAATGTTGCCATACCGACATAAAAGATGGCGCACCCAATAAAGCTATTATATATAAAGACGAGGGTTGTTCCATATGTCCGTTTAGTTTAAAAGCTCCATAATGGTAACATCTTTTAAGTATTTTATTATCTAACTCAAGACAAGCTTAGGAGTCAGTTTGGCTACTCTTCACCATCCTACGTAGGAAGTATGACCACTAAAGATGCTGAAAGTCTGAGACGTCCAGTTGAGGGCACAGAAGAAATGGTCAATAGAATTCATCACCTGGTTATGAATGATCGACGATTCAAAGCTCGCGAACCAGCTGAAATAGTAAACATCTCTATTAATCGATCACGTGACTTTTTGAACATTTACGAGGGCAGTCCCAGAACAACCTGACCTGACAAAGAAAACTCAGCAAATTTGGGAAAAATTTACTTTATTTCTCAATATAATCGCCTTTTAGCTCGCTTCACTTTTTCCAGCTATATGTAATAGATTCGATACCCTGTTTATAGTAAGAACTGTCTAGCTCCTTAAAAAGTTATCAACCTTAGACTCTACCTCTTCATTGTTTGCAAATATTTTATCACCGAGCCATTTGGAAATAGAAAATAATCCGGTGAACTAATCTTGCTAAAAAGCTGGAATAACACTCGCCTTTGATTGTTTGTCCTTTTTGGAGACAGTCAATAAAATTTATCCCACGCTCATCCTAAAAAAACAGACGCCATAACCTTGCTTGCAGATGGAACTGTCTTCCCTTTCTTTGGACACGATTCTACCATTTCAGTCCCACTGTTTTCACTTTTCCTTTGTCTCAGGTGTGAAGTGGTGGTCGCATATTTCATCCATGGTTACGAATCCATGCTAAAAATCTCCAAACATTCTATTGAATCGTCTTCACGATGCTGTTTTTGTGCTATTGGGAGCAAACACCGCACCCATCTTGCGGACAGCTTTCTCAGCGCCAAATTTTCGGTTAGTATGCGATGTGTAGCACTTTTTAAAATGCCTACTATTTTAGCTAAGTCACGCACCTTTAACAGACGATCGTCCAATACAATTTTGTGCATTTTCTTAACCGTTTCTTGCGTGGCTCAATTGCTCGACTACTACAGTGTTCGTCTTGGTAGTTCTTATGGCCTCGTTTATACTCTGCAACTCAATATTTTACAGTTCCATAACGATCACCATGTTTACAAATTTCCTGACATCATTTATTTTTGATGGCTCCAAAAAAAAAAAAAAAAAAAAAAAAAAAAAAAAAAACAACGTGTCTCGTTGAACATTAAAATATTTTATAAAGTTGTCACTTTTAACCAACATCATTTTTTTTTTTTCAAATTATCGCCAACTACTCGTCGGGTCGGGTTATTCTAGAACCGCTCTCGTACATATCGAAAACTATCACTAAAAGTGGGTGGCGCGTTTTTCGCTAATGCATTGGTGTATTCATCATCCTTTGCAACGATAAAATTGATTGAATAGCAATATAAAATGGCTCAAATAGTGAAGATACGAGGGCGGATCAATAAGTCCGTGACTTTTGGAATGATACACAGTTTTTTCGCAAAAAAAAAAAAAAAAATTTTTTTTCCACATAATCTCCTTTTAGCTCAATACAGTCCAACGTTTGTCCAATTTTTGTATCCCATCCAAAAAATAGGATTTTTCGAGGTCCATAAAATAGACATTTTTGATCAATAATTTCATTGTTGGAGCTAAATCTCCTTCCACCGAGCCATTTCTTTAGGTTTGTAAATAGGAAATAGTCACTGGGGGCTAAATCCGGAGAATACGGCAGATAAGGTACCAATTCGTAGCCCAATTCATGGAATTTTGCCATTGAGAGTGCACAAGTCGCACGATTACGTTTATGGTCAATTGAGAGCAATCGCGGCAACCATCTTGCAGACAGCTTTCTTAAACCCAACTGATCATTCAAAATCGAAACCACACTGCCATATGAAATGCTTATGGCATCAACAATTTCACGCACTTTTACTCTTCGATCGGCCATATCGTGGATTTTTTCGACATTTTCGGGTGTATTGACCTCAATTGGCCGTCCAGAACGTTCAGCATCATTTTTATTTGTGCGACCAGAACGAAAGTCAGTAAACCTCTTTTTACCATTGAATTCGATGGTGCAGAGTCCCCATAGTATTTATCAAGCTTTTCCTTGGTTTGATTGACGGTTTTTTTTCGCAAAAAATAATGTTTAAGGAGCACTCGAAATACACTTTTTTCCATTTTTTTGCTTGAACAGCTGTTAAAAGCAAATAAATGACGGAACTTGCTCACTATTGAACTATTGATGGGAGCAGTGTTGCATTTCATATAACTACGAGGGAAGTTCGAAAACTCACGTCAAAATTAGATGCGTACTTCACGGACTTTAAAAAATGTTACTATTTCAGAGTGATAAAGAGACTTGAACATAGGTGGGAGAAGGCTATCAGTCTTTAAGATTTCTCACGAACTTATCGAACAACCTTCGTATACTTAATGTAACTCATAATAAATATTTTATGAAATAACAAAATAAATATATCCCCATTTTTAAACCTAAAAGTATCTTAACACCTTTGACTTCTATAACAAAGAAAAAATATGAAATTAAAACCCAAAACCAATAACCGAGTCCTACAATGAATTCAACGAAATTCTTATACATTTTTGTCTTCGAATATGTCTGACATTTCTGTCCTTTTTCTATTGTTATTACTCATACTATTAACACGGAAATCATGATGACAAATAATTTTATTATTATTTGTTGTGTGTTTTTTACGTGTTATTTTTGTAGTTTTTGTTCGTGTTGTTTTGATGTTTTTTTTTTTTTTTTTTTTAATCAACACCTTTGTTATGATAATAGTTCGATAAAACAAAATAATAATAACAATAGAAGTGGTTGGCGTTTTATGTCCCCACAGAAATTACTCAAAAAGTATCCGGTTCTTTAAGGCTTCATGTTTAGGGCTTCTTCACTTGTTATTTACTGATTACGTTTCAATATACTTCAGAAATATTTTTTATACTTCCATTGAAATTTTTGAAATATTAAAGTCAATTTGTTAATATGTTATAGAAAGCATAGACATTCAGTAAGAAGGACATTCAAGTAACATTCTCAACAAAAAGTTATAAAATCGCTTACTAACCTGCTTATATGAGTTTTTTTCTTTTCTTTACTATGTCGCACTTGAATAATTTTCTTAGTAAGCGAGAAAATTTCAAAGTAAGCAAAACAAAAATCTGATTATTTTCAAATCTCCGTACGAGGGTTACTTGCGGAGAATAATAATATTTTAGATCGTCAATCGTTTAGGGGATGTTATTTGAGGTCGTTTACCTTTGAAAAGGTGGTCTTTGTAGTTATAAGTAGAAAACGCACTTACTTGTTATCAAGATTTAGGCATTAATCAATTTTTTATAACCATTTAAAGTCCTTTGGCTGGTGTCGTTGTTATTAATCCTATAACTACTTAATGATATTGGTATAATGCCTTTGTATGGGACTTCAGCTACTTAATCCCTTAAGTGCTGATTACTTTTTAATCATTGATACTTTTTGTAATTGAAAGCGAAATTTTATTAATCAGGCTTCAATATCCTAGGTTAAGTTAGAATTGACAGTCATTAGTGTGTCATAGACTGAATGTTCCTTAATTCCAACTTCTCCAACTCCACTTCTCCCAGTATACAATAACGATTCCGTGCCAAAGCTGGTAATCGACAAAAAAAAATGTTTTTTATGGTCTCCTCCGTATTAACTATAGATATAAATAAGCCTCCTCCATTTTGCTTGCAATCCGATAAGTTAGGGTTGCAGTAGATGTCGTGTCTTCTTAAGGTGATAGCGATGCCACAATCTCCTGGTGATAATTCAAGTTATTAATGCCACCCATTTCCTAATTGTCTGTGAGATTTTAAGTCAATCGAATAGGGTTCGGTGGATTAACACTTACAAAATTGCAATATCCATCAGTAATTAGTTGGAATAATTTGATTATTGATTTTAATTACCAACCAACACACAGGGGAATTGTGTTGATGTCAGGAAAGTAGGTTATGTGGTGGAAAAAGAGGGAGTAATATTTGTGGATAATCGACTTAAATTCTATTAGATTGTAACAGTCAGGAAAGAGTTGTGTGGGGAGTTTATTCCACATACGGCTAGTCCGAATGATAAACGAATTTTCAATGTAATGCGTTGTGCGTTCAGTTGGAAAATAAACTATAAACAGATGTGATCTACTAGAGAAGCGGGTAGTACAAACTGTAACTCGAACACTTGGAATGAGTTCGCTTATCTCAGCAGAATATTTCTCATATCTATAGAATAGTATCACACAACATTCCGACGATGTTCTAACAAGTCAATAGAGTGGGATATCGTACTTTCATTAATGAGCATCAATAAACTCCTTTTTATACAGTCCAGTAGCTCCAAAATGGTTTTTGAAGTTTCTGTCCTTTTGTGGGAGTTGTATTCCATTTTCGGTTACTTGTAGGTAGTTGAGATTTTTGTTGTTGCCAGTCGAATATTTGATATATGGGATAGACAGAAAATTAAAGTTAGATACTTAATCTGTTTTCTCTATGCAGGTTTTGCAAGTTCATCTGCTCTCTCGTTATTTTCGATACTTTTGTATCCAGATACATGGATTAATGATGCCTGGCTATCCAGAGGTTGAGGTTTTTCCAGTTACCTCCTAGAATTGGTCGGCTACTTTACTAATTACAAGTTTTTCCGCTTAAAAATAGTTGATTTTTCTAACAATGTAAAGAGTGAATTTTTTTACCGAAATTTTCCATGACCATTTCGCATAAATGTGGTTTAATTTCGCACACGCGTGGTGACTTCATATAAACCCATAAAAAGAAATCCCATGGTGTTAAATCATACGATCCAGGGGGCCAAGTTTGATCAACGAAACGCGAGAGTCCACGAGCAGGAAATATTTATCTCATGCAGGAATTGAATCGTTTCACGGGTTGTACAACATGTGGCACCGCCTTGTTGCAACCACATGTCTTCCACATCAATATCATCCAATGTAGGCAGAAATAACTCTGTTACCATGTCACGATATCAACCACCAATAAAGGTCACTGCTTGTCCAGCCTAATTTTATTTGCCTCCGGCTCAAATCAGCTTCAACTCGTTGATGTTCAATTCAACTTTATAAGAGTGAGGACTCAAATCTTTAGTGAGACCATATAAGCTTTGGAAAGCTTCTAGAAATTTGCTATTCTTGTCCACGACGCCGAATTGATGTTCTGGACGACTTGTGTGTTTGGCATCTCCAATTAATTCAGTCTGCCTGAGTTATTCCATTACTCTCTTCATAGTTGCCGAAGTTAGATCAATATGAGCTTTGTGTTTTGGATCATTGTCGTGATAAAAGTACCAGCCGTCGCACAGTGGCGCCCGTAGAGCAAACGAGGTTGCAAAAATCAAAATTTTCATGTGCGCCGACGAAGTTTTGAATGTTATAGGAAACTTTTCAACGATTTCAAATATGCTACTCTTAATAATATCACATTTTTAGTTTAGAAGATATAACCGTTCAAAGTTGACCGACTTTTGGTTTTCAAAAAAACACACAATTTTTAGTCAATTTGTTGCGAATTTGTAACGAATTGCCTTATTTTTGTTTGTATTGATTGATGTATTTATTAAATGTATAATGTTTGCTTTGTGTTTCTCTTGGTAAATCACTATTTAACAACTATCCGTTTTTTCACTATTTTTCAACATTGACAGAAAAAAAATCTATATTTTTCTATATTTTCCATATTTGCAAAACATGTTCTTTGATTATTTCTTTACATAATTCAAAAGGTTTTATCTGCCCGTACGTGCCCGTTTGGCTTCTAGAGGTAAAAATGGTTAAAAAGACATGGTTGCAGAAATTGTATGGCGTGCATCCCTTACATGTTTTGACTGACAGTAGTTTGATCTAATAGTTTGAAAATTGCATTTTAAGTCGGTTGTCTACCTGTGAGCATCTGCCAAAGTCTACTCCCAATATTCTGTTACAGACACAGGTTGCACAAAAAACTACTCATTGAAACTCGCAGGTACGCACCTCACTTAAAAATTACTTTGGAGTACAAATGGTCAAGAACAATATTGACTTATGGTCCCTCCAAGTAGGCACAAATCTTGTTTAGACACGAGCATAATATCAAAATTGCATAATTCAACCTAAATCCATATGTATGCAGAGAACAGGTAAATTTTTAGGCATGATAGCATAAGCCTATACATTGCAAAATAAGCATAATGCCTGGATTAGTCTCCGACTGAAAGTTGGCGCAACAAGTACTGAAACCATGGCGTTAAACAATTTAAGTACTGAAAACATGGCGTTGAACAATTTAAAATTATTTGAACTGTTTAGAAGGTCAACCACACCAAAGTTTTTCACGGAAGCTGCTTTAGAAGAACTTGATAGCTTATACGGAAATATTGAGAGAAACGAAATTATAAAAAATAATTTTTATCTGATATATGCAAATATTAAGGCAAAATGGGTGAAATCTAATCGAACCATTCAGAACTTCAACTCCAAATACGAGGACTGGCTTAATGAAGACACCATCCTGGATATATTGGCAGTAGATAAACCCACCACATCAACCAGAGGAGCAGGATACAAGCATATTAAGCAAGCCAAAATAAATTCACGACCACTGCATACGGAGTTTACGGAAGTCTCTGTGAAAGCCAATCTGCAGGATCTCATGGGCCATACACCAAAACGGTTGTTGGAGAGTCTTCCTGAAAATGAGGTGAAAATTCTTTCTGAGAAACTGACATTGATCAGCAAATGGGGCTGCGATGGATCATCCGGACAAAGCGTTTATAAGCAAAGGATATCTTCCGATGACGCTACAATATCGGACGGAAATATGTTTATGTCATCTGTTGTTCCTTTGCGGCTAAAATCTGATGTTTCCCTACACTGGAAAAATCCACGTCCGTCATCAGTGCATTATTGCCGACCAATAATGTTTCAGTTTGCAAGGGAATCGGCAGAACTCATAAGGACCACGGTGAAGGACATTGAAGAACAAATAAGCAAGATTAAGCCTACAAAGCTGCAAATTGGAGAAGGAAAATATATTGAATTACGAGTTCCACCTGACGGATGGTTGACGGAAAAGTCGTAAACGAACTGACAGGAACAACCTCAACATTGTCATGCCCGATTTGCAAAAAGAGTCAGAAGAACTTTGGTAATTTAAACGATTCTACAAACGAGGAGAATTACGAATATGGAATGTCACCATTGCACGCAAGGATAAGGTGTATGGAGTTCTTGCTAAAACTGGCGTATACCCTACCACAAGAGGAGGAAAACTTCGATGAAAATACATCAATAAAGGATAAGGAAAAGATCAGAAAGAAGCAAATACAGGATGCTTTTTTTAAACAAGTTGGACTAAAAGTAGACTGTCCCAAGCACGGATACGGTAACTCAAACGATGGAAACACTTCTAGGAGATTTTTTGAAAATGATGAGGCAGTAACTAGAATCAATGGAATTGACAATCAAATCGTGAAAAGATTGGGAACGATCTTGAATGTTTTAAACTGCAAAGAAAATGTCAATTCTACAAAATATGGAGAATATGCATCGAAAACTGCATCTCTTTTAGCAGAAATGTATCCACAGAAGAAGTTGACCCCGACCGTCCATAAAATATTGGCGCATGGCAAAGATATAATTGAGTACCAGTCCTTGCCAATTGGAGAGCTTTCTGAAGAAGCACAGGAGTCTCTTAACAAATTTTATAAAAAATATAGATTGCAGAACACATTCAAAGCATCAAGGGTAAGGCAAAATGAGGACCTCTTCAACATGTTGGCAGCATCTTTCGATCCACTTATTTCTTCCCTGCGGCATGTGAAGTCACGAATAGAGTTAGAAAATAAATATAGTTTAGAAATGATTAGTCTTTTAGATATACCTTCTCTTACGAATTGTGAGGAATATTTTACAGAAAATTTAAAAAATAAATTTAAAAAAGAAGTAAATTTTTTTTAATTTGTTGGGTAATATTTTAAAACATAACACCCTAAAGAAAAAAAATAAAAACAATCTAAAAATGTAAAAATAATTTTTTTTAGTTACCATAAAATTGATTTTTCTACAAATTTTAACTTTGATAACCCATAAGTAGGCCCCTACAAAGCGTAGCACCTTTTCCAAACGCTCATTTCGTAGGCTGAACAGTTATCTATCACATGCTGTTTAAACTGTTCAATTATGTTATTCGGTTCAAAAGATATGATTTTTGCAACGAAAAAACTCTAAAGGCGCCACTGTGCGACGCTTTTTAACAGTTAATTTGAGGTAAATCCTACAAACGCTCTATAGAATTAAGATCGGGTGATTGGGGTGGTGCTTTCAATTGATTTTTGGTATTGCAGAGCAACCACAGCTTGACATTGTACCCCGTATGTTATGGATCATTATCCTGTTGGAACCAAAAATCATCTACAAGGCCCAGTTTTTGGTTTAAAGTTAGTTTTAAAATGTTTATGTATCCAATTTGATCCATTGTAGACTCAATAAATACGAGTTCACCAACCCCGTTGCCTGCCATACAACTCCAAACCATAAATATTTTCATTATTTAATGCAGTTCCACTTTATCGCTAAACTAACTTTTTTCCTGAAAATAAAAAGCGTTCCCAAAATTCTTTAGCCTTTTTTACAATACTCGGTTGCAAAGTCCATACGTTTTTTTCTATTGACATGGGAAGTGAATAGGTTTATACGTGCTACACAACCATGATAGTCGGGTTTTTTTTTAATATTTTGCAAACGGTAGATACATGGATGTCTTTGCCGAAGGATTCTTTCAAATAAGAACAATTAAGAACAGTTATCCTGGGATTCTGCATCACTGACGCCAAATTTTTTCGGTTTTCGCGGCCAGTTAGTTTGGTGGGGCGACCAGACCGAGGCTTTGACAAAATTGAATTGGTGGATTTACAGTTTTAAAGGACTCGTTTCCCTCGTCAGCACCTAGTTCTTTGATTTTGGGGCTCATCTCATAATAAAGGGTCCGCCAAATAACTTTTTTTTTTTTTTTGAAAATGCTATAAAAAAAAAAACTACTGAATATTATCTCAAATTTCTCTCTTTATTTGAAAGTACAATCCTTCCGGTTAATAATGGAAAATAATTTCATTCAAATGGCTGCCTCGGCTGGCCATACAGTAGCCTACACGATCGGTCTAATTTTTAAGCACATTATCGGTTGTGTGCAGTTGTATTTCACCAATGGCTTCACGAATATTGTCCTTTAAAGCGTCAATTGTCTCTGGCTTGTTGGCGTAACACTTATCTTTGAGGGCACTCCACAAATAATAGTCCAACGGTGTCAAATCGCAGCTCCGAGGTGGCCAAACGACATCAGCTCTGCGGCTGATAATGCGATCTTCAAAAACAGGGCGCAAAACATCGAGTGTAGCTTCGGCTGTGTGGCACGTAGCGCCGTCCTGTTGAAACCAAATGTTGCCAATATCCTCCTCTTCAATTTTTGTGAACAAAAATTCGTTCACATGGCCCGATAACGATCGCCATTGACTGTAACGGCCACTTCTTGTTCATTTTCGAAGAAAAATGGCCCAATTATGCCTCTGGACCAAAATCCGCACCAAACAGTGACTCGTTTTGGGTGTATCGGCTTTTCAATGTATGCGTGGGGGTTTTATTTGCTCCAAATGCGACAATTTTGCTTGTTTACTTACCCGCCAAGATCAAAATGAGCTTCATCTGAAAAGATGATTTTTTTGTCAAAAATCGGCATTTTCTGTAAGTCGATCGCAGGCCCACTTAGCGAAGCGAAAACGCATTGGATGGTCAGTTGGCTTCAACTCCTGAACCAATTGGATTTTGTATGGCGTCATACCAAGGTCTTTATGCAAAATTCGTCTCAATGATGCCTCCGAAATGTTCAATTCGTGAGAACGACGGTGAATTGATGATGATGGCGCTTCACGCACACTTTCTGCCACAGCAGCAATATTCTCGGGTGTACGCAGTTTTTAGCCTTTCACGCTTTGGTTTATCGATGAGGATGCCAGTTTCTTTCACTTTTTTCATAAGATAACGAATATACAGAGCTGACGCTGCTTCTCTTCTTCCAAAATCCGTACGCAATTTTCGCACACATTCTGCAACGTTGCCATGATTTTCAAAGTAATGTCGCAATATTTCCCAGCGTTGTTAAAGCGTATACACAACCATATTCGTTCAGCGGAAGGATAAAACTAATTATCTGTCAAATCAGACATGTGCTAAGTGTTACCACTCACGAAATAAGCACTAGTTGAAAAAAAAAACGTTAGATGACGAACCCTTTACAAACTAGCTTGTCTTTTATTAAAATAAAATCGATGTAACAGACCTGTACATCGTTCAACAATTTGTGGGTTTTCGTAATTGTAAATGTACGAATACTTTTTGTGTTTTTTTTTGTGTTGGAAAGAAAAAAAAAAAGAAGAAGAAACAAAAGTAAGTTTTTTGAAAAGCAAGTTAATTTCCTAATGTGTCAATGGTAAAAAGTTCGTAATTAAATATATTTTAGTAAGATTTTTATCAATATTTAAAATCAAATTTTAAAGTGTACGTATACTTTTCCTAGTAAGTGTAATATTAGAACTTTTTTTGACGAAACCGAATATACGCATCATATTGAAATTAAACAAAATAAACATTTCGATGAAGAATTCATAGTGCTGGCATTGAGTTCCTTGCAACATCTATTTGTCAAATAGGGTTGAATTTCACAAATTTATTTGCATTCTTTCTTTCTCTTAATTTTTTTTTTTTTTTTTTTTTTGTCATAATTTCGATTAATAAATTTAATTTAATTTAGCAGCTGATGACCTTTGGTGTTTAGTTTTAGCAGCTGTTATAGTGATCATACATATGACCCTCTAAAACACGTACACGTACCAAACTATTTTACCTGAACTATTCTAAAGTCTACTAGTTTTTTTTTTTATAGAAAAAAAAAAATAAAAAATAACAAGTTTAAAGAAAACCCCGCAAAGAATACGTAAAGTGATGAAAAACATATTGACTTTGCATATTTCAATGGGAAAGGACAATGCTCTTAGTAGCAACAATAAAAACAACCTTTTTATGATGACAGTAGAGAGCTCAAAGACAAGACTCAAGTTGCCGGAACAATTATGATCAAACAATAAACAACAAACTAAACAAAAATATTTAGTGGCTCAAATGAATGAATTTATGCTTAACAGTTCTATTGCTGCTGTTGAGAAATTGTGATGTCTTAAATGGTCAAACATTTGTAATTCTGGGAAAGAAATGAAAACAAAAGAATATCTTTGTGCAATGGAATATTAGAATATAAACAAGGTTTTTGTTGTTTGATATTTATTGTTAACAGGGGATTTCCTTTTCAAAAAACACAATTTATATTTCATAATTTTTTTTCCAAATTGTGTTTTTTTGTTGCTTTTTTTACCATAATACAGGTCGAAATTTGATAATTACGAGTTGTTTTTGACAAGCCAGGTGTATAAAATTAAAAACTACACATATTTTCTCTTAGGAATTTTAAATTTTCTTTTCGTTCTAAAAATATAATCGTCTATAAATTAGTCTTTAGAAATGGCAGTTTTTTGTGTGTGTGGTGTGTGTGTGTGTATAGTTCTTTAAACAGCTACTTCTTTCAATTTTCAAGTTACTGTGAACTAATTATGTGAGTCTGCATATTATCAGGTTTCTTCATGCGTTGCCAATTAATTATATTTCCATTCAGCTAAATGTACATGCATGAATCCCATTCTCTCCCTACCGTTTGTCTGTCGTTCATCTTTTAGTGATCCCATTCATTTTATTCAACCATTTATCTAATTATTTCTTTGGTCATACATCAAAACGTGCTAATTCTGGAGTAAACCTAATTACTGTGTTTGTGTTTGTATATTTACATAAACTTGTATATAGATGTATGTATTTATAATAATTTCAATATAATGTAATTTTTTAAAGGTGTGTTACCAAGAGTACTTCAACATTTCAATGGGGAAACTAACAACAACAACAGCAACAACAATATATGTAAAACAATACTACATGTTGACCCAAAAAGACTTAATAGAGCCATTCCTAGTTTTTTTTTATCAAGAAAATCAATTTTTAGAAACTTTTGATGAGAATTGTTACCACATTGTCACTCACCCCTGTTTTAGAATAGTTTGTGTAGTTTTTCTTACCCTATACCACTGTGTAGTCAGGATATAATGATGTTTGTAACTGCCAAAAATATTTGACCTATACCCTTATTTTATTATAACGATTTAGTGATGTCCGTCCGTCCGTCTGTGTAAATGTTAACCTTGTAATGAAACTACAGGTCGCAAATATGAATATATTTTGGTGAAATTTGGTATGTGAGCTTCTACCGGCATAGGATGAACGCTATTGAAATTGGTGAAAATCGGCGCATATTCAGACCTAGTCCCCATGCAAATCACACCTATGAAATCGACTGAAATTGCCATAATATGCAAAGTATCATATAGATATCAGTCAAATTGGGTTTGTGTGTTTTTATTACATCCATTAATTAATAGTCCAAAAATAAAACCTATAGGACAATTCTTCGTTATAGCCCCCATATAAAGCTGCTTCCCTGTCTTCACTTAAATCTGTCAAAAAACAAAAATATTGCACGTATTTTTTTCACATTTAGTTTTTATATATTTTTGCAAAATATAAGTGACTACGAAATATGGTCAGGATCGGTCCATTTTCCGACCTAGTCCTCATATACATATAGCATCCGATATGAACTTTTTCATATCTGCAGGGAAAACAAAATTAATAACAATGCCACCCAAATTATGCTTATTTTCTATATCCAATTAGTTGGACCTAAGAGATGGGGTCACTAAACGCATGGTATAGGGCATCGTAGAGTCGGTCTAGATACTGCCTATAATTTTCTTATTATTATTTATTAATATTTAAATTTTTATTTGGCATTTTAATTAAAAATAAAGGCTTTATAAAATAAAATGACTTTTAAAAATAACTTAGTATTAAATAAAACAAGCAGATTCCAGCCCTCGAAATTCGAGCGCAAATTCTAGAAAATTTTATTTTTTCATTAAATAAAGACCCTAAAAGTATGGTAATCAATTACAGCCAATTCACAAATCAACACAAAAAACAAACTCATTTTTATTACAAACACATTAACAAATTTAATAAAATCAGGGTTTGAACCCCAAAAATTTCGGGTTCGGGTACGGGTACGGGTTCATCAAATTTAAATTTGGTGGGTTCAAAAGGTTTACCAAAAAAAATCGAATTTTTAGTGATTAATGTCATCATGTAATGCTTCTGGTAAATTAAAAAAATATATTATAGAAAAGTAAATAAAAGTATATTATTTATTGTTATTATTAGTTATTTATTTTTCGAAAAAATTTTCATTTAATCTAACAAATAAAATATTTCTTAATGGTTCTTCAGTTAAATGCACTCTTTGTGGCGATAAAATAAATTCCAGTGCTGAAAAAGCTCGCTCAAAACTGACTTGTGTTGCAGGGACAGCTAATACGACTTGAGCTGCCTCATAAAGTAGCGGAATTTCAAGTCTTTTTTGTTTCCAAAATTCTAAAATATTGTTTCCTTTAGAAATCCTGGGATAGGCTTCATAAACTTCGAATTCATTTTTAATCGAAACATCAACAGTGCATTTATTGTTACTATTTTTTGTTTTTAATGCAGCATCTGCAATTGACTTTTTTTTCCTTATTCTTTAACAATTCTTCCAGGCTGTCTTCCTCATCCGAAGAACTAGATATTAATTTAGTTGCGTCAGCATTCTTTGTTTCTGTGCTAGTTTGTGTTTGCTTTTCCATATGTAGATGTAAATTTTTTAAGTTTTTTAAAATTTGGGTTTGAGTTTTGGCAGTTTTTTTATTACTTAACATTAGTCGAAATCTAGGATCCAAATACACGGCAGCATTTAAAAGTTCATTTTCAATAAAATAGTTTTCACGTTTAAGGATATGTGAGTACAAGTCAGCACCTAATTGTTTATTGGTATTTCTCTCTAAATCTAATTTAAATTTCAACCATAGTCCATAAAAATCTCCTAAATTCATCTGTTCATTTTGTAATTTTAATATTAACTTTTTAACTGGCTCGAAATTCTTAATGAAATCTGAAACAAAATCCCACATTTTATCATCCATACTTAGTTCAGGATCTATTTGGCAGCCTCAACTTTTTACAAATATTTCTGCATTTATCAATCTTTTGTTTAACTGAATTTATAGTATCATAAACTGCCAATGGATAATATATCTAGTCCTTCATCTTCATTGTTTTCAGTTATTAATTCGTTTATTTCATCTTCTTCTTCTACTTCTTCAAGGTCAGAAACTTCAAATTCATTTCGTAGCAATTCGGCAGCTTTTAGTATGTTTCTACCATTATCAGACATAACTGAGTAAACTTGATTTATATTTATGTCATAAGATTGGATCATTTCAATTATGACATTTTTTATATAATTAGCTGTTTGTCGATCATCAACCTCGTACATTGCTAATGTTCTTAAATAAATTTTTCCATTACAAATATACTCAGCATTTATTCCAATTACGCTTCTACCAAGCCGAGATGCTGAATCAATTTTTACATAATTTTTTTTTTCCAATTTTACCTTTAATAATATTTTTCACTTCATTTGCCTTATCATTTATTAAATCCTTAATATTTTCTGAATTTACAGTGAGGTGCAGTGATTTCATTATAGGTTCTATAATATCACGCATCCCTGAAACTTTAAAAATGGTAAACGGGCGACCATTAATAGTTACTAATTTAACGCCAGCTTCCGTGAAACATTTTGCTGTCATATTAATTTTGATTAATCCAAAATAATTTTCCAGGGAAGTTGAATTTTTATCCTGTATTTTATGTTTTTTAAAACTTTCTGACGTTGACGGTTGAATATTCGTCTCCTCATTAATAATTCGATATTCATCTGAATGCTTTCGTTTGAGATGTTGACCCAAATTAACAAACGAGCATTTTTTACATGTAGACTTATCTGTGATAGAATCATAGTCAAAACGTTTCTGAACAGGATTTTCCGACATCTATAGGGTAAATAAAAACAGTAAATAAAACTAAGACTAATTTAAAATAATTAAAATTGGGTACCTCAATAAAAAATCACACACTTAAAGGCTGTTAATTTATAATTATCGTAAATGTTTAACCTGTAACTAATTATTGTACACTACCCTATTTAAAAAAAAATTTTATTATTACACACTATTTAAAAAACTACATTTTACGTACCTGTTTACTTATGAAAATATTTAAGTACCTATATTACTTATTAAAAAATTTTGCTTGCATTACTTAAGAAAACTAAAAACCAAATGAAATTATAATGGGGAAATACAAAAATACAAATTACTAGAGGAAACAAAGAAAACAAACATTATCTTGGTCATTAATGAATTAGAATTTTCTAACGTTATGTTTATGAACAAAAAACATTTTCAGCGAATAATAAAATGAAATATCGAGAAAGAGAAACTGCAATATTTTTTTTTCGCTAAAAAAAAATCAAATATTGAACCTGAACCCATTTTCAGACAGGAACGGGTTCAGGTTCAGGGTTCACAATTTTTTTAAAAAAGCTTGAACCGGAACGGGTTCCGGGTTCGGTTCGAAACCCTGAATAAAATGTTATGTATGTGTTAGTGGCAACTTTAAATGCAATTTACTCAAAATAAAGGAAAAAATTAAAAAAATCTGTAAATCTGGTGAACAGCCTTTCAAATAATATACGTTTGGTCAAAATCGGCATAAAACGGTAGAACAAAACATCGGTCACAAGAAATCGCCTAGCCTATTAATTTTTAAGATACTTTGAAGGTAAAATTGACTTTTTGTTTAAATAATATAAACGTGTATTATATTTATTTCTACCATTATATACATTTTTTGCAGCAATTATTAAGAGAAAAAAAAAACGGAATTTAAAATAATTTATAAATTAGGGATAATTTTATATGGTTTCTTAATTTTATCTATTTGATTGACAAATATTTTCTAGAACAGGGGCTTAGATTAGATTAGATTTTGGTTTAAAAAGCGGAAAAATCAAATCAACAAAGTAGGATAATCCCACTAAATTCGGTTTTAAAATTGAAATACAGACTTTCATCCATCATAAAACTCTTCTTCCGTATTTCTATCAAAAACACCGCTTTGTTTTTGAAAATGAGAATTTTTTGCTGAGGCATTTCCTAGATATATGTTTCTAAAGAATCAATAATTTTCGACCTCATATTAACATTTGGTTTGATGTACGATATTTTTGAAATACGACAAAACGTAACAATTGGAATTGGATACAGGTAAATTCTAAATGACGTAATGTATTCATACGTGGAGGAAATATGTCCCTGGTCTGGAAGTTCCATCATGGCAATGACCCAAACATATCTCCAGAGTTAACCGAAAGGCTATAATGTAATGTGGTTAATTTTTTTGGGAATGACCAGTCCAATCACCAGATCTCAATCCCGTAGAAAATCTATGGGAAATTGTAGATCGAAAAATACGGACACGAATTTTTTTTTCAGAAACTATAAAGAAAAATTTGAAAAATTGCTACTGGCCACACTTGTACTTGGGTATGCGTTCTCGTAGTAAAAGTTGCGTATAAGGATTAGGGTTAAATATATAAGACATATACAGGCATGTCACAGAAACACATTCCGATCGAAAGTGGAATTGAAACCGTATTTGGCTTCTTCAGAAAACGTAAACCGACAAATGTCATCGATATGCAACCACTTTCAATTTCTTAAGTGGAATTGATATTTTAAGTAGCATACCAAAAAACTATCCAGAACAACTTAAAATTACCAATTTTTAGATGACGAAATATACAAAACGTCGTAAACTTATTATTGCCACCTTTTTATTACATACACGTTTTGTTTAGTGCAAACTATTTGTTTTTCTGGCTGTTGTGGAAAGTCATTGGGCAGACTTGGCAGGTAAATTAAATTCTTCTGGCCCACCATCTAAAGATATAAATGGCTGCAAGAAATCCTTGGCCGATTGGAAATGCCATGTTGAAAAGAACCCCAAAAAAATGTTGGAGGTGGGTACAACCAATACATTTTGAATGATATTGAGGAATCGAACGAAATGTTGGTTTAGTTCCTCTATTGCTGCAACAATGGATATGCTGGGCATTTTTATACTTTTTTTTTATTTATTATTTTATTTATTTTACACAAAACAATCTTCAAATTTCTCTTTATTTTTATTTTTTTTTTTCTTTACAACAATCAGCTGTGTGTTTTTCGTTACGTTGCCATATTTAATGCACAAAAATAACTTTTTTATTTTTTTTCGACAAATTTCTGAAGAAGCTAAAACGAAATCGATCGATTTGGTAATACGTAACCAAATCGATTTCGATTTTATTCTGTGACATGCCTGATAAATTTTTAAATTAATATGTTTTTAATATTATGATGCAATTTTTTTTATTTTTTTTTTTAGTATTTTTTGTTATTTTTTAATTATTCTCTTCACAATTGACGAAGTTAGATCAATATTGCGAATATATTTTGTACGAAATTTTCGAAATGCAGCCGCTGAACTATACCACTATGTGGTCGGGGTAAATGACTTACCGCTGATATTTGTAACTGCCAAAAATAACTTTTATTATACCGATCGACTCGGAATTATTTTCTGATTAGTGGTGTCCGTCCTTCCGTCCTTTTGTAATTAAACTACAAATCGCTAATATGAGTATATTTTAATGAAGTTTCATTTGATATAGGCCATAGGATGAACGCTATTCAAATCCAGGGCATGTTCAGACCTAGTCCCCATACAAATGACCGCTATGAGATCCACTCAAATTGCTATAATCTCCAAAGTATCATATAGATCTCAGTCAAATTTGGTTTGCGTGTGTTTAATACACTTAATTCTTAGTCATAGTCACCATATGAAGCTGCTTACCGATCTTCACTTAAATCTTTCAAACACCAAAAATATTGCACAGATTTTTCTCAAATTTGGTTTGTTTATGTTTTTGCAAAAAAAAAGTGTACGACATATGGCCATGATCGGTACATTTTTAGACCTAGTCCCCATATAAATATAGCATCCGTTATTAACTTTTTCAAATCTGCAGGCAAAAAAAAGTATTAACAATGCCACTCAAAATTGATTTATTCTTATTTTCTGTATCCAATTTATTATGGTATTGTATAGTCTAAACCGACTGTAATAGTCTTAGTTTTGAAATATTCAGCCCAGTTTTGAAACGTTATTTAAATAAGAATGAATTTAAAATAACATGAAATTGAAATTTTGGGTTTCTTGCAAACACAAATTTTATATATTCGAAGTATTTTTTGAAATCATTTTTTTTTTATTGTCAAATCACATGAAACATATGATTTAGCGTCAGAAGCATATGTTATCTAGAAACCGAGGTGCCATATGGTTCTTTAGTCAGTTTCACAAAAAAACCTAAGTAATTTTGTAATGGTTATCCTTAAGTTTATAAAAAAAAGTAAAAAAAAATATATGTTTTCTTTTGAAATAACATTTTACTTTGTCATTTAATTGTTTTTGTTCTTCAATTTCATTCTATTAAGAATGACTTCTCTTTTTGAAATAAGTTAGACATCACCGAAGAGAATTCGACATTCAAATAAATTGGAATTGACTGGCAACACTACTGTTTCGAACATAAACAAAGTTGTCATATGCAAAAAATTAAAATATGTGATTTGAGTGAAATATTCAGCCTTGTTCTTGGAAAGTTGTTGTTTGAATAAGAATGAACTTAAAATAACATGAAATTGAAATTTTGGGTTTCTCGAAAATCAGTTTTCTTATTGTCAAATAACAAAAATTTAAATATTTCATTAAAATATATAAACTTAGAAGGATACATGTTGTTTCCTTTGCAGCTATTTACTTAAATAGAAACTTTTGAAAATTCTTATGCCCGTTTTCTCAATAGGCGATTATATTTTATCCCAACGAGAAACTGCCAATTAAAGAAATTTGGTTTTCTCAATGTCTGGTTTGCTTCTATTTTGTCGCAAAGCTAACCGGCACTCATCTGCCAATTATTTATTTATCGTACAGATAAATTATTCTCCCAACTTTCATATCAATTTTGAGAGGCATTGCCAACTGAAAATAATTCTCCCAACTTTCATACGTATTTTGAGAGGCATTGCTAACTGAAAGTAATGTTTTTGTCGGTACATTGAGAAAACCAAAACGGTTAACCGGCAGTTTATCGGTCCAATAAATTTATGTCCTGGTTAAGTGACAGGCAGTTTGACGATACATTGAGAAAACCGGCATTAAACTTTTTATTTGTTTTATTTGTACTTTTTTTTTATTTATTTCATGTAAACATATGTTTGAGTTAAGAACCATATGTTGTCTATGGCACGATGCTTTAGTTAGTTTCACAAAAAAACTTTAAATAATTTTTTAATGTTTTTTTTCTTAAGTTTATAGAAAAAGTTTAAAGAAAAATATTTTCAATTTTATTATTTTTTATAAAAATAAAAAATCTTATTTTCGATCTTTATCAATTTAATGATTTAGTTTGAAATTGTTCAGGCTCAAGATCAAATGTTTTCTTTTAATATAACAAATTATTTGTTAATTTAATTGTTTTTGTTCTTCAATTTCATTCAATTAAAAATGACTTTTCTATTTTAAAAAGTTAGGCATCACCAAAGAATATTCAACATTCAAATAAATTGGAATTGACTGGCAACACCACTGTTTCGAACATAAATAAAATTGTGGCAGGCAAATGCAAAAAAATAAAAATATGTGGTTTGAGTGAAATATTTTTTTAAATCCCTTTATTTGTAATAATTAGTGTATAAAGAATCTATGTTATAATTGAAAAAATTATAATGAAAAATATATTGTGGAAATAAAACGTTTTTATTATAGTTATAGAACAACATCATCTCCAAAAGTGTGTTTTATTAACATCGACCACTGATTACGAGTCTTTTTTTTTTAAATCAGCGCAAAATGTAGACGTTTTTTAAATCGTTTTTTTTTTTTCATAAAACCAATGTCTAATTTTTTAAAATAATGACAAGGTTCAATAAAAAACATGTTAGAGTTTAAATATCAATTGTTTTTTTTTATCTCTTAAGACCTGTTTAGTAGAAAAAATGGCATTTGTTTTGATTTCACAAAGCCTTTTCTATGTGAATTAAAACAAGAAAAAATATTCTTATTGAAATCATAGAACAGCATAAAACTCGTAAATTTAAGAATTTTTTCAGTTAAGAGTTTTTTTTTTTATGATAGTGATTTCAAGAACAGTGTTGATTATATTAGTTGTGAAATATTGTTCATAATGACAATAATTTGTTCCAATTTTACTAACCCTAAACTGTCATCTGCCAAACTGTATTTTGGTTTTGGATGCATTCAAATCATCATAGAATTTTGGTACACCCTTTAACTTTAGCCCCTGGTGTTATTTTGCTTACTTTCAAAACCAAACAGCTGATGAAATAAATTAGAAAAAAAAATTTTTTTTGTGTCTTAGTTACGATTTAATATGGCGATTACTGAGCAATGTACAAACGTCATATTATTAAGCGATAAATAATGTCTGGTTTTCACTATGTCGTTTTCATTGTCTATTGTTTTCAATTATTGTCAGTTGTATGAAAACGGGTTGTAATGTCTTGGCATTTGCAACCCCTGGCAATATTTGACATCTACCAACATGTTGGTAATATGTTTTTGTTTGACAGCCAAAGTTTTGTTAGTTTATAAGATGTAATGCAAACGTAATTAAGTACGAGATGTCAGTTGAGGCAATTCTTTGTTGTCAGTTTATATGACATAAAGAAAACCAGGCATAAGTAAAATGTTAAGCTTAAACAAAAAAAATCTGAGAGCCTCACGCTTTTTAAGGCTTGATTAGATGCTAAAATGAAGCTGTTCCCGAATTTCCACCTTAAGCCAAACGTAAATTTCTTTTATAATCTCAACGACTAAGACAAAGAAACTTAAATATGTGCATACATACATACATACATATTTAATTTTAAATTTTTTGTAAATTTTAGTGTTTATAATATTTTTTATTTCTTTGTATTTAATTTTAGATCCACCAAAATATTTAACAAATAACTTTATGTATTTCTAAACAACAACAACAACAACATCAACAATTATAATAAAATTCGTCAATATCAAAATATAGAAAACAAAACCGCAACAACAAAATATACTACTAATTTTTTTATTTTAATAAACAAAATCAAACGAATTGCTATTCATCATTTTCAAAAACAAATTCTCAATTCAAAGAAAGAAATTCAAAATTGTATCAAAGTGAAAAAGAAAAATTTATAAACAAAAAATCCTCCAGCGTTAAGAGAACAAAGTTTTTTAAACTTTTTGCCATCCTGATATGTCGGAGGGTTTAAAGACGCTCCTCGAAGCTGCTCAATATATTGAGCAGCAAGAGAAATTGAAATTATCACCGCAAGCCACAGCGATACCGGCAATACTCAATGAGCAACAACAACGTTTTATAGTACATGCATATGATACAGCAGCAGCAGCAGCAGCAGCAGGAACAACAACGATAACCAATGGTCATCTTAATAACAACAACATCGTTATTAACGGTGTCAGCAGTGTCAACCATACAGTTGCACTTAATAATAATATAAATATACGAAATTCTAATATACGACATGCAAATGCCGGTTCATTACAAGTGTCATCATCAGCACCAGCTGCGGCCGCCACATTTCAACATGTTAATGGTCATCATCAGCCACACCTCAATACAACACACCATCATCCGCATCTTACAGCCCTCGCTGCACATGCTACAACAACAACGGTATTAAGCAATGGCACAAATGCAACAACAATAACATCACCAACTACAAATGGTCACCACCATCCTCTGCAGCATCATCTCAATAATCATCATCAGCAAAATAGTCAATTATTAAATGCGAATCATCATGATTATGAATTTAACGCTAATGGTAGTGTAACGGTAGTGGCAACATCACCATCTTCTGGGGCAACAACAACAAGTAATAATTTAACAACAACATCATCACCACCAGCAGCAGTAGCAGCAGCAACATCTTTAAATGGCAGGTCCAGTGAAGGTCGTATAATGGGTGAGTTAAATTTTGAATGTTTTTTTAATTTATTTTATATGTGTTTTCATAATGTCTCTAAGCTGCTTTCTCATGTCCATCATAAAAATAACAACTCTATTCTTCTACTCGTCATTTTGGTGGCCCTTTAGAAACAAAAAAAAAAAAAAAAAATTCAAAAAATAATAATAAAAAAGTTAAACAATTTTTGTCTTATCAAGATCTCAAATTGAGACCTTAACAGACCTTAACCTCAGTTAAAATACAGATAAATTAATTTCGGAATTTATTAAACATTTTATATTTTTAGGTTCTTAAATTTCGGAATTTATTTAAAATTGAAAAAAAAACAACATTTAAATTGTGCCATTTTTTATATACAGTCTGTCAAGATAGTGTTTTGACAATATATAAATTTTCTTGCTTTATCGCTTCAATGATGCGCTAATTTACAGTCGTGATAAAGAGTAAAAAGTATTTCTTTGATCGGGGTCTCTAGCAATACTTTTGTATAATCAGCACTAATTTTTCGCCATTTCTCAATTAGCACACGTTTCAGATCTGTAGTATTAGAAATCTTGTGATTTCGGATTTACTTTTCATTCTCCAACTACAGATTCTCTATGACGTTAAAGTTTAGGCTCTGAGCACGTGTCTGTACAACATGAGAGCAGTTCAAGATCAACCTATTATTCACAATGGTTGATTTATGCTTGGGTTAATTATCTTGGTAGAACCTAAATGATTCCCAAATACCAAGTTTCTTCGCACATTGTAGTAGATTACACAAGGGAACCAGTTTTTTGTTGACTAAGAACGGAATGTTGCTTTTAAGGTTATTTGGGACGCTGAATCCAAATCTGCACTTGGTGTTTTTTCTATCAGCTCGACTTTTCGCGATATACCATCATGTCCTAGATTAAGGCACTTCCACTACATATATAGGAATAATTTGAAAACGGTTCATCATTTCATTTAAAAAAGAATCCAAAACTTGTCAACAATATTATCTTTAAGCCGAGCTTACGTTGGTTTTAAATTTGCCCAGTAGTTTCAGAGATATCGTTGAAATTTTGAAAAAAAAAAATAATTTTTTTAAAAAGTCAAAAATGCGATTAGTACCTGTAACTTAAAAATGCGAGCTAATGGAGAAAAATGGAATTTAGATTTGAAATCAGCGACCTCAAATTAGTAAAAAAAATAAAGTCCCAGCCAATAAAGTACCAGCCAACACCAAAAAAGTTCAGTTTCAGTACACCTAGATATATTTTTTGTTGTCCATATTTCCTTCAATAAAAGTAAAATTTCGGACTCCTGGGTACGACATACAGCCCCACACCATTAAGTGGCCTAAAACGTATTTAACCGTACGTCGAAAATTACGTGAAAAAACGACCCCACTTCAATAAGGAAAAAATCATGACAATGCCCCGGCGCATTCATCTGTTTTGGCGCCAGAAACATTGAAGTCCTTACATTGCGAATTGCTTCCCTACCCCCGGTATTCTCCAGATCTGGCCCCCAGCGATTATTATTTGTTCTCAAACTTGCAAAGTTTGCTCAAGGGAAAAATATATTCCATAAATGAAGAAGTCATACTAGAGACGGAAACCAATTTTGAAGAGTTTGACAAATCGCATTTTTTCAAGGGTATCAAGATGTTAAGGATTGTCGGAAGAAGTGCATTTCATTTACGGAGATTACGTTGAAGAATAAAATAGATATATATTTTTTAAATTACCTTCATAATCATGTATCCCATTAGTATTTAGCTAAAGCTCAATTCATCCTTAAGACTTGTTCACATCTGCGAAACATGGATCCGACAAGGCTAGCACATACTTCCAGGGCTATTGAGTCCCACCCCTCTTGAAATTTTTCCCACAAGTCTTTGTTGTTTCTGGACTTATAATTCCCTATTTTCTTTTTTAGGACTCCCCAAAGGTACCCAATGGGAGACTAAAAGGGCCAATCCATTACTAGGGCTTTCTTCTGCTGAAACCAAGAGTTGACCAGTGTGAATGAATACTTTGGCTCATTATCTTGTATAAATTTCCAATTCAGTGGTAATTCCTCTTTATCATATGGAAGCATATGATTTTCTAGAATATGAACGTAATACACAACGCTCATTTTTCCACCTATCTAATAAATTGGACCGAACCCAGATGATGAAAAACAACCACATATCATAAGGGATCCCCCTCCATGCTTAAATTTTTTTTTTGTATTCCTATTCGAACCAAACAAATATATTTTTGTTTCATGGGACCAGCGCACGTTTCCCCTACTCTCCCGCTAAAGGTGTTACTTGGCAAAAATTGCTTTTTACTCCCTTTCTTTTAAGTCGTAGTGTCTGTTTGTCTTTCGTTTTTTTGGTTCGATTTTTAACCCTTTTCCCGTGATCCAATCGAGCTGAAACTTTGTAGGCAGGCTCGTGGCGACGATGAAAATTATATAACAAATTTTCTTTTAAAAAACTTTAATTATAGTATAATTTTGGATTTTTCGCAATTTTAACTGTTTTTTTATTTTCAGTCAAAGGTAAACTTAATTTGCAAAGAATGGGAGTATAATAAAAACTTGGTTTTTATGGGTTAGTTTTTTTTAATGTTTTGTGTGCTCAACAAATGTACTTTTCTTATTGTGCGACTCGTAACTGGTGCAAATAGTTAATATTTCAGCTCCTTTGATGACCGAAATGGATTGCATTTGCTTTGCGGGACTAAATGTTGATCAAATCGAGCTAATGTTTTTCGCTTTCTACCTCTTATCTGAGATTTAACATTGCATGAAAAATCTTTGTTTTAGAACAAAACATCAATTTTGTAATTTCTCTCATAGATTTTTCGTGTTTTCTGAATTTTAAAATAATTTATTTTTCAATTAAAGTACAATGTTTAGCAAGACCCATTTTTAATACTTTTGCCGATCAAATACAACATTAAAACTTAAACGATTATAACAAAATTATCGTTTATACTTAGATTTTGTAATCTATAATATTAATAGGCTAGGCAATTTCTTGTGACCGATGTTTTGTTCTACCGTTTTATCCCGATTTTGACCAAACGTATATTATTTGGAAGGTATTTCTTTTCAGCCGTTTTGCAGGTTTACAGATTTTTAAATTTTTTCCTTTATTTGGAGTAAATTGCATTTAAAGTTGCTACTATCACATACATAAAATTATACATATGCTATGTGTGTTTTATTAAATTTGTTAATGTGTTTGTTAATGAGTTTGTTATCTTCGTTCACAATAGTAAAAAACCATAAAAGTGTTGGTTTGTGAATTGGCTAAGTTGAAAAATAAAGCTGCCTAGATTTTGCATTCGAATGTAGAGCGCTGTAGTCTGCTAGTTTTTAATTATTATCTTACAACATCTTTACGGAAATTAAACTTTTTTATTTTTAACTAATTTTTGGAATTTCGTTCTTAGTATTTTTTCCAAGCAAAAAGACGTTTTTTTTCTCAAACTTTAAAGAGAATCGTAAAAGCAGGGACGGAAAATAATTGTTATTTTTTTTTTTTTTTTAAGAAAAGGTTATGCTTAAATTCGATTTATTTGTTTTAGGGAAATTTTAACAATTATTGCGAGGTATATAGTATTTTGGTTACCGTAACCAATTGAAGTGAGAAATATTTTTTTGGTTATGAATAACTATTATAGCAACCAACAAATTTTTTTGGTTACCAACAACCATTTTCGAAAGTAATTTTTTTTTTTGGTATTCCTATCCGGATACATATCGTAATTTTGATATAATCGATGCAGTTCTAAGTGGTTTGTAGGGCAAGGAATTAAAATATCTTTGGTAAAGTAAACGAAACGGATAGTTTTGTAAGAATTATGTATTAATTTTATAAATAAAATATTATTAATAATTAAACTTTAATAATTAAACTTTAAGTAGTTTACTAATTAAACTACAACCCTCTTAGATACATATGCATCCATTATATCAAAAATACAATATGTATCTGGGTTATTCATAACAAAAAAAATATTTCTCACTTCAATTGGTTACGGTAACCAAAATACCATATCTCTTACGATAATTGTTAATTATAACCATTATTTGAATTCATCACTGTTAATAACTAAATAAAGAAGACTTTTCATTTCTCTTATAACTGTTACGTCCCTGCGTAAAAGCAAATTACCGTTATATTTTCAATAATATCGCAGTATCTACCATCAAGATAATGCCTTTTTGAAACAGTCGTTCTTATTATTTTTCCCAACACTGTATGTCTACAAAAATATCTTAAATATTTTACGAAAAAAGGAAATTCTGCAGTAATATTGTGTATTTCTCTCTCAAGCTCAATTTTTCTCAAATGCAATCATTTCTCCTTTGAGAGTTGACTGAGCAATAATGTTCTCATTAAGACTAAACTTATTGTTTAATGTTCAAAACAAGAGCATTATTTCCCTCACACCATTTATTCTAAGGAAGTATTCACGTAATTGTCTTCCTACTTAAAAACTTTCTAAAAAAAACTTATTGACTTTAAATTCTTTCGAAACTCTAAAAATAACTGTTAATTGCCTCTTAAAGCTTATTGAGCTTTAAAAAAACAACAAAATAACAGATTTATTTATGAAAATTTTCAATTATGTATGCAAGCTCACACATGCACTTATAGAATGAAGTGTTCTAGAAAACACACAAATAAAAACCAACAAAACAATAAGGCCAATAAAACTTTTAACGGCATACCATATTTGAAGCAAATAAGCAATTTATAGTCGGTCTAGATCGTTTATACAATACCCTATATACCATGAGTTCTAAAAAAGGTAAAATGTTATAAATAATATGTTAAAGTTCATAACGGATGTGATTATTATATGGGTACAAGATCCAAAAAGGGTTCGATCAGGATCATATGTAATGAGGCCACTTGCATATGTGTTCCAATAACAAATACAAATCAAATTTAAGTAAAATATGTTTCACCTTTTTTCAGTTTTTGATAGACTTACGTATATTCAGTTTCCATAACAGGTTTCGTCTCAGACGAACGAAAATTTGTGTTTATTTTATTTTTGTTCTTCATACAAACGATCGTGTCCTGGAAATAGAATTTTATGAGGCCTTTGACTCATTTATTTTCGGAATGCTGATTTATGGATATGATCAACACCACATAAACCCAATTTGATTTCGATTTAATCTTAGTTTAATTTTAGTGGATCTCATAGGGGACATTTGAACACGCACCTAAAAATTTTCACAAATTACAAAATTTCAATTTTACTAAAATATATTGTGACTTATAGTTTACAAATAGACGGATGGTTTCTGAAGCCATCGGTTTAATAAAAGGTGGGTCGGGGTCAAGTATTGTTGATGGTTACAAACACTACCACAAACTATGTATGATGAACACAAAGTGGTATACATAGGGTGTGCAAAGCATTTAATAGTTTAATCAAAATTTATAATAAATGAAATGTGCATTAAATTGAAATACCAACTTTAACACCAACGAGCACAAGCATTAACCTAATTCTCGCCACTTACTCTAGGGTTTTTGGAACAGAAACTTCGAATTTTTTTAACGGAAAAGCTACAAAAGTTTTTTTTAAATCAAATTTTACAGGAAAGTACTTAATACATCTGACAATCTAGTAAAAAATAGTTTTTCTTTTAATTTAGTTACCATTACTTTTAAGATATAGGTATAAAAGAACTTTTTGAACCATTTAAATCAGCGCTGGCCATACAGGCTCCAGGGAACCAAACTCAAATCGCCTTCTTGTATGTATACATCTGAACGGAAACAAAACAAGTAAGACAAGTAAGAAAATTAAGTCGGTCTAGACCGACTATGCGATACCCCATACCATGCGCTAAGAGACCCTATCTCTTAGGCCCAACTAACTGGACACAGAAAATAATCATAAACCAAATTTGAGTGGGATTTTTGATAATATTTTTGGTTGCAGATATGAAAAAGTTCATATCGGATGCTATATCTATATGGGGACTAGGCCCAAAAATGGACCAATGCTGACCATGTTTGGTAAAGTCTCTTGTATTTTGCAAAAATATATACAAACAAAATTTGAGAAGAATCAGTGCAATACTTTTGTTTTTTGATAGATTTAAGTGAAGATCGGGAAGCAGCTCTATTTGGGGCCTATGACTAAAAGTTGTCCCATAGGGATCATTTTTGGACTACTCATTAATGGATGTAATAAACGCATACAAACCCAATTTGAATAAGATCTATATGACAATTTGGATCTTATGGCAATTTATGTCGATTTCATAGGGGTCATTTGTATGGGGGCTAGGTCTGAACATGAACCGATTCTCACCAGTTTCAATAGTGTTCATCCTATGGCCGATGGAAGCTTATATACCAAATATCATCAAAATATATTCATATTTGCGACCTGCAGTTTGATTACAAGGTTTACATGGACACATAGACGGACGGACGGACGGACATCGTTAAAACGACTCAGAAAGTGATTCTGAGCCGATCGGTATAATAAAAGATGGGTCTAGGTCAAATATTTTTGGTAGTTACAAACAGCAGCACAAAGTCATTATACCCAAACCACATAGTGGTATAGGGTATAAACACTCACAAAAGAATAAAAGTAAACAACGATTTCATTCAGTCTCAGTGATGCCAAGTGTAGGGATTTCTCCCATTTTGTAGGGATTTTTTCAAAAATTTGACATGTAGTTAAAAAGGGAAAGATTTTTTACTTTTGTCGAATTGTAGGCATTTTTTGCAGCTTTTTTAACAATACATTGTACATATTTTTTATACATACGTGCGCCATCCTTGCAGGTCTCTTCGATTATTGTAAGTTTGTAAATAAAAAAAAATCATGTGAGTCCGATCACAGGGAAGATGTGTAAACATCTAGTAATTAGAGATTTTTTATGTCATTTTTTAAAATCAAACAGAAAGCGTCATCTATATATCACTTATAGCAAAAACTGTTTCAGCTAATTCAACAACCCTATGCTGTAAAACGTTAAAAATATCCCAATATAAACGTATATAATGTCGTTTTCTTTTCTGACAAAAAATGTCGCATTTTATTTGCACTTTTTTCGAAAAGTGTATTTTTATATATATTCTAAATTAAGAGTAACCTAATTTTATACATCAATCGAAAGGTGCTGTGTTCATAAAATGCAAAAAATTTTGATTATTATCCTCTTTGAAGTCATGGGGTAAAAATATCCAAAAAAGGGGAACAATGTGGAAATATTCTCACACTTTTACCTGATAGAAGTCAATGGCTACAATTTTTTGCGATTTACGAGAGCTCAACTTTGGGACCATTCGATTGATGTGTAAAATAAGGTTGCTCTTAATTTAGAGTATATAAAAATTACACTTTTCGAAAAAAGTGCAAATAAAATGCGACATTTTTTGTCAGAAAAGAAAACGACATAAGTGATACATAGATGACGCTTTTGAAAAAGTGGCATAAAAAACAATGTTATATCATAATTTTTTCACCAATACAATCATAAGTCACACAGCGTTATGTGTCAGCTCTCACCTATTACGTTTACACTGTTTTTGTGATTGTATTGTGAAATAGAAATTTAGCCCCCTGCGCGTATAGATGTTTACACATCAATAACATTAAAAGCTAATGGGATGGCTGTAACAGGTCAAAGATGACAACTTTAAATGCAGATGGAAGGCTTGTAACAAAATATTAAATTGTGATAAATCAGATCTAAGTAAACATAAAAAAAATCATGTGAGTCCGATCACAGGGGAGATATGTAAACATCTGGTAATAAATAAAATGCAGAAAACAGCGACAAAAAGGTTCTTACATATCATAATTTTGTCACCAAACAATCATGTCACACCGATTTGTCTTAATGCTTACATGTTACGCGTAAGATCTTACGGTACATATTACGCTGTTTTTGTGATTGTATTGTGAATTAGAAATTTACCCCCCTGCGCGTATAGATGTTTACACATCAAAAATGTTTTAAAACCAAAAACCAAAATTCTGTTTGCATTATAAGATCTCATTTGCAAGCTAATTTAATTATGTATGTATATTTTAAATGCATATCTAGTCATATCAAAAAGATGAATTATACAGAATTGTAAAAATAATGTTTTTATAATATCTGTTGGTTTTTTTTATGTTGCTTTTATGTTATTCTTATGATATTCTTACTTTTTATGTCATTTTTTCGTTTTTATGTTATTTTTGCAATATTGAAATTGAAAATGTACAAATTAAAAATAAAATTTTATTTTTTTTTTATAATTGAAAAAAATAGTGTGGGGAAAAAAGTAGAGAGAAAAAAGTGGGTGTAGGGAAAATAAGGGATTTTTTTTCATAAGCGTTTCGAAAAATGGAAAATCGGCAAATCAGAAAACGTTTAAAATTTTCTTAATGGTCACTAACAGAAGTGAACGCCGAAAGTTTCATCAAAAAACTCAAATGCTTTCAAGTAGTGGCAGGAAATGGGTTAACAAAGCAAGGCAACCACTTCAATTCTTCTCTGAGAACATTATCATCAAACCTTTCAGAAACGTTTGTTTACTGCTCTGATGGAAGTTTTTTTTTTTACTATATACTGCTAAGAAATTGTGTGTAATTCTTAATGTTACAACCAAGAAAAAAGAAACGTGCCGTTTTTTAAAGAGGGCGTTATTATTTCATTACTGGCTGTTGTGTACGTACATTTTATTTCTCATTATTGTTTTGTTTCTTTATAAAAAAAAAAGAATTAAAATAAAAACAACAAACAAAAAACTTGTTTTGACCTTGTTTATAACAAAAAAAAAAAAAAAAAAAATTAAAAATAAGAAAATCCAACAGATGCGCGCACATGTTGTTTAAACAGAAGCGGGAGATGAAATGTGATTTGAAAAAAAAAAATGAATGAGGGGAAAAGATAAAGATACAAACATTTAATTTTACATTGTGGTGTTATTTGTTTCTTTTAATAGACTCTAATTTCAAACCATTCAAAATTTTCAAGTGCTGTCAAATTTTTTCTCCGAATTTTTGAGAACTTGTTCAGCATTTTGTAAACAATCAATTAAAATTTCTTGCCTTTCAATATTTTACTTTGGTACGGATCTGAATATTTGATTCGATATTTGATGAAAATAGTTTGCTAGAAAAAAACCATTATGTAAGACTTTTCGGTAACAAAAAAAAAAAAAAAAAAAAAATATTTGTAAAAATGTATTTCTGTCACACATTAATAATTATTTATTAGCGAATATGTATTTTCAAAATATTTTTGGCAGAAGTCAACCATACATTCATATGTACATATTTATTTCGTAATTTGAACATCTGCTAATACAAATTTCATATTACGTATGTATGTACAATAGAGAGATGAACGATAAACCAGTGTTGCCAAAATCTAATTTTTCTTCCCCCTAAAAAATATATTAAATCCACCTAGTTCAGGGAGATTTAAAAAAACGCATACAAATGTTTGAATTGGTATAATATATTTTTATATTTTTTTCCAGCCGAAAACTCCTTTAATGCGATTTTAAAAATAAAATCTTAAAAAAATTAAAAAAATTAACACTTCTTTATTAAGTTCGTATTTTAATTTTTTCGCATTTTAACAGAGCACCAATCAACTGTTCACACAAAAGCTTCCTTTTAGAATATCGACAAATGGATGCCTTCATCTGATAACTCGATTATCTCCACTTTCTCTTTTTTAATTATATTTTTATGCTAGAGTGCTTGTTTGACCCCTAACTATTTATATTCAGAACACATTTCTCTAATTCCGAACACATTTCTCAGAATTCACAGAATAAAACCAAAGTCAGTTTTATTCCGTATTACCAAATCGTTCAATTTCAATTTAGCTTCTGCAGAAATTTTTCGTTTTCGTTAAATTGAAAAAAAAAAAATAAATAAATAAATGAAAAAGTTATTTTTGTGCATTAAATATGGCAACGTAACGAAAAACACACAGCTGGTTGTTGTAAACAATCTGAAGTACACATGGTGTTGTTCTGTTTTGAGCGAATGGTGGTGTTTTAGAAAGATTTTGAAGATGTTGATGAGGTAGAATCAAGCTTTTTTTTTCTATATTTTAAGGGGTAACATCAAGCTTTTCGCTTTATTTCTCAGATTCGAAGATGTATAAGCTTACATCAAGTTCAGCAAAACTTTTGCCAATTAAGCCATCAACGCTTCTGCTGCAAATTCTTCCCATGAATTTCCTCAATATCAGTCAAGACGTATTGGTTGTACCCACCTGCTCCATTTTTCTTTTGTTTAATTTTTTTGTTGAGACTCATCTTTTTGCTAACATAGCATTTTCAATCTCCCCAGAAGTTTTTCCAACCACTACCAGAAGAATTTAATTGTTCTGCCAAGTTTGCCCACTGAGAGATTCCATAAAAATCCGATCTCCTTTCACATACCGCCTAGCTAAATCTTGATGACACTCTATGAATTCAACAAAAATATTTTCTTGTTCTGGAGTTGAATAGAAGAAGTTAAAGCAAATAATACTTGCATAATTTCTCAATTGTTTTTTTTCGTTTGCTTTGCTGGACCTTTTTGCTCACAGTGTTGTATTTTATTAGAATAAACTATTATTTTGTACTAAATAAAAGGTGTATTGTGCGAAATGAAAGGGTGGCAATAATTCGTTTATGACTTTTTGTTTGTTTCGTCTGTTTTAGATGAAAATAAAATTTATTTTAAAGATATTTTTTTGAATTAATTCGTTATTTACAATCTTTCGGAGGATACGATCTAAATTTAGGATACATCACAGAGGCTATGTAACTCCAATGTATTACATATCTACAAATTAAATTTAAAATGTTGTTATCTTTCTATAATATTAGTAGGCAAGGCGATTTTTTGTGACCTCTTCTTCACTTTTAATTACCAACCGATTTTGACAAAAAATATATCATTTGAAAGGTAGTTCTTTACAGATGTGCACCATCTTTACAGATGTGTGCCATCTGGTAAATTTTTTGATGTGTAAACATCTATACGCGCGGGGGGGTAAATTTCAAAAACAGCGTAACATGTAAGCGTAACATGTGAGTCGTTTTTGGAGTAATAATCATTTAAAGTTGCTACTAACACATACATAAAACACATATTTAATCTTCAAATAAAAAACTATACAATGCTGTGTGTGTATGCTTATTTAATTTTTGTTGAATTGTGAATTGGCTAAAATTGTGTAGCATACCTTTAGGCTCTTATAAAACTATTATTTATTTATTAAAGAATATGATATGTCTGTGTGTTCAACAAATATTTATAATGAAATTAAATGAATTTTATTTAAAAATTCACAATTTAATGAATTTTATTTACAAAAAAAAAAAAAAAGAAATGAAAGAAAAAAATTTTAATGAAAAAATTAAATTTTCCAGAATTTACTCTCGAATTTCGAGTGCCCATTGCGATTACTTTCGGAAAGGGAGATGTAAAACAAGGCTTCGTCGTTTTAGTCTTCATGCTATCGAGTAACCATATCGCTAAAGGATTAATGTGGTCATTTAGCCTTTGCAGGACCCTTTCACTTGCGGTTCTAATTTTATTTCGAACTGATGATATATTAACATCATTTCTTTACGGATTTGTTAGTAACATACCATGGCGCGTTAGTGATTTGCCTTAGTATTTTTGATTGGTATCTTTCAAGTATATCGATGGTTGAATTACTAGCTGTACCACATAACTGAATACCATAAGTCCACACTGGTTTGAGTATGACCTTATATATTCTCAGCTTGTTGTTTAGATTCAGATGAGATTTTGAACCTTAAAGTTTGTATACCCTATACCACTATGTGGTCAGGGTATAATGACTTTGTGCTAATGTTTGTAACTATCAAAAATATTTATTATACCAATCATCTCGAATTCGCTTTCTGAGTCGATTTAGCGATGTCCGTCCGTCCGTCTGTGTGTCCAAGTAAACCTTGTAATCAAACTAAAGGCTGCAAATATGAATATATTTTAATGAAATTTAGTGTACAAGCTTCTGTCGGCCATGGGATAAACGCTATTGAAATTGGTGAAAATCAAATTGGGTTTGTATGTGTTTATTATATCCATTAATCAGTAGTCCAAAAATAATCCCTATAGGACAATTCTTAGTCATAGGCCCCATATAGAGCTGCTTCCCGATCTTCACTTAAATCTATCAAAAAAAAATATATATACCACACAGATTTCTCTCAAATTTGCTTTGTATTAATTTTTCCAAAATATAAGTGACTTTACCAAATAAGGTCAGGATCGGTCCATTTTTCGACCTACTCCCCATATTAATATAGCATCCGATATGAAATTTTTCATATCCGAAGGCAAATTTGGATTATGATTATTTTCTAGATCTAATTAGTTGGATCTAAGGTTCGGTTCAAAAATCTACTATATTTCGTTTTGTTGAAATGTTGTGTTAAAAGAAAATGGTACACATTTTTTAAATAAATAACAAATGTCTCAGCAATATCTTTGCCAGTTCTACACCATGAGCCATCTTTTTTGTTGGTCTTTTATGGAATTTAGTAACTTTCCAAAGTAGGTGCTCATCATATCTTAAATTATTTATTTCTTCAATGAATTGAGATGTTTTAACTTATTTATGCTTATTAAGCACTATTCTAAGAACCTTGCTAGATTTTTTAAACAATCGCTTTTTCTCTTAGAAGTTGTCGAATTTCGAGTGAAACGTCAGTTTGAGAATTGTTGTTGAGATTATGAATGATTATGGTGATGAAATATTTTGATTTTTGAAAAATTCAAAATTCATATTTAATGTTTGTAAATTATAGAATATATATATTTTTTGCAAACATCCCTAGAAAAATCTCTTAAAAAAATTAATTAAATTTATACCCCCTACAAATTCCGTAAACTAGACAAAATCCCCTAAATCTAAGGGAAACCCCCCCAAACTGGCAACACTGCGATAAACTGAAGAATAGCCAAATGAATAAATTTAAACTTAAAATAAAAATGAAATAACTTTTAGGAAAAGAACAAACAGTTTTTGATATTATATATAAATCATAAAAAAGAAGGAAACAAACCACAAAATCTAACATGCATTAAATATTGAAGGAACACAAAATAAATACCAACAACACATACAAAAACACAGGTAGCCTGAGTTTGAAATGTAATAAGATCCTTTTATGAACTTGTTTGATAAAAAAAATAACTGAAAACAAAACTAAATAATATAAATGTAAAGCATATTGTTTCTTCTTTCAATTCTAAAAAAAAAAAAAATATACATATAAAAAAAAAAAAGAATAAGCAACATCAAATTCAATGTTTTAAATTTTCTTTATACCTTTTAGGCAATAAGTTGCAAAAATTATAAATTTGTTTTATTTTTTTCTTTTTCTTTTTATCGAAAGTGTTCTTGTGGTGTATAATGATATGCCGCTTAGGGATTATTAAACATTTCAATAAAATAATGAGCACACAACAAAGTTGCAAATACGAACAACAAAAGTAAAGGTAGTAAATTTAGGGTCGTGATCTTTGGTATGTGATAAAATTATAAACAGGATGTAAAGTACACATGAGAAGGTTATTGCTTTAAATACGTACACAATATGATTTTACAAGTACTTTGCTTGTACAGGGTATCCCAAAAAAATGTAAACACAGTTTGAATGAAAAGGAACAAAAAAATAAATATTTATTTTTTTAACAAAAAAACGCGTACCTGTATTGAGAAATTCCTAGTCATGTGATAATTTTTTTTTTTAATTTCAAAAAATTTCTGAGTATTTAATTAAAAAAAAAATTTTTATACCCTTCACACCACTGTTCAGAGGGTATATCAGTTTGTCACTCCGTTTATAATGCATCTAAAAAATTTAAAGAAAGTGTTTTGACAATAAAAAAAAAAAATTGTTTTTGGACTTCATTTACAAAAATCATTTCTTTTTATACCCTCCACACGTCAGTGGCAGAGGGTACATATAGGTTTGTCATTCCATTTGTAACGCATCGAAAAACTAATTTCCGACCCCATAAAGTATATATATTCTTGATCCTTATCACAGCTCGAATCGATATAGCGATGTCCGTCTGTCCGTCTGTCTGTTGAAATCACGCTCATTCACAAAAAAAAGCCATCTAACTGGATAAGGCTACAATAATATCATTTGCCATAATTCCCAGCAGGTTGGTATTGAAAATTGGCTAAATCGGACATCATCGTGATTAGATACGAGCAAAAATATGTAGATACCTCTAAAAAAACATAAAACCCAGTGTGTTTGTTGTAACAGTTTCGTGGTTGAACATTATAATTGTACAACAACATAAAAAAATGCCACAAAAAATTATGCATATACATACATATATTAACAATACCAAGAACACAATAACATAGCTCATGTTAGTAGTATTGCCACATATTTTTTTATCGTTATCACGTTATAATAAAAAAAATCGCCAATATGAAAGAAAAAATGAAAACTAAAAATGAAAAATGGAAAATGAAAAATGGAAAATGAAAATGAAAAACAGAAAATGGAAAATGTAAAATGTAAAATGTAAAATGTAAAATGTAAAATGTAAAATGTAAAATGTAAAATGTAAAATGTAAAATGTAAAATGTAAAATGTAAAATGTAAAATGTAAAATGTAAAATGTAAAATGTAAAATGTAAAATGCAAAATGTAAAATGTAAAATGTAAAATGTAAAATGTAGAATGTAAAATGTGAAATGTAAAATGTAAAATGAAAAATGAAAAATAGAAAATGAAAAAAGAAAATTAAAAAATAAAAAATTAAAAATGGAAAATGGAAAATAGAAAATGAAAAATGGAGAATGGAAAATGGAAATTGAAAAATGGAAAATGAAAAACGAAAAATGAAAAATGGAAAATGAAAAATGAAAATGAAAATTGAAAAATTAAAAATGGAAAATGAAAATTGAAAAATGAAAAATGGCAAGTGGAAAATGGAAAACGAGAACTGAAATATGAAAAATGGAAAATGAGAAATGGAAAATGAAAATTGCAAAATGAAAAATGGAAAATGGAAAAAGAAAATTGAAAAATGAAAAATGGAAAATGCAAAACGGAAAATGGAGAATGAAATTGAAAAATGAAAAATGAAAAATTAAAAATGACAAATGGAAAATGGAAATTGAAAGTTGAAAAATTAAAAGTGAAAAATTGAAAATGAAAAATGGAAAATGAAAATTGAAAATTGAAAAATGAAAAATGGAAAATGAAAATTGAAAAATTAAAAATGGAAAATGGAAAATAAAAAATGGAAAATGAAATATGAAAAATGTAAATTGTAAAATGAAAATTGAAAAATGGAAAATGGAAAATTAAAATTAAAACATGGAAAATGGAAAATGAGAATTGAAAAATGGAAAATGGAAAATTGAAAAATGAAGAATGGAAAATGGAAAATGAAAAATTAAAAATGGAAAATGGAAAATGAAAAATGAAAAACGAAAATTGAAAAATGAAAAACGGAAAATGGAAAATGAAAAATGGAAAATGAAAAATAAAAAATGGAAAATGAAAACTGAAAAATGAAAATTGAAAAATGGAAAATGGAAAATGAAAAATGAAAATTGAAAAATTAAAAATGGAAATTGGAAATTGGAAAATGAAAAATGGAAAATAGAACATGAAAATTGAAAAATTAAAAATGGAAACGCAAAATGGAAAATGAAAAATGGAAAATGAAAAATTGAAAATGAAAATTGAAAAATTAAAAATTGATAATGAAAAATGGAAAATGAAATTTGAAAAATGGAAAATGCAAAATGGAAAATTGAAAATGAAAATTGAAAAATTTAAAATGAAAATTGAATATTGAAAATTGAAAAATGGAAAATGAAAATTGAAAAATTAAAAATGGAAATTGGAAAATGAAAATTGAAAAATGAATAATGAAAAATTAAAAATTAAAGACTCAGGTGGAGGGTATCAAAAAATTCGGCACAGCCGAATTTAACACTCTTACTTGTTTTTTTTTGCTTTGGACATGGTTTCTAAATTTATATTTGTTAATTAATTTATTGACTAACGAACAACATCGACGAAAATAAAATATTAAAAGTAAAAATAGAAATACAAGAACAAAAAAAGAAACAAGTAAGAAAATTATAGTCGGTCTAAACCGACTATACGATACCCTATACCATGGTTTAGGGACCCTATCGCTTCGGTCCAACTAATTAGTTATAGAAAATAAGCATAAACCAAATTTGAGGGGAATTGTTTTAATTTTTTTGGCTGCAGATATGAAAAAGTTCATATCGGGTGCTATATCTATATGGGGACTAGGTCGAAAAATAACCCGATCCTGACTATATTTGGTAAAGTCACTTATATTTTGAAAAAATATATACAAACCAAATTTGAGAAAAATCTGTGCAATATTTTTGTTTTTTAATACATTCAAGTGAAGATCGGGAAGCAGCTCTATATGGGGCCTATGACTAAGAATTGTCCTATGGGGATTATTTTTAGACTACTGATTAATGGATACAATAAACAGATACAAACCCAATTTGACTGAGATCTATATGATAATTTAGATCTTATGGCATTTTAAGTCAATTTCATAGGGGTCATTTGTATGGGGACTAGGTCTGAACATGGACCGAATTTCACCAATTTCAATAGCGTTCATCCTATGGCCCATAAAAGCTTATATACCAAATTTCATCAAAATATATTCATATTTGCGACCTGTAGTTTGATTACAAGGTTTACATGGACACACAGACGGACGGACGGACATTGTTAAATCGACTCAGAAAGTGATTCTGAGTCAATCGGTATAATTAAAGATGGGTCTAGGTCAAATATTTTTTGGTAGTTACAAACAGCAGCACAAAGTCATTATACCCAAACCACATGGTGTAGGGTATAAAAACACTCAAAGTTGTGACTGCCAAGAAAAAGTTTTTATAATTGCCTTTATTGTAACTTTTTGAAACAATTTTGGAATTCTCCAATGCATTTACCGTTATTAATGATATGGTATGATGTTGATGACACATCACATCAAACGGTTTTGCCTTACTCAATAAAGAAGTCATTTGTGTATCGTAATTTATGAAAACTTAATATGTCTGGGAAAGGAACCACAAAATTACAAAAAGAAATTTTAGGTGTTACTAGTTAAATAAAAATAAATGGAACCACATTTGGTTTATTAATAACCACAAAATCGGGAAAACTGTTCAAGATATGTCCGAATTATTTTCTTTATCAAGGCAAACTATTTATAACATATTAAATCGCGCCTAAAATGAGCCACGATCGACCGTCCGCGTAAAATATCTCATAGAGCCGAGCGTGTATTGTTAGGAACGGGGACCAAAAACCACATATTTCGAAGAGCGTGACATTATCGTTTATCATGAAACAATAAGGCAGACCAGTTGCTCCAAAAAAAATCACTGCTGTCAGCACAAAATTTTGAAAAGCGATTATCTGTGGCTAAGATAAGATACACATTAAAAAGCCTATTGATTACTGTGATGATGTCATATTCTGCGATGAAACCAAAATGATGCTTTATTACAATAATGGGCTTAATAGGGTGTGGCGGAAGTCGTCAAAAGCGTTGGACAATTCTAACATTATTCCTACTCTTAAATTTGGGAAACTTTCAGTAATGGTATGGCTATGCATTTCAAGCAAGGGGGTTGGAGAAGATTAGTTTTTTATAGACAATACCATGGATGCGCAACAATATTTGGCTTGGTTTCTTGAGAATCATAGGAGGAAGGTTCTTCTTTTTGAAAAGCAAAAATATTAATTTTATCTTAGGATTCTTGGGTACCAATTATTCGCGTTTTATATTTGGTCGATTAAAAACTCAAATATAATTTTTTGATCGATCAAGCGATGAAGGTTTAAAAATTCTTCGATTAATCGATCAAATAACGATTAAAAAGAGAAATTGAAAAATATTTCGGAAAAATATTTTTATTTTAATCGATCAATTAGCGATTAAAAAGAAGACAAAAAAAAAACAATTCAAGTGCTAAATTCGGCTATGCCGAATCTTTTTACTCTCCACTTGGGTTTTACGTTTACATTAATATCTGGACATGTTGTACTATTTATAACAAATGCACACCAAATATCTGAAAAATTAAACAATTTGATAAACTCAATACTAAATTTTTACAACAAACAATCTGGGTGTCTCCATATTTTAGATCATAATTTGGCACAATGATGCCTGGTTTACCCCATTTTAAATATCAAGCTGCTCGAAATAATGACAAACGATATTAACCTGAGTTTAACCAGGTAAATGGTTTATTTTGTGAATGAGCGTGATTTCAATAGATAGACGGACGGACATCGCTAAATCGAGTTTAGCTGTTATAACGTTCAAGAATATGTATACTTTACGGGGTCACAAATTAATTTTCAGATGCGTTACAAAGGGAATGACAAACTGAAATATACCCCTCTGCACAGTGGTGTGAAATAAATTCAGTTGTTATGTTTATTATAAATACCGAAATTTTATTAAGGAGTGCTTCAAATAACACCACTTCCTTTCATCAGCCAACACAATCTGCACACAAATTTTTGCCCCGATTTGGCATCCTGGCACTACAGTAAGAAATCTCTTGAGTGATACCACAAAGACGGTATGCCAAAATATGAAAGATTTTAAACGGAAATGAAATACCTGTTCCAAAAAAGTTACAGAAACCACTATAAAATCCCTAATGGAAGGAAGGGTTTCCGGAAAAAGATTATAAAGATTATCTTTAACATAATTTGAATCAAATAAAAAAAATTTAAACTCTTGGTTCAATTGTTTCCGTTTTATTACATTTTATGTATGTTAAGGTTATTTAGATATCACTCTTTAGCACATTGTTACGGAATGATCAAATTGTTCGTTTTTTAGAAAACATCGTTTTTTTTCTGGATATTTTAGAATTTGATTTAATATTTCAAGAAAATAGGCTCTCATATATTCATATATTTAGAAATTAATCAGGCTCAAAATAAGATTTTTTTATTTATATGTGTGTATGTATTTTTAAAAATATAAATTAAAAATTGAATTTTACTAAGGTTTTAAAAGTACCTCTTTTTGTGATAACCTTACCAAACTCAAGATCATTTGATAATAACCTTTGAGTTACAGAAAAAAAAACAAACAAACTTATTAAATTAATCTTGTAGATACGAATAAATTACTTTTTGAGATAAGCGCAATTATGTTAATTGATTGTAATTGTTTTCAAGTGAAAACCATAAAAGCCAGAGGTTAAAAGTTTTTATAAATTAATTAAATTATTAAGGTGAAACATGTCTTACAAGTTTCATTCTGTAGAGCTGGTTGTTGGTCATATTTATTCTAACCCACATAAAATACTTTTATGCTTTTATTTTAATCCTTAAGAATTTGAAACCACAAAAAAAATCACTTACCTATTCTCATTTATCTTAAAAATCTTAAATAATTATTGCAAAACAATTCAGCTTAGCTAAATTGTAAAACTATGTTACTAATTTACAACACAATATATGTACATACCCATGTATGTGGGTTCATACATACGTAACCATGTAGTTTTTTTTTTTATCTTGTTCTACATTTTTTGTATCTATTACTTCCCTTTTCCTCACTCGCGGTTCTCTTTAAGTCATTGCTTATAATAAATGTGTATGCTGTGTATTTCTAATTCACCCATCCCTGACAAAACAAACAACAATTGTATCATGATGATTATCATCATCATAATATTAGTAAATAACAAAGCAAAAACAAAATACAGCTTTTAAGGCCACGTGTACCACAAAAGTACGAAAATAAAAACAATCATAAAAAAGAGAATATTATCTACACATATTTATATAAATTATAGGAGAGAGTACTCACTTTTTCGACTGAAATTTTGTTTATTTCTATTTTAAAGTAACACTAATACACCGGTCGGTTTTAGCTAAAGCTTTAAATACACAGTCTATGACCGTTATTAAAATAATATAAGTATCTAAACTTGTTGCGTTTTTTTTTGTTGTATCTTCTATTGTTTTAACACATTCATAGCATGAGATGTGAGAAAATATATTGTATGTAAATAAAAGTTTATTCTCTTTTATTCGATTGTTATGTGTCATGCATTTATTGCTGTTTGGTTAAGGGTAATAAATTATTTTTATTTATTTAAAAAAAAATCATTGCTTTTACTCATTTTCCTAGAGTTGCCAATTTTTCATATCAAGAAAACCGCTTAAAATATAAATACTGTACAACTTCCACAAAAATCTTAAAATATGATTTAGGTTATTTCCTTGTTTTGGCAAAATATTACAGAAAAATAAGAAACAGTAAAAAGATAGTGGTGGACTAGCTTCAGAATTGAATTTTGGACATACAATAACATGCTTTAGACTAGAACTCTTAATGAAGTAAAAAACTCTACTTTCTTAAAAAGTTGTAAATATCTACTGCACAGTCTTAAAAAAGTTAGCATACCCCTGATATATTTTAAGTTTTTTATATGTTATTAATGCGAAATGCTTCAATGATTTTTAATTTTTTTTTTTATTTTATTGCAAAAATAAACTTAAAAATATTATAATTTCATAAATATATAATAAAGAACATAAAATAAATCTGTTCTTGGTTATACCTACATACATATGTATATTTACCTATATTTACAAAAGTTTACATAATGCTTAAATTTTTTTTTGTTAATATCTCGTATGGCCTCCTTTAGCTTTTATTACAGAAGATAGTCGAGATGACATGGATAAAGCTAATTTTTTGATTGTGTCAGTTGTAATTCTGCTCCACTCCTCCATCAACCTTTCACTCCGAGCTGGAATTGATGTTATTTGACATTTGTTTAGACCTCTCTTCAAAATATCCCATAAATGTTCAGTAATATTTAGGTCGGGAGGACTGTGTGCGCCTCACTTTACAATCTGGGAGGAATGCTTCGGATCGTTATCCTGGATCCAACATTTGAACTCTGGCGTGGAAGCTGTCCTTCAAAATATCTATGTACCTAGCATTATCCATAGTGCCATCGATAAATCTGAGTTTACCAACCCCCAGCATTTTCGTACTTTTGGGTGTATTCTAAATGTTTCTGGATGTTCTACTATTGTCTCCATTCCTCTTAATGCTTCTGCGCACTGTGTTATCGGAAAAAGTTATTCCCAAATCGGATTTTTGTTTTCGATTTAGTTCGACTGCACTTTGCTTAGGATTTTCTTGAACGGAACGAACACCGACACGTTCTGTTAGGTTTTTTTTTTTAAATTCGGGGGCGTTCAGAACGTGCCTTACTTTTATTATTTCTATTGTCTTTAAAATTTATTATTGTTTGGCTGTGGGCTTTTTAAACTCTTTCTTTTAACTCATACTCTCTGTCTGTCTGTCTGTCATGGGTCAACCCCATTCCCCCTTATCCAATTGATCTGAAACTTGGCCCATAGTCTTGTTGTGACTATAGATTAGTTTTGAGGTAGTCACGCACAGTCACGCATAGTCACGCACAGTCACGGAGTGATCTAAATGTAATTTCCCCTCATCCGATCAATCAGAACCTTGGTTCATACACTTGTTGTGAAAAAAAGATTATTTTTGACATAGTCACGCGCAGTCACGCATAGTCAGCACAGTCACGGAGTGATTTAAAACCCATTTCCCCTTATCCGATCAATCTGAAACTTGATCGATAGACTTGCTGTGAAAACAGATTACCTTTGACGTATTCACGCATGTTCACCCTTAGTCACAGTCATGGAGTGATTTAAACCCCATTTTCCCTCATCCAATCAATCTGATACTTGGTTCATAGACTTGTTGTGACCAAAGATTAATTTTAAAGTTGTCACGCAAAGTCATGCACAGTCACGGAGAGACTCAAAACTCATTTGCATAAAGAAAGTTTTAATAAAAGCTTTGTTTTTATGGGTTAGATTATTTAAATTTAACAAGTTGTTTATTTCAGTAAGAGACTTGCCATCATTACTTAATTTATTGACCGTTGTTCGGATTGATTCAAAAACTTCTTTGCCTTTGCCCATTTTACTCCACTATTGTCACTAAATGATTTTATTTTCCAAATATGATAATTTTTGGTGGAAGGGCAAGCTATACTTATGATTCGAGGGAAAGCATCATGGTGGTACTTGTAATGGTACATCTTTTTTTTGCAGGGTATGTACATATGTATACTTATGTAACTTTTAATAGTGACAAATTATACGTTTTTAGTTATTCGTTAACAACAACAACAAAAATATTTTACAATATGATGAAAATGCTTTATGTTTTTGCTTTAAATAAAAAATAGAGGTACAAAGAAAGTAAAATCATATTTTCTTCAAGAAAACAAAACAAATTTTTTTATTTCTGCTCGCAAAAATAACAATAAAAATTTTAAAAATCACAGCATGTTCTGCAAAAACGGATTCACAAGGTTCCAAACTGTATATTTGAGTCATTTGCTTCTTCTCTTTTATGCAGTTGCATTGTGAAAATAAAAAACAACTTTTTTGTTGTTCAAATATTTCAACATAAGTGTTGTGCGGTGCCTGAGATAAATGTACTTTTTTCAAAATATTTGTTCCTTAAAAGGTACTATTTTGATTAATACTATTTAAGTATATTTGGGAAGAGGTACTGTTAAAGTACTTTTTTGTTAAGGTAAATTTTAAAATACTTGTTAGTAGTTTTTGAAAATTTACTTTTACCTTACTTTTTGGAAAAGTTACTTTTAAGTCCTTTTTGGAAAAGGTTCTTTTTTGAAAGAGTTATCTTATAAATGCTAAAAGAATTTATGAACAAACTTTGCATTCAAGATTTTTTTCAATATTTTTCTTCTCTCAAAACTCTATAACTGGAGTTCTAATTAACGCAGGCTGTTGACATAGGTCTAAGAACACTCAGTGGATCAAGCTCCTTCTTTTGAGCTATTAACTGCTTAAATTCGTTGGGTTTGAGGAAAGTTATGCGTGGAGAATCAACTTTACTTTTACTGTACTTTAACTTATCTTGGCATATTTTGGCATTAGTGTACGTTAACTTCTCTTGGAAAATTCGTTGGGTTTGAGGAAAGTTATGCGTGGACAATCAACTTTACTATTACTGTACGTTAACTTCTCTTGGCATATTTTGGCATTACTGTACATTAACTTCTCTTGGCAAATTTTGGTATTATATTATAAAAATTAATATAATTCAATGCTGCGGAGCAGCAGGGATCCTCTAGTTTTCTTTAAAAAAATGATACCTTTTAAAAAAAGTAATTTTTTGAAAAATTTATTTTTTGGAATAAATCACATTTTTGCAAAAAGTTTTTAAAAAATTATAAAGAAAATGCTGTTTTTATAAATTAATAAATTATTTGATTAAAAAAAGAAAACGGTCTACGCCGTCTTTCTTAAATCCTGGCTGGATTAAAACACTGAATTGGCAACACTGTGCTCATTGTACTCAATCAAAAATTGGTGAGAGAGTCTTTTATTTTCACAATACAACTGCATAAGAGAGAACGGTTATTTGTTGCCTTAAAAATCGCATGTTAGGAAAACCCTCAATACATAAGAAAAATCACCTACACATACACTGTTGAAACATTTGTTCATGTTGTTGATTTTATTGTTAACAAAAGAAAGAAACAAAAAAAAAAAAAAAAACAGCAGCTAAACAAAGTATTATATAGTTGTTGCTGGGTTTTAGGTTAGAGTTAAAAGCGTAGAGCACTTTAAAAATAAATGCGGTGATTGTAAACAAAAAGTCATTGAACTTTGTACGAATTTTTAAATATTATTTTCTTTTGTTGTTACCTATAATACGAAGATAATTGCTTAAATACTATATTAATAGCAATATTTTTTATTCAATTGATTTCACTTTGTTTTTGTGTATTACTAAAAACAGTTACTTTATTAAAACCAATATGATAATTTTATATTTCGCGCCTGCTCTGTAAAGTTTTCGTTTTGGTATCTATTTATGTTGTTGTCGCGTGGCGTTTTGTCAAAACTTTTTCTTCTGTTTTTATTTTATATTCAGCACCCACATTTTTTTTTTTTTTTTTTTTTGTTATTTTTTACACATAACGTGTTTTTCTCGTTATTTATGTTGTTGTTGTTTCAATTGTAATGCTGTTTATTGGGTAAAAAATTGGTGGTTGCACATGTTGATGAGTAACATGTTTATTTTTTAAACACTCTTTTCTTATATTGTATGTATGTAAGTATGTATGTATCTATGTATGTACATATGACATTTGTATTTCATTGTTGTTTATACCAATTTGTCAATTTTTTGTAATTCTCGTTAAGAATATGGGTCATTCCAAGTTAGGAAATAACGATAAAGTTGTTTAACAAGTACTTTTTTTTTTATCTGAATTGGATGATTTATTTGACACTGAACTTAGTTGTTTTATAGTTTGAATAAAGTGGGATTTGCTTTGTTGCTAAGAAATGCCAAACGCGATTCCAGATTCTGTAAATTATAATTCCGGATGCTTTTAACGATACTTTTGAACACAATGTAATTTTAAGAAAATATACTTTTTAAGAAGAGATACCCTTTCAAAAATTATAGTAATAATGAGTTTTAAGAAAAGGTCCTTTTTAAGGAAACGTACTTTTTAAGAAAATGTATATTTTTTTGTAATGAAACTTTTGAAGAAAAAATACTTTTTTAAAAAGAGGTACTTTTTTAAGAAAATATACCATATTAAGAAAATGTAATTTTGTAAGACAAATTTTTTAAGAAGAGGATTGTTTTAAGAAAAAGCACTTTTTAAGAAACGGTTCTTTTTCCCTTTTTTTTTTTTAAAGAAAAGGTACTTTGTAAGAAAGGGTGCTTTTAAAGAAAAGTTACATTTTAAAAAATCGCACTTGTTGAGAAAAATACTTTTTTTTTTTAAGAAAATGTAGTTTTTTAAGTAAGGTTAATTTTTTAAGAAAATTTGTTTTTTAAGAAAAGGTACTTTTACTCTTTCAGAAAATTTACTTTTTCAAGAAAATGTACCATTTTATAAAAGGTACTTTTTTAAGAAAAGTTCCATTTATACGAAAAGGCGCTTTTTAAGAGAATGTGATTTTTTAAGAAAATGTAATCTAAGACAATATACTTTTTTTCAGAACTTTTTGAAGAAAAGTTCCTTTTTTACGAAAAGGTATTTTTTTAAGAAGAGGTATTTTTAAACAAAAGGTAATTTTTTAAGAAAATTAATCTTTAGGAATATTAATCATTTCAAGAAAAGGTACTTTTTTAGGAAAAGACATTCTTTCCGAAAATCAACTTTTTTAAGAAAATGTACCTTTGTAAGAAAAGTCCGTTTTTAAGAAAGGGTCCTTTTATAAAAACAATATTTTTTTTTAAGAAGAGGTACTTTTTAAGAATTTTTTCTTAAGAAATGTAGTTTTTAAAACTGGTACTTTTTAAGAAGTGGTAGTTTTTTAAAGAGAAGGTACCATTTTAGAAATCCACTATTTTAACAAAAGATAATTTTTACTGTACTTTTTTAAGAAAGTAGCCTTTTAGAAAAGGTTTTTTTTTTAAGAAAAAATACTTTTACAAGAAAAGATACTTTTTTAAGAAAGGTACTAAGAAAAGGTACTCTTTCAGAAAATTAAGGATTTTAAGAAAAACACCTTTTTAGAAAAGGTACTTTTTTAAGAAACAATACCTTTTACGAAAAGGTATTTTTTAAGAAAAAATACTTTTTTAAGAATAGATACATTTTTAAGACAAGATACTTTTTAAAGAAAATATACTTTTTTTTAGAAAAGGTACAATTTTAAGAAAAAAAAAGGAATTTTTTTTTTTTAGAAAAATTTACTTTTTTAAAGAAAATTTACTTTTTTAGTACTTTTTTAAAAAAACCAATTTTTTTTTTTTTTTTTTTTTTTTGAAAAATTTCCTTTTTTAAGAAAGTGTTCTTTTTAAGAAAAGCTTTTTTTTAAAGAAAATTAACTTTTTTTTAAGAATATATACTTTTTGAATAAAGGTATTTTTAAGAAAATGTATTTTTATAAGAAAACGTACTTTTTAACGTACTTTTTTAAGAAAACGTACTTTTTAAAGTACTTTTTTAAGAAAAGTATCTTTAGAAGAAAATGTACTATTTAAAGAAAATTTACTTTTTAAAGAAAATTTACTTTTTAAAGAAATTGTATTTTTTGAAGAAAATTTACTTGTGAAGAAAATGTACTTTTTGAAGAAAATTTATTTTTAGGAAAAGGTAATCTTGCAAGAAAACACACTTTTTAAGGTATTTATTTTTAAGAAAAAATTTCCCTTTTTAATAAAAGGTATTTTTTAGGAAAATTATCTTTTTTTAATAAAAGGTATTTTTTAGGAAAATTATCTTTTTTCAAGAAAATTTTGTTATAAAAAAGGTAAATTTGTTTGCATGTCAGATATATGCGATGGTAGTTACGTAAATACTGAAGTAGGTATAAGATATATATTTATGAAGTGATATATTTTTCATATAAAAAAGATCAGAGCCGTCTAAGGTTTCATTGCCCAATTTGGAACGAGAATAAGCTGTGTGTAAAATTGAAAATAACTGTTTACGTATGTACATATATACATTCTAAATATAACTACTCTCTAACACCTGACATAACCAGGTCAATTTCTTTTGTAGTTTAGAATTTATACAGAACTGTATCTTAATTAATATTTAAATAAATATGTACATATGTACCTATACTATATACATATGTATATACATTTTTGATTTCATTGGACTTTTACACTTGCCGATAGCTTCGTACTTTTGTACTATGGAAACATCTGATAGTCAATTAAATCCAATATCATAGAAAAATGCAAAAATACAAATTTTTTTTTTTTAAATAAAGATTTTTAACTTCGTTTTTAAAAAAAACATTTTAATTGACAGGAATAAATGATAATTTCTTAATTTCAAAATTAGGTCCTCATTTTATGTATTTTCCGGCTCGTTTTCTATTGTTTAATTGAGAAATTTACTTTTAATTTCATTAAAATTTAAGCATATTAAATAAGAATAAAAAAAATATTTAAAAATTAAGGGATTTCCCGTTTGCAAACCCCAATTGTAAGTCAGACTACAATATATCAGTAGCACGTTTTTAAATAAACTAGTATAGCCCAGCACTCGAAATTCGAGTGCAAATTCTAGGAAATATTACTTTTTCATTAAATTTTTGTCTTACAATGTTTTTTTAATCTATATATATATAAAATTTATAAATATTTAAATGAGCCTAAAGGTAAGTTAATCAATTTTAGTAATTCATAATTCAACACAGAGCGTCTGATATATAATTTAAATCATTCGCATTAACAGGGTGTAACGAATTATTATAAATATTTTATTTTATTTAATTTAATATATTTTTAAGACAGATTAAACATAAATTTTATCATTCTCAGCTTCTCCTCCATATGATATATAATTTTCACACTCCTCCGTGCCCGCATATTGCTTAAAAAGGGAACTAAAAATTTACCTTCACATATTAATATGTAGATTTAAAACTGTTATTAGAAGTTTTTCTCAAACATTTTGTTTGAATCAACTAAAACACAACTGAGCTTATTTTGTTATTTTGTATCAAAATCTAAAATTATTTAAAAAAAAAAATTTAACAAAAAAAAAAAAAAAATTGTGTAAATAAAGTAAAATTTTAAAACATTCAGAATTTAAATGCGGTCCAGTGCGTAATTATCGCAGTCGTTTTCGAAATAATTACATATCGAAATTTATTTCGATATTGTAAATATTTCTAATTTCCTTGCTCATTACGAAACGAAACCATTTATTGTTTCAGTATTGCAAAAGACGGAAATAAATAAACAGCACTGCATACATAAATGTAACAAATTAAAGATAAAATGTAAACAAAAACAAATGTGTATTTATTCTGAAATTGAAGAAAAAAAGCCGATAAATAGAAATATTATTAAAAAAAATGGATTCAACTTCGTCTTTTTATTCGGCATCTTCTGATTCCGATGAGAATCAAAATCTCAATTTCATGCGAATAAAAAATACGACTTTCCCATAGTTGGTGAGATCTTGCCTAATCAGTATGTTTTGTCATAAAGCTGTAAAGAATCTCCTTATGGGTTAAGTTTATTTTTGTTATTTTTGACCTTAAACTACTAAAATTGATATTTTTTCAAATGTATTATATGTACATATGTATATATTTTGCTTGCCTATTATGCTAACGAGTAAAATTTCGCAAGGTTGTATTTGTATGATCACTTGTTATCGAATCCCAGAATCAGAAACTTTGTCACATATTATTTGTTATCGTATAAGAAAATCCCAAAAGTACAAAAATTCGCATGTTCGAATAAAAATACGTTCGCTTACGACTGCGAAAATATCATAATAATAGTGATATTGAATAATTACAATATTTTAATATTTCAATATTCAATTCTTTTACCTTAAAAAAGAACGTTATTCCAGTTTTCGAAATTTTCTTCCCCTAAAATTTCAATTAATCTTTACATTTTTTATATTTCAAAATCGCAAAATAATATTTTAAATAATATTTTAATGGTGAGCTTTGAGTAAAAGGATAAAACATTAAATAAAACCTATAAACTGTTGCTAACTACTGATTCTATTGTTGGTTTTCTATATCCACCTTACTGTCGCTCTTGCTTTACAAAAAAAAGCCTCTTACACGCCTTCTTTCGGTGTGTGAGTAAATAGTTGTTTGTTATCTTTATCTATTTTGCACACATGTTTTGTATAGAGAGAGCGAGGGTGTTTTATTTGCTTTAGATAAATATAATCACCTACATTTCTGACTCTCTATTGTTGTTGTTGCTGTGTTGTTAGTCAATTGTTGTAACCGTTTGAACAAAAACAGCTGTTTTATTTCTAATTCCTTTATAACTTGCGATAAGAAACAAGAAAAGTAATCAATAGATATTTTGTCGATGTTTGTTATGTAGACGAATCAGTATGTATTGTTACATTCTCGTTATCTACGATTCTAACTAATTTCCGTTACAAAAACGCTGTCAGCTGTTTTTTTTAATACTAGTGCTCTGCATATTGATGATGATAATATATTAAACATGTGATAGCTAAATTAAGATTTACAAAAAATATTTTAGATGCCTTTTTTTACTCTGTTCGCTTTAATATTTGCGAATATGGTTTACTTTCGTTGAAGTGCATGGCATACAATGATCGATTATTTCATTTACTTTGCATGACCTCATCATTTATGGACAGAATATCTTAGCAAATCTTGATAATAAGTAATGAGAATTTTCCATAGAACAACCAAACCCTATTTCGTTATTAAGTAAAGTATTCCGATAATATTCCGTTTACGAAGCAGTAAGAGTAAGATTGTTAAGAATACGTATTAAAGTGTAAAATATCCGCAGTTGAAGAAAGAAATTGTTGGTAAAGCACTCTGATTTTTTAAGAGCTATAGGAAAGTTTTCCAAAAAAAAAAACACATAAAATTGAGAAAAATGCATGAAATCTTTATTTGAATCGATAGTACGGTCCATATAATTTAATGTTTGAAGATTATTTCATGCAAATGTTGACCGTGACTGCGCCTCAAATGGTCCATCCGCTTAGTCCAATTTTGGCATACTCTTTCCAACATTTCGGCCCGTATCTCACGAATAAATGCTTCAATGTTGTCTTCCAATGCGTCAATTGAAGCGGGATTGTCTGTATACACATGAGCTTTAACATAGCCCCACAAAAAATAGTCTAAAGACGTTAAATCGCCGATCTAGGCGGCCAATTGACCGGTCCCGAACGTGAAATAAAATGTTCACCGAACTCGCCTCTCAATAAGTCCATTGTTGCGCGTGCTGTGTGGCATGTGGCACCGTCTTGTTGAATCCACATGTCATGCAAGTCAAGCTCTTGCATTTTGGGCAAAAAAATCCACGTTGTTGAGTAACAGAGGCCCAATTGCTGCGAACGGCGACGAATCGATAATTGATGGTCATCATTAACACTGGCCGATACAGCTGCGATATTTTCTTCAGTTCGTACTCTACGTAAGCGTGTTGGTGGTTTAATGTCCAACAATGTAAATTTGGTGCGAAATTTAGTCACAATAGCCCGAATAGCCGCTTCAGTGGGTCGATTAAACTGATCATAAAATGGAAGAAGCGCGCAATGAACTTTCTTAACAGACAGAGCCCGCATTTTGATAATAAAATTCAATAACTTGCAAGCGTTGTTCGTTTGTAAGACGATTCATGGTTAAATTATAGACCAAACTGAAGATGTTTGACAATGAAACAAAACACGAAACGTGCGTCAGCTGTTTAAATCAGTGTTGCCAAAAAGATAATAGCTAAAAAAATCACCCTTTATAAGTGTTGACAAAGCAACTAACTTCTGCGTTTAACGAGGGAATTTTTTTTTCATTTCTCAATATTATCTCCTTTTAGCTCGATACAATTTTCCCAGCGATATTCAAAAGCTTCGATAACCTGTTTATAGTAATAACTTAAAATAGTCATCAACCGCAGACTCCACCTCTTGATTGTTGGGGAGAATAAGATGCGTGATGAAGTAATTTGAATTTTAATTCATGGATTTTAGCCATCGCCATATTGGATGCGTGAATTGGATTCCTTAATTTCATCACTTAAACGCTGCAATAAGTTAGCATTATACTCGCCGTTGATTGTTTTTCCTTTTTGAAGATAATCAATAAAGGATTTATCCCACGCGCATTCTTCGCCTTTTTTTGATACGATTCTCCCATTCATCCATGGTTACGAATAGAAGCCAAAACTCGGCTTTATTGCCTATCATTTCAGCTATCTCACGTACCCTCAACCAACGATCTTCCAATACCATTTTGTGGATTTTCTTAATCATTTCTGGCATGGCCAACTCAATTGAGAGCTTGGACGGAGACCTTTCAAATGAAAGTATTAAATTACATGACGGTGATCAATTTTTTCCATGTTTATAAATTCACTGAGATCGTTTATTTTTGATGGTCCAAAAAACAAATACTGTACTAAAAACGTGGTGCCTTGAAACTAAAATAATACGTTTTATAAAGTTTCCAATTTTCACTTTTCCCGGTTTTTCTGGGACCGCTCTCATAAAGTCCTTTGCCAGCTTTCAAATGATAACATCAATATGCGCTCGGGACAGTTGTTTTTAAAGTGATGACAGAACAATGGCAAAATAAAGATAAACTGATTTTCCAAAGCCCGAATAATCGCTCGAGCCCGTGGCTTTAAAGCGAAAAGTTAGAAAAGGTACTTATTTAAAAAAAGATAGTATTTAAGAAAATGTACTTTTTAACAAAAGGTACTTTTTGAAGACAATTTACTTTTTTGAAAAAGGCAATTTTTGAGAAAAGTTAGTTTCTAATAAAATGTATATTTTTAAGAAAAAGTACTTTTTTAAGAAAATTTATTTTTGTAAAAACAATTACGTTTTAAGAAAAGGTATTTTTTTAACATTATACATTTTTAAGAAAAGGGAGTTTTAAAGAAAATTTACTTTTTTTTGAAAATGCACTTCTTTTTAGAAAATGGACTTTTTTAGAAAAGTTACTTTTTTTTAGAAAAGGTAATTTTGTTAGAAAATGATTTTTTTTAAAGGTACTTTTTTGACAAAAGGATTTTTTTTTTAAAGAGGTACATATTAAGAAAAGGTACTTTTTTAAAGAATATATTCTTGTTAAGAAAAGGTACTTATTAAGAAAATGACTTTGAAGAAATGTACTTTTTTGAAAAATGTAATTTTTTAATGAAAAAATACTTTTTAAGTAAAGATACTTTTTAATAAAAGCTACTTTTTAAGAAAAGTTAGTTTTTAATGAAATGTACTTTTTTTTAATAAAAAATATTTTTTATGAAATGGTAGTAGAAAATGTATTTTTTAAGAAAAGTTGTTTTATTTTATATTATACATTTTTAAGAAAAGCAAGTTTTTTAAAGGAAATTTCCGTTTTTAAGAAAAGGCTTTTTTTTTAGAAAAAGTGCTTTTTTAAAAAAAATTTACTATTGTTAGAAAATGTACTTTTTATTTTTTAGAAATTTTCCTTTTTTTTGAAAATGTACTTTTTAAAAGAAATGATTTTTTAAAGAAGCCATACATTTTGAAGGAAAAAGTAAATTTTAAAGAAAAGGAATTTTTAAAGAAAATTTACTTGTTAAATTAAATGTGCCTTTTGTGGAGAAGACACCTTTTTTTTAGAAAAGTGCTTTTAAGAAAAGGTAATTTTTGGAGAAAATGTACTTCTTTGAAAAAGTTAAATTTTTAAGAAAATACACTTTTTAAGAAAAGGCACTTTTTAAGAAAAGGCACTTTTTAAGTAAAGTTAGAAAGGGCTTTTTCTAGAAAATGTACATTAAAAAAGTTGACTTTTTTAGAAAAGGTACTTTTATTTAGAAAAAGTAAATTTTTTAGAAAAAGTACTTTTATTTGAAAATTTATTTTTTTACATAGATACTTCTTAGAAGAGAAATATTTTTAGGAAAATATACTTTTTAAGAAAATGTACTTTTTAAGAAAAGGTACTTTTTTAAGAAAAGGTATTTTTTTAAGAAATTGTACTTTTTCAAGTAAAAGTTCTTTTTTAATAAAAGGTACTTTTTAAAAAACGGTACTTTTTTTTTAAGAAAAATTACTTATTTGAGAAATTGTAATTTTCTTAAGAAAAGGTACTTATTTAATAGTATTTTTATTATTATTATTATCAAATTGAAAAGCTAGTACTATTAAAGACATTGGGAAAGCAACTCAAATAACACTATAACAATCCGAAAATTGTACTACTCTTTCTACAAAAAAAAAAAAAAAAAAAAAAAAAAAATAAGATAAATAAGAAATTGTAATAAATACTAGTCAAAAAAGAAAAGTTAACTTTAAATTTTAATAGTAACAAAGTACACTAGTCAGAAAGTTGTTGTACAGAGTAATTACTTTGCCAAAGCTATGTTTATTGTACCACTGTTGACAATTTCTGGTTGGGATAAGTCGATGAAATATGGGCTATAAAAGTTTGAGTAACGTTGTATATTTAGAACTCTACCCCCTTAACTTAATCGACCTGAAAGTCTAAATATTACATATAAATACTATATATGTAACTTGAAATCCGCTTCAAAAACTCTCTAGGATATATTTTACTCACGATCGGACCATTTTTGGACTTAGTCCTCATATTGAACTCTCACTTCTATCGAATTTTCTAAAGACTAGATTTAATTGCAAATAATAATAGATGACAAACGAGTCGCCAATACTGTAAAGAAGTTCAATTTGCGGGCACATTTGCAATTGTTATTAAAATCTTTACGGCGAGTTTTGAAAATGTTAATTTTCATAGAAATTTTAATGTTTACAATAAGATTACATACATATTCATATCGACCTTAGCGCCTTAGTGCCTAAGTTTTATTACATAGATCGATTTAGAATCACCATCTGAGTCGATTTACCAATAATCGCCCGTCTGGGCGTCTTCTTTGTGTCCATGTAGCACAGTGGCGCCCGTAGAGCAAACGAGGTTGCAAACATCAAAATTTTCATGTGCGCCGACGAAGTTTTGAATAAACCCATGTTATAGGAAACTTTTCAACGATTTCAAATATGCTACTCTTAATAATATCACATTTTTAGTTTAGAAGATATAACCGTTCAAAGTTGACCGACTTTCGGTTTTCAAAAAAAAAACACACAAATTTTTTAAATTGATTAATTTATTGAGCTAATAAGGCCTAAAGTGTCCAGTGTAAATAAAACAACGTTTCTTTACATATTTTCCGACGTTTCGTCTATATTTGTAGACTTTATCAAGGAAGTCGTCTTTTTAATGGTAAAAAACAATACATTAATATAATAAAATACACCAAATTACGATTGAACTTACAATATGAAACTATTTTCCTTCACATTGAAACGGAATTGTACATAAAACAAAAAAACATAAAAACATGAATTTAAATAAATACACAAAACTTAAACTAATATCACAGAAAAGTTTTACTTAATAGCAACTCTGTAACTGGCGCTTATATTGTTTGTGTCTTCTTTAGTGTTCATTGTTATTCCTATGTTTTGTTGTATTCGTAGACTTTCTATTGTGAATCGTTTTTTCTCTATATTTTCTTTATCAAGTATGCGAATCCTGTCAAAATTTTAGTCAATTTGTTGCGATTTCAGGTGTAATATCACGAAAAATAGGTAACAAATCGCCTTATTTTTTGTTTGTATTGATTGATGTATTTATTAAATGTATAATGATAAAAAAAAAATTAACTGTTTGCTTTGTGTTTCTCCCGGTAAATCACTATTTAAAAACTATCCGTTTTTTCACTATTTTTCAACTTTGACGGAAAATAAAAAAAATCCATATTTTTCTATATTTGCCATATTTGCAAAACATGTTCTTTGATTATTTCTTTACATAATTCAAAAGGTTTTATCTGCCCGTACGTGCCCGTTTGGCTTCTAGAGGTAAAAAAGGTTAAACAGACATGGTTGCAGAAATTGTATGGCGTGCATCCCTTACATGTTTTGACTGACAGTAGTTTGATCTAATAGTTTGAAAATTGCATTTTAAGTCGGTTGTCTACCTGTGAGCCTCTGCCAAAGTCTACTCCCAATATTCTGTTACAGACACAGGATGCACAAAAAACTACTCATTGAAATTCGCAGGTACGCACCTCACTTAAAAATTACTTTTGAGTACAAATGGTCAAGAACAATATTGACTTATGGTCCCTCCAGGTAGGCACAAATCTTATTTAGACACGAGCATAATATCAAAATTGCATAATTCAGCCTAAATCCATATGTATGCATATATTGCAAAATAAGCATAATGCCTGGATTAGTCTACGACTGAAAGTTGGCGCAACAAGTACTGAAACCATGGCGTTAAACAATTTAAAATTATTTGAACTGTTTAGAAGGTCAACCACACCAAAGTTTTTCACGGAAGCTGCTTTAGAAGAACTTGATAACTTATACGGAAATATTGAGAGAAACGAAATTATAAAAAATAATTTTTATCTGATATATGCAAATATTAAGGCAAAATAGGTGAAATCTAATCGAACCATTCAGAACTTCAACTCCAAATACGAGGACTGGCTTAATGAAGACACCATCCTGGATATATTGGCAGTAGATAAACCCACTACATCAACCAGAGGAGTAAAAGAAAGGCCAAAAAAAGTATTGAGGAGTGTTCAATTTTCGCAAGAAAGAGGAAACTTGCCGATGCCACCAATGACCTGACCACGAAGCATTTATCGGACGCGAACAACCTCAACATTGTCATGCCCTATTTGCAAAAAGAGTCAGGAGAACTTTGGTAATTTAAACGACTCTACAAACGAGGAGAATTACGAATATGGAATGTCACCATTGCACGCAAGGATAAGGTGTATGGAGTTCTTGCTGAAACTGGCGTATACCCTACCACAAGAGGAGGAAAACTTCGATGAAAATACATCAATAAAGGATAAGGAAAAGATCAGAAAGAAGCAAATACAGGATGCTTTTTTTAAACAAGTTGGACTAAAAGTAGACTGTCCCAAGCACGGATACGGTAACTCAAACGATGGAAACACTTCTAGGAGATTTTTTGAAAATGATGAGGCAGTAACTAGAATCACTGGAATTGACAATCAAATCAAATCTTGAATGTTTTAAACTGCAAAGACAATGTCAATTCTACAAAATATGGAGAATATGCATCGAAAACTGCATCTCTTTTAGCAGAAATGTATCCACAGAAGAAGTTGACCCCGACCGTCCATAAAATATTGGCGCATGGCAAAGATATAATTGAGTAACAGTCTTTGCCAATTGGAGAGCTTTCTGAAGAAGCACAGGAGTCTCTTAACAAATTTTATAAAAAAATATAGATTGCAGAACACATTCAAAGCATCAAGGGTAAGGCAAAATGAGGACCTCTTCAACATGTTGGCAGCATCTTCCGATCCACATATTTCTTCCCTGCGGCATGTGAAGTCACGAATAGAGTTAGAAAATAATTATAATTTAGAAATGATTAGTCTTTTAGATATACCTTCTCTTAGATATACCTTCTCTTACGAATTGTGATGAATATTTTACAGAAAATTTTAAAAAATAAATTTAAAAAAGTAATTTTTTTTTAATTTGTTGGGTAATAATTTAAAACATAAAACCCTAAAGAAAAAAAATAAAAACAATCTAAAAATGTAAAAATAATTTTTTTTAGTTACCATAAAATTGATTTTTCTACAAATTTTAACTTTGATAACCCATAAGTAGGCCCCTACAAAGCGTAGCACCCTTTCCAAACTCTCATTTCATAGGCTGAACAGTTATCTATCATATGCTGTTTAAACTGTTCAATTATGTTATTCGGTTCAAAAGATATGATTTTTGCAACGAAAAAACTCAAATGGCGCCACTGTGCTACGGTTCGCAAATATATTTAAAAAAAATTCGGCACAAAAGCTGTTGTTGACCGATCATAGGACGAGCGGTATTGAAATTGGTGAAAATCGGTGCATGTGATCAACTTAAAATCCACATTATTTGCCTTATTGATCATGGTAAAATCATGTTTATGTGTGTTTATTACATCCATTAATCAATCAATATTCCCCATATAATGCCTCTTTCTTCATATTCCCCATACAATTTCTGTTTTTCACAAATACAACTGACTATACTAAATATGGTCATCATCGGTGCATTTTTCGTGCTAGCCTTCTTATATGAACTTTTTCATATCTGCAGGCCACAGTCTCATAAAAATTTCATTTTAATTTGGTTAATGTTTATTTTCTATATCCGATTTTGATCTAAGCAGACTTAGACCGAGAACCCTTTCTGGAAACACTCGGTAAAGATATTATATAGTCGGTCTAGACCAACCATAACTTTGTAACTTGTTTAATATGTGCCAGTTATTTTCGAAAATAAAACTGCGAGTTAAAATAATTCTTATTTTTGGGTTGTTTGCGTAATTCAATTATTTTCATTGGTAAATTATGGTAAATTCATTTACAATCATTTACCCCTATGAACTTTAACATTTCCATGTTCATGTCACAATTGTGTGTCATTTACTATAATTCAACTATGTACACATTTTTCATTACAGGCAGTGGCGGTAGTTTAGCACTTAATGCCACCTTTTTGAACAATATTTATATGAATTAAATACTCAAACACCAAATTAAGTTCGAGATACATGCAAACAGAACTTTGAAGGTATACAAAATAAAACTTCATATAATAAAAAAATGTTGCTTTTATTTTATTTTCAAAAAGCAAAAAATCCAGATTTCTCTCTAAATTTTGAGATAACGAGATGTAAGTGTCACAACAAGTAAATATACATACGAGGGCGGCCCCAGAAATACCCGACCTGACAAAAAAAAAAAAAAAACAAAGCAAATTTGGGAAAGATTTTCTTTATTTTACAACATAATCTCCTTTTAGCTTGATATACTTTTCCTAGAGATATTCAAAAGCTGCGATACGCAATTTGTAGTAAGAACTGTCTAGCTCCTTAAAACTCCACCAATTCATTGTTGGCAAATCTTTTACCACCGAGTAATTTTTTCAAGTTTGGAAATAGAAAATAATCCGAGGGAGTTAAATGTGGCGAATAAGGTACGTGATGAAGCAGTTCGAACTTTAATTAATGGATCGATTGGCCATAGCAATAGTGAATAACTGAAGAGTGCATTGTCTTGATGAAACAACACTTTCTTTTTCACCAAATACGTCCTATTTTTCCTTAATTGCATCACTTAAACGCTGCAATAAGCATAATACCCGCCGCTTATTGTTTTTCTTTTTTGAAGATAATCAATAAAATTATCCCGCACGCATCTTAAAAAAATGAAGGCACCATAACGTTGCCTGCAGTTGGAACTGTCTATGCCTTCTTTGGGCTGGATTCTCCCATTTCTCTCAGGTGTGAGATGCACAAACGCGGCTTTATTGCGGTGAAACATCGCCAATCACACTATTGAAACATTTTCACGACGTTGTTTTTGTTCTATTGTGAGCAAACACGCCACCTATCTTGGGGACAGCTTTCTCATCTCAAAATTTTCAGTTAAAATGCTATGTTTAGCACTTTTTGAAATGCCTATCATTTCGACTAACTGACGTACTTGCAGACGACGATCATCGAATACCATTTTGTGGATTATCTAAACTCTTTCTGGCGTGGCCACCTCAATTGGAGTGTACCACTAAGGTGTTCGCATTGACAGCTCATACGGCCTAGTTTAAAGTCTGTCCCCAATATTTTATAGTTTTAAACGAAGGAGCCGACTCCCCTAGAGTAGAATCTAGCTCCGATTTAATATTGGTTTTACTGAAACCTTTCAAATGAAAGTGTTGAATTACAAGTTCACTGAGATCGTTTACTTTTTTGATGGCTCTAAAAAAAGATACTAAACAACGTGGCGCCTTTAAACTGAAAATATATTTGTTTATAAGGTTGTCACTTTTCACCGAAGTAATTTTAATCAAACTACTGCCGTCATCTATAGTCAGACCGGGTTCTTCTGGGACAGCCCTCGTATCAACCAAAAAGTCTGCGTTCTGTTTGTTTGTTATGACAGTACCGTTATATTTGAAGAAGTTTTTTCTTCTATTTGCTCACTTTACATTCCTTGTTATGATTCCTTGAACTGATCGTTTAACAAACCCAGTGGGGCATTTTGTTTAAAAGTGGAACTTATGCCGTTTTCTTTTCTGACAAAAAATTTTGCCCTTTTTTGGAAAAGTGTATTTTTTTTTAAATATTCTGAATTAAGAGAAACCTTATATTATATATCAATCGAAAGGTCTCAAAGTGCTGTGTTCATAAATGCAAAAAAAATATGATTATTATCCTCTTGGAAGTCATTGGGTGAAAATATTCATAAGAGGGGAACAATGGGGAAAGAAGAAGTCAATGACTGGAATTTTTTGTGATTTACGAGGGCTCTACTTTGAGACCTTTCGATTGATGTATAAGATAAGGTTGGTCTTAATTCAGTATATATAAAAAAAATACATTTTTCGAAAAAAGGACAAAAAAGGGGCGACATTTTTTGTCAGAAAAGAAAACGGCATTAGTGTGCATCCGAAAGAAAAATAATTATTAAATTGTGGAAGGAAGGAAAAAGCTTTTGAAAATTTTACAAAGCTATTGGGAGAATATGTTCGTCTGTCCAGCGCGATTTTCCCATCGATTTGAACTAAGGGACCAACCCCGGACAAGATAAAGCAGCCCCACAACATTACTGACGAGCCCCGTGCTTTTCCATTTTTTTATATCTTTTTTATTGTAAATTTGGGTCCAAACATTTGTTGTCTGGTCGCGCACATAGAGTTTGCCGTCGTTTCCGAAAACGTTGAACTTTGACTCATCACTCCACACTATTAATTTCTAAAAATTTGGATCCTTACACGGTGTCTCGACTAGCTATAATTGATGACAATGTTCATGTTCAAGTAAGAGAAACATAATAACGTCAAAACGCGAAGTGGGCAAATTTTGTCTAGACATTTCATTTCCAAAATGTCTTTGAACAGTTAACAACAAAAATGAGTTATTATACTCATTGTATAGTTTCTACATTTCGTCGTTCGTAAATTATTGTGTTCTATATGCTTTTTGTTAAAGTTTAGTTGCTAAAGTTTAGTTGCTAATTAAAAACAACTGAACCGATAAAATTGTTGCGACCTTCCTACCAAGGAAAGTACTATAGTTTGTGGTTTTTTCTGTTTAAAAAAAAATCCTTTTTGAAAACGCCTCTAAGCGTAGGAACTATTAGAACTTAAACATGGATTAATCAAAAAAAATCATATAGAACACAATAACTTACGAACGACGATTTGTAGTTCCATAAACACTTATATTGACTTGAACTTTGCTATGAATTGTAGCTAGTCGAGACACCTTGTTATGGAGGTGGCCTTTTGCCAACCGCAAGCGCTACTGAATATTTTTCTTTGGCACATTTGATGTCAGATGCCTTCTCACGGTCTTTGTCGATATTTAAATGCCATGATCCGACTCCATGCACGATCTATCTGAGTTGAAGTGAGAATGGTCAATTTTACTCATCCTGGTCATAAACCTATCTTCCGCTTGTGTGTTTTGCTGTTTTTATGTCTGCAAATTATCAAAAGTTTTACATTTTTGATAATGTTTAATAGCGTTGACAACCTTTCCCCGCGATAATGATAATATTTTCACCACTTCAGCAATTGAACAAATAGCAATTCCAAATGATCTCTCTTTCAGCGAAAGTGTATCTCTCATTTTTATCCATAATTTAACAACGTGAAATGAAACTACAGCAAAAGGTGCTAAAACGTTTTAAAAGAGCAATAAAACCCTTTCGATTACCATAAAGTTTTCTTAATACAAATTTTTACCTTCGATAATTAAAACAAGTAAGAAAATTATAGTCGGTCTAGACCGACTATACGATACCCTATAGCATGGTTTAGAGACCCTATCTTTCGGTCCAACTAATTCGATATAGAAAATAAGCATAAACCAAATTTGAGTGGCATTGTTATTAATTTTTTTGGCTGCAAATATGAAAATGTTCATATCGGAGGCTATATTTATATGGGGACTAGGTCGAAAATGGACCAATCCTGACCATATTTGGCAAAGTCACTTATATTTTGAAAAAATATATACAAACCAAATTTGAGAAAAATCTGTGCAATATTTTTGTTTTTTTGATACATTAAAGTAAAGATCGGGAAGCAGCTCTATGTATATGCTATCTATTTTTGGCGATCAGATTTTCATTCACTTTCATAAATTTATTTTACTTTTATTCTATTTCACATTAGAAATAAACAACACTTCATGATTAGCTGTCATGAAGTCTACAACACTTGAAAAAGTTTATATTTAGATTAAAGTGAAGATCGGAAAGCAGCTCTATATGCTCTCCATTTTTTGCGATCAGATTTCCATTCACTTTCATAAATTTATTTTACTTTTATTCTATTTCAGATTTAGAAATAAACAACACTTCATGATTAGCTGTCATGAAGTCTACAACACTTGCAAAAGTTTATAGTTGGTGAACTTTTTTCGGCATACAATGCTTTTTTAAACTTTTTATGTATGTACCTCACTCTATGAAAATACACTACTTCGACTTTTTTGACGGTAGACCAAAAAGCGTTGAAGCGTAGAATGTGTGCTCTGTACTTACACCTTAAAGGTGAATCACCTTGTTGTTTCGTTATAGAAGAAACAAAAAATTGAAATTGAAGTTTTCTGCATTTCGTGTAGTCACACAGAATAAAAACGCAACTTTTAATATTTTTGCGAAAATTTGTAGCATATTTAGCAAAAAATTTTAATCGTTTTTTTAAGAATTCATCCCTTCAAAGTTCTTATATTGTCGTTAAACATGTATATACAAAAATGTATATAATGCAAGCTTTCTTGCTATATGCATTATATTGTTATATAAATACCAAAACTTTCCTTAACATACGTATATACATTAGGGATATGACTTTTTTTTTTATAATTTTTGCAAATATCAAAATATGGAATATATAAAAAAAAATGTTAAATATTATTTAGCTATCTTTGTTAGATTTTGACTTCATTTTCAGGCATATTGCAATTAATACTGTAATAAATATGCAAATTTTGATTTTTGTCTTCAATGGTGCATGGTAGAGAAGAAGAAAGCATATATTTCTAAAATTCATAACTACACTGTATTCTTAATCGGGCCGGTTTCGGGCATTTCAGCCTTCATCAGCGATTTATTGAACATTGTGATAATTGTTATGCTATAATTGAATAGATTGTTTCTATATGAAATTTTTCTGCTTAGGGCGGCCGTGAGGTTTGAACCTGCGTCTAACTCGTACTTGTATTTTTTGAGTGTTTAAAAGTGCACGACCAAAAACAAAAGCGATGATGGTTTCATTATTGTACGATTAGTTAATCAAATCTACAAATATTATGAATGTGTTCTTTTTTCCCGACAACAATGCCTCTAAAGCAGTGATGGCCACAAAGAGAAATGAGAATGTATTAGTTATGTTACAAAAAAAAGGCTATGTATTGGTACTATGCACTGAACAAAATCACTTTAAATGAAAAATGAAATGAAATGAAAAAATTCTTTTTTTGTTTTGTTTTTTCGCACTTTATTTTTCAACAGAATTTCTTGTATTTGTAGTCGGTCGCCCATAGTTCCCTAGTTACGTGCCGTAAATAAAAATAAAATAAATAAAAATAATAATAAATAAATAAATAAGTAAATAAAATAAATAAAAAGCGTAAATAAAAATATGAATTCAAGTATGGATGAACATTTTTTATATTTCTTTTTGAATTTTTTTTTAAATTTTTTTTTTGAATATTTATTTTTAATAAAAAGTTAATTCATGTATGAATGATTAAACATCGTCTAAATGAAATTGTAACATTTTATTTTTAGAAGTGTTTCCAAATGATTATTTGTCAATTTATTTCTATATTTATTTTTTATATGTGTCATTGCCGAAAATGTATGCTCGCACATGTATGTAGTAGAAAACATTGAATAACTATTTAATATTAAATTTCTACATGTTCCATATTTAGTTGGGCAAATATTTTTCAAGAAATTCAAACCGGTTTCCATTGGAATCGTTAAGTCCGCACGCATTAATAGTAGCTCTTGTTTTATATTTTCTGGAACGTCGTCCAACAGACATGATAAAGGATTTTGATATATATTGATCGCATATTCTATTTCTAACATATCATGAAATCTTTTACCAAAGTTTTCTACGAGTTTCTTCATTTCTTCGCTGTATATAATTAGCTTTGCTTGATCTGCACATTTTTGAAATATTTCGTTAGTTCTAGGAAAATTTTGCAAATCCTGCTTTTCAATCTGATTTCGTAAAGTTTCTAACTTTGTAGAGAAATCCTTTACAGCAAAAAAAGATCGCAAATGTTTTTGTTTTTTCCCTGCAACACTAAATTTAGAAACGCCAGGTCTAACAAAAAAGCATAGGATGTTATTGAATTTAATAAATCAATATCTTTCGGAAGCGCCTGATCTTTTAAAAATGTTGCAATTTCCTCTCTGAGACGAAACAGTCGCTCAAGACATTTTCCACGACTTAACCATCGTACCTCAGTAAACATCAATACATCACCATAAGACGCATCTACCTCTTTTAAAAACGCTACTAGTTTCCTATGTGTAAGTGCGTTGTGGCCTCCTTTTAGACGATTTATTATTTTAAGTGCCGTTTTCATGGTTTCATTAAGACCAATTGTTTTAGCAAATAAAGCTTGCTGATGTATTATACAGTGGAAATTAGGCACCTTTATTCCTGCTTTAATTAATTGACCCACAAAACCGTTCGTGCGGCCAACCATAACTGCGGCTCCATCGGTGCAGAAGGCCGAAAGCTTTTTTTTTTTTTATCAATTATTGATAAAACGTTTCTTTTGAAGGCGCTAAAAATAATTTCCCCTGTTACGTTTCCGTAAAAGGACTCAAGTTTTAAAATTTCTTCAAATGAATTGAATTCATTGTCCACACATCTTATGCAAATTATCATTTGACTAATGTCGTTATTGTCCACACTTTCATCGAAACAAACGGAAATATGCTTCGCATTTCTAATGCGTTCATTTGTTAATTTATTTAGAAAACGACATATGTCCTCAGTTCTTCTGGTTATTGTAGCGCGAGATAGAGACAATTCATTAACTATGGCTTCAATTTGTTGTCCTGCTTCACCAAATAAAGGCAGAATTGACAAAAACATGTCTAAAAAATTCACCATCTTCAAATGGCCGCCCTTTTTTTGCTAACCCTAATGCAACTATATATGAAGCCTTCATCCTGCTACACATTGTGATATTTTTGTTCATTTTGCAATCATTCAAGGCTCTACAATTTTTTAATTCTAAGTCCTTTTTTAATTTTATAAAAAGTCTATCTCTGTCCTCACCTGACAAGCTACACAATTCTAAGTGACAGCATTCATAATGCCGTTTAAAACTGTATGCACACATCAGGTTTAGCTTCTGGTTGCATACAAGGCACTCAGATTCATTAAGTATATTTAATGTAAATAAAAATTTTTTCCCACTCTACTTTCCACATTTCAAATTAATAATAAAAAATTGTTACACTCCAACAAAATTATTCGCAGTGTACTAAAAATGCTGAAAAAGAGAATCACAAAAGCACTCAGTTGGGCTGTTTTTTTTTTATTTCCAATTTCAAGCGTGTGTTTTGTTTTTGTTTTTTTAACAAATATAGCGGCCGCAACCTGCTTGTTGAAAATTCGGCACACAACTGAATGAAATTATTATTTCTTATGCTCTTGCAGTTCGTTTTGTTAACATTCGTGTCGTGTATGTGAAAATTACGAAAAGCAGTCGGCCCCTCGGGGCATTGTGTGAACATCTATGCTCTAAAGTCTATTTTTTGAAAGGGAAACACTCTCACCATAATGTTCCTTATAAAAAATAAATTTTTTTATCTATGATATTTTTGAAATAGCCTTTGTAGAGGGACATTTTTTATTTCCTCAATATGACCTAAAAAATAAATGTTTTTTTATTATTAAAACAATATTGCCCACATCACGTGGTGCTTAAAAATTCACATACCCCTAATGTAAATACAATACATATAAAAAGCTATTTTTACTTTAGAACAACAACAACAACAAAAAAAAAAAAAAAAAAAACAAACACTAAACTTGTATTTGCGTAGGTAACCAAAACCGAATTATAAAGAGTATAAAAACAAGGATAATTGACAAGTGAAAAATCGCTATTCACTTGCTTGCAGCACTTTCGTGAAATATAGTGACGACAATCTCCACCATAAAAACCATTGTCAATTTAAAAATTGCCACTTTGGATAGTTCTAAAATAGAAAAGATTTTAAAAAGTTCACTGAAAACAAAAATATGATCTATATCAAAGTTTTTAAATTAAATTTTAAATAGCTAAATAAATTTAAGATAATGAGTCATTAAGTTTACAAATCATATAAGGAATACTAAGATTCAGAGAACTGCAACGAGTGGTTGTAAAAGCTTTCATACGTAATCAACACCCGAATCAACATTCAGTTGCGTTCAGCGTTGAATTTACTCATATACACCAATTCGCTGTAGATTTTAGATCAATCAAACTATGTGCGTCTTGTCTGTAATTTTAATCATCGTTCGTTTTCATAACACTCATTTCGGCTCAACAACGATTATTTTGATGAAGAATAAATATGAAAAAATTAGATATGAATTCGTACGAGATTATTTATGATTGAGACTAATTAGAAGCAAAATAATTTTATAACAACAAGGGGGATTGTAGGAACGCATTTAAAAATTTTCAAAAATGGAAAAGTGTACATTTCCAAAACACAATATACTTTAAAATCTTTTGTTTCTTAAATAAAAAAAAAAGATTTATTTCTATTTAGATTTGTCATACTATGTATGTTATACATAATGTCATATATAAAAACATTTTTCTCAAACATGTGAAATCAAACTGATCCGAACAAGGCGTTCAGCAGCATGATGCTGATTTTATTCAACGCTGAGTTCTGAATAAGAATTTTAGAGCATGATGAAATCGAGAAACAAAAACAAAAATGATATTAGCAATTCTCTGTTAGAATATAAAACAAAGTTGGTTTCTGAAAAATATCAAAACCGTCGGTATACCTATATCAGTGTGTCAATCCGTTTGTAACTCATCGAAATAAATTCCAGAGACCCGATAAACTATGTATATTCTTGGGTCGTGTTATTTAGGCTTAAAATGTTCGCCATAATCTGCAGTAGTTTACTATTAAATTGGAAGCCTCTAGACCAAAAAATTAAAACTAAAAAAAAAATAAGAAAATTATAGTCGGTCTGAACATGGACCGAATTGCACCAATTTCAATAGTGTTTATCCTATGGCCGGTAAAAGCTTATATACTAAATTTCATCAAAATATATTCGTATTTGCGACCTGTAGTTTACAAAGTTTACATGGACACACAGACGGACAGACGGACGGACATCGCTAAATCGATTCAGAAAGGGATTCTGAGTCAATCGGTATAATAATCGATGGTTACAATCAGTAGCACAAAGTCATTATACACAAACCACATAGTGGGATAGGGTATAAAAAAAGTATTTTATGCTGTCATCAAATACTGAATTTCACAATCAAAAAGTAGCGTACCTTACAATACCGAAAAGTTGGAGCTACAGAAAATGGTTGCCAATATTTGGACTTATTTTTTATGCACTGGAAAATAAGCTATCAAGGACGGACTGTTAATGGTAGGAAGATGAGGACTTCATTTTTTAATCGCTACAATATAAAAACCAGGACTTGAATCGGGAATAAATTTTTAGTTTGAAAAAAAAAACACATATTACAAGAAATGTTAAAACTCAATTTTTTAAAATTCAATTGATATTTTCTGAAATACATTTGATACTTTTTGAAATACGTTTTATGTTTTTTGAAATACATCTGATAATTTCTGAATACATTTGATATTTTCTGAAATACATTTGATACTTTTTGAAATACATTTTGATGTTTTCTTAAATTCAATTGATGTTTTTTTTAAATACAATTGATACTTTCTGAAATTCAATTGTTGTTTTCTGAAATACAATTGGCAGTTACTTCGGAAATCATCGATAAAAGCCACGATATAGTTTTGAGTGAGCGACGAGGTAAAGTGCATGAACTAGTTGAGGCCACGGTTGTTCACTTGATTCAGTGCTTTTAATTTTGCACGTGAAATTGATCATTAATAAATGTTCTGCAGCTGGTTTAGAGCTTTTCCGTCGTGATCCTCATGAATTTCTTCGATACATAATTCCTTATCAAACACGGATTCACTACTATATTCCAGAATTTGAACAACAGTCTAAGAAATGAATTCGCCTCGAGGAAAGCAAAGACTGGGAAATCGGTAAGGTTATGGCCGGTTTTTTTTTTTTTTTTTTTTTTTTTAGAGGCATGGAATTATCTACATTGACAAAAATCGGCAAAAAAAAAAACAGTAAGTGGAAAATATTATTGGGGGTCAATTTGGAAAAAAAAAATAAAAAAAAAAAAAAAATAAATAAATAAAAAGAAAAACCCCATATAGTCCCAAAAATTTATCTTCCATCAAGATAATGCTCTGGCGCACATTTGTCCGGTTTTATGGCAACAGTATACGAGTTGGGATTAAAATTATTACCGCATCCACCTAATTCTTCGGATTAGGCTCCCAGCGACTTTTTGCTGTTTCCAAATTTTAAGAAATGACTCCTTTCAAAATCTTATTTTCTGAGTACTTAAAAAGTTTGAGAATCGCTTGATGAAGTGTATCGAGCAAAAAGCATTGAAAAATAAAAAGAATTAACCAAAACAATTAGTTTTTCTGATAATAATCTATCCAACATCTAAGAATGTTCATTAGGGTGTCATCAATTGTTCTATTTTGTGAATAAAGACAACTTCAAGTTAGGTTTTAAGCGAAGTTTGCAGTCGTAGTGTATTTTGTTATACGAAAAATTATATATATATATATATATTTTTTTTGTAAAACTCGTATCAAAAATTTCATAGAAAAATATTTATAAAATTTCCCCAGAGTAATTTAGGTCCATCACTGTGTTTTAAGATTGAAAGAGAAATTTTTTTACTCCACTTTGGTATAACAGACTCAGGGTAAATGTCTTAGTCGAATTTACGCTCTTCTTTGGTTTATAGTTATTTCCTGAAACTCATATTACAGGATGTCTTATAGTAAGCTTTATCCGCTTATATTCACTGACAATTGCTTCAACTGACATCTTGTCATTTTCGTATAGATGGCGGCAGTAGTTTGAAAAAAAGAAATACTTTGGCGAAAAGTGGCAACCTTATAAAATATTTGCTATAAGTTTCAAAGCACCACGTTGTTTAGTATTTTTTTTTTCTTTTGATCCATTAAAAATAACAATCTCAGTGAATTTAAGCATGTAACTTCCAAAAAAGCTTCTTTTATTATAATACATCTTTTCATATCTATAATATGTATTAACAAGCAACGCGATTTCTTGTGACATCTCCTAAACTCTCAGTTACTAACCGATTTTGACAAAAAAATATACCACTTGAAAGGATGTGCACAATCTGGTACATTTTATCTTTTTTTAAGTAATAATCATTTAAAGTTGCTGTTAAAACGTACATAAAACACATATTTAAGCTTCAAATAAAAAAACTATACAATGCAGTGTGAGTGTTTATGAATTGATTAGCATACCTTTAGGCTCTTATAAAATTATTTACTAACAAATGTATTTAAATATCTTCCGTGTGTTTAACAAATATTTATAATGAAATTTAATGAATTTTATTTAAAAATTCACAATTTAATTAATATTATTTAAATATTCGTAAATTTTTTATATACTATATATAGATTAAAAAACATTTAAAGAAAAAAATTTTATAAAAAAATAAAATTTCCTAGAATTTTCACTCGAATTTCGAGTGCTGGGCTCTGCTAGTAAAGTTTAATATGCTAAACTAGAATCTGGCAAATAAATTTTGTTGTGAACTGTTTTCGTGATATAATCTATTTGAGTTACTCTTATATAAACATTTAAAACAGATTTTCTGAAAACTGCTACTGAAATATAAGATTTGAAATCTAATCATGACCATTCTGTTTGAGTATGCTAAAAATATCCTTGAAGATGTATAACAAGAAGATTTACGTAAATTTCTATTCTATAAAACTGTTCTTATTCTGACATAGACGATTGATTATAACATCGACGCACAGTATACAGTGTATACATACACAGTTTAGTATACAAAAATCGATGTTGGAATGTATTAATAAAATAATATGCCAATTGAATGTTTTAAATATGATACAACTATTTAAAATCATTTTTATACCCTATACCACTATGTGGTTTGGGTATAATGACTTTGTGCTGCTGTTTGTAACAACCAAAAATATTTGACCTACACCCATCTTTAACTATACCGATCGAATCAGAATCACTATCTGATTCGATTTAACGATGTCCGTCCTTCCGTCCGTCTGTGTGTCCATGTAAAGCTTGTAATCAAACTGCAGGTCGCAAATATGAATATATTTTGATTAAATTTGGTATTTAATATTTTATCGGCCATGGGATGGACGCTATTGAAATTGGTGAGAATCGGTCCATGTTCAGACCTAGCCCCCATACAAATGACCCCTATGAAATCAACATATATTGCCATAAGATCCAAATTATCATACAAATCTTAGTCAAATTGGGTTTGTATGTGTTTATTATATCCATTAATCATTAGTCCAAAAATAATACCTATTGGACAACTCTTAGTCATAGGCCCCATATAGAGCTGCTTCCCGATCTTCACTTAAATCTATCAAAAAACTAAAATATTGCACTGATTCTTTTCAAATTTTGTTTGTATATATTTTTGCAAAATACAAGAGACTTTACCAAACATGGTCAGGATCGGTCCATTTTTGGGCCTAGTCCCCATATAGATATAGCATCCGATATGAACTTTTTCATATCTGCAGCCGAAAAAATTAATAAAAATCCCACTCAAATTTGGGTTATGCTTATTTTCTATATCCAGTAAGTTGGTTCTAAGAGATAGGGCCTCTAAACGCATGGTATAGGGTATCGTATAGTCGGTCTAGACCGACTATAATTTTCATACTTGTTTGTAATGAAAAATTTATATTTTATATCATAATAAAAGTTGTTTTAGAATACAATTCAAAGTTTCGTTTGTTCGTATGTGCAACTTATTTTAAACGCAGTATTTTTTTTTTACCAGATAAAAGATTTTTGAAGATATCTAATAAAACAACACGAAAATAATTACGTACATACATGCGTGCTAAATATTTTTTTTTTTTTTTTTTTTTTATAGAACTTTCAAATTTACTAGACGTGCAAAAAAGAATAATCTTTATTTGTAAATATTTTCCAATAATCATTGTTTTTTCGAATAATTTCTACAGGATCCGTATAACAAATTAACCCGTTTCTCTATTTTAAGGCCAAAAATTCACATTTTAAGTCGTTCAAAATACGATTTTTTTATCATTTTCATATAAAAAATACACCATATATAATTAGATTTTTCATTTTTTTTTTTCAAAATAAGTCCATATTTTTTAAAATGGATTTTTTTGGAATATTTTCTATAGGTTTTTTTTTTTTTTTTTATCTAACTGTCCAAATGGACCATTAAAAAAAAAACATACAAAATTGTTATATTTTCCTTTACACTTACTTTATCATATAAAAGTCAATTTTTTTAGAAATAACACTGTACAACACAAAATAAATTACAAGCAAAAGGCAGCTAAGTCAAAACTACTGTATTTCGAAAAATACTTCGAAAATATAAAAATTGCATTTTCAAGAAACCCAAAATTTCAATTTCATGTTATTTTAAATTCATTCTTATTCAAATAGAAACGTTTCAAGAACAGGGCTGATTACACTGTACAACAAAATCAAATTTTTTCCAAAAATTACAAGGTCTGGCCTATAAATTTTGATAGAGGAGACAAAAAAAGACACGTGTATAGGCGTTTTGAGAGTTTACATCTGAATTTCATTTGAGGGGTGTTAAAGTTTCCCAGCTCTGGAATTTAAGGGATTTAAGGGGTTAAAATGTTCCGCAAAAATATTCGGCGTTAAATTTTACTATAAGTCCCTGAATACACCAAAGTCAGAAATAAGACAGAAATAATTCAGAAATAAGACACAACAAAAGAGAGCTTAGGGTTAATTTCACATTTATTAAGAATTTTGTTTTAATTTATTTTCAAGATTCAATAATAATCTTTTTCTTTAAGTGCACTCTTTGTACCTGCACATTTAAGATAAGCGCCTCATATTTTTGAACGTTTTAATTGTTTTCATTTAGCTGCCTCTTACGAAAAACAAAATCAAAACAAGTGGAGTGAAAAAGATCTTATTAAATTTTTGTTTAATTTACACTACCACTCTTTATTGGAAAAAATACACACACAAAATAAATGGTGATTTCAAATTTTAGTGAAAATAGTAAAAAAAAAATATCTTTAAAAGCGCTAAAAGCCAACTTTCGTCATTTTAAAATCTCAAAAACATGAAAGAGGGACAGCATAATTCTATACCTGCACATTTATACAGGTAAGCACATTTAACATAACAACGGTGCTGGCTTATCTGCACATAATCTCGTGCAAAAGTTGTATGTGCAGCTATATCAAAACTACTGTATTTTTTTTTATTGTCAAATGACATAAAACATATGGCATAGGTTCAGAACCATATGTTATCTAGAAACCGAGGTGCCATATGGTTCTTAAGTCAGTTTCACAAAAGAAACCTTAAGTAATTTTTGCATGTTTTTCCTTAAGGTGATATCACACGATGTGTTTTTTACATATGTACTGTCACTTCTTTTATCCATATGTAATTCCGTATATCTGTCAAAATTATCGTTTTAATTCGTTTCATAATTTTTCCTATCACAAGTGCATATGTATTTCCATATGACATAACCTCTAAATGTAAACAACAGCTGATTTAATTTGTGAATTTACAAAAATTTATTGTTAAAAATAAAGTTATATATTTTTTATATGCATTTTTTAATTGTTAATTAATAGTAAACAATTTATTTTTCTTTCAATATTAATCTTTATAATTTACTCTGTTTTTCTTTCACCACAAGCAGTGTTGTATTTTCATATGTTTGTCATGCCAAAATAGAACCTGTTCTAAGTGAAAAATGTATATGTGACTTGCCTCATGTATTGTCATAAACAATGTTTCATATGTATCACACGATGTGTACAACTTTTGCTGCTGTATTGTAAATATGTAAAAAAACACATCGTGAGAAAAAGGTCCTTTAAGTTTATAAAAAAAAAATTAGAAAAATATTCTCTTTTAAAATAACATTTTACTTGCTCATTTAATTGTTTTTGTTCTTCAATTTCATTCAATTAAGAATGACTTCTCTTTTTGAAATAAGTTAGGCATCACCAAAGAAAATTCAACATTCAAATAAATTGGAATTGAATGCAAAAAAAAAAAAATATGTGATTTGAGTGAAATATTATTTCAAATGCCTTTATTTGTAATAATTAGTGCCCAAATTGAAAAAATTTTAATGAAAAATATATTGTGCAAATAAAGTTTTTATTATAGTTGTAGAACAACATCATCTTCAAAAGTGTGTTATTTACATCGACCAGTGATACGAGTTTTTTTTTAATCAGCGTAAAATGTAGACGTTTTTTAAATCGTTTTTTTTATAAAACTAATGTCTAGTTTTTTAAAATAATGACAAGGATCAATAAAAAACATGTTAAAGTTTAAATACCAATTTTTTTTTTTAAGACCTGTTTAGTAGAGAAAAAAGGGCATTTGTTTTGATTTCACAAAGCCTTTCCTATGTGAATGAAAACAAGAAAAAATATTCTTATTGAAATCATAGAACAGCATAAAACTCGTAAATTTAAGAATTTTTTCAGCTTTTTTTTAAGATAGTGATTTCAAGAGCAGGGGCGTATATACTGGGGTCGAATCGTCTCATTCGTTATCGAAATTTTTCGATCGAAATTATTTTTTTATCTTCTAAAATAAAATACTAAGAGTAATTTTCTCTGTCACAGCTAACGAGTTATGGTCCATAGTTAATAGTAAAAATGAAACGAGGTCCGTCCGTCCGATTGTCCGTCTTCTTTAAATATTAAACCAAAATATGGAATTTCGATTGATTTTACTCGATATCGAATGCAACGATTTGCCCCCTGATTAAAACTAGTCACAGTTTTTAATATTCAAAATCAGTTTTTGTATTAAAAAATAAAATACGTTATATATTGAATGAAGATTTGTTTAAAATCTTGGTGTGAAAAGAACATATTGATCGAAATGTAGCTCTTAATAACTTTATAAATTTAACCCGTGTATTTCAGCTAATAGAAACATGCTTTATACAAAGTCTACTTATGTTTGTAATTATTTAGTTATCAATGATGTAAAAGATCTACTAATTCTGTCAGAATCTGATGACGATGACTAGCTATTTTTTGTGTTAATATGGCAACCTTGTTCAATGTTTCTTAAAGTAATTAATGTATCGTAGAAATTATTCTTACACCTTTGCAACTAAGTTAGCAATCCAATAAAAATTATCTACTATAATAACAGATTTTTTGTTTTGTTTCCCCAGTCCATATTGTATTATGGCAAAATTCTGCGAAACAACCTCAATTCGTAAAGTAATATCTGCTATTAGAAAAAAATATAACAAATACATAATTATGGGAACATTTTTCTCATATGTAAATAAAGCAATTCTGTTTTAATTAAAAATAAGGCTAACAAATCATTAAACTTAAAAAGAAAAGAAAAATATTACAAATATTGAAAAATTTACAAAATACCCAATTTTGGGATTTTTTCCCCTTTTTCGGCCAAACTATAAAAATCAGATAAATCTGATTACATATTTTTAATTAGCACATTCAAGTTAATACATATACGAAATTTTCATAATTGTGCGATGACTTCTTCCATTTAATGCCGTTTTCTTTTCTGACAAAAAATGTCGCATTTTATTTGCACTTTTTTCGAAAAGTGTTTTTTTTTTATATGTTCTAAATTAAGAGTAACCTAATTTTATACATCAATCGAAAGGTCTCAAAGTTCTGTGTTCATAAAATGCAAAAAATTTTGAAATAGGATCACTCTTTGAAGTCATGGGGTGAAAATATTCAAAAAAGGTGAACAATGTGGAAATATTCTCACACTATGACCTGAAAGAAGTCAATGGCCACAATTTTTTGCGATTTACGAGCGCTCGACTTTGAGACCTTTCGATTGATGTATAAAATAAGGTTGCTCTTAATATAGAATATATAAAAAAAAAAGTTAAAAAAAAGTGCAAATAAAATGCGACATTTTTTGTCAGAAAAGAAAACGGCATAAGTTTCATTTTGTATGGGTTCGATTTACTGTGCGACGTTCATAATATATTTGCCGCCCACTGTTCCTCCCATAATCATATGCGCACATATAACTGAATATAAATAGCTGCATTCTAATATGTATGTATGTACGTTCGTTTCATATATGTATGTATATGCACTGTACATACATACATACATATATAATTTTATATAACAATATTCGTATTTATTTTGAGAACAGTTATTTTTAGCTTTATTTTTTCTTTTTCTTATTATTGTTATTTCTATTCTCATATGAATGTTTGTGTAGAATTTGTCAAGATATTGCTGATAGTTAGTTACTGATTGTGATGGTCTTGTATTTTCAATTGTTATGTAGTTAACTCATAAGTTGGCGTGTTACATGAAATACTCGTAGATGGCTGGCTGCAGAATAAAATGTGTTAAACATGTTAATGCAATATCACATGGCTTATTTTTAATTTCGAGTTATTTTACACTTCATTCTCTAAATATTCACAGTTTATTTGTTGCTTTTAAAGTTTTTTTTTTTTTGTTTTTGCGTTTTTCATTAATCAAATGTGCGAAAGTTTAAAGTTTATCCTTTTTATATTAGTGTGACTGTGTTACTTTGTATTTTACAGAGATTTTAAAGTGTTACCAGATGATTTGTAGTACATATCGGCAAATCTGAACGGGTGTTTTTTTTTTAATTTAATAATATTTTCTAGACAAAAGGTTTAAAATAAAAACTTTTATTTTTTTTTTTTTTTTTGAAATCACTTTTAAGGAACCATAATCAATTGATCTGGATGCTTTTATGTAAATTTCAATAGTATTGATGTACTTATTTAATAATAATATTTTGAAAAAGCAAATTCAGCTTTTTTGCTCCCTTTAATTTTTTATTTCTTAAGATTTTAAGAAAATATTATAATCCTATTATCCTTTCTATAATATAAAATACAAAATATTTTAAATATTTGGCTTTCTGAACAATTATTCGGGTATTTCTGTTAGTATTTTTTTTTTGGCATGCTTGATATTTCAAACATGTATTTTCTAGAATTCTTGCCCACTCTACACCTAATGATGTCATTAAACTTACTGGTAACATTATATTGTATTGCCTAATTATAATTATGAGAATAAACCAAAAATTATCGATTATATATAAGTCTGGCGACTGTACCGGCCAATATTGTTAGTTACATTGTGTTGTTGTCCTAGATTTGTGGCTAGGAGCATTGCTCTGTTGAAAGGCTATCTGGGTAAGGCTATTCTTTCGAATCACTTTTAAACTTTTAGTTACCAACCGATATTGACAAAAATATACCATTGGAAAAGTATTACTGTATTATGTGCACCATATGGTACATTTCTTGGAGTAAAATCCATTTAAAATTGCAACTAACACATACACAAAACTATACAATGTTATGTGTGTGTGTGTGTTTATTGAATTTGTGTTGAATTGTGAATTAGCTAAAATTGATTAGCATACCTTTAGGCTCTAATAAAGCTATTTATTAACAAACCCAGTTATATATCTTCGGTGTATTTAATAAATATTTATAATGAATTTTAAAATTTTCTGAAATTTTCACTCGAATTTCGAAGGCTGGGCTCTGCCAGTAATATATTATTAAGTTTACCAATTGGTTTACTTTTTTAAATATTTTATTGAGATTTATTAGAAATAGTGCAATAAGTCCAGCTGTTAATATAAGATTCGTTATGATTGAATTTAATCAAAACAATATTTTTTTTAACTATAATATTAAGAGGTAAGTCGAGTTCTTGTGACCGATGATTTATTAAACAGTTTTCTCCCGATTTTGACCAAGCATATCTTATTTGAAAGGTATTTCTTTTTAGATGTGCACCAGATTTACAGATTTTTAAACTTTTAAATTTTTTGGATTAAAATGCGTGTGTTCATTAAATTTGTTAATGTGTTTGTGAGTTTGTTTTCTTCATTCACAATAATAATCGTGTTGAATTGAAAAATAATTTTGGACATAAACCAATAATTGGGCATAAACCAATAACGATAATAATCCATATTTAAAAAGGGTTGAATTCTAGATTGGCTAAAATTGATTGGCATACCTTTAGGGTCTTTATTAAATGAAAAAATTAAATTTCTATAAAATTTTTTTTAGAAATTATACTAGTTTGACTAAATATTATTATTATTAAGAATCTTAATTTTCTAGTTTTTAAAATTTCTAAATCAAAAAACAGTAAAAATTTTTTCTCTTAATGCTTAAAATGACACGTTGGGTAGAAAAATATTTTGTAGATTTTAAGATTAATGATGTACGTTCCTCTGAAAATTGAGGTAAAATATATTTTGTATTTTTTCCGTTATAAAAATTTCAAACTTGGATAGTTAAAAAATTTAGCAATTAAGTTTTAAAATTTACCACTAGCGATTGATAAGAAATTAGTTAATTAAATAATTAATGAAAGCCTGTAAAAGGACCTTTCAAGCCATTATCTATTAGTTTTAACAATATCTGATACCAAATTTATAGTAAATGGTTTATCGATATTGATGGACAGTTTTTATGATTAAGAATCATAAGAAATATTTGGCGAATAATCAACTAAAAAACAAAAATTTTCTAAAACGAAACGTTAAAAATGTATACGAAAAAATTTTAAGAATATTTCAAGGTTTTCAAAATTGCATACAATTTTTTTTTTTTTGGTTTCGTTTTACAGAGTGAGATTAGCTATGAGAAAGAAAAACTTTCTAAATTACTACAAACTTTTTGCCAACTTCTAATTTATATTTGCTTTTACTAATTTTTATTTATAAATTTAGTTAAATTTTTCATGACTCACAGCTAGAAATTAACGATTTTTTTTTATTAGGAAATTATAATCAACGTGTTACAAAATAGAAAAAATTTAGTATGATCTTAAAATGACCTAGTGTAAGTTGTAGGCCTATAAATGACTTTTAAATAATCAGAATCTTGAATACACCATCAATAACTATAGGTATCGGAAAAAAATTTAAAAAAAAGTTGGTATCGCCACTGAGTTAGATCAACTCATCCGACCTTCGCATATTAATATTTAAACCACTCCATCTTTTGGGGTTGATTGTAGGTACCACACAATCTGGTTGTTATTCTTCTCCCATATAAGTAAGAACGGAGAAAGTATAATAACTGTACATCAAAGTTGATTTCGTCCGAGCAAAACCAATTTTCTGCAGTTAATTGTTGGTTACAAAATCATATACAGTGCCGGACAAAAGTATTCACACAGCGACTTTATTTAATCATACATATTTTTTTTAATGAAAGCCGATAGCCCGATATTGTTTTCAACAAAATTATTTATTCATGTATTGTTTATTTAAATATAATTAATAATTAATACTACATATGTTACATAATAAGAAAAAATAAATATTTTATAGAAAGTACCATTTTAAGCGGACACAGAGTTCACACAGTTACAAGTTTAAGTTTTAAAAATACATAAATCCATATATATTTTTTTACTAGGAAATACTTTTTCTCATGGAGTACGGAAAGGAACCGTTATGAGTTATTAATTTTGGTTTTAATTAGTAAAGTGTTGTTTAAGAACTTAGTTTTTTTTTTAAATGGGTCGAAAACAAAAGGAAACCACAGATGCTGAATGAAAAATCATAATTGAGCTAAATAAATAAAATAAATCGTATGGAGATATCGGGGAAATAGTTAGAAAAAGCCGATTGAATGTATGCAGCATTGTTAAAAGATATAAAAACTCTTCATATTTTACAAGTTTTCATTGTACTGAGCGGCCGCGAAATCTCAGCGCAAGAGAAGAAACTCAAATTAGCAGAAATATTTAAAAAATCCAAAAACTAATCCACTGAAGGAAGTCGCTGCCGAATGTTTAGAGGAGATGGGTACAGAAATTCATCCAAAAACTGGTTTCAGCTCTCGAGTTGCAAGGAAAAAACTTATAAGTAAGGTTAAATAAATCATAACTTTGCAAATGAGTACAAAAACAAAAATGGAGACTTTTGATATGGCGTTCTATTCTCCGACCAGAGCAAATTCAATATTTTCCAATCGGACTGAAAAACAAGAGCTTGGAGGAAGCCAAATGCCGAGTTGGAGAAAAATAAAGTAGTAAGTACTGTGAAGCATAGCGGTGGGGAAATTATGGTATGGGGATGTATGGCTGCAGCATGCGTGGACAATCTTGTTTTCATCGACGGTACAATGGATAAAATGGCGTACCTAAATATTTTAAAAAAAAACTTACTGCAAAGCGTCGCGAAGCTTGGTCTTGGGGACAGCTTCTATTTTAAACAGGATAACGACCCCAAGCATATAGCAAATGACGTCCGAATGTGGATTATTCATCATGTTCCTCATATTCTTCCAACTCCAACACAATTGGCTGACATGAATCCCATTGATCACCTTTGGTATGAGTAGAAAAGTGCCATATCCCTAGTAAAGTACAACTGAAGGAAGTTTAGGTACAAGAATTGAAGTTGATGTTACTAAGAAACTGGTTCATTCAATGCCAAGAAGATTGATAGAAGTTATACAAAATAAAGGTTACTCCATAAAGTATTAAATAATTTGAAATGGTGATTTTTATACAAACAAATACAAATTTGTAACTGTGTGATTACTTTTGTCCGCTCAAAATCGTACTTTGAATTACATATTTATTTTTTTCTTATTATGTAACATACTTATGCCGGTTTTCTCAATGTATCGTCAAACTCCCTGTTACTTAACCAGGACATAAATTTATTGGACCGATAAACTGCCGGTTAACAATTTTGGTTTTCTCAGTGTACCGACAAAAACATTATTTTCAGTTGGCAATGCCTCTCCAAATACGTATGAAAGTTGGGAGAATTATTTTCAGTTGGCAATGCCTCTCAAAATTGACATGAAAGTTGGGAGAATAATTTATCTGTACGATAACTAAATAACTGGCAGATGAGTGCCGGTTAGCTTTGCGACAAAATAGAAGCAAACCAGACATTGAGAAAACCAAATTTCTTTAATCGTCAGTTCCTCGTTGGGATAAAAGATAATCGCCTATTGAGAAAACGGGCATTAGTATTAATTATTTCTTATACATAGGTCGCTGTGTGAATACTGTAAGGAACATTAAGAATTTAAAACAAAGTAGGTTTCTGAAAAATTTCAAGTGCTTCAGTTTTTTTAATCAACCAATTGGTTGGGACAACTGTTTCAAATTTTTAAAAATAGAAAGAAAACAACAATTTTCGTCAAAACACTTAAATAAATCAAAGATGATTTAGACAAAGTCCATGGCGCATCTGCGCCATAGTTTAAATTTATCTATAATTGGTTAATTGAATTTAAACGTAGGGGTACATCCACAAATGATGAACCTTGTTCTGGACGTCGAGTTAAATCAGAAATCAGCTTTAAAATAAACGATATAGTTTTGAGTGACCGGCAAGTTAAAGATCGTGAACTAGTTGAGGCCACGGGCATATTGATTTTAATTTTTCACGATGACTTGGGTATGAAAAGAAGCTATCGGCAGGATGGGAGTCGCGTTTGCTTACAATCGAGAATAAACTAAACAAGTGACTGATTCAATAGCTGGTTTGAAGTTTTGCCCTTGCGAGACTAGTGCATATATCCGCCACTATACACCGGAAATGAAACAAGAATCAAAGCAATGGATTTGATATGATGTATCCGCCCCAAAGAAAGCAAATCAAAACAATAAATGGAGAATATTTTTCATGATTTTGGGCCAGTTAAACAAAAAATCATTAAAAAAAAAATTATCTTCCACCCAGATAATGCTCCTGAAAACTGTCCAGATAATGCTAAATGCATCTTAAGCAGTTTGGATTGCAAAAAATTCACCAGTTAAGGTTCGAATTGTTGCCGCCTCTACATTATTCTCCAGATATCCCAACTGAAAGATATGGCCAGAAGATTATTTTAAGAGCCTTTCGAAATCACACTTTGCACAGGGCTTAAAAAATTGGATAATCGCTGGCTGCAGCGTATCGAGCAAAAAGGAGGCTATGTTGAAAAATTAAAAAGAACCAACGTTAAAATATTTTTTTTTAAGACATTAATTCCCGCTCGTATTTTTGGTCACACAAGTTAATTTTTTATGTTTCTTCCTGGCCTTGCAACTTCTCAGCCTTGAATCCTGAAGACATCTTCTGAGGAAATGTTGTTTCTGGTGTCTTCGGACATGGTTTCAGCGAGCTTCGCAGATATAAATTTCCTATTTTTCAACACATCTCGTAAAAATATCGCCCTTAACGACATGTGGTAATGCGCTTACCACCAGATTTCTTTCTGGTATCATACTCGTACGTATCAGTCTCTCCATAAAGCGATTTATAGTACATTGAACACCAAATTGGTAACAGTTGACCAAGCTTGAAATTTATTTTTGAATTCTTTCATTTTCATATAAAATTTACACGATTTTTAACTAACGCCATCTCTTCATACAAGAGACAAACCCAATCCATATCTTTTTAATATACACAGTATTACAAAAATATACATACGGGAAACAAATGTATATTTTCTTGAAGAAGATATGAATTTCCTTTCTTTTTACTTCCATTTTTTTATATAAAGTAAAAAAAAATAAAGCATTTTCATTATATTGTAAAATATTTTTTTTTTTGCTGTTAACAAATAACAACAAAAAATGTATAACTTGTCATTATTTAAAGTTACATAAGTATACTGTTATAAGTGACTAGAAATTTCATGATACTTTGGTTCAAATCATTAGTATAGCTTCTACTTTTAGAAAAAGTGATCATATTTGGAAAACAAAAATCTTAAAGTGACAGTAGTGGAGTAAAAAAATCAAGAACCAATCCGAAAAACGGTCATTAAATTGCGGAATGATGGCAAGTCTCTTAATGAACTGGGAAATTTATTAAATTTATTCTAGACAATCGAACGGAACGTGTCGTTATTCGTTCTGTTCAAGAAAATCCTAAGCAAAGTACTGTCGAATTAAATCGAGAACTAAGATCCGATCTGGGATTTACTGTTTCTGAACAAAGAATGCATTAAGGGGAATGGGCGCAATAGTAGAGTGGCGAGAAATAACCACTAGTTAGCTCTGTGAACATCCAGCAACGCTTAGAATCCGCCGGAAAGTAGGAAAATGCACTATTTCACGTAAGTGACCCAACATTTTGGGAAAGGGTAATATACACCGATGAAGGCAAATTTATGGTTTTCTGAGGTGATGGTCGGACCGAATACGGAGTAATTGCCACCGAATGTAACTTCCATAGTGAAACATGGAGGAGGATCAGACATGGTCTTGGGATGTAGGGCTGCTAATGGGGTTGGTAAACTCAGATTTATTGTTGGCACTATGGATAAGGCTATGTACATAGATATTTTGAAGGACCGCTACCACCCTAGCGTACAAATGTTAGATCTAGAGGAAAATTCTATATTTCTCCAGGATAACGATCGGAGGCATTCTTTTAAGAAATGGCTTCTCTATAGCATGAGTTACAAGCTAGAACATCTCCGCAGTCCCCCGACCAGCACTCGAAATTCGAGTGCAAATTCTAGGAAATATAACCTTTTGATTCAACTTTTTTTTTATATATAGGGGATTTCATGTCAAGTGCACCAACTTTTGAAACCGATGTCTTCCGATCGGGATGAAATTTGCACCAAGGTTAGTCCTATTGGATAGTAGTTTAGAGACAATTTTTCAATAAGATCGGTCCAGATCTCTCTGAGTTAGAGGGGATCAAAATTTGACATTTTGGCCAAACAGGTGTTTCTTCTCATCCATGTAACTTATTACCTATTGTTCTTAGAAAATTTTCTCCTAAAGAGTTTAGATAGCTATTTATTCAATATTTCGGAAAAAAAATACTTTAAAAAAAAAATAAAAATTTGTACTTTTTTTTTTGCTAAATTAAAGCATTTTTTGCCTTTTTTTTTAAAAAGGGCATTTTTTTTTTTCATAAGAAAGCTTAGGATTTTTCCTTTAAGAGCTTTTTGGTCGCTTAGTGGGATGGGAGTGGGATATCTATCAAAATAAATGTTTTGTAACTCAAGACAACGGTTTTTCAATTTTTCACAAATGCACTATTTTGAATTTTTTCCTATTTGTGTGTAAAACCTTACAAATAAAACTTATACTGAGAAACTAGACAAATTAACCTTTCCGAAGGTATATAACATACCTAACTAAAATTTTATACCCTCGATACTGTAATACCCAGAATATGTTAACCTCAGGAAAAAAACACCTTTTTTTCTATAGAAATGTTGAAAAATTATTATTTTTTTATTTATTTTTAATAATTAAATTAATGTATAATAATAATAATATTAAAAATAAAAAGATAAATAATTTATTAAAATTTAATCTTAATTGCATTAGATCCATTTATATCATAACTATTTTTATACTTAATTTATTGTAGCTGATGAAGTATTTAAGTCTTGTAAATTTTTAAATACCCAGTCCTTCATCCAGCTTTTTTGTCGCCTTTATTTACTGCGTTTTTTTGTCAATCCTTTCTTGGCGTTACTAGGTTCAGCTCTTGATTTCGCTGCTGGTTTATTTGTTGTCTTTGGAAAGAAATCGCATTGAATAGAGGCAGAAAACTTTTTCAACTTGAGTCTTCCATCGACAAGCGGTATAAAAGCATGGTATTGAGCGGTTCCATTGATTGTTACCGCAGCATCGAATCTGCTTTTCAGTGTTTTCAATGTTTCCTGATGATCCTCTTTGCTACTAAAAACTATTTTAGTTTCTTTACAATAATTCTTTGCCCAATGGAATAAAGCAGTCGCATCTAAGATGCGATCTTGATGAGAGCACTGGAGGCTATACTTCGCTGCATTTCTTTTAAGGTTTGCTCCAATACCATCACATGCTCCTTTACCATGAGCAGTAGGATGAAAATGCCACTCAGCTGGCATTTCAAAATCTTTTTCATGAGCCATAAGATTTGCGAAGCTACTTTTGTTTTCAAAATGTTGACGAACTCCGTCCGAAACGTAGTATACCTTCTTTACTGTAAATTTAGATTTTAGAAATTTTAGCATTCTCTTCTGGTACTCATAAACTGCAACGGTATCATGTTTTAAATCGTCGGATATGATTGCCATACTTTTGTGTTCCAGTTTTTCATCTTTCATGTAGTAAATAACTACTGTGAATATAGTTGCTTGTTCGTTATTGAAGTGGAATGCTTGTATGGCATCCTGAAGAACATATTTATAGTTTTCTGCGAAATCATATGAAATAACGAATTTACCAGACTTCAAATGTATCTTCAAATCCTTGAAGAATGTCCATTGCTCTTTGACTAAAAAGTCATGGGTTCTCAAGTTTAGCAATCCTGTACACATTTCTTCCACAAAATCATCCACATTTAAAATGATTGTTTTCAATGTGCATCTGTCAGTCTGAATCCAAGAATCAAATTTGACCTCCTCTATATATTCTCGATCTAAAGAGTTGATTAAATTTTCTTTGATGAATGTGGTTTTCGGGCAATTGGTACATTCACCTAAGTGGCAAGAAGTTGTTGCATTAGGACACATAGTCACTTTAAGGCAATCGCGGTAACCGTGTAAATATTCTGCCGAATCATCTGTTAAATACTTTAAGTTGATTTCCTTCAACATCAGTTTAACATTTTCATGGTAAATTTGGGTTAATTTCGTGAAGCCAGATTGAAATGTTGCAAATAACTGTTTCAGGTTACAGATAACCATTCTCTTCTGTTATGTTATGAAGTTATGTTACATACCTTCGGAAAGGTTAATTTGTCTAGTTTCTCAGTATAAGTTTTATTTGTAAGGTTTCACACACAGATAGGAAAAAATTCAAAATAGTGCATTTGTGAAAAATTGAAAAACCGTTGTCTTGAGTTGCAAAACATTTATTTTGATAGGTATCCCACTCCCATCCCACTAAGCGACCAAAAAGCTCTTAAAGGAAAAATCCTAAGCTTTCTTGTGAAAAAAAAAATGCCCTTTTTAAAAAAAAGGCAAAAAATGCTTTAATTTAGCACAAAAAAAAAGTCTACAAATTTTTATTTTTTTTATTTTTATTTTTTATTTTTTTTTTAAGTATTTTTTTCCGAAATATTGTATAAATAGCTATCTAAACTCTTTAGGAGAAAATTTTCTAGGAACTATAGGTAATAAGTTACATGGATGAGAAGAAACACCTGTTTGGCCAAAATGTCAAATTTTGATCTCTCTAACTCAGAGAGATCTGGACCGATCTTATTGAAAAATTGTGTCTAAACTACTATCCAATAGGACTAACCTTGGTGCAAATTTCATCCCGATCGGAAGACATCGGTTTCAAAAGTTGGTGCACTTGACATGAAATCCCCCATATATATTAAAAAATTACGAGAATATATAAATAAAATTCATTAAATTTCATTATAAATATTTGTTGAACACACATAAGATATATAAATAGGTTTGTTAATAAATAATTTTATAAGAGCCTAAAGGTATGCTAATAAATTTTAGCAATTCACAATTAAACACAGGGCGTGTGATATACAATTACTACTTGGAGTGAAAAGCCCGTGGCCTAACAATGAAGAACCGTTTTTTTTTTTCAATTTCAAATGTATGTATTTATTGTTTTAAATATTATCTCAGATTCACAATAATTTTAATATAAGAGTTTAGCCAATTTTGACTTTTCAACTTAAATATAGTGTGAACATAGTAAGATAACTTTCTTAAAAAATAACTTAATATATTAAGGAAAAATTTACAAAAACCTTTAACAAAAAAAAAAAAAAAGTTTTAATAAAAGCTTTTTTTTTTTTTTAATTTGAAATCAATTTTATTCTTCAAAGTAATCTCCGTTAAGTGAAATGCACTTCGTCCAGCGATCCTCTAACATCTTGATACCCTTGAAAAAATACGATTTTTCAAACTCTTCGAAATAGGCTTCCGTCTCTGATATGACTTCATTCGTGGGAAATTTCTTACCCTGGAGCCATCTTTTCAAGATTGAGAACAAATAATAATCGCTGGGAGCCAGATCTGGTGAATACGGGGGTGAGGAAGAAATTTGTAATGTAAAGGCTTCAATTTTTCTGAAGCCAAAGCAGATGAATGCGCCGATGCATTGTCATGATGGTACAATATTTTTTTTTTCTTATTTAAATTGGGTCGTTTTTTTTTTTCTTAATTTCTTCATCCAATTTGTCCAATGACCCAAAATAGTACTTGGCAGTTATTGTTTTTCCTGTCTCCAAGTAATCAATAAATATTATACCACGTGCATCCCAAAAAACACGACATTACCTTTCAAGCCGATTGTTGAGTCTATGGCCGCTTTGGTCGGCTTTCGCACACTTGTAACCACTCCGCAGACTCTATTAGACTGCGGTGTATAATAATGAATCCACGTCTCATCCATTGTTATAAATCGACATAAAAATTCAGTTCAATTTACTTAAAACATCTTCAAAGCATATTATCATGAACACGTTTCAGTTTCGGTTCAGCTGTTAAAAATCGCGACGCCCATCGTGCAGAAGGCTTTTTCATATTTAAATAATCATGTAATATATGCCGAACTCATTCTGTTGGTATCTTTATGACGCCAGCAATCTCCTCACTTTAATCTTTCGATCAATTAACACAACATGATGCCCTTTTCTTACGTTTTCTTCAGTAACTGCCTCATTTGGACGACCAGGACGAACTGCATCATTTGCGTCCATACGACCATGTATAAATGCGGAATACCATCTTTTAACAATTGAATATGACGGCGAAGATTCAACATAATGTTTACCAATCCATTCTTTGGCTTGGACAGTATTTTTTCCCACCAAAAACATGTTTAGTCAAAACACGAAACTCATTGCAATCCATTTTTTCTCAAAGTTTAAAAGCAGCACCATTTTTATAACGGTACATTTTTTCTAATTAATGAAATGTCATGAAATTTTGACACAATTTTTCTACCAGCTGGCCCTACTGAATAAATAGAATAAATTGACACTTGTTACGACACCTCTATGTTCGGCCACTGGCTTTTCACTCCATATAGTATAATGAAATTCGATTAAATAACAAATGTACAGGCTATGAAATGTGTATAAACATTATAAAACATTTTATTTAAAATATTTTTTTTTTATTTAATTTAATATATTTTTAACACATATTATACATGAATTTTATCATTCTGCACTTCTCCTCCATATGATCTATAACTATGCCAAGTTTCACATTCTTCCGTGCGCACATTTTGCTTAAAAACCTGTTGAAAGATTTACCTTCACGTATTAATATATATGTATATAGATTTATGGAATTATAATATTCGCAATAAAATCCAAAACAATAAATTAAAAATCATTGAAGCATTTTTCACTATTAATTTACATATATAAAAAATTTAAATATACCAGGGATATTTAAACTTTTGTAAGACCGTGTATGTGAACATTTCATAATTTTTCTCTGTATGGAAGAAAAAATTTTCAATATTCACAAAAAATTTTTCTCTTCTTCGATATATTTTATTACTTTTTATATTTCGATAGCAAAAAACCAATTGCAAATTTTGCTTTTTCATCATTAAACCAATCTGGCAACCTTAAATAAAGAATATTCTGAATATTTAACATGATTTTGTACTAAACGTGATTTTTCTCACATCTCGCCATACGTTTCTGACTAGAATATTTTCTACCATTTACTTAACCAATGCATGTGCAAAACACTCACACCTGCATATATTTGTATATACACAGGTATGTATAGGTACATAATGTACATACAAACGTATATATAAAACATTGTTAATATTTTGCATTTCTTCACTGCAAATACAGACATGCTGAAAAGAAAAAATAAAAAAAAACTGTAGTGCGAAACAAGTGGTGGGACTCAAAGCAAAAAAAGAGATGTTCTTGATTGTGGGTCTTTCCCCAGATTGTCAATTCATTTGTTTGTATTGGCGTAGGACAAGTTGTTTGTTCTGCTCTTGTTGTTGTTTTTTGTGTGTCTGCTGCTGCTGTTATGTTTTATTGCTCTCATTGTTTCTGTGGGCAACTACATTATTGTTGTTGTTGTTGCTTGCAATGATGATGATTTTGTTCATGTTGTTATTGCAGTTGTTGTGGTTAGAATAATAAAACTCTTTTTAGCAAAAAAAAAAATAAAAAGCAAAAACGAAAAAAGTAAATGAAAATTGCATTTCATTGTGCTTTGCTTTTTATTTTACATACTGACTGGCGTTAAGAGACGTAAATGAGAATTATTCGAATCGAACAAAACTAAAAAAAAACAAAACATTGTTAAGTTTTTAAGTCAAAATAGCAATCATTCGTATAAAAGTCGTTCGCGTGTGTGGTTGACAAAAGAAAAATAAACAAGAAACAACTACGAAAAAAAATTTAAAAAAGCAACAACTGCCTGAAGTAAAAAAACACGAATTATAAAAAAACAAAATTAATTTTAATTACAGTTGCAAAAATAATTTACAATAATAAAAAAAAAAATGCTCAAACAAATTATATAAATTGTTTTAAAAGTTTAAACCCATCAAACGTGTTTCTGTGTTTTAAATTTCAAAATTCACACCTTTTTGTCACCAATTTGACTAAAGTAACGGTTACATTGTCGCAATGTGGCAACCATCGGCAAATAAACATTTATATGAAAATACAGGGTCTTATGTAAATGCACTACCACTCGCTGAATTACCTGGACATTTATTGGATTTACAAAAATTACAATTATCGGACTTCTTGTCCTATTTCTCGGCTGCTCCAAATTATGATGTGGCATCATTAATAAATAATTTAACGCCCGGTTTAGTAAATAACTTGCAACAATATTTTAAAAATCATACTAGATCATCAATAATGACACCAAATCAAAATCTTTGTTCTTCAACGACATTCAATGACAACAATACAGGCAGCAATACCGCCACACAGAATGTATCCTTAACACCACCATCTGCGCCCTTCTTTAATCTTTCACCTACATCACCAACAACTGTTTTAGATATGTTACCATTGGATATTATAACAGATACTTTTGTCCGTTTGAATACTTTGCATTTGCCCAATCCCAATTTGGCAACAACACCTTTAAATATTTCGAACACTACACTACCTGCACAGTGTTATTACTCCTCTGACACCAGTTCTTCAACCCCACCGCCACATCTGCAGCTCTTCAAACAATATTTGAATATGGAACAGCAACGTTTACAACAAATAATAGCTTTTAATAATGCCTCAACAACTACCTCATTACCAACAAAAACAACAGATGATTATTGCAATTTCCTGCAATATTGCAAAGGCCCCAACTTGTCTTCCTCATATTTAAAATCATCCTCATCTTTAAACTGTGATCTCAATTATCGGACATTACGCAAAAGAAAAGATGATCTCAAGGATTTATCGGAAAATTCAAATTCTGGAGAATTCAGAAGAGATCAAAGGGATGATTTATTACCACCTCCGAAAAAGAAATGGATTCGCCATTATTTAAAGGGTATTATTTTGATATATATTTTTTTTAAAAATAAGTTGCTTAATTGGTTGAAAATTGAGAGATTTGATTTTTAAAAATCTTAACAAATTTGTTCAAAATCCACAAATCGAACTCCGGAATTATTTATATTTTTATAATTTGTAATCCATGTTTAGCACCAAAAATTCGCTAAAGTGTAACGATGGAAACCAAAATGATGCAATACAAAACAATATTTTGGAATTTTCGGAACAGAACACATACAGTGGGCGTTAAAATAAAGTAAACATCTTAGTAACTCAGAGTAAAAGCTTTATTAAAACAAGTAGAGCCCAGCACTCGAAATTCGAGTGCAACACTGAACACATACTGTGAGCGTCAAAATAAATTAAACACCTTAGTAACTCAGATTAAAAGCTTTACTAAAACTAGCAGCGCCCAGTCCTCGAAATTCGAGTGCAAATTCTAGGAAATTTTATTTTTCTATTTTATAAATAATTTTATAAGAGCCTAAAGGTATGCTATTCAGTGTTAGTCAATTCGCAACATATACACAATATGTGTTTTATGTATGTATTAGGAGCGTTACTCAAAAAAAAAAAAAAAAAAAAAAACTTTTCCGAAGGTGAAAATCTGTAAATATGGTAGACAGCTAAAAAAAATACTTTTCAAATGAGGTATGTTTGGTCAAAATCGGTTTGTAACTAAAATTTTTATATCGGTCACAAGAAATCGCCTTTCTTATTAATATTATTGATGAAGTAATTAACACAAAATCAAAAATAAATATAAGAAATTCAAAAACTATTTAATAATAGTTGAACTTAATAAAAACATTAAACAAAAGTAATACAAAACCTTAATAAATGCACTTTAATTAGAAAATGACCAGATTTTACGCGTCAAAAAAAGTAGACAGCAAAGAAAAGGCAACAGAATTTCAATACAAAAAGTAAACTTTTTAATTTTTTTAATATTTGGTTTATTTTCATATGGCCTTAAGGGGGGTTTTAAAAGTTAAAAAAAAGTCGTATTTTCATAATACTTTTTTTTTTGAAGATATGAATAATCTTGGATTATTAATTTCATATACACAATATAGATTTACATTTGAAGAATCTTTAAAAAAAATTTAAATTAAAAATTTTAATAGATAAGTCCAGGACAGCGAATCTCCGGAAGCTTTGTTTTTTGCGGTGAACATCATAACTCGTCACCGGATCATGTGAAATAAAAAAATCGAAATGAGTTTAAAAGGTGACATGTTTCCTGAGGTAGTGACGAAGAGTTTTTTCATTTTTTTTTTTTGCAGCATTTTGAAGTGAAAAACACGATTTTTGCAATAAAATTTCGGGAATTTGTTGTTATAAAATGGTGAAAAGAATGGAAAATAAAAAAAAACTCGTCATGGTTACCTGTTGATTTATGTGTAGATATAGTGTGTAAAATTTCAAAAGAATCGGTTAAGTAGATTTTGATTTATGATGTTCACCGGCTTTTTTTAAAAACTGATTTATATACGATATACCGTATGAGGCCGGTCGCTGGAAACGCTATTTCTTCTTAAGGGGGGACATTACATTCGCGGCAGAGAAAACAGACCTTTTTTAAAAATTCATAACTCAGTCAAAAACAAAAATTTTTCCAAAATTTTTTCTAGAGAATTGAACAAATTACAAGAAAAAAAAATCAAAAAATATATTTTTCACTCCAACATGGTTTTATAGAGCTCCAAACTGGCAGCAGAGAAAAAACGGGGCCTCGTGGTTGCAGCGCTGGGAGTCGCAAAAATTTTCCGATCTGGTTATCGTATGACACGAGCTTTTTTTTTTTTAATTTTTGGTGATGTTCCAAATTTAAAAGTGTGTATTTCGAAAAAAAATATTGACTTTAAAAATTCATAAAAACTCGAAAAAAAAGCTCGTGTCATACGATAGCGAATCAAGTTTAAAAAAAATACAAAAAAAAAAAAATCGAAAAAAATGAACCCGCTAGTGCCGCAACCAATACGAAAAACATCGTTTCGAGATAAACGCGTTCAAAGTTTGGCATTTGAAATTGTAGAAAATGTTTTTGAGTCTCCATCTCCGATGTAATACTGATATTTGACACCATATAGTAGTTCACATCTTTGAAACATTGTCAAAATTGCATCCGGTTCCATTTTTCCTGCGCTGCCGCTATGATTCATGGAGCACGATGCTACATGCTCTGATAACCATATTTCAAAGTCTGCATTGTTCAAATTAAAATTAAAAATGCGCTCACTAATCCGGTTGTAACTTTTCAACCCGTAGGAATTTTTCCATTTTTCCATTTTTCTTAGAATCTTAAGAATATTTACTAAAATACAAAATTATAGAAAAAAGTCGATTTCAAAAAACGGCCAATGCTCCGATTTACTTGAAATTTTGACACAACACTCTCGACATGTTGTACATTCAGAAAGAGAAATGCAAAAAAAAAGGTTTTAAAACCTATGCTTTGAATCGTTGTCCTGTTGGAAGATCCGGTTTCTAGTCAATGCTAATTTCTCGACGCAAGGGACAACATTGTCCTTCAAAAAGGCTAAGAAATCCATTTTGTTTATAGCGGAGTAAATAAAAACCACATAGTGTGACAGTGTTGGTAACACACTTCTCTTTGAAGGTTTCATTCTTTGCACGCCATATTTTTGGGGGCCTTTTTCCAAAAAGATAGAGCTTCATTTTAGTACTTTTTATCGAAATTTTTTGGCTTGCTCTGATTCGCCTTGGATATGGATGGTTTCTTGCATGGTCTCATACCATATAGGCCATTTTTGTGAAGCGATCTTCTTACTGTAGTCTAACTTACTGGTTTGCCTGATGTCTGCGTTATGTTTTCTGATAATTTAACTGTACTTTAGGCTTGATACGTCTTTACTTCTCTTATTACATATGGCGTTTGGCGTATTTATCAGCTATTTTTTTATTGTGCGGCGAATCCTACCCACAATTTCGCCATTTCACGCAAGGATTACCTTCTTCTTTTAAATCTAATATAATTTTCCGAGTATTCGGCGATGTTTGCTTATTTTCTTTTATCTTTTTAGTCATGATTAATTAGTACAAATCAACTTGAAATGATTTTTAGTAAAGTAACACATATGATCAGTACAAGGTTGTCACAAAAAGTTTAAGTTCTTCACCGAAATAAAAAAAGCGAAGTAAGTGTTACCATTGTTTACTTTATTTCGACGCGTAAAATCTGATGCATTTTCACTTTCGAGTGATTTGCGCAATGTTCCCACTTGATTTTATTTCATGTTTAACCCTTTCAGACCTGAGCAGTAAAACGATTGTAGTCATTGTTAAACAATCAATATAAAAATTATTTTTAGCAAAGTCGTCTTTCTTTTTTGTGTAAAGAGCACGCTAGAGAACTCAGAAAAAATGTATTTGTTTATATTTTAAGCACCTTAAACCAGATCTCACAATCGATACAGCTAGATCTGAAAGTATTATAGTAGCCAATCTCTAAATGGTATAGCAGTAAACTCTGTGATATTATTTTTTGTCGTACGTCAATAATAACATTGTAATAAAACAATTTGAAGATGAAAAAAAAAATTGGTGTTTACTTAATTTTGACGTTCCCAATACATATTAAAAAAATGGTTTCCAGTTCCAGTAAAATTGCAGCAATAACAAATTGTTCTTGATCGCTGAAAAAAAAAATAAAGTAATCAGTAAAAATCACAGTAATCAGTAAAAATTTACTGGTAAAAATTTGTTTTTACTGCAATTTTACTGGTACTGCAAAGTGCCCATCTATGATATTATATGGCTTTGCTTTGTCGGCCAATAATAAATAAATTTGAAAACAAAAACGTCAGTTAATGGTTAACTTAATTTTTAATGAAATACAAAAAATTTTTACTGAAAATTAAATTTTGTTTGCAATGCCAGTAAATTTTTACTGATTACTGCAATTTTTTTACAGTAATCGGTAAATTAAATGTCATTTTCAGTAAAATTTACTGATTACTGAAATTTTTGATGGACTTGATATATACTGCAGTGTGCGCATGTTAGGCTTTTAATTCAAAGTTTCCATATGGAAATCTAAGAATATTAATTAAAACTAGCAGATTCCAGCTAGTGCTATTTCTAGGCAATTTTAGTTTTCAAATAAGCCAATTCACAAACCAACACTTTTTTGTTTATTATTATTGTGAATGAAGATAACAAACTCAATAGCAAACACATTAACAAATTTAATAAACACATACATACATAACATATATATAATTTTATGTATGTGTTAGTAGCAATTTTAAATGCAATTTATTCAAAATAAAGAAAAAAATTTAAAAATCTGTAAATCTGGTGAACAGCTAAAAAGAAATACCTTTCAAATAATATACGTTTGGTCAAAATCGGGATAAAACGGTAGAACAAAACATCGGTAACATAAAATCGCCTTGCCTATTAATATTATAGATTTTTTAAAATTCAATTTTATTTGTAATTAAAAAATGAAAAATATTATTATCAAAAAAATTACATTTAAAGTTCGGAGCAACTCTGTTACAGAAGTTTTAAAGTTTCCATTGTTTTGTCATCACTAAAAAAAAAATTTTTTTTCGTTTATCTATTTTTTTTAATTGTATTTTTGGTAACAAATTTGTTGTCTTTCGATAGAGAATACACCAAAGAGTGATTTCGCCATTCGATCAAAAGCCCCTTTAAACTGTAAACTATTTGTATTTTTTTCAAGGTTCAGAAAATACACACATGAAACATACAATGTTCTGTTCAAAAGCAGCCAACACATATCTTTATTTTCATATCAATTATGTGCGTTTCTAAATTTTCTACGGTGTCCAACACAATCATGACTGTGTTCGTTTTAATATTTCGTTATTTACACGAACAATTTTCTATCACGTATTTTTTGTTTCGAACACACATAAACCACACAGATTCGAGTGTTGCTTTATTTGAAGTTCGTGTTCTGGTACGTGTACTGAGAAAAAACAGAACATGTATAATAAACAGGTTCGAGTTCAGTTATATTTTAAGTCGTGTTCTGGCTCGTGTACTAAGAAAAAACAGAACATGTACAATAAACAGGTTCGAGTTCAGTTATATTTTAAATTCGTGTTCTGGCTCGTGTACTGCGAAAAATTGAAACATCAATTCGCGATCTGATACACCCCGATAAAAACAACGACAATTGTTTCAACCAAATTTATTAAAATTTTATTGTTTACAATTGTCAAATATTTTAAAATTTTATTGGCCATTTTTTTGCGATTTACGTTGAAATTATTTACAATTGTTTTTATTGACTGGTTTTTATTTTAATAAAAGATGGTAATAAAATACTTAAGACACAAAAACTATTTACCATCATAAAAGTTACACTTGTTGGTTGTTAGGTTTTTTTGCATTACCCATCCCTATTTTCGCAACCAATTAGTGTCATAGACGAAAAACCCAATTTTGCGGCATAAAAGACACACTTGTTGGTTGTTAGTATCTTTTGTGAACACGAACTTCAAATAAAGCAACACTCGAATCTGTGTGGTTTATGTGTGATCGAAACAAAAAATACGTGATAGAAAAATGTTCGTGTAGATAACGAAATATTAAAACGAAACACAGTCATGATGTGTTCGGCACCGTACAAAATTTAGAAACACACATAATTGATATGAAAATAAAAATATGTGTGTGTTGGTCTAAGTTATGTTTGTTTACATATATGTATGTACGAGTTTTTATTCAGTGTGTGTTTTTTTTTCTGAACTCTGATCAAAAGCCCCTTTAAACTGTAAAATATTTGTATTTTTTTTTTTAATAAAAATTTGTTTTATAAAAGTTCTTAATTAAGGCAAGTTTACACTATCACACTTTGTCATACGACCTGTCAATTATGAAATTGACAGTCTGTATGATTTTATTTTTTCGAAGTCCGATGGTTTTAGAAACATTTCTAAAAACTTGCCACGCGTGGTCAAAAGTCCGTTTTTATATTTTCGTTATGAATGCAGCACACCTGAGATTTGTAAAAAATGCGGTGAAAATGCATGTGTATTACTGTTTTTTTTTTTATAAAAGTAAATATTCATTATCCAATTGACCAGAATTACATTCTATATTATTAATGTTTTTTCCCCCAAAGTGGTCATTTTAACTCGTGTGGTAGGAATAGGTGTACATCAAATGGCGGTAGGAATAGTGTTAAAGCATATTAGCATGTCTTTTCCTATCGTTTTATATATATAACGGGTGATTTTTTAAGAGCTTGATAACTTTTTAAAAAAAAAAAAACGCATAAAATTTGCAAAATCTCATCGGTTCTTTATTTGAAACGTTAGATTGGTCCATGACATTTACTTTTTGAAGATAATTTCATTTAAATGTTGACCGCGGCTGCGTCTTAGGTGGTCCATTCGGAAAGTCCAATTTTGGGCAACTTTTTCGAGCATTTCGGCCGGAATAGCCCGAATTTCTTCGGAAATGTTGTCTTCCAAAGCTGGAATAGTTGCTGGCATATTTCTGTAGACTTTAGACTTGACGTAGCCCCACAAAAAATAGTCTAAAGGCGTCAAATCGCATGATCTTGGTGGCCAACTTACCGGTCCATTTCTTGAGATGAATTGTTCTCCGAAGTTTTCCCTCAAAATGGCCATAGAATCGCGAGCTGTGTGGCATGTAGCGCCATCTTGTTGAAACCACATGTCAACCAAGTTCAGTTCTTCCATTTTTGGCAACAAAAAGTTTGTTAGCATCGAACGATAGCGATCGCCATTCACCGTAACGTTGCGTCCAACAGCATCTTTGAAAAAATACGGTCCAATGATTCCACTAGCGTACAAACCACACCAAACAGTGCATTTTTCGGGATGCATGGGCAGTTCTTGAACGGCTTCTGGTTGCTCTTCACTCCAAATACGGCAATTTTGCTTATTTACGAAGCCATTCAACCAGAAATGAGCCTCATCGCTGAACAAAATTTGTCGATAAAAAAGCGGATTTTCTGCCAACTTTTCTAGGGCCCATTCACTGAAAATTAGACGTTGTGGCAGATCGTTCGGCTTCAGTTCTTGCACGAGCTGTATTTTATACGGTTTTACACCAAGATCTTTGCGTAAAATCTTCCATGTGGTCGAATAACACAAACCCAATTGCTGCGAACGGCGACGAATCGACATTTCACGGTCTTCAGTAACACTCTCAGAAACAGACGCAATATTCTCTTCTGTACGCACTGTACGCATTCGTGTGGTTGGTTTAATGTCCAATAAAGTAAACTGAGTGCGAAACTTGGTCACAATCGCATTAATTGTTTGCTCACTTGGTCGATTATGTAGACCATAAATCGGACGTAAAGCGCGAAACACATTTCGAACCGAACACTGATTTTGGTAATAAAATTCAATGATTTGCAAGCGTTGCTCGTTAGTAAGTCTATTCATGATGAAATGTCAAAGCATACTGAGCATCTTTCTCTTTGACACCATGTCTGAAATCCCACGTGATCTGTCAAATACTAATGCATGAAAATCCTAACCTCAAAAAAATCACCCGTTACTAGCAGATTCCAGCCCTCGAAATTCGAGTGCAAATTCTAGGAAATTTTATTTTTTCATTAAATAAGGACCCTAAAGGTATGCTTATCAATTATAGCTAATTCGCAAATCAACACAAGAAAACAAACTCATTTTTATTACAAACACATTAACAAATTTAATAAACACTCACATAGCATTGTATAATTTTATGTATGTGTTAGTAGCAACTTTATATGCAATTTACTCAAAATAAAGGAAAAAATTTAAAAATCTGTAAATCTGCAAAACGGCTAAAAAGAAATACCTTTCAAATAATATACGTTTGGTCAAAATCGGGGTAAAACGGTAGAAGAAAACATCGGTCACAAGAAATCGCCTAGTCTATTAATATTATAGATATATTTAATTTTTTACAAAAACCCTACTGCACTTAGTTAAAAATGTAATAGAGGGTGATACCAAATTACGATCAGAAGTGCGTAAGATTACTAAATTTAAAAAACATAGTGAACTCATATAAACGGAATAGAGGTACCCTTGTATTTTTTGAGCCACATACTATGGGCATACATTTTTTCTTAACACTATGGAATAGTGTAATCAATTAAATAATTGCTAAAAGGAATTATAAATAGGAATAATGTATATAAATTTTATAAATTTCACGGATTTTTTGTTCCCCATTTCGTTTAGTGAGATTGAATGGGTTAAAACAAATTCGAATATTTCCCACTGGACAGTTTTATAGTCTGAAATTTTTACTTTTCTTAGGAGTTAAATATTAAAGCCTCATTTCTGTTTTCCGAATAAACAACTGAACACTTTTTTAAATCAAAATCTCGAATATCTATATATTAATACGTGAAGGTAAATTTTTAGTTCCCTTTTTAAGCAAAATGCGGGCACGGAGGAGTGTGAAAATTGGCATAGTTACAGCTCATATGGAGGAGAAGCTGAGAATGATAAAATTTATGTTTAATTTGTCTTAAAAATATATTATATTAAATAAAATAAAATATTTTTAATAATAATTTAATAAAATGTTACACCCCCTGTTAATGCGAATGATTTAAATTACATATCAGACGCTCTATGTTGAATTGTGAATTGCTAAAATTGATTAACATACCTTTAGGCTCATTTATATATTCATAAATTTTTTATAAATATATATATAGATTAAAAAAACATTGGAAGACAAAAATTTAATGAAAAAATAATATTTCCTAGAATTTGTACTTGAATTTCGAGTACTGGGCTATACTAGTTGTTAATTATTTTCCAACTTGCCGAGTTGTTAAGTATTCCCTTTATTGCCTGCTAAATTCGGGAAATCAATAACAAATATTATTTTTAATTAAATTATTTATTGTTATTTTAAATCAAGGTCCAAATATACATCACATTTTAAAAAAAAAAATTCAATTCACTTTTTTGCGAAACTTTGTGTGAATATATATGTGTAATATTTATAAAAAAAAAAGTATTATTCATACACTCAAACATATTCATTTAAATGATTGACATCTGGTAGAGCGCACATGTTCCCCATTAGATTATTATTATTTTTTAATATTTATTTCTTATTTGTTTTAAATGTGTATACAAAAAAAATATGCATTAAAATGTTTAACGTGTTACGAAGCAAGTGAAAATGCAAAAAAAAAAACACGAGTGTTGCCAACTACATTTTAAACGTGTGTGCTATCCATATGTCTGTCTGTCTGTCTGTCTGTCTTCACTGACTAACTGTGTGTTGTGTATTAAAATTTATGTACATTGACTTGACTGTGCCCTCAAAAGTTGATGTCATTCTCCTAATGATAGAAAATAGATAAAAATGCAAATGCAAACAATACATAAACAAATACACTCACCATACACGTTCCCATTTATGTATTTAGTATATTTTTATACAAATAATTGGAAATTTGTGTAACTATATGTACTATATAAAAAGTAACGTGTTGTAATTGAGTAGAATATTCTGATTAGTCTGGGATAATCCTATATTGAAAATAGGTTTTTGATGAAATTACATATTTTTGTGCTTAAAAGAGCAATTTTGAGAATTAAAAAAGAAAATACAATTAGATATTGAAATTTGAGTATTAAGAATTAATGACAGATACTCCCAAATTTAATACAACCAAATGAAAGTCGGTCTGAAGATTCTTTATTTTAAGAGCTTCAAATGCGAGGGGAATCAATAAGTCTTTATAACAATATAAAAAACTATTTTTTTTTTTATTGATTTTTTTTAGTTTTCAACATAGTCAGTCTCATGTTTGCTCGATACATTTCATCCAGCGGTTCAGCAGCTTATTTAAATCCTTCGCAAAGTAAAATTTCAAAATTTTTGAGTCAATTTTAGCGATGTCTGTCCGTCCGTCTGTGTGTGCATGTAAACCTTGTAATCAAACCACAGGTCGCAATAATGAATATATTTTGATAAAATATATTATATAAGTTTCTATCAGCCATCGGATGAACGCTATTGCAATTGGTGACGTAGTCCCCATACAAATGACCCCTATGAAATCGACTTAAATAGCCATAATATCCAAATTATCATATATTTAGATCTCGTTTAAATTGGTGTATGTTTATTGCATCCATTAATCAGTAGTTTAAAAATAAACCCTATAGGACAATTCTTCGTCATAACCCCCCATATAAAGCTGATTCCCGATCTTCACTTAAGCAAAAATATTGCACAGATTGTTCTCAAATTTGGTTTGTATATGTTTTTGCAAAATATAAGTGACTTTACCAAATATGGTCAAGATCGGTCCATTTTTCTAACTAGTCCCCATATAAATATAGCATCCGATATGAACTTTTTCATAGCCGAAGGCAAAAAAGTTAATAATGCAACTCAAATTTGGTTTGTGCTTATTTTCTTTACCTAATTTGTTAGACCTAAGAGATAGGGCCTCTAAACACATGGTATAGGGCATCGTATAGTCGGTCTAGATCGACTATAAAATTCTTACTTGGTTTGATATACAATTTCAAATCACTTAACCATGTGATATGTTCGTGGCCTCAACTAGTTCAAGCCCTTTAATTCGCCGATCACTAAAAACTATATCGTGTCTTTTATCGATGATTTCTGAAGTAACTGCGACAACTGGACGTCCAGAACGAGGTTAATCATTTGTTCATGTACGGCCATATTTAAATTCATTTAACCTATTTTAGATACTCTTAAATGCTGATGCAGATGTGACTTGGATCTCGTCTAACTCATTTTGGATTTCTTTAGATGTTTTGTCCTTCAAGTAGAAGGGTTTGATGAAATGCAATTTTTTTCAATTTTTCAAAAATAGCAAGTTATCTCAACCAATCGATTGCTTAATAAAAACAGAATGACGTCGAATTTGCCTAAAAAATTTCCCAGTCGACTTGTGCAACTTGACATTTTTCAAAGCCTACTTATTTTAAATTGTTATTACTACTAATAATTACATGATTTGTAAAGACTTATTGACTCAGCCTAGTATATAAGTTAAAAAAAACTTTTAATATTTTTAATTTTATTACTGGAAAACTGAAAAAGGTGGCTACTAGTTGGTTACTAAGTACTGAATTTTGATAGTATTAACTGCAGCTTTTTATTTTTAATTGTTTGCTTACAAAATATAAAAAAAAAAAGATATATATATAATATATCAGCGCACGTTTTGCAATGACATGTGCATAATATACGATATGTATGTGTTTATTAGGGTGACAATAATATAAGTTCATGTTATATCTTGTAAATCAAAAATTTTTAATTAACCTAATAGAAATCTTTTTAATTGGTTCATATGTAAGGAGTGAGATCGGAAAAATCTTAACATACATACATAAAATACATTAATAAGGAAACCATTAAACCTAGAGGTTTGATTTTTTTAAGTTTAATTTAAATTATACTAGAGGACCCCTGCTGCTCCGCAGCATTATATTATATTATATTATATTATATTAATTTTTATAATATAATACCAAAATTTGCCAAGAGAAGTTAACGTACAGTAATGCCAAAATATGCCAAGATAAGTTAACGTACAGTAAAAGTAAAGTTGATTCTCCACGCATAACTTTCCTAAAACCCAACGAATTTAAGCAGTTAATAGCTCAAAAGAAGGAGCTTGATCCACTGAGTGTTCTTAGACCTATGTCAACAGCCTACGTTAATTAGAACTCTAGTTATAGAGGTTTGAGAGAAGAAGAATATTGAAAAAAATTTTGAATGCAAAGTTTATTCATAAATTCTTTTAATATATAAGATTAAAGCATACAAATAAATGAACTTATGGGCAACTCGTTGGACACCCTTGTTTTGGAACAGGTAGACCCTGGCAGTTTAAAATCTTCCTCATTGTCATACATCTTCTTTGTGCTCTTAAACTTTATTTCAACAAGCCTAAGCTCCGGTCAGTTTGGAGGATTTGCCTCTCTTGCTGTAAAAACTACGATATTGCTCTTGTACTTTTAGCGTAGTGACAGGATGCCAATTCGGGCCACAAATATGTAGATTATGTTGGCTTATGCAAGGAAGGAGTCTTTTTTTTTCAAATATTCCTTAATATAAATTTCGGTATTTATAGAGACCGTTGTAACATATGACTTCTTTTGCCGGAACTGTATACTGCTTGTTATACCAGGCACTTTTTTTTTGGAGGAAATTTCGTCTACTTTTGGGTCCTAAACTTTCCTTCCACATTGATCCGGAAGCCTACAAAAAATCCGCCTATCGCTGTCTATTATGCAGCAGGAGTATTTTTTTATGAAACATAATTTAAATTTTCGTGCTCTGTTTTTGCATTCAAAATTTATGGCAGAATTCTTGTCTGGAACTTTTTGGACTTCATGTGTTTTCCAACCTGCATTGGCTTTAACTTTTCACACCAAATCGTCCGAGCACTGAGCTAACCGGGATGCTTCTCTACGAGATGTGTTGTGAGCTCTTTTCAATATGCTTTCTATTTTCTTGGCCCTACAAACATCATGTGGACCTTTCTTTCTTCCCGAACCATGTTTCCTATCAATCGATAAATTCTTCTGATAGTTTCTAATAACATTGGAAACTATTTGACGTTAGACCTTTGATTCTTTGGCCAACTTTTTTAGGACCAAGTTGTATTTTGTGGAAAATATTTCATAATTTTAGCAGGTACTTCTCCTTCATCACTGATTTTAACAACAAATGAACAGGGACCAAATCACCGCATTCGATATCGAGTAAAATCAATCGAAATTCCATATTTTGGTTTATTATTTGAAGAAGATGGACAAACGCTTGACCACGATTCACTTTTCTTTTTAACCAGAGGCCATAATTCTTCAACTGTGAGAAAGAAAAAGTATTCTTAACATTTTATTTTGGGAAATAAAAAAATGATTTCGATCGAAAAATTTCGATAACGAATGCGGTCATTGAACATAATAACTGACATATTTTTCAAAGGCAACTTGATCAAAAATAAATGTAAGTAATGCTTATGAAAAAAGTTAAGAGGGAAAACGTGTATTAAGATTTTTTCGATCTCACTCCTTAGTATGTATGTTCCCAAAACATGACACAGAGAAGTCTATTTAAAACACAATTTATCACCAAATTACGAGAAAAACACAATCAAATAGAAAATAACTTTAAAATTACTTATATTTTTAAGCTTGAAATTTTTCAGGCTCAAGATTAAATGTTTTTACTTTAAAATAAAGTAAAAAACATTGGCACATTTGTTTCAAAAATTGATCAATATTCTGCATGATAGGTTATACAGCTGTTTCGGGAAGAGTCACCAACCCTCATCAGTAACCAAAAGCAGTTTGGTAAAGGTTTAGTAGTGTTACTCTGCTTGAATTCTCATTGCATTGGATTCACAGCAAAGATATATGAATTAACTTTTGGTGACTCTTCTCGAAACAGCTGCATAACCTGTCATGCAGAATATAGATCAATTTTTGTAAAGTAAAAACATTTAATCTTGAGCCTGAAAATTTTCAAATATAATCATTAAAATGTTTAAGATCAAAAGAATATTTTTATTTTTATACCCTATACCACTATGTGGTTTGGGTATAATGACTTTGTGCTGCTGTTTGTAACAACCAAAAATATTTGACCTAGACCCATCTTTAATTATACCGATCGAATCAGAATCACTTTCTGAGTTGATTTAACAATGTCCGTCCGTCCGTCCGTCCGTCTGTGTGTCCATGTAAAGCTTGTAATCAAACTGCAGGTCGCAAATATGAATATATTTTGATGAAATTTGGTATATAAGCTTTTTTTCGGCCATGGGATGAACGCTATTGAAATTGCTGAGAATCGGTCTATGTTCAGACCTAGCCCCCATACAAATTACCCATATGAAATCGACATATATTTCCATAAGATCCAAATTGTCATATAGATCTTACTCAAATTGGGTTTGTATGCGTTCATTACATCCACTAATGAGTAGTCCAAAAATGATCCCTTTGACCCCATATAGAGGTGCTTCCCGGTCTTCACTTAAATCTATCAAAAAACAAAAATATTGCACTGATTCTTCTCAAATTTTGTTTGTATATATTTTTGCAAAATACAAGAGACTTTACCAAGTATGATCAGGATCGGTCCATTTTTGGGCCTAGTCCCCATATAGATATAGCATCCGATATGAACTTTTTCATATCTGCAGCCGAAAAAATTAATAAAAATACCACTCAAATTTGGTTTATGCTTATTTTCTATATCCACTTAGTTGGGCCTAAGAGATAGGGTCTCTAAACGCATGGTATAGGGTATCATATAGTCGGTCTCGACCGACTATAATTTTCTTACTTGTTATATTTGTAAAAATTGAAAATAACAACTTACTTATATTTTGTTTATTTCCTATAATTGTAAGAGCCTCCCTAACGCATCAGCGCAAATATTTAATAATAGAAAAAGCAACAACGGAAATATTCGCTGTGCTGCTGCTGCTGCACTATGTGTTGTTTGTTTGATCATTGCAGTTTAATAACTTTGCTTTGCGTTTTCTTAAAAGGTTGCCATATTGTTTTTAGACAGGTTTATTTGTTTATCCAAGTTGTATAACATATTTGATTGTTCTATCTAGTTCTCGCAATTAATATTCTACATTGTGATAAAAAAAGTTGTAAAATTGCAATTAATATATATTATTTTTGTTGAGTGCACGTGATTTGCATTTAAACTGGTTTTTTGTTGTTGCCGTTGTTCATGTTGTTGGTATTCTCTAGTTTATAGTCATAAACTACATAATAAATTTATTAGATTATCTATTTAAAATGCATTGAGTTGTGTTTCATATTAAACACGTTTCCCATGTGTTTACCCTACAGCATTCTGTGGTATAGAGTGCTTTGAGTTTGTACCTCTATCTGAGTTGATTTAGCAATTGTCCGTCCCTCTGTCCGCCTATTTGTGTTTTTGTCTATGAAAACCTTGTAATTAAAACACATTTTGGAAATATACATATTTGTGGACGATATTTAGTTATGTTTTAATCTGGCGGACCCTGTTGAATGTGTTGTAATCCGGTCCATGTTTACCCCTACAGTTAATAATTCACTGAGGGTGATGCTTCATTGACAATGGAGATACAAAATCTTATTGTCTGCCTCATATTTGGTTTGTGAATGTACTTAATACTGCGAAAAATTAATACTCTGAATTTGAGGCGAATCGGTTTCTTTTTAGAAATACTAAACACACTTCCGATGATATGCACTTAAATATATGTTTAAAACCCGGTCCCAGAAGAAACCGACCTTACAAAGAAAACAACAGATTTGTAAAAAAAAAAAAAAGTTTATTTCTCAACATAATCACATTTTAGCTCGATACACTTTTCCCAGCGATATTCAATAGCTTCGATACCCTGTTTATAGTAAGAACTATCAAGCTCATCAACCGCAGACTCCACCTCTTCATTGTTGGCAAATCTTTTACCATTGAGCCATTTTATCAAGTTTGGATGTAGAAAATAATCCGAGAGAGTTAAATCTGCCGAATGGATTTTTGCCATCGCAATATTAAATGAGTGAACTGGTGGAGTGTCTTGATGAAACAACACTTTTTCGCCAAATCTAAATTTTTTCCTTAATTTCATCACTTAAACGCTGCAATAGGTTAGCATAATAGTCGTCGTTGATTATAAAGGGTCCGCCATCTAACGTTTTTTTTTTTTTTCAACTAGTGCTTATTTCGTGAATGGTAAGCTCATGTCTGATTTGACAGATAATTAGTTTTATCCTTCCGCTGAACAAATATGGTTGTGTATACGCTTGAAGAACGCTGGGAAATATTGCGACATTACTTTGAAAATCATGGTAATGTTGCAGAATGTGTGCGAAATTTCCGTACGGATTTTGGAAGAAGAGAAGCACCGTCAGCTCCGTATGTTCGTTATCTTGTGAAAAAGGTGAAAGAAACTGGCATCCTCATCGATAAATCAAAGCGTGAAAAGCCAAAAACAGTGCGTATACCCGAGAATATTGCTGCTGCTGTGGCAGAAAGTGTGCGTGAAGCGCCATCAACATCAATTCACAGTCGTTCTCAAGAATTGAACATTTCGGAGGCATCATTGAGACGAATTTTGCATAAAGACCTTGGTATGACGCCATACAAAGTCCAATTGGTTCAGGAGTTGAAGCCAACTGACCATCCAATGCGTTTTCGCTTCGCTAAGTGGGCCTGCGATCGACTTACACAAGATGCCGATTTTGCCAAATTTTTCAGATGAAGCTCATTTTGATCTTGGCGCGTATGTAAACAAGCAAAATTGTCGCATTTGGGGCACAGAAAACCCGCACGCATACATTGAAAAGCCTATACACCCAAAATGACTCACTTTATGGTGCGGATTTTGGTCCAGAGCCATAATTGGGCCATTTTTCTTCGAAAATGAGTAAGGAGTGTCCGTTACAGTCAATGGCGATCGTTATCGGGCCATGTTGAACGAATTTTTGTTCACAAAAATTGAAGAGGAGGATATTGGCAACATTTGGTTTCAACAGGACGGCGCTACGTGCCACACAGCCAAAGCTACCCTCGATGTTTTGCGCCCTGTTTTTGAAGATCGCATTATCAGCCGCAGCGCTGATGTCGTTTGGCCACCTCGGAGCTGCGATTTGACACCGTTGGACTATTATTTGTGGGGTGCCCTCAAAGATAAGTGTTAGGCCAACAAGCCAGAGACAATTGACGCTTTAAAGGACAATATTCGTGAAGCCATTGGTGAAATACAGCTGCACACAATCGATAATGTGCTTAAAAATTGGACCGATCGTGTAGGCTACTGCATGGCCAGCCGAGGCAGCCATTTGAATGAAATTATTTTCCATTATTAAAAGGAAGGATTGTACTTTCAAATAAAAAAAGAAATTTGAGATAATATTCAGTAGTTTTTTTTTATAACATTTTCAAAAAAAAAAAAAAGTTATTTGGCGGACCCTTTATTTCCTTTTTGAGGAAAGCCAATCAAAATTATCCCACACGCATCCCAAAAAATAGACGCCATTACCTTGCCTGTGGATGGAACTGTCTTCGCTTTCTTTAGAGACGATTCTCCCATTTCTGTCCTCTGTTTTGAGAGTTCCATGGTTACGACGAAAAATTCGACTTTATTGCGTTGAATCATCTCCTAACACTATTGAAACGCGGCACTCATCTTGCAGACAGCTTTCTCATCTCAAAATTTTCGGTGAATTTGTGATGTATAGCACTTTTTGAAATGCCTATCATTTAGCCAGCTCACGCTCCTCCAGCCGGCGATCATGCAATACCATTTTGTAGATTTTCTTAACCGTTTCTGGCGTGGCCACCACTACAGTATTCGTTTTGGTAGCTCGTACGACCTCGCTAAAACTCTGCCACCCAATATTTTATAGTCGTAAATGAAGGAGCAGACCCCCCGGAGTAGAATCTCGCTCCGCTTTACTATTGGTTGGACTGAGACGTTTCAATTGAAATTATTGAATTACATAACGGTGACCAATTTGTTCAATGTTTACAAATTCTCTGAGCTCGTTTACTTTTGATGGCTCCAAACAAAAAATACTAAACAACGAGGTGCCTTGAAACTTTTGACCAAACTATTTTTTTTTTCAAACCATTGCCGCCATCCATGCGTCGGGTCAGGTTGTTTTGAGACCGCCCTCGTACTATAAAATATCTACATTAGGAGTATAACCAAATTCCGGAACTATCATCGCGTGATGGCCAATATTGCATTAATAATGAAAACTGTTTTCTTGATAATTTAGTAAGAAGAGATGTTCGATAAAGTGTATTGGATTCCAACTTTGCTTAGGTAATAACTGTATATGTGACCTTCTCCGAGAAAAGGGACCTAGTGTGTGAAATTTAAGTTTTGAAAAAAAAAACGCATTTAAAGTTTCTACACCCTTTTAGGTACCAGAATCCACCGTTTTTGACACAACCCGTTTTTTGACACACTAGGTCCCTTTTCTCGGAGAAGGTCACATATAGAAAATAAGCATAAATCAAATTTTAGTGTTATTATTAATTTAAAGTAGAGAATGTTCATATCAGATATAATTTTTATATATGGACTAGATAGAAACAAGTTAGACCGACTATACGATACCCTATACCATGCGTTTAGAGAAAGGGCCTTAGGTCCTACTAATTGGATATAGAAAATAAGCATAAACCAAATCTGAGTAACATTGTTATTCATTTTTTGTTTGCCTTTGGATATGAAAAAGTTCTTATCTTATATGGAGACTAGGTTAAAAAACTTACCGATCCGGACCATATTGAGTAAAAACATATACAAACCAAATATGAAAAAAATCTGTGCAATATTTTTGTTTTTCGATAGATTTAAGTAAAGAGCGGGAAGCAGCTTTATGTGGGGGGCTATGACTAAGAACTGTCATACACGTTTTATTTTTGGACTTCTGATTAATGGATGTAATAAAAACACACAAACCTAATTTAACCGAGATCTATATGGTAATTTTGATCTTATGACAATTTAAGTCGATCTCATAGGGGTCATTTGTATGGTGAGTAGGTCTAAACATTCACCGATTTTCACCAATTTTAACAACGTTCCTCCTATGTTCGACAAATGCTTACATACCAAATATCTTCAAAATATATTCATATTTGCTACCTTTAGTTTAAGTACAAGGTTTACGTGGACACACAGACGGACGGACGGATATCGCTAAATTGACTCAGAAAATGATTCTGAGTCGATTGGTATAATAATGGATGGGAAGGACGGACGGACATCGCTAAAAGATGGGTGTATGTTAAATATTTTTGGTAGTTGCAAACATCAGCACAAACTCATTATACCCTGACCTCATAGTGGTATAGGGTATAAAAAAGGACCAAGCATGACCATATTTAGTAAAGTCACTTTTTTCAAAAACATATATAAACCAAATTTGAAAATAAAAACCGCAATTGAGTTAGATATATTTTTATTTTGTTTTGTTTGTTAGAGTCAAGAGAAGAGCGGGAATCAGCGTTAAATAGGGACTATGACTAAAGGTTTGTTTTTGAACAACAGATTAGTTGGTATAATAGACACACATATACCAAATTTTATCGATTGGATCTTACGATCATTTTAGTCGGTCTGATAGGGGTTATTTTTATAGGGGGGTAGATCTGCACGTTCACCGATTTCACCATTTTCATTGGCGTTCGTGCTATAGTCGATAAGTCTTATTTTTGCGACCTATAGTTTGATTACAAGGTTTACATGGACAGAAAGAAGGACGAACAACAGACAGACGGAAGGACGTCGCTTAACCGATGCAGAAAGTGATTCTAATTCTGAGTCCATCGGTATAAATTTTTGGTAGTTACAAACATCATTGTACCCTCGCCACATAGTGGTACCACTCTGTGGTTCAAGTAGATCCACTTTTTATTACACCGATCGACTCTGAATCACTTTCTGAGTCGATCTCCGTCCGTCCGTCCGTCAATGTGTCCCTGTAAACATTGTAATCAAGCTACAAATATGAATATATTTTGGCGAAATTTGGTACATAAGCTTTTATCAGCCATAGGACGAACGCTATTGAAATTTGTGAAAGTCGGAGCATGTTCCGACCTAGTCCCCATACAAATGTCTCCTATGAGATTGACTTAAATTGCCATAAGATCCAAATTATCACATAGATCCCACTCAAAATTGTTTTGTGTGTGTTTATTACATCCATTAATCAGAAGTCCAAAAATAAACCGTGTGGGATAATTATTAGTCATAGCCCTCCATATAAAGATGTTTCCCTATATTCACTTAAATACAAGAATAAACAAAAATATTGCAAAGATTTTTCTGAAATTTGGTTTATATATCTGTGCTAACAAGCATCAACCGCTAAGTCGAAAATCATGCTTTCAAGAAAAATAACTTTATATAAATGTAATGGGGCTTCAGTACGACTTGGGCCAGTATGTTTTCATTAATAAAACAGTGTTAGAGAAACGGGGATTTCACGTAAATTTAAAACGTTGTTAGCAGACTATGATAGCATACATAACTTAAATGATTCTTAAGTCGACTTAGGCGGTTATCGCTTGTGACCACAGATATATATATTGAAGAAAACAAGTGACTACTAAATATGGGCACTCAGATTTCGCTTATGCTTATTGCATATATCCAATTATCAGGTGGTATATAAGAATTCATATATCCGACTATGATTTTCTTACTTTTTCTAGATAAATAATCTTATTGAACATTCTTCTACATTTCTTAAAATCTCATTAAGAGCACTGGAGCAATTTTATGCTTAAGAAAATCCCTCGAAATGAGTATTATTTGAAATTAGAATTCCTTCTATAGAAAAACAATTCATACAGGACAAAAATCGCTCTAAAAAACACTTTCTGTGAACAGGAGAGGATTCTAATGATTTCTTCTATAGTTGGAATATTTTATTAAAGATTATTCTCATATTCCAAAACTACAGAAGGTAGTTTCCTTTGTAGAAAAAAAAAACCGTCAGAATTTGAAAAGCTTTTTATAGAAAACGTCATTGAGTTTTGGTGATTTTTCACTAGAAATTATGAAAATGTATTAAGAGAAAGGCAATTTGGGAAGTTTCCTAAAGAAAAAAAAAATCAAAATCAAAAGACAAAGACAAATACAAATCATAAACAACACATAATCACGTGTTATTTAAACTGACGATGATGCATCATCATCATGAAGATGATAAATAAATAAATTTACTTTTATAAAGATTTATTTTTTTTTGTTTGCAAAACAATGTTTTTTGATGGCACATTTGATGTCTTTATTTAAAAATTGAATTTATTAATGCAATAAAAAATTCTGACATTAAAATATTATTCAAAAAACTTGCACGTTATTCCTATTTTTTTTTTTTTTTTTTTTTTAAGAAATAATTGTGTTTATATATAAAATGAATAATTTTTAACAAAAAAACAAATTTTTATGGTATTTTTTCTATTAAGCGCCATAACATGCACATCACATGTTAAAAACGGATGCAAATTCTCTGATAAATTGAGAATATCACGTTTTTACAGGCAAATTTTTTTTTATTTATTTAGTTATTACATAAGGGATAGTGTATCTAAGTATGTGTTGATAAGGCTTTAGGGCTAGGTTCAAGTTGGGTTAAAAATTAATTACTTAATTTATGTAATGATCTCAATAAGAGTGCACGATTTAATTTAAAAATAAAATTTATTGTATTGTAGAGCAGACATGTTCCGACATGATCTTTTCATGAAATTGTCGATGGAATTTTGGCAAAGATGTGGATCTATCTAACTGGTGACGCATTGAATCTCGGATTTGCGCTCATAAATTGTTTGTGGTTTATTCAAAAACCCAAAAAAAAAAATAAATAATTTTGGGAGATGATACGGTCTAGAAATTGTTTCACCAATAGTTCGATTGTTTTACGCGCGTTGTGGCAGATGGCGCTGTCCTGCTAAAACCACATGCCGTTTATATTCATATCATCCAATTTAGACCACAAGAACTCTATTATCATGTTCCTGTCACGAATTCCATTCACAGTCGTGCACTCTTAATGGGTCACCCGTTACCTTGATTGCATGTTTTCATTACAATACTACAATGCGGTAATACGGTAATACGAAAATGGAAAATTCTAAAAGTCGAACAATGGCTAAATGTTGTTCTTAAGTATATAATATTATGGATATCTATGCGTAGCAGTAAACATAATCCTGACTTAGCATTCTACCCTCATGCTTGCTATTTCTTTTCTATGAATAAACTTAATATTCGTTAGTATTAGTTTTAAAATCGTACTCAAAACATAATTTGTTTGTGTATTGACGTTGGTAATGGAACTTCAGTTTTGGAACATCTTCTAACCCTGACTTGTAGTCCTTTTGAACTCAGTTATCAAAACATTTTGGGTTTCTGTACCTATTTGAGTACCATGTAATTCACTGCTATTATTCCAATATATAATCATTGGGTCAGTTACACCCAGAATAGACAGAAACATTTTACTACAAACTTGAAAACGTACTGTTTTATTAAAAAAAAAAAAATAATAATAAATTTTGTAACTGAACGTCGAGAATCTTGAAAATTCGCTTCTACTTTGAACATTCAACAAGATTGATCACAAAGTTTTTTTGTTCCCATGTCATCTGCCAGAAACGATGAAATATATCTTTGTGTGTCTTGATAAAAATGCGAACTTTTGTCGCAATTCTTTGGCATTCTCTCACAAATCTTTCCCTTGGATAAACCCTGATATTGTATAACATTCATACGAATTTTTACTTTCACCTCTTTTTATTAGTTGTTTAGAAGTATTTTCATTTTTATTTTAACTCATTTTTGTTGTTTATCATTTTTTTTTTGTTAATAATATATCCTTTTTTAACAGTTTTCACACTTTTGTCACGTTTGTTAAATTTTTTTAAAACAATAGTTTCTAATAACGCTGAATTCAAATTTTGTGCTTTTATTTCTCATACAAAAGTGATGATACGTTGTTTTGCTTTATGAAATTATTGCACTTGATGTTTTGTTTTGAAGTTTGTTAATAAAATTGACATTTAAGAACTTAGATTTCTAAAATTTTTTGAAAAAATGTATTGCGACCAAATGCGCCATGATCAATCAAAAACTAGATTTTTGATCTTTTGATGTTACGTTGTTTTGCATTTAATGTGACGATATAAATAGTATTGATTTTAAAAATATATAAATTACTAATTGTTTGTGTTTATTATTGCAGTTTCGACACATTAATATTGTCATTTATTCTCAAACGGGAACACAACTTTACCATATATTGGAAGAAAATGGGTTACAAAAAAAATTTGAAATACAAATGATACAAGAATTTAGTTTTTTCAAAGTTTTATATCTCTAGCACGAACTAATTATTTTTAATGACCCCTAGTGAAATTAATTGTATGAGAGCGTTCCCAAAATAATGCGACCTGACAAAAAAAACACAACAAATTTGCGAAAAATTTCCTTTATTTCTCAACATAATCCCCTTTTAGCTCGATACGTGTTTCCTAGCGATATTTAATAGCTTCGATACCCTGTTTATAGTAAAAACTGCCCTCTCATCTACAATGCCATTTTGTGGATTTTCTTAACAATTTCTGTCGTAGCCCACATAAATACTTTGCTCGACCACTGCGGTTTTCGCTTGGATCGTACTCCTCCAAAGTAGAATCGGCTAGCTCGGCTTTAATATTGGTTGGACTGAGACCTTTCAAATGAAAATATTGAATTACATGGTTGGTTGGTTGGTTGGTTGAAAAAGAGGAGCCATGTATACATAGCTCATATCCGTTTTTACCCGGATATACACTTAAGCCAGAAAGTCGGCTTGTTGTGCGCTCTACATCCTCGTGCTCATCCGCTAATCTACTCCTTATTTAACTTAGGAATTTTAATTAGGAATTCGACAGCAAATCTCCTGAGTGTTTTCCAGCGTATCCCCCTTAGAGCCGCTAGGCCTGGTATGATGTCGTTGGATAAATATCTGACCCTTGTTACCGCAAATGCAGGACAGTTACAAAGGTAGTGTTCTAGGGTCTCGCTATCCTCTCCACAAGCTCTGCATGTGGCCGATTCTGCCCGTCCTATACGGTATGGATGAGCCCTCAGTTCAGAGTGCCCAGTGAGGATGCCAATAATCCTACTCAGTTCCCTTCTATTTAGACTAAGGATTTCCTTAGTCTTCCAAGTGCTTGGAGAGCCCCATAGTATCTTCGTAGCCTTACCCACGTCAGTTTCCTCCCAAATTGAAGTATGTGAACTGGTTACCCACTCCGATAGTTTCAATTTGAGAGCCTGGAAAGGTATTGGGTTTTCCAAATTGACTCCCTCCAGGAAAGAACCCTTCCTGGCCAGTTCGTCTGCAATCTCGTTTCCCATTATGCCACTGTGTCCTGGGATCCAAATGATTTCAAGTCTACCTCTTGTAGTGAAGTTTGCAATTTCCTCCTTACACCTGAGGACAGTCCTTGATCTAGTTTTGTCCGAGGATATCGCCCTGATAGCCGCTAGACTATCCGAAAATATTTTCACGAGCTCCGGGGCTTGGGATTGCCCGTGCGTCAATAGATATTATGCATTCCGTTATCGCGACCACTTCGGCATGAAAGACAGAGTTGTGGTCCGCAATACGTAGGTATAAGCCATTGGAACGGTCTTCATCATAGAAACCTATGCCAATCCTACCATGCAGACTAGATCCGTCTGTGTAGTAGTGTGACCCTGGACGGTTTTGTAGAATATTTCCGTTCAACCAGCTTTCCCTGTCAGGTATCCTTATACTGCAGGGTGTGTTTGTCGACACTTCCGCGATTCTATCACAGCTAAAATCCACTGTGTTGAATTCCGGTATCTGGTCCAATATTGTTTGGTGTCTCGTCATATGGTCGGTGGTGTATTCCCCTGTTCCCCTTAGTCGTAATATGGCCAGAGCTGCCTCATATTTAATTCTAATCTCGATCGGGTGTATAGATAGAATCGTCTCTAAAGCCCTCGTAGATGTAGTCCGTATTGCGCCGCTGATTCCTATGCAGCAGAGGCGTTGTATCTTTTGGAATGGTTTAATATAGCATTTCCTGTTCATTGATGTCCATATGACTACGGATGCGTAAGTTGGAATTGCTCTAACGACGCTTGTGTATAGCCAATACGTCATCCTCGGGTTTGAACCCCATTTTGAACTTATAGCTCTTCTGCAAATGGCCCATATCCGGTGGGCTTTCGCGACTTTGCTCTCAATATGGTCCTTCCAAGTGAGCTTTTTGTCGAGAATCACCCCAAGGTATTTCACCGTTTGTGTGATTCTAATCGTTTTGCCCTGGAAGCGGGGTTCATCGAATTCGACTATTCTCGTCTTCATAGTAAAGAGGCATATCTTTTCCGGGTTCACATTCAATCCCCTCGGTTGTGCCCAATCGCTATTTCGAGTGCATCCGATGCCCTCCTACATAAATTTCTAGGATCTTTCCCCCTTAACAGTATCGCTACATCTAACATAAATAAACGCCGCGATACGGGTCTTCTAATTTAGCCTCTATTTTCACCCCTCACTCTCAGAATCGACCTAACTTTTGCTAACCTGAATTTGTTCCACAGTGTTTTTCTGAAGTATACTAAGGTCGTCTTCCTTTTTCATAGTACCTTCTATTTTATCTAATGAGCCAACGTTACGTTGCGTTTATTTGACAGTGCGGGTTTTTTTTTGTTAACTGCTGAAACTATTCCGATTTTACGTAGGGCTCTACGAACGATCCACTAACTTTGGTGTTTTAGTATCACTATTTCGCATTAAGCGTTCAATATGACGTGCATCTGTGTCCGTAAGGAGTCTTGGGCGACCATTTGTAAAAGAATTGGGTGCCAAATTTTGTCTTTTTCAGACACAAAGCACAGTACAGGGTGCAATATTTAATGAATTAGCTATTTTTCTGCATCACTGTCCTATTTCCGTTAAATTCACTTTTCGGTTTCCAATTTCCTTACTTATTTTCTTCATTTTAATGTAAACTAATTAGAAGTCACACATATGAAAATATTTATATGAAATTTTCGGACCTTGTCCCGATACAAATGACCCCAATGAGATCGACTAATTTGCCATTGGATCCAAATTATCACAAAGATCTCGGTTAAATTGGGTTTGTGTGTGTTTATTACATTATCAGTTTATTACATTTATCAGTAGTAACAAGTAAGAAAATTATAGTCGGTCTAGACCGACTATACGATACCCTATACCATGCGTTTAGAGACCCTATCTCAAATAACTGGGTATAGAAAATAAGCATAAACCAAATTTGAGCGGGATTTTTATTAATTTTTTCGGGTGCAGATATGAAAAAGTTCATATCGGATGCTATATCTATATGGGGACTAGGCCCAAAAATGGACCGATCCTGACCATGTTTGGTAAAGTCTCTTGTATTTTGCAAATATATATACAAACAAAATTTGAGAAGAATCAGTGCAATATTTTTGTTTTTTGATAGATTTAAGTGAAGATCGGGAAGCAGCTCTATATGGGGCCTATGACTCAGAGTTGTCTAATAGGGATCGTTTTTGGACTACTGATTAATGGATGTAATATATACATACAAACCCAATTTGACTAAGATTTGTATGATAATTTGGATCTTATGGCAATATATGTTGATTTCATAGGGTCATTTGTATGGGGGCTAGGTCTAAACATGGACCGATTCTCACCAATTTCAATAGCGTTCAACCCATGGCCGATAAACGATTAAATACCAAATTTCATCAAAACATATTCATATTTGCGACCTGCAGTTTGATTACAAGCTTTATATGGACACACAGACGGACGGACGGACGGACGGACATCGTTAAATCGATTCAGATAGTGATTCTGATTCGATCGGTATAATTAAAGATGGGTGTAGGTCAAATATTTTTGGTTGTTACAAACAGCAGCACAAAGTCATTATACCCAAACCACATAGTGGTATAGGGTATAAAAAGTAAGTCCTACATGATAATTCTTAGTCATAAATCCCTCATAAAGCTGCTCCATTTAAATTTATTAAACACAATCATATTACACAGATTTTCCTCAAATTTGGTTTGTATACGTTTTTACCAAATATAAGTGACTTAATCAAATATGGTCAGGATCGGTCCATTTTTCGACCTAGTTGCCATTATAGTATAGCATCCGATATGAACTTTTTCATATCGGCAGGCAACAAATTAATATCAGTGCCACTCAAGCTTCACTTTTTTCACTTTTTGTGGATTCATCTTTCATCTGCTGTGTTAATTTAATAGAAATTTTTCAATTTGCTTGAAATTTTCTGACGTGTTCACCGCAATTCTTCCACCACTGTGATAATTGTTTTGCGGCTGGTACGGCCCCGATAAAACTCTGACTATTTTAATTAAAGGAACAGATTTCGCAATAGAAAAATTTTACTCGGGTTTGGTATTGGTTGGTTGAAGACATTTCTAATCTTCGTCGTTGCCGCCCACAATATTTCGCAATGATAATTCATCCTCTGATTATCTTGATATTGCGAATTACATTTGCTGAATTTTTCCACTCCACGTACAGCAATTTGATTTCGTATAATTCAGCTGTCAGTGTAAAATTTTCTGCTCTCTAATACGGAAACTGTTTTTAAGTCTCTGAAAGTCTCAGTTGAAATTTTCAATCAAGCTCGGTCCTGACGGTTGTTCTACTTGTATTTTGAGCAATTGCGCTGAGTTCTATGGCTAAAATCCTTAGAAGACTCTTTATAGTGGTCACCCAGAGAAGGGGGGGGGATAGAATTCCCCCTTGAGGTGTCCCACAACAAACCTTGTCTCTTATTTTAATGCCACCAACCTCGCAACTTATCCATCTATTCCCTAGCATGTGACTGATCCAGGCTTTGATATCCCGGTCGATGTCGAATCGTTCTTGGGATTGGAGTAGCGTATTGGTTGATACATTGTTAAAAGCTCCTTCTATATCAATGAATATAGCTAGAGTGAAGATTTTTAGATCAAAAGATCTTTCGATATGGTGAACTACTACATGAAGCGCAGTTTCTACTGAGCGTCCCTTTAAATAAGTGTGTTGTTTGAACTTCAACAGCTCATTTGGGATTTGGGATTTAACCATGTTATCGACTATTCGCTCCATGGTTTTCAGTAGGAAGGATGTAAGACTTATCGATCGATCGGCCTTGAATTACATAACTGTGACGAATTTGGATCTTGTTCACAAATTCAATGAGATCATTTACTTTTGATTGCTCAAAAAAAAACTAACCCATAAAAACCACGTTTATATTATACTCCCTTTCTTTCGGTACGACTATTCCCATTAACATTAGATGCCCTCACACTAATTTTCAAAGCCCTCCCTGATATAGACCTCGAGATATTTGATATTGAATAATTATTTTGTATGGGAGGTGCCACCCCCTCCTGATCCGATCATACGTCGCAGCGAATCCGCCTGCAAAGTTTCAGCTCGATTGGATCACGGGGAAAGGGTTAAAAATCGATCCAAAGTTTTTTCGGCAAGCAGACACTACGAGTTAATATAAACGGAGTAAAAATTTAAATCAACGCGGTGCTTTGAAACTTAAAACACACGTTTTTATAAAGTTGTCACTTTTCACCAGTGTTTTTTTTAACTACTGCCGCCATCTATACGTAAGGCCAGGTTGAGACCGACCTTGTATAAGTAAATTTTGCTAAATAGTTTATGCTAATTTTCTATAATCAAATACGATCACAACAAAGGTGATTCCGAAATCCTTGCTCCAATCTCATGACATGGAGTATTATCTTATGGTCTAGACCGACTATAACTTTCTCACTTGTTTTTTTTTTTTTTTTTAATTTAACTTACAATATAGTTTCGGGCCACTTTAATTCATATTTATTATTTTCAAAATAGTTGTTAAAAAACAATAAATTTTAAAATTTTTGTAGTCGTCAGAAACAGTTTTGCCCACTGTAGATGGCTAAAAACTCCAATGATAACAGTCATGTCGGCCAAACATTAAATAATGTAAATAATAAAACGAGTTAACTGAGAAAAAAAACCCGATTTAGTAAAAACCGTAAACCGGTTTATAAAAACTAAAACACACTGATGATTAGTTTGTGTAAGATTAAATCACTTTCTAACGAAATTTTGTTAAGAACCTGAAACTACAACAGCCACAACGTTACCCCGCTACATGAAATTTTGATTAATCTATAAAAACTGGCTTGAATGATTTCTTAACATTTTACGCTTGCACATTAATCATTATCTCGCCATTACATATTATTTATTAACTGTCTTCTCTGTTTTCATTTGCCTGTGCTAATTTGGCTCTTTATCTCATAACACTTTCATATAATTTGTTTACTATTCTGTCTGTCTTTCTGTTTGTTGTTGTTTTTTTTTCTTCTTTGTAAAGTTTTTTTTTTTTTTTTTCAAAATTGTAATTTTTTAATTTTAAAATGTTCCCCTTTTTCATTTTTTTTTTGTTTCTTCCCCGTTATCTTTATAACCCCACAACTCACTTAAAAACACACATACACAAATTATTGGAAATGCAATTGATTTGTTAAATATGTATATATTTATGTATATATTTATACATATAAAGAAGTTGCAAACAACAATAATGCCAACGCCACGTCATTTATGTTACTGACCAATTCAACAACAAGCAAATTGTCAGCAACATCATCGGCATTGCCATTGCCACGAGCTTATCATGAACAAGATGAGACAATAGGAAAGCAAAATTTATTGTTGAAAACAAAAACTACTGGACCAACCACCACCACATTTACACTGATTGATAGTAGTGGTGAGATTGTTAGAAATGCTGTTGCTAGCAAACAAATGTTGTTGACAAATGGCATACGTATAGCATCGTCAACGGCAACAATTGGTCATCAGCAACAACAAAATGTTATGGGCTTGTCGACCAAGGCCATAAATATACACATGAACAATAAAAATATCCCAATAATATCTGGGTTTCCCTATCAATTGCCCACGCAGCAACAGCAACAATCAGCTCCTAATGCTGGTGGTGGTGGTGGTGGTAGTATGATTTTATCTAATCGCCATAAAACTTTTACCCCTTTAACGCCGCCACCAATGTCGAGTAGAAAATTTGTTGAACCCACCCAATCACGTATACGAAGTTTTTCACTATCCTCCCATAAAATTTCAGCCAACAACCATCAATTGCATGTACAAAATCACAACAACAACAGTAACAGCAACATTAGTATGATGGTCGATGAAATACCACCGACGCAACAACAGCATCCTGGCTTTACGACAACATCATCCAGCCAACATTCGCCACCAAGACATGCATCAGCCGGTGCATCGTCGTTGGCGGGCATGGGCAGTCACTATATGCATATGCAAACGGGAACTGCTGGACATATTACGCCTAGAAGGCGAACCATTAGTTCAACAAGTAATGGGTACGTTTTTGTAAAATTATTATCGACTCTCGTTGGTAAAAAAAATTATATTATTTTATTTTATTTTTTCTAGGGCTGGTACCCGTGAAGTTCATAATAAATTAGAAAAGAATCGTCGTGCCCATTTAAAGGAATGTTATGAAGCGTTAAAAAATCAATTATCTTTGAAAGATGAAGATCGTAGAAAAACTTCTAATTTAGCTATATTGAGTGAAGCTTTAAAATCTGTCCAAGTATGTGTCTCAATCTTTTTGCTTTTTGAGATATTGAAATTAATTTTTTTTAATGAAAACATTTTTTTTTTAGACTTTCCAAAAACGCAATTCTGATCTGGAAGCTGAGTGGGAACATTTGGCTAATGATAAAATCAATTTACAAAAACGTATTGTTAGCTTAAAGCGAGAACTTGGTCCAAAATATGAGCAAATATTTTCGGGAATTTTTCCTGATATAGAAATTGGTAGCATTCCAAGTGAGAGAGGTAAGTGCCAAAAGAAATCCAAACAAATAAGAGGTTATAATGCTTAGACTAAGGAATTTTTTAGTAAAAGAGAATGACTAAATGACGATTGAATTACTTCCAATGGTTGTCTTTGGTGTTAAAAAAAAAACAACACTATATTCAGACTAAAATACTAATATTATATAGAAGTGTTTAAAAAAATTTTTAGTCTAGAAGATTTTAACAACATATTTAAGAATCTGTTAAAATTTCCAACTAATACAAAAATTAAAGAGCTCAGGCAAGTCTTAAGATTCGGGCACAATTTTGAAAAAGTACAGGCAGGGGCATTTTTTAAATTTTATTTCTAATGGAATACATTTTTGGAGAGTTAAAGGATTCTACAGTTTGAAACCACAAAATATATTTCTACTTTTCTAAGAAAAGTCACTTTTTAAGAAAATGAAGTTTTTTAAGAAAATGTACTATTTACGAAAATGTAGTTTTTTAAGTATATTTTTAAGTAAATGTACATTTTGAAAAGTTAATTTATTAAGAAAATTTACTTTTTTAAGAAAATGTTATTTTTCAGAAAAGGTACTTCTTTAATAAAAGGTACTTTTTTAAGAAAAGGTACTTTTAAGAAAATGTACATTTTTAAGAAAAGGTACTTCTTTAAGAAAATGTACTTTTTTAAGAAAATGTACTTTTTAAGAAAAGGTAGTTTTTTAAGAAAAGGTACTTTTTTAAGAGAAGATACTTTTTTAAGAAAAGGTACTTTTTTAAGAAAAGGTACTTTTTTAAGAAAAAGTACTTTTTTAAGAAAAGGTACTTTTTTAAGAAAAGGTACTTTTTTAAGAAAAGGTACTTTTTAAAGAAAATGTACTTTTTTAAGAAAATTTACTTTTTTTAAGAAAATTTACTTTTTAAGGCAATGTACTTTTTGAAGAAAATTTACTTTTTTAAGAAGAGGTAATTTTTAAGAAAATATACTTATTAAGAAAAGGTACTTTTAAAAGAAAACGTTATTTAAAAAAAATATGTTTTTAAGAAAATTTACTTTTTTAGGTAAATGTACTTTTTTGAAAAAGTTTATTTTTTTATAGAGAACGGTAATTTTTAAGAATGAGTATTCGGTGTAACCATGATGTTGGTAATGGACTTAGAAAATAATCATAAATCACATTGAAATGAGAGCAACAACACTATATTACTACCAGAGTCTAGGGTCAAGCTAGAGTACTCGAGCTACTCGAAGCGCGGGCTACTCGAGTAGTAAATGAGCTACTCGAGCTCGAGTAGTAAAAATTAACATTTTTCATGTTTGAAACCATGCAAAACGATAAATATATGTAAGTATGTAGTAAACAAATGTATACTTTTTGGAATCGTACAAGTTCCAAGAATATCATCCTGAAATTTATCTTGAATCGGACTGTCCTACTGGCGTGGGCAAACTGCTACTCAAACAAGCTCGACGCCTTTCCATACAAATGTATAAAATATTCACTTCGTAGATGTTTGACTTCATTAAAAAAAAAAAAAAAATTCCCAAAATACATAGTATGATTTTATATATTTTGAAGTCAGTTATACTGATAGATTACCCTCCTGAAATATTAAAACATTCTGATAAAAACTATGGAGTGGGCTAACTTCTACTCGAAAAAGATCATCCACTTTCCACTCAAATGTATGAAAATATGATCTTCGTATATGTTTGATGCCTATTTACAAAAATTTTTTCAAGAACACTTGGAAAAAGTATTTTAATCTGAATATATGTAGAGAATATGTTTCCAAAATTTCAAAGCATTTCGACAAAAATGTTGGCGTATGAGAACAACTACTCGAAAAAGATCGGAAATTTTGCAAAAAGTATGAAAAAATTTTTTCAGTGTCTGTAATTGACTATATTAATAGATTACTCATAAAAAATTTTAAACCATTCCGACCAATATTGTGACGTCGGTATAGCATTACTCGACTGATATTGGTCACTTTCTATACAAATGTGTGAAAATATGGCCTTATTTGAAGTTTGATGATATTTTCCAGAAAATTTTCCACAACGATGTAACAAAAAACAAGTAAGAAAATTATAGTTGATCTAGACCGACTATACGATACCCTGTACCATGGTTTAGAGACCCTATCTCTTCGGTCCAACTAACTGAATATAGAAAATATGCATAAACCAAATTTGAGTGGCATTGTTATTAATTTTTTTGGCTGCATATTCATATCGGGTGCTATATTTATATGGGGCCTAGGTCGAAAAATGGACCGATCCTGACCATATCTGGCAAAGTCACTTTGTTTTTTGATAGATTTAAGCGAAGATCGGGAAGCAGCTCTATATGGAGCCTATGACTAAGAATTTTCCTATTATTATTGGATTACTTTTGAACTACTGATTAATGGATATAATAAACACATACAAACCCAAGTTGACTGAGATCTATATGATAATTTGGACCTTATGGCAATTTATGCCGATTTCATAGGGGTCTTTTGTATGGGGACTAGGTCTGAACATGGACCGAATTCCACCAACTTCATCCTATGGCCGAAAAAAGCTTATATACCAAATTTTATTAGAACATATTCATATTTGCGACCTGTAGTTTGATTCCAAGGTTTACATGGACACACAGACGGACGGACGGACATCGCTAAATCGATTCAGAAAGTGATTCTGAGTCGATCGGTATAATAAAAGATGGGTCTGGGTCAAATATTTTTGGTAGTTACAAACAGCAGCACAAAGTCATTGTACCCAAACCACATAGTGGTATAGGGTAAATTATATTCGTTAGAGCTGTGGATATAAAGGGAACACTTCCGTCAAGTTTCAAAGCATTCGACAAAAAACAGAAACTAAAACAAAAAAAATAAAAAAAAATATTTATGGCACACAAGTTTATACTTTTTAAAGTTGGAAATATGAGTATATTACGTACAGCACATTTCAAAGTATTCTTGCCAAAATTGTGGCTCGGACGAACTACCACTCGAAAAACATACAAAAGTTTGAAAATTTGATCTTATTTCATGTTTGAGATAATTTTACAGAAAATTTTTCATAATGACTTAGCCAAAAGTTATATTTTTTAGAGTTGAAAATATAAAGTGTATTTCTTTTAAATTTCAAGCGTTTTCGAAAATAATTGTGGGGTAGACGAACTACTACTTGAAAAAGCTCGACCACTTTCCATACAAATGTATGAAAACATTCACTCCATGGGAGTTTGACATCATTTTAAAAGATATTTTCCAAAAATACACGGTAAAAATTAACATATATATTAGTCCCTCCTATCAACAGATTATTTTCCTAATATATTGCAACACTCGAATGAAAGGTGTGCGAACTACTACTGGAAGAAGATCAGTAATGAAAAAACAAAAATTAAAAAAAAAAATATGTTTTGTTTTTCAACAATTGAACTGACTATATCCTTAGATGACTCATTTAAATTTTTAAGCCATTCAGACTAATAATGTGCTATTGGCAACCTACTATTCGAAAAATATCAGTCAGTTTCCATACAAATATATGAAAAAATGCACTTCATGCAAGTTTGAGATAGATTTACAAAAAATATTTAAGGTACACAACATGGTACAAGTTTATATACTATAAAATTGCAAATAAGAGGACATTACGTCCTTAAAATTTTAAAGACTTTCGGTAATAATTGTGCTGTTGACGAATTACTACTCGAAAAAGATCAGCCTGTTTCCATACAAATATACGAAAAAATGCACTCCAACCAAGTTTGACATCCATTTACAAAAAGTATTCTAGGAACACATGGTATATATTTATACATTCTAAAATTTGAAATATGTGGACATTACGTCCTTAAAATCTCAAAGCATTCCACCAATAATTGAGCTGTTGGCGAACTACTACTTGATAAAGATCAGCCACTTTCTATACAAATGTGTGAAAATTTGCTCTTATTTTAAGTTTGATGTAATTTTACAAATCTTTTCACCGAAAAAGATCAGACATTTTCTATACAAATGTACGAAAATATGTAATCTATGAATTTTTATCAATTATATGTTTAATTTAATTTTCACTCGAATCAGAGGTTCACAAATCTATAATATTAATAGGCTAGGTGATTTCTTGTTACCGATGTCTTGTTCTACCGTTTTATCCCGATTTGGACCAAACGTATATTATTTGAGAGGTATTTCTTTTTAGCTGTTCACCAGATTTACAGATTTTTTTTTTTAATTTTTCCTTTATTTTGAGTAAATTGCATTTAAAGTTCCTACTAAACATACATTAAATTATACGTATGCTTTGTGTGTGTTTATTAAATTTGTTAATGTTTGTTATCTTCACTCATTCACTATAATAATAAAAACAAAAAAGTGTTGGTTTGTGAATTGGCTAAGTTGAGAAATAAAATTGCCTAGATATTGCACTCGAATTTCGAGCGCTGGAATCTGCTAGTTTGTTATAAATAGTGGAAGTATTATAAACTTACACCCATAAAAATCAGGTGGATTTTAGATTCGAATTTGTAGTGATCCTTGCTACTTTTTTGTACGGCTCCGAAGGATTGTCGAATTTGGTTAGCACCTATGTGCCTTTATCGCCTATCTGCTTTAGGATATGAATATGAAATCAAAAGACATTTTCCCTTCACATAACAAATATTTGGGTGACATTTTCATATATCCAAGATCCCAGATTTAGATTAAAACAAGTAAGAAAATAATAGTAGGGCTAGGTTCAAAAATTGCCCGTCGAAAAATTATTATTAGAGGTCACTTTGTGTTTGTGTAAAATCTGTGTTGTTTGAATATCTATAGATAGATTTAGTTGAATGTCGGGAATTGTCCTACAGAGTTTATTTTTGGAATATGGATTAAGATCTTTCTGATAAACTGGATCTATGGGAAATTAAAGGCGATTTATAAGGCTCATTTGTATGGGGGCTAGGTCTGAACATGCACCAACTGTGGCTGACAAAAGCTTATCTACTAAATTTATTTGTACTAGCAGATTCCAGCCCTCGAAATTCGAGCGCAAATTCTAGGAAATTTTATTTTTTTTATTAAATAAAGACCCTAAAAGTATGCCAATCAATTATAGCCATTCACAAATCAACACAAAAAACAAACTCATTTTTATTACAAACACATTAACAAATTTAATAAACACACACATAGCATTGTATAATTTTATGTATGTGTTAGTAGCAACTTTAAATGCAATTTACTCAAAATAAAGGAAAAAATTAAAAAATCTGTAAATCTGCAAAACGGCAAAAAGGAATATCTTTCAAATAATATTCGTTTGGTCAAAATCGGGATAAAACGGTAGAACAAAACATCAGTCACAAGAAATCGCCTAGCCAATTCATATTATATATTATATTTGCGACCTTTAGTTTGTGACGTGATTATGTGGACACACAGACAGGCAGACGGACGGACGGGGGGTATAATAAAACTATTTTCAGCAGTTAATCATCAGTACAAACTCATTATATCCTGATTACAGAGTGTGGTACCGGGTATAAAAATTCCTGGTATTATTGCACAATATGTGGTAAGGTTTATATGAGAGATTTTCCTACAAAACTTTAAATTTGCTCTACAGAAAATATACTGCATTTTAGAAAAACTTTACTGAGTATCTTTCTTGTTAAAAAAAAAAAATAAATATACATAGACTTTCAGAGTAGAGGAAGGAAAGTCCCTTTAGAAACTTCTGTCGTGCTTGACGCATTCAATGTATTTATACCAAATTATCCATACCGCTGAAATTTTATTACCAGTTTCGTACTGATAATTAAAAATCGATAGACAGACGGCGTATAAATAAAAGTTTAGGTAACGAAATAAGTAAAACCCAATTCCTCAGAGTGGTGTAGTGTATAACAAATATTTAAAAACTTCGGTAACATACTGTGAACAAGTAAACACCAATTTTTTTTGTCTTTAAGTTATCTTAAAGGTAATATTACAGAGTTTACTACAATACCATTCAGAGATTGACTAGTATAAAACATGAAATTAAAACAAGTGACAATATTGGACAAATCTCGGATTTTACGCATCAAAAAGAAGTAAACAGTGCAACACTTTCTTCCCCTTTTTTATTTCGGGTAAGAACCTAAACTTTTTGCAAAAAATTTGTACTGATTACGTGTGTTACTTCACTAAAAAACATTTTAGGGTGATTTCTACTAATAAATAATAACTAAAAAGATGTAAAAGAAAATAATCTCACTATGAGAAAGCAAACATCGCCGATTACTCGGAAAATTTTATTCGATTTAAAAGATAAAGGTATTTACCTTGCGTGAAATGGCGAAATTGTGGGTAGGATCCACCGCACAATAAAAAAATTAATTGATAAATACGCTAAACATCATCAGGTTGAAGATTTGCCGAGATCTAGAGGCCCAAAGCGGATCAGTGGTACTGAAGATAGAGCCGTAGTAAGAGAAGTAGAAGAGATGTGCAACTAATTTATCGGAAAACATACCGCAGCTATTAGGCAAAGCAGTAAGTGCGAGTACAGTCAGCAGAGCGCTTCACAAAAATGACCTACCAGAAAGGATTCCACGCAAGAAGCCACACATATTCAAGGCGAATCAGAGCAAACATATGGGTGTCGCTAAAAAGTCCAAAAATATGGTGCCATCTTTTTGGGACAACATTTTATATTTATAGTTGGGAACAAATTCGGCATTTACAGCGCGAAAAGGCCCCCAAAAATATGGAGTGCTAAGAAGCCTTCAAAGAAAAGTGTATTACCAATACTATGGAGGCTCAGTTATGGTTTTGGTCTGTATGGTGGCAAAAGGTGTTGGAAATCTTGTCTTTATTGACTCCACTATAAACAAAATGGGTTCATTAGCAATTTTGAAGGACAGAGTTTGCACCTGGTTTCGAGAAATTAAGCTTGGATGGAAACTGGATCTTCCAATAGGACAACGATCCAAAACATACGTCTAAAATTGTGAAACACTGACTACTGTACTGGACTCCTACGACACTTGACCATCCGCCGCAATCCCCGGGCCTTAATCCGATCGAGAGTCTGTTTGAACACCTTGACAGAAGAATCAGACAGAGGGCCATTTCAAGCAGGGTAGACTTAAAGACAACTTTAAGGGAAGAATGGAGCAAAATCTCCCCCGATATAAAAAAAAACTTATCGAGTCGATAACTAGAAGACTAAATGATTGGTCAAGCAAGGCCAAATGAAAACAAATCAAATATTAAGCAAGAAAATTATAGTCGGTCTAGACAGACTATACGATATCCTATACCATGCGTTTAGAGACCCCATCTCTCAGGTCCAACTATTAGATATAAAAAATAAGCTTAAACCAAATTTGAGTGGCATTGTTATTAATTTTTTTTTGCCTTCGGATATGAAAAAGTTCATGTCGGATGCTATATTTAAATAGGACTAGGTTGAAAAATGGACCGATCCTCGCCATATTTGGTTATTTTTTTGGAAAAACGCAAACCAAATTTGGGATAAATCTGTGCAATGTTTTTTTTTTTTTTTTTTTTTGATAGATTTAAGTGAAGATCGGGAATCAGCTTCATATGGGGGCTTTGACTAAGAATTGCCCTATAAGGTTTATTTTTGGACTACTGATAAATGGATGTAATCAACATACACATACCCAATTTGGCCGAGATCTATATGATAATTTGCATATTATGACAATTTTAGTTGATCTCATAGGGGTCATTTGTATGGGATCAGGTGTGTGTGTTTGATTACAAGGTTTACATAGACAGACAGACGAACAGACGGACAAACGGACGGAGATCGCTAAATCGACTAGCCTATAGCCTTTTATTTGCTGTTTACTTTTTTTGACGCGAAAAATTTGGTAATTTTTCTTTCTAATTAAAATTAATTTATTTTTGTTTTATATTACGTTTGTTCATACATATAACTTTTTTTATTAAGGTGTTTACTTTCTTTTGACGCTCACAGTATGTTTTTGCTAACACGTGTACAAAATACAAATGCCTAATAATCAATAAACATCAGTTAAAAAATGAATAAATTTTACAATTTTATTCAAATCTTGTACGACATTTTGCCAAAGTAGATCAAGTATTGAATATCATTTTGTGCCATATTTTAGCATAATACGTTTTGTGTTGTTATTGTTGTTGTAGTTTCGAATTTCTTAAAAGAAAAAGTATGCAACTTTTTGTATGAAGTACATTTCTAAATTTGCTTTAAAAAGTCTAAACTACGACCGTATGTGTCCTTTACTACGAGTATACGCAAATTTAATTATTTATGAATGCGAAAATGAAACACAACAGAAACAAATGTTTAATAATAAACGCTGTGCTGCCTTGTGTATATGGTAATTTTGAAAGTTGTATTGAATTTAGTTACTTTTTTTTATAATTTTTGTGTTATTTAAAAACAGCTATGAGCGAGGAGGGAGTTATGTAAACATCAACGTTAAGGTTAAAAATAATCAAAATACATTTATTATTATAGTTTAATGGAATAATCAAAAAAATTATAGAATCAAATTTTATTCTATTAAAAAGATCCTGTCATATAAATTTTGTATATATATATATATAAAATATTTGTTTTTTCTTCAAAATATCCTTTTTCCCATTTAGTAACTAAAAGGCCACTCATATATAAGGGGGTCCCTGCATGGTTGTCCTCTATCAAATATCAGAGTGAGGAAATAGAACCTTGTAAATTGGAAGAAAATGGGAAACTTTTTTCACTCTATGAGGGCAAAATTTTAGGTAGACCTAATTTGAAAACTAATGCCGTTTTCTTTTCTGACAAAAAATGTCGCCCTTTTTGCCCTTTTTTTTTGAAAAGTGTATTTTTTATATATTCTGAATTAAGATCAACCTTATATTATATATCAATCGAAAGGTCTCAAAGTACTATGTTTATAAATGCAAAAAAATTTTGATTGTTATCCTCTTGGAAGTCATAGGGTGAAAATATTCAAAAAAGGGGAACAGTGGGGAAATATTCTCACACTATGTCCTGAAAGAAGTCAATGGCTGGAATTTTTTGTGATTTACGAGGACTCGACTTAGAGACCTTTCGATTGATGTATAAGATAAGGTTGCTCTTAATTCAGAATATATAAATAAATACACTTTTCGAAAAGAGGGCAAAAAAAAGTGCGACATTTTTTGTCAGAAAAGAAAACGGCATAAGTCTTCTAATAAATAAGTAAGAAAATTATACTCGATCTAGACCGACTATACGATACCCTATACCATGCGTTTAGAGAAAGGGTCTTAGGTCTTACTAGGTGGCTATAGAAATTAAGCATAATCCAAATTTGAGTGCATTGTTATTAATTTTTTTCCTGTAGATATGAAACAGTTTATATCTGAAACTACTTTTATATGGGTACTAGGTCCATAAATGGACCAAATTTGAGAAAAATCTGCAATATTTTTGTATTTTGGTGTTTTAGTGCAGATCGGGAAGCAGCTCTATATGGGGGATATGACTACGAATTGGCTTACAGGATTTATTTTTAGACTACTGAATAATAGGTGTAATAAAGACAAAGTGTGTGAAGTTAAATATCGAAATAAATATCTGTTAAGTACTTCACTTTAGCAAACGAAATTTTTCATTCAAGGAAAAAACAATTATATAAATATTTTAATAATTAAATTTAGACTATAAACATGTATCTGACAAACAATAAATTTGTTTTGTTATTATTTTTTAATTTCATATAAAAAATAATGTAAAAAAACGCTTTTCAATTGAATTTATATGTAATTTTTAAGATGATTTTTTATTTAATAAATATTCGCATATAACAGCATGTAATGTTAAAGTAGCCAAAACGGTTATTTCTAGCCGATCTGAATGAGGATTGTCATATATAAAGCCCCATGGGAGTAGATTCTAATGACATACCGCTCATATACAATTGTTTCTCAGGAAAAAAAGTTACAAAGGGTCATAATAAAAAAAGCAGATTTTTTCCATAAGAATTATTTTCAAGTGGCAAAAACGATTATTTCTAGCCGACCTGAATGAGGGTTGTCAGATATCAGGTGACAGCCCCATGGGAGTAGATTCTAATGGCATACCGCCCATATTCAATTGTTTCTCAGGAAAAAAGTTACAAAGGATCATAATAAAAAAAAGCAGATTTTTCCCATAAGTATTGTTTTCAAGGGGGTCAAAACGGTTATTTCTAGCCGACCTGAATGAGGGTTGTCATATATCAGGTGAAAGCCACATGGGAGTAGATTCTAATGACATACCGCCCATGTTCAATTGTTTCTCAAGAAAAAAAACTTACAAAGGGTCATAATAAAAAAAAGCAGATTTTTCCCATAAGTATTATTTTCAAGGGGCCAAAACGGTTATTTTTAGCCGACCTGAATGAGGGTTGTCATATATCAGGTGACAGCCCCATGGGAGTAGATTCTAATGGCATACCTCCCATATTCAATTGTTTCTCAGGAAAAAAGTTACAAAGGATCATAATAAAAAATAAGCAGATTTTTCCCATAAGTATTGTTTTCAAGGTGGTCAAAACGGTTATTTCTAGCGGAAAAATATTTTTTTTTTTTTTTTGACTACTTTAACATTACATGCTGTTATATGCGAACATACATTATTTTTTATATGAAATTAAAAATAATAAAACAAATTTATTATTTGTCAGATACATGTTTATAGTCTAAATTTAATTATTAAAATATTTAGATAATTGTTTTTTACTTGAATAAAAAATTTCGTTTGCTGAAGTACTTACAGAAAATATTAACCCTTTCACGACCAATGGGACATATATGTCCCATTTTTATTTTTCTTATATTTTCCACATTTTCTACATGATTTTTTTAAAGCTGTCTTAAGTCAACAGAGGATAGTTTAATCTTTCAGACCATACCAAAAGAAATGGCACATGTATTCTCAGGACCTAAGACGGTGACCCCAAAGTCTGAAAATTGTTTTTTTTTTTATGATATTTGGATGTCATTAATTCGGACGTTATTGAACCGAAAACATTAAAATATTGGTATTTATGGTTTTCAGAAACACCAAGATATTTGGAATCGGTTTATTATTCAGCAAAATTCAGTACGGGTAAAAAATATATAGTTTTATATTTTTTTAAATTAAAAAAAATTAATATTAAATCAACAATTAATTAAACTGTAAATAAAAAGACTTAGAAAAAGATTAGTTCCTTGAAGATTTTTCCTTAAAGGAATTTAAAAAAATATTTTTGACGACACTTTCGTTTAGAAATGTTGGGTCGTTAAGTACGAATCCACAAAAAAATAAAAATTTTCCAGCAGTTTAGGTTTGGTCGTGAAAGGGTTAACATTAACTTTCTGTGTTAAAATTCTTAAAAGATATTTATTTCGATATTTAACTTCACACCCTTATAAAGACACACAAATCAAAGTTGACCGAGATCTATATGATAATTTGGATATTATGGCAATTTAAGTCGATCATATAGGGCCCATTTATATGGGGACTAGGTCTGAACATGTACCAATTTGCAGCAATTTCAATAGCGTTCGTTCTATGGGCAATGATATCATATATACCAAATTTTACCAGAAGATATTCATATTTACGACCTTCAGTTTGATTACAAGGACACACAGACGGACGGACGGACAGACATCGCTAAGACTCTGAAAGTTATTTAGAGTCGATCGGTTTTTTTTTCACAATTTGTTTAGTATCAAAGCACAATTTCCATTTAATTGATTATTGTTTATAGTAAGTTATTGTTAATAGTACGATAACATAAAATGCGCTATGAAACAGTGTGAAGAACCGCATTACAAATATATAAATTTCAAAAAGAAAACACAAAAGAACAGAACGAAGGGAAATACAAAGCTATACCATGCTTTAAACCATTTCACAACGTGATAGTTCAATTCGTTAATTGTTCTAAATTCTTTTCATGCAACAAAATCGATCAGTTGATATGGTTACGGTACGGTTAGTTCGGCTAACTAGGCCTTTAAGTTATTAACAGTCATACGAAGCCACATTTTTTTTTTAATGAGCACTGGATGTATCTGTAGATATTTAATATTAATTTTAAAACCCAACAATTAATTACTTTCCCTCTACTTCTATCTCTATTACAGAAACTATAAATGACACACACTCCCTCTCATCTGGTCGTGGTAGTACATTGTATAGTTCATCAAGTTCTCTGTCAAGTGGCGGCAGTAATGGCAGCAGCAGTGGCAGCAATACAATGTCATCACCAGTTGGTGCTGGTGTAAGTAGTAAAAATCAAATGCATACATTAATGATGATGAAAGGAATTGAGTGTTAGCATATAGATTATAGAAATCAATTGAGAAGCAAAAACAAAAAATTAAACTGCCAACTGAGAAAGAAAATTGTTTTTATTATTTTTTTGTTTTTTTATTTTGTTAGCAAAATTTTTATACTTTTCTACTTTCTGTCTCCCCCCACCCCCCTCTATTCACTGTTTTATAAATAAAAAATAAAAAACAACGATCTCAAAAAAAAAAAAATTGCTTTTGAAAAAAAATTCAACTTAAATTGTATTACACACACACTCAAAAATACTCCTCTTCTCACTGTTTGATGTACATAATTGTAATGTTATAATTGTAATTGTGTAAATATAGCTACAAACTGCTATGCCAACCGCAATATCGCCTGTGATAACCAAAATCAACAACAACAACATAAACATAAACAACATGAGTAGTTCTACATCACCAATTTCTATAAATAACAACAATACTGTCATGCAACAACAGCGTAAAAATCCATCAATTACCACAACAATCCAAGCCGTAGCCATACCACCTCTTAATCAGGGTGCCGGCAATAGCAGTCCACCAGCTGGTAGTCCCACGACTCTGGTGACATTCGGTAGCAGTTTACCATTGTCACTGACAGCTAAAAATATATCAGCTACTGCTGTAACACGTGGTTCACCCACACCTTCGACACCATCACCGTCGCCGTCCTCGTCGAGTGGTGTCTCCTCATCATCATCATTGATCTCTTCCTCACCTCCCATTAATGGGGTGATTAATAATGGTCGTAATGTGACCGTTAACATTCCTAATGGTTTGATATTGCAAGCAGCAGCAGCAGCTGGTGCTGTTAATGGCGGTAATGGTGTCGCTATGGGTGTAAATACTTTGACAGGTACGGCCGCAGGAGCAGCTACTATTATAGCTTCTACAGCACCCGCACAAGGAGTTCATAATAATACAAACAATGGTAAGTTTTGTAACAGAGATTTTTTGCTTTTGAAATATCTGTTAAAATTTTACGGCATTTAAGAGAATTGTAGAAAAAGAGATCTTACGTTGTTTGCAGAAATATGAATATTTGAAATCATAAATAATCTAACCCATAAAAACAAAGTTTTTATTAAAACTCTTTCTTTCCTTATGCATATGAGTTCTGAATCTCTCCGTGACTGTGCGTGACTTTGCATGACTATTTTAAAATTATCTTCGGTCACAACAAGTCTATGGAAAAAGTATCAGATCGATCGGATGAGGGAAAGTGAGGTTTAATATCTCCGTAACTGTGCGTGACTATGCGTGACTGTGCGTGACTATGTCATAGTTAATCCTTTTTCACAGCAAGTCTATCGACCAAGTTTCAGATTGATCGGATAAGGGGAAATGGGTTTTAAATCACTCCGTGACTGTGCCTGACTATGCGTGACTATGTCGAAGTTAATGTCTCTTTACAGCAAGTATATCGACCAAGTTTCAGATTGATTGGATGAGGGGAAATGACATTTATACCACTCCGATACTGTGCGTGAGCATGCGTGACTGTGCGTGACTAAGTCAAAGTTAATCTTTTTTCAAAGCAAATGTATGGACCAAGTTTCAGATCGATCGGATGAAGGAAAATGACATTTTGATCACTCCGTGACTGTGCGTGACTACGCGTGACAGTGCGTGACTACCCCAAAAATAATCTGTAATTACAACAAGACAATAGGCCAAGTTTTAGATCAATTGGATAAGGGGGAATAGGGTTAACCCACGACAGACAGAGAGTATGAGTTAAAAGAAAGAGTTTAAAAAGAGTTTTAATTTTATAAAAAAAAAACCTTCAAAATCAAGAATTAACATGTGAAATAGTTTTGTATCTAAAAAAAAATCTCCAAAATGATTGTTTCACACCTTGTGTGGGACGGCGCGTCATTTAGTTGAAACAAATGTTGCCCACATTCGTATCTTCGAAAATGGGCCACAAATAATCAGTAACAATTGCACGGTAGCGCTCACCTTTCACTGTAACGAATTTGCCTTCCGCATCTTAGAAGAAAAACGGCCCAATGATACCGTCGACCCAAAAACCACACCAAACAGTGCATCGTTCAAGGTGTATGGCTTTCCAGCAATTATGTGTAGATTTTCTGTGGCCCAGATACGTCAATTTTCATTGGTGATTTTTCGGAAAAAATGCTCATCTCCGACAGATATTTATGAACAAATTTCAGTAAATGGGAATTTTGATATAAAAAAAAGATGCAAAAAAATATGCCATTTTATTAAACCCAATAAATATTTTTGACAAATTCCAATAAATTAGAATTTTTATAAAAAAATATATACAAAAACATGTATTTAAAGCAAAATATGCAAAAATATGTAATTACAAATCAATGCCATTATATTGTAAACCTTTTGAACCCGATAGATATTTTTGAACAAACTTCAATAAAGGAACATTTTCATGATAATATACAAAAACAGCATTAAAAGCAAAGTTATGCAAAAATATGCAACTACCACATGGTGTAATTTTAATATAAATTTTTTGAATCGTATGTATATACATATACATATATGTATTATGTACAATTTTCAGTAAATGAGCAATTTAATGCAAATATGCTAAACCATGTATTTAAAGCAAAAAATTCAAAAATATGCAAATACTAATCGATGGCATTTTATTGTAAACTTATTCAATGCGATAGATATTTATCAACAATATTTCTACAAATGAATATTTTGATGATAATATACAAAAAAAAAAAAAAACAGCATTTAAAGCTAAATATGCAACTACTAAAGAATGTATTTTTAATGGAAATTTTTGATTCGTTATATATCAATAATTAGCGATGAAAATATGCAAAAAAAAACATGGCGTTAAAGCTTAATATGCAATGATATAATAATAGAAATGGATGCCAATTTATTGGAAATTAGCCCAAAATTATCACACATCTAAAATTGTTAATGCGCCATCGAATAAGCATTGTAGTCTTTTTTTCCTAAGTTTCTAAGTATTTCGTATTTTTATTAAATTTCAAATATTTTAAATGTTTTAATTTTTAGGTCGAAATTCTCCCCACAAAAAATATCCTAAAATTAGATCTTTTTAACATCTATCTCTTCATACTTTTATACGTCGTTCAATAAATTTTAGCACAATTTTCTATAATTTTTTTATAAAATCAGAACATCGCTAATCCAAGAGTGTTAGAATAAAATTTGTTCAGAATATATTTTATTACATGATGAATACTGTACAAAAACTAAATTTTCATTTCTCTTTCAAAAATAATGGAATATCAAAAAAAAAAAAAAGTAAGAGTGTTAAATTCGGCTGTGCCAATATTGGTTACGGCTACCACTTCGAAACTGTTGCCGATACTGAAACATTAAATCCGAATACCAATTAAATTTAAAGTTAATTGGTTTTCTTGTTGGCCAATTTCAATTATAAAATACTTTGATCCTTAAAAAGAATTAATAACTATTAGAAAAATTTCATTATTTTTCTTATACTAAGTAGAAATCCCCTAAGTACTCGTACTTGATAGAAAACCAATGTTTGATTGATCCCTATAAGCCTGTTTTGAGACCTTAGAAGTCATACGATAATTTAAAAAAAAAAATCGAATTTTTATTGGCTACAAATTATTAATACTAAAACAAGTAAGAAAATTATAGTCGGTCTAGACCGACTATACGATACCCTATACCATGCGTTTAGAGACCCTATCTCTTAGGCCCAACTAACTGGACATAGAAAATAAGCAAAAACCAAATTTGAGTGGGATTTTTATTTTTTTTGGCTGCAGATATGAAAAAGTTCATACCGGATGCTATATCTATATGGGGACTAGGTCCAAAAATGGACCGATCCTGATCATGTTTGGTAAAGTCTCTTGTATTTTGCAAAAATATATACAACAAAATTTGAAAAGAATCAGTGGAATATTTTTGTTTTTTAATAGGTTTAAGTGAAGATCGGGAAGCAGCTCTATATGGGGCCAAAGGGATCATTTTTGGACTACTCATTAATGGATGTAATGAACGCATACAAACCCAATTTGAGTAAGATCTATATGACAATTTGGAGCTTATGGCAATTTATGTCGATTTCATATGGGTAATTTGTATGGGGGCTAGGTCTGAACATGGACCGATTCTCACCAATTTCAATAGCGTTCATCCCATGGCCGATAAAAGCTTATATACCAAATTTCATCAAAATATATTCATATTTGCGACCTAGTTTGATTACAAGGTTTACATGGACACACAGACGGACGGACGGACGGACGGACGGACATTGTTAAATCAACTCAGAAAGTGATTCTGATTCGATCGGTATAATTAAAGATGGGTCTAGGTCAAATATTTTTGGTTGTTACAAACAGCAGCACAAAGTCATTATACCCAAACCACATAGTGGTATAGGGTATAAAAAGGAAATTTTAAAATAATTTTATTTAATACAAAAAACAAAAATAATAAAACAGGTAAGAAACTAAAGAATGAAACTAAAATTTTTAATTTTTATTTTTAATTTTAATTTTTAATTTTTAATTTTTTATTTTTAACTTTAAATTTTTAATTTTTTATTTTTAATTTATAATTTTTAATTTTTTATTTTTAATTTTTAATTTTTAATTTTTAAATTTTTAATTTTTAATTATTAATTATTAATTTATCATTTTTAATTTTTAATTTCCAATTTCCAATTTTTAATTTATAATTTTTTATTTTTAATTTTTAATTTTCACATTTTAATTTTTAGTTTTTAAAGTTTAATTTTTAATTTCTAATTTCTTATATCTAACTTTTAATTTTTAATTTTAATTTTTAATTTTAATTTTAATTTTAATTTTAATTTTAATTTTAATTTTAATTTTAATTTTAATTTTAATTTTAATTTTAATTTTAATTTTAATTTTAATTTTAATTTTAATTTTAATTTTAATTTTAATTTTAATTTTAATTTTAATTTTAATTTTAATTTTAATTTTAATTTTAATTTTAATTTTAATTTTAATTTTAATTTTAATTTTAATTTTAATTTTAATTTTAATTTTAATTTTAATTTTAATTTTAATTTTAATTTTAATTTTAATTTTAATTTTAATTTTAATTTTAATTTTAATTTTAATTTTAATTTTAATTTTAATTTTAATTTTAATTTTAATTTTAATTTTAATTTTAATTTTAATTTTAATTTTAATTTTAATTTTAATTTTAATTTTAATTTTAATTTTAATTTTAATTTTAATTTTAATTTTAATTTTAATTTTAATTTTAATTTTAATTTTAATTTTAATTTTAATTTTAATTTTAATTTTAATTTTAATTTTAATTTTAATTTTAATTTTAATTTTAATTTTAATTTTAATTTTAATTTTAATTTTAATTTTAATTTTAATTTTAATTTTAATTTTAATTTTAATTTTAATTTTAATTTTAATTTTAATTTTAATTTTAATTTTAATTTTAATTTTAATTTTAATTTTAATTTTAATTTTAATTTTAATTTTAATTTTAATTTTAATTTTAATTTTAATTTTAATTTTAATTTTAATTTTAATTTTAATTTTAATTTTAATTTTAATTTTAATTTTAATTTTAATTTTAATTTTAATTTTAATTTTAATTTTAATTTTAATTTTAATTTTAATTTTAATTTTAATTTTAATTTTAATTTTAATTTTAATTTTAATTTTAATTTTAATTTTAATTTTAATTTTAATTTTAATTTTAATTTTAATTTTAATTTTAATTTTAATTTTAATTTTAATTTTAATTTTAATTTTAATTTTAATTTTAATTTTAATTTTAATTTTTAATTTTTAATTTCCAATTTCCAATTTTTATTTTATAATTTTTTATTTTTAATTTTTAATTTTCACTTTTTAATTTTTAGTTTTTAAAGTTTAATTTTTAATTTCTAATTTCTTATATCTAACTTTTAATTTTTAATTTTAATTTTTAATTTTAATTTTAATTTTAATTTTAATTTTAATTTTAATTTTAATTTTAATTTTAATTTTAATTTTAATTTTAATTTTAATTTTAATTCTAATTTTAATTTTAATTTTAATTTTAATTTTAATTTTAATTTTAATTTTAATTTTAATTTTAATTTTAATTTTAATTTTAATTTTAATTTTAATTTTAATTTTAATTTTAATTTTAATTTTAATTTTAATTTTAATTTTAATTTTAATTTTAATTTTAATTTTAATTTTAATTTTAATTTTAATTTTAATTTTAATTTTAATTTTAATTTTAATTTTAATTTTAATTTTAATTTTAATTTTAATTTTAATTTTAATTTTAATTTTAATTTTAATTTTAATTTTAATTTTAATTTTAATTTTAATTTTAATTTTAATTTTAATTTTAATTTTAATTTTAATTTTAATTTTAATTTTAATTTTAATTTTAATTTTAATTTTAATTTTAATTTTAATTTTAATTTTAATTTTAATTTTAATTTTAATTTTAATTTTAATTTTAATTTTAATTTTAATTTTAATTTTAATTTTAATTTTAATTTTAATTTTAATTTTAATTTTAATTTTAATTTTAATTTTAATTTTAATTTTAATTTTAATTTTAATTTTAATTTTAATTTTAATTTTAATTTTAATTTTAATTTTAATTTTAATTTTAATTTTAATTTTAATTTTAATTTTAATTTTAATTTTAATTTTAATTTTAATTTTAATTTTAATTTTAATTTTAATTTTAATTTTAATTTTAATTTTAATTTTAATTTTAATTTTAATTTTAATTTTAATTTTAATTTTAATTTTAATTTTAATTTTAATTTTAATTTTAATTTTAATTTTAATTTTAATTTTAATTTTAATTTTAATTTTAATTTTAATTTTAATTTTAATTTTAATTTTAATTTTAATTTTAATTTTAATTTTAATTTTAATTTTAATTTTAATTTTAATTTTAATTTTAATTTTAATTTTAATTTTAATTTTAATTTTAATTTTAATTTTAATTTTAATTTTAATTTTTAATTTTTAATTATTAATTTATCATTTTTAATTATTAATTATTAATTTATAATTTTTAATTTTTAATTTTTAATTTCCAATTTTTAATTTTTAATTTTGAATTTATAATTTTTTATTTTTAATTTTTAATTTATAATTTTTTATTTTTAATTTTTTATTTTTAATTTTTAATTTTCAATTTTTAATTTTTAGTTTTTAAAGTTTAATTTTTGATTTTTAATTTCTTATATCTAATTTCTAATTTTTAATTTTTAATTTTTAATTTTTAATTTTTAATTTTTAATTTTTAATTTTTAATTTTTAATTTTTAATTTTTAATTTTTAATTTTTAATTTTTAATTTTTAATTTTTAATTTTTAATTTTTAATTTTTAATTTTTAATTTTTAATTTTTAATTTTTAATTTTTTATTTTTAATTTTTAATTTTTAATTTTAATTTTTAATTATTAATTTATCATTTTTAATTATTAATTTATCATTTTTAATTTTTAATTTCCTATTTCCAATTTTTAATTTTTAATTTTTTATTTATAATTTTTAATTTTTGATTTTGAATTTTAGATTTTTAATTTTTAAATTTTTAATTTTTAAATTTTTAATTTTTGATTTTGAATTTTAGATTTTTAATTTTTGATTTAAACGGTAAAAAAAACACTGAAAAATTTAATTTTTTCGAGAGTTTTTTTCAAAGATTCATTCATAACTCGGGACCCCTTTAGCCGATTTTGACAATTTTAAATAGCAACTCCTTTGGGTTGTTAATAAACGATTTTATATAAAAACGAACGGTCAAGCTTAGATATTGACGGCGTGATCGTGATTTCCAGAGACAGAAAATATATGGTTTTGGGGTCTCCAGAATTTATTTCGATGAGTTACAAACGGAATGACAAACCTATATATACCCTCTGCCACTGAGGAGTGGAGTGTATAAAAAAAAAATAACGAAAGACAAAAGTGTTCATAACAATTGAAATTCCGTTAGTTTTTGCATTGCAAGTAGGCTGCGTGTTACTTGAAAATAGTGTTACAATAGTGATCAGTGTCAAGAAGAGTACAAAATAAAACAAATCCTATCGGGAGATCAGCAAATTTTTAAACGTACGTTTTGCTACCGTCCAATATATAATTCCTTCGAAAACAAACCGATGTCAGGACAACCGAAGAAACTCTCGAAGTGCCTTATTATAGCCTTATTATAAAAGAAGTGAGCATAACACTTTGGATACGACAGTTCATCCAAAAAATCTTCAAAGGGCGTTACGAGCTAATGGTTATACAAACAGAGTTCTCCGCAGAAAACCTTTGTTATCAGAGATAAATAGAAAACTTCGTCTTGAATTTGCAAAAAAGCACTTAGTCAGTGTCATTAATATCCGGTTTTATTTGTGGCACATATTCAAATGTAGTTCCTTTAGTCATATTTCTTTTTTTTTTTTGTTTTTAATAAAATTTTTTGTAATTTTTAACAATAAAATCATTGTACTAGAAAATTTACAGTTTTATTTTAAAAGCATAACAGTTCATTGAAAAAAATAAAATTAATTCAAGTAGTTACACAATATTTTTAGCGTCAATATGTATAATCTACCGGAATACGGTCCCATTCTTCTTGAAGCCTCGATTTTAGCTCAGATATAGATGTTATTGTGTTTGCGGATGCGCCGGTCTAACTCATCCCATAAGTTCTCAATAGGATTCATGTCTGGGGATGCAGCATGTGGTTGGATAACCTTGGGACAATTAAAAAGGAGCCATTCTTGAATCACCATCTTGAATCAAACATGACTTGATAGAATTTGAACGACTGTTGGTCTAATTTTGTGATTGTAACTGCTCGTTTGATTTTCGCCATACCATTACACGTCAATCGGATCCAAATACATTGTATTTCCTTTCATCCGCAAAAATAAGAAGGTATTCCTTAGCGAAACTTAAAGGAGCTTTTGATTGCGTAAATAAAACAATGGTTTACGACGTGCTACCCGACCATTAAAACCTTTTGCCGTTACTGTTCTTCGGACGGTAGATGGTGATACTTATTTACCAAACTCACTTAAAACCTCACTGACTATTTTTGGTGCACTTAAACGCGGGTTGGTTTTAATTTTCTGAACAATAGAATTTTCTTCGCGCTCGATGAGGTTCTTGGGCTTGCCTGTCTGTTTAATGAAGTGTATTCTTCCCTCATGTTTGTACCTTCGGGCTATGTCTCTAACTAAATTTGTCTTCTTATTAAGAATTTCGGAAATTAGTTTTTTTAAGTTTTTGAAAAATAAGTTTTCTATGTTCATAGATGTATTTTTACCTTTTCGCCCCATTTTCATCTATTGCAAAAAAATTTTATAAAATAAGAAAATTATCTACTTTTATTAACTTGTATTTTTATTTTGCAATAAAGTTACTTTAATAGCTTGTTTTTTTTTTTTTTTTTTTTTTTTTGTTATTACTTTCTGAAATATGTAACGGAAAACCGAATATTAATGACGTGTATTAAATAGGGTTTACTTATATCTATACATCGCGGTTGCAGGGTTAACACCGAGCCATTTATTTATATCTTGTTAAACACTTAGCCCCCCATCTCACATCACACTGCAATTGTAAAATCGTTGTGTACGTATTATCAACGAAAAATTGTTCGAATTAGTCGAATCCATCGCCATTAACTTTTATGCTCACACATCTGACTGCAATCTCATTTTTAAAATGTTGCCGAAGTGTAAACTTGAAAAAATTTGTTTACTTCTCTCTCTTATTTTATTTTAAATAGAGTTACCGAGTTTATCATACAGGCACATGTTTAAGGGAAAATGTTTACATTTATTATTATTAGTATTATTTTAATAATAGTTAATAATATTTATGCTCTATAATTAACAAAATTGCGTTTTTATATGCGCATTTGAAGAAATAAATCATAATAATAGATTTAACAAGTTAAAACTTTAATTACAATTTTGCAGAATCCAGTAAATTTGCATTAATTTTATAACAGGGTAACATTAATCATCGTTAGTGTCAGCCACTACTCGCACGAAATATTTGATGCCATTAGTGTGACCACTGCGGAAAATGTGTGTGTATTAGTAAAAAAATGTGAGTGTATTGAGTTTTTCGAACTTGCAGTGTGATGTGAGATAGCTGGGTTACACTCTAAATATTTTTTAGCCTCTTCCTTTTTTCGACAATTATATCTTTCTCGCTAATACCAACTTCATTATATTGGTATCTTAAAAAATCGATTATTAATGATGAACACTTTTGTTTTTCTTTACTTTCTATTTTTTACTATTTTATATTTTGTTATTTTTTAAAGAGAAATTAAATTTTTGTTTTTGTACAGTAATTATCATGTAATAAAATATATTCTGCATAAGAATGCTCTTGGATTAGCGATGTTTTGAACTTTTGGGTATGTATGAAGACTTACGTCTTTGACTATACATAAACATCCATTTAAAACATGCAACTACAAATCAATGTCACTTTAATGTAATTTTATGAATTCGGATAAACATTTATGAAAAAAGTTCAATAAAAGAATATTTTGAAGGGAATATGCAAAAACAAGATTTAAAGCAAAATATGCAAAAATATTAAACTACAAATTGAAACCATTGTAAATATATTGTTGATTGGGAAAGATATTTATAATGTAATGCATATCGATGTCATTTTGTTGAAAATTTATTAAACCGTATAGATATTTATGAACAAATTTCACTAAATGGGAATTGTGATCATAAAAAATTATACAAAAACATGCATTTAAAGCAAAATATGCAAATACTAATCGATGCAATTTTATTGAACCCAATAGATATTTATGAACAAATTTTAATGAATGAGCATTTTGATGAAAATGTACAAAAACATCCATTCATTTTGTAGTGCATGTTTAAGCTCATATTTTAAATTTTAGTGCATGAGTGCCATGTAGATCGAAATTCTCCCCATAAAATATATCTGATATTAGATCTTTATAACATCTACTCGTATCTATCTCTTCCTACTTTTATACATTGTTCTATAAAAATTTAGCATAATTTTGTATAATTTTTACTATTGGATTTTTTCTTTATAATTTTTGTTTTCTTTTTTTTTATCACTTACACCACTAAAAACATAGCAATAATGTTGCAAGCATTACGTGGTTGCCACTTGGTCTAAACTCAAACTGTATATACCGGTCAAATGAAAAACAATCACGATTGAAATCAAAAAAATGAGGACAACAACGACTTGCTATACAATTTAAAGTCCACTTATGACTCAAAGAAGAAAAAAAGTGAAACAAATTTTATTAAATATTTAAGAAGTTGGATTTTAAAAATTTAAAACAAATTTTTATGATTTAAAAGAAAGAAAAAAAAAACAAAAAACTACTAATCAAAAACAAATGATTATTATTCACCCCACCACACATCACCAACAAATCATACTACAACTTTAACTGATATAAAAAAAATTCTTAAAAATCCTCGATTTATTTTAAATAAAAATCAAAATTTCTATGATTTTCCCTCCTTTTGCCGAATCCACCACTTTTATTTTAAAAAAACATCAACAACTAATACCACCAACCAATCAACCAACCAACCAACCAACCTACCACCAAAAATTATCCCACAAAAAACTGACCACAAAATCATGAAAAAAATTTGTTAAAACTGATTTTTCTTGAAAAGGCCTTTAAATTATGAGAATTATCTATATTTCACAAATCTTATTAAATTGTGAAATTTTTGAAAAAAAAATTGAAAACTTTTTGTATATTCTGCAGCAGTCTCGTTGGCAAATCAAATGACTCATCAGCAGCAACAACAACAATACAATGGACGCAAGAAAAGTTTAACCTTATGTAACAATAACAATAATGTGGTGGAAAATCATCATCATAATCATCATCATCATCATCATGTGCTACATCAGCATCAACAGCAGCAAACAAGTGAAGATGGTGAACAACCGGCAAAATTTTTAAAAGTATTTAATTCAACCACAAATGGCCTACGTCAAGAAGGAAAAACCGGCAGTGTTGGTGGTGGTCAACAAAAGTTGCTATTAACTGGCAATGAAGGTATGATAGGAGGAGGTGGCATTGGTGGCATCATCAGCAACAATATTGGTGGTTCTCCTCTGGCTACTTCAATTTGTAGTAAATCCATATCGAATGGTTCTGCATGTGCGACTCCAGTGGCAGGCACAAATGAAATGTGTCGTTTACCCGGTGGTGCTGAGTTAAATATTTTACCTTCCAAAACCGGAGGTGGAGGACCAGTGGCTGGTACAGCATTTTACCATGCCAATGGCAAAATAACTTTTATAAATGGTTCTCATAGCCAGCATCATCATCATCATCATCACCCACCGTCACCGATGCCAAATTGTAACGCATCTAGTAATGGAACCACTGTAACTAATGGTTATTTGCTTAAAGGTATGTTGTTGTTGTGTACAATATATTTTATATTATAATGTACTTATATACATTTTGTTTTCTTCTTTGTAGATGCCACTCCTTTATTGGTGTCTACCGCATCGTCGCCAACTTCTACTACGAATAGTATGAACAGTTTGCATTTTGCTGGGAATTTTGCACAGTTATTAGCAGCTGCTAATACAACGACTTCTTCAAACAACTCTAGCGGTCAGGTGACAAACTCAATTTTCCCAATGACAAGTTTCCAAAGTGTTGCGGATTCGAAAACAAAAAATAATTCCAAGGTAATTGAAATTTGTGTACCCGGATCGGCTCTAGAAGAAGGATAATTATTTCTTTTTTTTTTTTTTTGATATTACTTTCGAACATGCATAAAAGTGAATATTGACACGATGAGACCAATTTTTTGTGGACCTAGTCCCCATATAGCAATAATAAATTTAAAATCGAAAAGTTAAATCAAATTCAAAACAAGTAAGAAAATTACAGTCGGTCTGGAGCGTGAGGTCATAAATGATTATATTTTCATTAATTCAAAATGGAAGTTCCCATATAAAAAAATAAATCAATATTTTTCTTTAAAAAAAATTGGAATCTAATAAAGTAGGTCTTATGTACGAGGGCAGTTTTATAACTCAGTGTCTTTCAAAAAGAGATAGTTTTGCGGCAAAAAAAAATGTTTTATTTATCAAATTTTTCTCCAATTTTTTTTAATCCTTCCAAATAAAAGGTTTAACTCAAGGTCCACAAAATAGGCGTTTGTTTCAATGATGACATCTTCATTCGGCCCAAATCTCTTACCGCCGAACAATTTCTTCAGGCTTGGAAAGAGTAAATAGTCGCAGGGGGTTAAATCTGGAAAATAAGCTGGATGGGATAGCATTTCGCAGCCCATTTTTTTGTTCTTTGCCGTGGATACCACACACGTGTGCGCCGGTGGAGGAAGATCACTTTTTTTCTTCGCCAAATGTGGTTGTTTTTGCTTCAAATCAATGTCGAATCTTTGCAACAGCTGTGCAACAGAAAGACATAACATGCATCCCAAAAAACTTGGTTCCCGTTCAACCGGAAAAATCCACTGCTTTGATTGTTGACACGATTGCGCTTATTGTTGAGTGTGAGCAATCGCGGTACCCATACCGCTAAGTTGAGATGCCTACAGCCATCTCACGTACTTTCATTCTTCGATCGTCCATTATCATTCCAAGGATTTTATCGACAATTTCTGTCGTGACGGCCTCATTTGTACGACCTGAACGTTCGCCGCCTCTTGTGCTGATACAGAATTTAGTAAACCATTTCGCAGCCATTTAAGATGATGGTGCAGAATCCAAGCCTCTCCTTGGTTTCGGTGATAAGCACTCGAAATTCCCTTTTTTAATTTTTGGAAAAATTTTCGAGGTTGTCTACTTCAATAACTGTTAATCATAAACTAAATGATGTTCAAAAATTTTAAAGTAGTCTATTAACAAATGGTACGAGGGAATTTCAAAAAAGCGAAATTAAAAATGGAGTTGTCAAACTCCTTCACGTTTTCTTATTTTTCTTAATGACCTTCCATTTCAAACTTCCAATCCTATCTACTCTTTTGCAGACGACAGCAATAGTTGACATTCATATTCATTCGATGAAAGGCCAAGCCTTAGGGAGGTTGATGGCATGAGACAATATATGAATGACACACTCAATCAGGACCTTTTGACAATCTCTGTGTGGAATCGATTGAATAGGGTCGATTTTAATGCTCGTAAGACCCATTGTTGTTTATTGACACATAGACGGGCCATGGAGTCATCAATGTCGTCATCAATGAGGGCGTTGGTGCTCATCAATGACAGTAGGGCAACCATCTCCATTGCCACATTGGATCATCGTCGGCATGTTGGTTGTGTTACACTGTATTATAGATACAAGCAGATTCCATCGCTCGAAATTCGAGTGCAATTTCTAGGCAGCTTTATTTTTCAACTTAGCCAATTCACAAACCAACACTTTTATTGTTTATTATTATTGTGAATGAAGATAACAAACACTTTAACAAATTTAATAAAACACACATAGCATATGTATAATTTATAATTTATCAAAATAAAAGAAAAAATTAAAAAATCTGTAAATCTGCAAACGGCTAAAAAAAATACTTTTCAAATAATATACGTTTGGTCAAAATCGGGATAAAACGGTAGAGCAAAACATCGGTCACAAGAAATACCCTAGCCTATTAATATTATAGATTACAATGGGAAGTGCTCTGCTGAGGTCAGTAAACTCATCCCCAGAGCCCATGTTTTTCTACGCACCATACGCTCATCTAGTACATCTCATCCATTTGCAGTCTATTGTCCCGTGGATCGCACAACGCATTACCGCGAAACTTCGTTTATTAGCCGCAAAGCCGTATGTGGAATAAATTTCTCGGTCACTTGGACTGATCTCAACACTGCACTGCACTCTGAGTGTTAATGTATATAAAAAAATGCCCCTGTAAACATAACTGTACATGTCTTGTATACTATTGCATAGGTCTTTGGATCAAATATGAAAAATCTGCGGAAAATACTAACACAAAACGGCGTTTTTTGTAAAACCATCCTTGTAACTGATTCTAAAAATCATCTGATTCGCAGCACTTTTTCTTGAAAAAAAAAATCCTAAAGGCTCTACACCTTGTTTTTTTTTTGTTGGAAAAGGCTCAAAATTCTATGGATTTTTCAATTCTTCTTAAAGTTAAAAATCCTCTTTTCACGATAGAAAAACTTTTACTTAAAGAAACTGATCAACTTCCTTTATTTCCGAGGACTTCTTCCTGTAGAAATACACTTAAATACATATTTTTTTCAGTCATCATTTTCTATAGAAAAACCCTGAAATCCCTCTTTTCACAATATAAAAATGTTTAGATTCTAAACGCTTTTTTTTTTTAAATATAACCAGATTCTAAGGACATCTTTTCCGAGGACTTCTTCTTACAGAAATACCCTTTCGATTATGCTAATATCTAAAACTTCTATTTTTGTAACGTTTTTTTAATGCTTTTTCCTTATCTTTTTAGTCCTCTATTGTTACTTGGCGTTCTGGAGCTGCTACCACCAATTAAAAATAATAACAGTAAAAAACTATGAAATGTGGATAATGGTTGTAAATAAGGCCTTCTTCTAACAAAACATAAAGAAGCTGTATTGAAACTATGCTCGTTTTGGTATGAAAAAATAAACATCACGAGTAAAATACTAAAAAGATTGCAAACAAAAACAAACAAACAAAAATGAAAATGCTCCCACCTTTGTCAAATAAACATGACACAAATTACACAACAACAACAACAAAAAGAACAAAACTGCAACGATTTAATTCTGTAATATAAGAAGACATACAAAGTAATCTTAAAACATTTAAACAAACAAGCAGATACAAATCATTTAACACACAGCCAAATTCGCTAACATCATATACATACAAACATACATTTCAAAACATTTTTTATCAGCAACGATTGAAAAGAAAAAAGCGCTACAATTATTCAAGTGGAAAAGAAAGAAAATTTATGTAGTAGAATCAAATAAAACACTAAACAGATCCGCCCATCATTAGCATCAACGATTTTGCAACCAACAAATAAACACACAAAGCAAAAAGAAGGAAAATTAAGGAAATTTTTTAGAAGACAAAATAAAAGAAAATAGTTTCATTTATCATATATACATACATATACATTTTATACAAAAAAAAAAAAAAAAAACAATTTCTCCCAAATCCCCCCTCCCCTTCTCCTTTATAACATATTTAAAAAATTGTTGATTTAAGCCTTACATGCCCTCAACAAAGGTACCCAAAATGAACGTAATGTAAATGTTAAAAAAAATCTGTTTGAATTAACTTACAAATTATAAAGTTTTTTAAGTAAATTTTTTGTAAAATATTCAGATGAAATTTTTGAGATTTATATATTGTGTTTTCAGAATATTTGAGAATTTAAATATAAATTGTGTTTTCAATTTTATGTATTTGAAAATATAGTTTTCGAATTTTTAGTTTTATCATTGTGCTTAATTTTAAAATTGCATATTTTTATTATAATAAATATTTCTTGAAATTGAAGTATTAAGTAAATTTTTTTTATATTTTGTTAATTTTTTTTTAATTAATTCAAATGTTTGAACACATTTTTTTAAATTTTAAATAAGAAACGCTTGAAATATTTCTTAATTTTAAAAATATTAAATTAAAAAAAACTTATTTTTCGATATTTATCATTTTATTATTGAGCTAGATAGAAACTTCTTGATTGTGAACTACAGAAATCAAATTTATTTTATTTTTAGTAGCTCATGAAATTAAATGTTATTTTCTTTAAATAATAGATTTCTGAAAATGTTAGTTATAAATTTATATAATATATATAGAAAATATATTATATAGAAATTATTTTATTGTAATTTTTTAAAATTAATTAAATAATTTTAAAGTCATTTTTTATATCGGAAACGCATCAAAAAATTTATCAAATTTTGATTTTTAAACTTTCAACTAAAAGTTAAATAAAAGTTTTCAAAACATTAACATGTTTAATGCATCTAGAAAATATTTGTATAAAAAACATTTTCAAAAACAGAGTGTTTTCCACACAAAATTGCTAGACTGCTAGTTTAAATTACAGATTACAGGAATTAGTTAGAAATCTATATTTATTTAAATTGTTTAAAATTGATTCAAACTTTTTTTTTAACACATTTTCAATGCTAAAACATTATAATTCGTTAACCTTCAAATATGATTATCAAATTATTTTTGATTCAGTAGATCGCAATTGTAAAAGTGGATATTTTTTCATTTAAAATTAAAGATTTCTGGAAATTTAAGTTCCAAATTTAGATTAATATATTTTTTTTAATTTATTTTTAATTAATTCAAACATTTTACACTCAATATTTTTAATTAAATCTAATTTAAAATAGTGCTTAAATTAAATCTAATTAAAAATTTTTATGATTAAAATCAATTTAAAATTTGTATTAAAAATTAAAAACTTCAAAACATTATTAATATTTTTACACATAAATTTTAAGCGTTTCGTTTCATATAATGAGCCCATAAGTTTTCCACTGTAAAAGTGAGTGGATAGTTTTTGGTATTAAAATTTGACATAATTAAATGAATACTGAATATTTGTGAGTAGAAGAAAAAGTATAGAAGCATCTTTTTTTTTTGTAAATGTTATTAATTTTTAAAAAGAGAAAAAAAGAATTCGTAAACAAAAATAAATTACTTTAATATTTGAAATGAAAAAACTTGTGATATTTAATAAGAAACGATTATAAAAGATTATCTAAGTTAAGGGTAACCGTTGCAACACATATGAATTGCTTTTAAAAATCTAAGAAAAACAAGGGTATTTTTTAAATCTTAACGATTAGATACACCATAAAATTTCACCTGTTGATGGGAATGTAAAGGTTTATGCAAACATATATTAAACACAAAATTTTTAAACAAAATCAATATAACTATAATAGTAACACAGCGTTAGTTAATGTTTACATAGTTTTTTTTTTTTTAAGTATTTAGTTTTTTATCAAAACTTAATGTTTTTAACGCTGTTAACAGAGACCACCAAAGGCAACGCTTAAAAAAAATCTAAATAAAAAAACACAGTCCCAAACACCCTCTTGTCCTTTAAACCCAACTAAACAATCTCCCAAAAATCCTTTGTATAAAACTATAACCATATTTAACAAAATCTTTAGCAGAAAAACAGTAAAAAAAAAAACAATACTAACTAATTTTTTATGTAACAGAAAAAATAAACAAAAATCATAAAAATAATAATCAAAAAAAAAAAAAAGTAAATAAATTACAAAAAATTATTATAATTAAATGTGAAAAACACAGTGAGAAAAAAAAACAAAAAATTTACACAAAAAAAAAACATGTTAAGTTATAAAAAAGTTTGTAAGACATTTTACATTGGCCCCTGCCCCAAACTCCTATTTATCCAACCCTTTTAATTATTAACAAGGAAAAAAGTAAATATTCAAATCTGTGTGTGTAATAATTTAAGCCGAGAATTAAAACAAAAATAATTTTAAAAAAATCCCAAAAAAAAAAATTATAAAAGAAATTGATTCTTAAAAAATTATTACAAAAAAAAAAAAAAAAGTGGAAATATAGTCAAGTTATAAAAAGTATATAAATTTAAATGCAATTTGTAAAAAATTATAATAAAATCTAATCTAAACTTAAATTTAAATATTAGTTTATATATATTAAAAAACAAAAAATGAAAAATAATTATATATTTAATATACATCAAATGTAATTGAATATACATAAATTATAATTATTATGAATAATAATGTATTAATGTATGTTTAAATGTGTAAATTAATTAAATATTAATATTAATAATAAAAACAAAAAAAATTAAAAATAAATATTTGTAAAAAAAATCTGTTGATAACAACAAGTTATATTTTCTATACAATGAGCATAAAAAACAAACCTGTTTTATAGGCTGGATCTCTTATTTTTTTTGCTTTATTTAATTATTTATTATTATTTTTTTTTACATCAAGATCCTTTAAGCCTGTTTCAATCAGAAATGCTTAAAGGCCCTCAATTCCTCAATCACAATCGATGAGATTTTTTTAGATTTCTGTTGCTTTACATAAACATCTAACGATGATATTTTTTTAGTTAAAGCTGTAATTTCAATGATCTTTCATTTATGTATTTAAAAAATTAGTAACTTTATTAAATATTAAAAATATGGCTTTTTCTGTTTTTATAAAATAACAACACTGACTATAAAATCTATATATATATATATATATATATATATATATATATATATATATATATATATATATATATATATATATATATATATATATATATTGAATTATTTAAATTTTATTTATAAAAAAGGGGTAGTAAACTTTTTGCTCTAAATGTGTCTTTTTTTAAATATAAAATAATTCACAAACGCAGTGTTGATTCTTCAAATCTTGGCCAGATTTCGTGCATATCCAGTTATGAACTTGCATGGGAAATCTTCAGATTTTAATAAAAATCAAAATATAAACGCATTATTAAAAAGTGATGCGAGGCGATCGGTACAATATAAGGCTCTGAGAGTGCCTGCTTTTACCTCTGCCCAATACAAAATTTATATATGTAAGGAGTGAGATCGAAAAAAAATCTTAACATACATAAAATTTAATAATAAAGAAACCATTGAACCTAGTTTTAATTTTTTTTTTAATTGAAATTTAAATTTAATTAAATTTAAAAAAATTTTCCGTGAAAAATAAATTTCTTGAGAATATTCGTAATTGGGCTGAGTGTGCTTACATATTTCTGCCTCCCTTGGTATAAAAACCAAATCGGGCCAAAAATATAAGAACACACTATGTTGGTTTAATATAAACTAGCAGAATCCAGCCCTCGAAATTCGAGTGCAAATCCTAGGTAATTTTATTTTTTCATTAAACAAAGACCCCAAAAGGTATGCTAATCAATTATAAGCAATTCACAAATCAACACAAAAAACAAACTCATTTTTATTACAAACACATTAACAAAATAATAAACACACACGCATAGCATTGTATAATTTTATGTATGTGTGAGTAGCAACTTTAAGTGCAATTTACTCAAAATAAAGGAAAAAAATTAAAAATTTGTAAATCTGCAAAATGGCTAAAAAGAAATACCTTTCAAATATACGTTTGGTCAAAATCGGGATATAACGGTAGAACAAAATATCAGGCACAAGAAATCGCCTAGCCTATTAATATTATAGATTTCGGCATTTACAGAGCCCGTTGTAGAGTCTTATAGCCCTGTTCTTGAAACGTTGATATTTTGAATAAGAATGCATTTAAAATAACATGACATTAAAATTTTGGGTTTCTTGAAAATGCAAACTTTATATTTTCCAAGTATTTTTCGAAATCAGTTTTTTATTGTCAAATGACATGAAACATAGTTATAGAACAACATCATCTCTAAAGTTGTGTTTTATTAACATCGACCAGTGATTAAGAGTTAAAAAAAAAAAAATCGACAGAAATTGTAGAAGTTTTTAAAATCGTTATTTTATCTCTTAAGGCCTGTTTATCTCTTAAGGCCATTTTTTATGTGAATTAAAAAAAAAAAAAAAAAATATTGTTATTGAAATCGGAGAACAGCATAAAACTCTTAAATTTAAGAATTTTTTCATTTACGAATTATTTTTTGTGATAGTGAACAGAGGCGCTAAACTTATCTTCAATATTTTCTCCAGGAAACATAATTTCAATTTTCTCTGCTCGCGTTCCTGTCTGGAACTTTTTGGACTTTGTATATTTTCAAACCTGCATTCGCTTTGATTTTTCGTACCAAATATCCAAGCACTGAGCTTACTGGGCTGCTTTTCTACCGGATGTGTTGAGAGCTATTTTCAATATGCTTATGGTCAAATTCTCCTGATACGCACGACCAAAAAGTGTAAATACGAGTGTATGTGAGATAGACGCAGGTTCAAACCTCACGGCCGCCCTAAGTAGAAAAATTTAATATAGAAACAATCTATTCAATTATAACATAACAATTATCAGAATGTTCAATAAATCGCTAATGAAGGCTGAAATGTCAAAAACCGGTCCGATTAAAAATACAGTGTAATTATGAATTTTTGGAAATATATGATTTCTTCTACTCTACCACGCACCATTGAAAAGAACAAAAATTTGCATATTAATTACAGTATTAATTGGAATATGTCTGAAAATGACGTGAAAATCTAACAACCTTGGAAACCATTTGACGGCAGACCTTGGGTTCCTTTGGTTAACTTTTTCAGGGTGCAAGTTGAATTTTGTTGAAGATATTTTATAATTTTAGCACGTACTTCTATTTCAACATTCGTTTCAACTAAACTAACACCAAATGGTCAGGGTTGTCATTAAATATAATAATAATAATAATGACACATTTTTTATTAGGATAACTAGATCAAAAAAAAAAAAAAAAATTCAAATAATGTTTGCGAAAAAGTTAAGAGGAAAAACGTTTTTTAAGATTTTTTCGATCTCATTCCTTAGCTGCGTAGCTCACCGAAATATGGTTCTAAAACTGAGATACATAATCTTGCCGGCTGAAATTTTGTTTTTCTAGAATTATTTAGGCCTTGAATTTGTGGTCTAATTTTTTCATTTCTTTCGTTTTTAAATATTTTACTTTACTTTTACTTTCGATGAAATTTTTATTTAAAAAAAAAAATAATTGATTCCGAAAACAGTTTTTAATTTTTACAATCTTACATGTTTTACAAAATTACATAAAATAAATTTATTACACAAGTCAATAATGGTATAATGGAGAACTTCAAAAATAATCACATGCATCAAACCTTTAATTCCACGAGTTGTGACATAAGAATTACACTATGCATCCAAGTGCACTTGAAGTGCGACCATTTTTTTATGCATTGTGGCCTTCTATATCCGAAAATCGCAAAGAAAAAAATTATGAACAAATTTTATAATTTTTTTTTGTATTTTTTTTCGAAAGTAGTTTCAGTTTTTAGACTATATCTCAACTTAGAAACAACCTATCTGGTAACTGATATGAATATATGGATAAAAATTGTTCTCAAACTAAATTAGAACTTTAAATACAATGGGTAGGAATGTGAAAAACTACTTTTTCCGACCAAAGTTTATATTGGAAAAATGCAGAAAATCAAGATATTACAAATGAAAATCTATGGATACATTCCGAAGTTATTAGCAATTATTTATTTATAGCGTATTTCAAAATAATTTTTTTAAGCATTCGTTATCGAATTTTTTCGATCGAAATTATTTTTTTATTTTCCAAATACTACAAATAATTTTACTCCGTTACATAGTTAACGAATTATGGCACTTAGGTTAAGAGTGAAAGTAAAACGAGGTCCGACGTTTGTCCGTTTTTTTTAAATAATAAACCAAAATATCGAATTTTGATTTAGTATAGAAGCTATTATGATGGTAACTATTGAAATTGTTGAAATTGGTAAAAATAGTTGCATGTTCGGACCTAGCACACTTATGGAATCGACCTATTTTGCCCTAAGATGCAGATTATTATATATATCGTGATCGTATTTGATTTGTGAGTGTTAATTATATCCATCTGTAAACAATTGGTTTGAGTGAGCCAATTGTTTGAGATTGGGTTTTTCTTTGGGGTTTTATTTCATTGATTTATTTGTAATTCGGTATGGGTTAGTCAATTACATAAATCTCATGAAAAAAGTATGGTTAGGGTTTTTGGGAATAAAATTTGAGAAATAAAAAGATTATTAATTTTGTGTTGAATTGAAAATTGCTTTCTTTATTGATGCTCACCGTTCTACGTCAAATTCCAAGTGACCTTACTTCTTCAACAGTAACTATTTAGCTTCGGTTTGCATACTTTTTTTTTTTTTTATTCGAAAACGTATGTGGTAACAAAGGGTATTAAATTAAAGTGTACAAAAGGTAGTAAATTGACATGAAAGTTATCGATACTTATTTATTCATTCATTTATCGATACTTATTGTTTATTAATTTAAAATTTACGTTAATGTATGGCTAAATAATAGATTTTACATCATCAATCACCAGTTATCAAATTGGTTGCTCGCAATTCGAGATATAGTCTAAATAGTGAAACTACCTCCGAAAAAAATTAAAAAACAACGAAAAATTATTTTTAAAAAATTTGTAAACTTTTTGTCGCCTATTGTTATCAATGCATTTGGTGTAAATCTTGAAAAAAAAAAAAGAGTTTGAAAGATAAAATTGCAGTCACCAAAAAAAAAATTTTTTTATCACTTATTAAAAACAAAATTTTCAGAATTGAAAGTTAGAACAGATATCAGTTAGAGACTAATAAAATTTCACAAATTGAATCAAAATCATAGAAATTCATAAAATAGGAATGAATTATTTTAAGGCGATAACGATTCAATTACATCCATTAAAACTATTCGTTCCTACTGTACTCGCTTGGGTACAAAAATATACCTTTTAAAGATTCTGGCTATATCTCTTTTACTTTAAAATGATTGCAGTAGATTTTTTTTTTTTTAATATTCAGCACAATTACGAATATTCTAAAGGAATTTCTTTCTCACGGAAAATACTTATCTCGAGGAAAAATCCTCCAATTGGAAATTTCGCGTAAACAAAAAAATGAATAAGTGACATCATCGAATTTCGTAGCCAGTTGTTTTGTTTATTGACAATTAATTTTCTATTTGCAAATGCAAATAAAATTACTTGAAAGAAAAATTAAATAAAAAATTTAATAACATAGATATGATGCGAGTACTTGTGGAGGGAATTGGTGTTGATAACAACGAAATAGCCAAAGGATTGCTAGAAGACTACGGGATGAATCTATGGAAACCGCAATTAAACAAAAGCTATAGTTAGGCTTTATTTAAACAACCAAATATTAAATTTTTTATTTAAATTTTGTTTTATCGAAATTCTACTTAAATTTTTATAAACTCCCGTCTGTTTTGCAAGTGAAATTTTTGTAGGGAAAAAATGAAATCAAATGCATTGAGAATAACTACATTTTTCCCATAAAAAAATTTTTTTTTTCACAAAATGGGACAAAAAATGGGATAAAAACGAAGAAATTTTTATTCATAATAGGAGAAAAGGGAAAAGTGAGAAATTTTATGCGGATTTTTTTGTTTAGAATGGGGCTGATTATTTAAAACTTAGATAAATAAGTAGAAAAAGCACACTGAATGCTTTGAACTTATAACACAGTCCAACAGCCATTCTGGGGGGTTGATTAATTTCAAATCAGGGTGAAATTACTAGGCCAGTAAAATAAAATTCCAAAGGTTTTGGTGTCTAAGGTCTAACTTTTTTTATAACTTTTATATTTTTTCCTTATCTTAATGTTTGTATGTTTCTTCAGCAAATAGCTTCAGCAAATCAAATTGGACCAATTTTATCGAATGAATATTCCCAAAAAAATTTTCATTTTTCCTTTTTATAAATTTTTCGAATAACATATATTCAGAGCGCATGATTATTAATTATTAGTAGAGTGGAAGAGATGTACACGTCGTATGAGTAATAAATTTAATATTGAATCAAACATACGCATCAGTATTTTTTCATGGATATATTCACCCCTGTTCTTGAAACCACTATCACAAAAAAAACTCGTAAATGAAAAAATTCTTAAATCTACGAGTTTTTTGCTGTTCTCTAATTTCAATAAGAATATTTTTCTCGTTTTAATTCACATAGAAAAGGCTTTGTGAAATCAAAACAAATGCCGTTTTTTCTACTAAGCGGGTCTTAAGAGATAAAAAAAAAACTAATTGTTATTTAAACTCTAACATGTTTTTTATTGAACCTTGTCATTATTTTAAAAAATTTGACATTAATTTTATGAAAAAAAAAACGATTTAAAAAAACGTCTAAATTTTGCGCTGATTTAAAAAAAAAAACTCGTAATAAGTGGTCGATGTTAATAAAACACACTTTTTGCGATGATGCTGTTCTATAACTATAATAGAAATTTTTTATTTACACAATCTATTTTCCATTATAATTTTTTTAATTATAACATAGATTCTTTATGCACTAATTATTGAAAAAAAGGAAGTAAAAAAATTTTTTTCATCAAATCACATATTTTTTTATTTTTTTTTGCATATGTTCGAAACAGTAGTGATGCCAGTCAAATCCAATTTATTTGAATATCGAAATTTTTTTTGGTGATGCCTTACTTTTTAAAAATAGAAAAGTCATTTTTAATTGAATGAAATTGAAGAACAAAAACAATTAAATGAACAAATAAGTTGTTATTTTAAAAGAAAATATTTTTCTTTATACTTTTTCTATAAACTTAAGAAAAAACATGCACAAAATACTTAAAAGTTTTTTGTGAAACTGAATAAAGAACCATATGGCACCTCGGTTGCTAGATAACATATGTTCTTAACTCAAACATACGGTTCTTAACTCAAACATATGTTTCCATTAAATAAATAAAAAAAGTGGTTTCAAGAAACCCAAAATTTCAACTTCATGTGATTTTAAATTCACTCTTATTCAAATAACAACGTTTCAAGAACAGGACTGATTAATACAAAAATGATTTAAGTCCTAGCCACAATATTCTAAAGAATGAAATGGGAAATCGTCTTGAGTTATAGCTTGAAAAACTAAGCAAGCAAACATCGAAATGAGGCAAAAATATATGTAAAACGTCATGAGAACGCTAAACCTTTTGGAGGTTTTACTATACTTTCACCCTGAACTGAAATTTTTCACCCCCCGAAAATGTTCCACAGTGACATTAAAAATTTATTGTTATTTATCGGCTCGCATTTGGTACAACTCCAAGAGAAAATTTCCTAACAAAATTTGTATCTATTTTGTTTATTTTATTCTTAACTAAACTCTTATAAAACTAATTTTATTTAAAAAAAAGGATCAAATAATTTAATGCAGAGTTTAAACTAAAAAATTAAATAATTCACAAAAATATTTTTTTGGTATTCGTTTATGGCAAAAGGGAAGAAAACATTTACAATATTTTTTATCTTTAGAATTCCTTCTTCCTTCTTCTTTTACCTTTTACCTGATTTCAAATTTTTAAAATTAATCTAATGCCGTTTTCTTTCTTTTCTGAAAAACAAAAAATGTCGCATTTCAGTTGCACTTTTTACAAAAAGAGTATTCTTTATGTATTCGGAATTAAGAGCAACTTTATCTTATATTGTACATCAATCGAAAGGTCTCAAAGTCGAACCCTCGAAAATCGCAAAAAATTGCAACCATTGACTTCCATCAGGTCATAGTGTGAGAATATTTCCTTTGTGCCGTTTTTTTTTTTTTTTTTATTATTTTCTCCCTATGACTTCAAAGAGAATAATAATCAAAATTTTCAATTTTGTGAACACAGCACTTTGAGACCTTTCGATTGATGTATAAGAGGTTGCTCTTAATTCAGAATATATAAAAAATACACTTTACGAAAAAAGTGCAAAAAAGAAAACGGCATAAGTGGTTACTTTTGTCACAGGATGAATTGGATTTGTTATGATCGTTTAGAATGTGCAACATATAAAAAGAAAAGCATTTAGAGAAAAGTTTTTTTACAACTATTTCATGTGAAACTGCCACGCTAACAAAAACCAAGCTATTTTGAATTAACAGGCATGCCACAAATTCCAATTTCGATCGATTTTGTTTTTGCTTCAGACTTAGTTCGATTTCATTTATAAATAAAAGTTTAAGAGCTTTTAGGTCCTATTTAAAATATATTTTTTCTTAAGCAAAGTTTTTCAAATACATTTAATTTTGTAATTAATTCGAATTCCATTCATAAAAATTTAAGCTTTTTTTGTTTTGAAGGAAAATATGGATTCAATTCCACTTGCGAATTTGGCTTTGTGAAATGTCATTTCAGAAAAATTGTCAATAGTGAACGGTACCTCGGTATAGGTAAAGAAGCACAAACAACCTAAAAACCATAAAAAAATCTAAAATTGGTGTCCTAATTTTTCTAAAATGTGTAATAATGTTTATGTTTGTAAAAATATTCTTGGTAAAGACAATGTCAAATTGGCGATTTGTTTTAAATACAAATCTATAGTGAATGTGGTCACAAGCATTAATCGACTAAGTCGAAAATCATGCTTTCGAGAAAAAATAACATTCTATATAAATGTAATGGGGCTTCATTACTACTTAGGTCAAAATGTTTATATTAATAATATTGCTAGAGAAATGGGGATTTCACGTAAATATAAAGTTTTGTTAGTGGAATATGATATCATACATAACCCATATCATTCTTAAATCGACTTAGGTTATCGACTGTGACCACAGATATGCAAGCTGAAATTCTTATTGGTCGTTTCTTACCAGGGGCCTATTTTCGCAGTCGTGATCGAAATTATGAATTTTATAATTTCATTACTCGTTCTGCTCGGAAATGTACAGCAAAAGGATCGTTGGAAGTACTAAAAAAAGCTTTAATGGGAGGTAGTCCTGAAAAACTAAAAATTTTCATACAAAACAAAAATTTTACAAAATAATATGTACTAGCAGATTCCAGCACTCGAAAGTCAAGTGCAAATTCTAGGAAATTTTATTTTTTCATGTAATAAAGACCCTAAAGGTATGCTTCACAATTCAACTAATTTTAAATGAAGTAAAAAAACTCAACACATTAACACAAACACATTAACAAATTTAATAAACACACACACAGTTTTGTATAATTTTATATATGCGTTAGTAGCAACTTTAAACGATCATAACTCCAAAAAAATATTCCAGACGATGAAAAACTGTAAATCTGGGTATTAGCTAAAAAGAAATACCTTTCAAATGATAACTTTTTTTGTCAAAATCGGGGTAAAACTGTGAGACTTACATCGGTAACAAAAAATCGCCTAGCCTATTAATATTGTCGATATACAGTGGGTGACAATAGATTGGAAACTTTTATAAAATTCTAAATTTACCAATTTTTTTTTTTTTTAAATAATAATTTCGAGGTAAATCATAAAATTATGCATTTTTTGGGAAATCACTCTATGGTGTGTTCTGTATCGAAAGATAACAAATTTGTCACAAAAAAAAGACAATTTAAAAAAATATATAAAAACGAAAAAAAAGTTTTTTTAGTGATGACAAAACAATAGAAACTTTTAAACTTCTGTAACAGAGTTGATTAAAACAATAAAAATGGAAGATGGTATGAAAGAAAATGTATAAAATCTTAACAGTTAATTAAATATTTATAGTTTCTGACGTTTTCTTTCAACCGTTTTTTAAATATAATTGTATTTTTCAGTGTTTTAATCTTATAATTAATTATTATAAAATAATGGCAAGATTAGAGATTTGTGAAGCGGTTAAAAACCAGAATAATAGATGATTTTACTGCTGGTCTTAAGCAAAAGAAAATTTATGAAAAGTATTCTAGGAATAAATCCATAATTTCAAAAATATCATGAAAGACATTGTCGTAGAACAACAACAACGAAATAGCTAAAAAGGATTGGTAGAAGTCAATTGCGGGCTGAATCTATGGAAAACGCAATCAATGCCTGAATTGGCTCTCATTAAAGTTAAAAAAGTTGAAGTTTGGCTTTATTTGTGGTCTTCAGCCTACAAGATTAATGAAATATTATTTTTTTTTATTTAAATTTTGTTTTATCAAAATTCTTCTTACATTTTTAAGTAAACTCCCGTCTGTTTTGCAAGGGAAATTTTTTGAGGGAAAAAGCTAAATTCAAGTGCATTGAGAATGACTACTTTTTTCCCATTGAATTTTTTTCCGAATGAATTTTTATTCATAATAGGGGAATAGGGAGAAGTGAGAAATTTCATGTGGAATTTTTGTTTAGAATTGGGCTGATTAAAAAAATATAAAAAAGTCCCGTTTCACACTACAAAATTTTTCTTTCTGAAACTGTTTTTAAATCTCTTTTAAACTTTCATCCGTGTTTGTAATGAAATTCGAGATTTTTCATGTCTACCTTAACGTTATTTTTCTTGTTTGTCATTTCCAGAAAAAAAAAACTTTTTATTTATTTATTTAATTTAAATTGCTTTTTGTTGATTGATTTTGTTTTTTTTTTTTTTTTAAGTTTTATTTAATTCAAATTGACTTGAATTTATTTCAATTTATTATCTTTTTTAACACAAATTTTTTCTGTCACAATCACGAACGAAAACATAAAATTAAAGAAAACGTAAAAAAAAACTAAAATAAACTTAACTTTGACAATTACGAAGTAAGAAGCACAACAGAATTTTCGAGTACATGAAAGTATGTACCCCATGCCATTCTTCTCTCTCCTCTCACATATAACTCAGACTTTCAGAAATAAAATTTTCACAGTGTGAACCGGGACAAAGAAAATGTTTATTCTAAAATTGAAAAAAAAAATGTAAAAATAAAATATAAAAATAAATAAAATATTAATAAAAATGGATTCAACTCTGTTTTTTTTTTTTTTGTTCGTCATCTTCTGATTCCGACGAGAATCTCAAAATCATACAAAAAAATACGACGTTCCCATAGTTGGTTAGACATTGATCTTACTTGTAAAGTATTCGGGAAAATATTTTTGCCCAATAATCTTCTTCTGGATAAAGTTTTTTTTTGTTATTTTTTACCTAAAATTTCTAAAAATTTATATTTTTTTCAAAATATTTTTTTTTATTTTGCACTAACATTTTCTTTTTTTACTTTATTGGGGAAAACCTTTTTTTCGCTTGCTATTTTGCCAACGAGTAAAATTTAAAAAGGTTGCATTCGAATCAGGATCAGAAATTTCGTCATCTATTATTCGTTATCGTATAAGAAAATCCCAAAAGTACATAAATTCGCAACTTCAAATGAAAACACATTCGTCCCCAGAAAAATAACAAGCTACAAAATACATAGATTTGTAATGTTTAAAATCAACTCTGACCAAACACCACCAAAACTTTTATGACGATTTATCACATGAATGATTTATCTTTCCATTCACTTGAATTTTTAATTTATTTTTTAATTTTTTAACAGCACTGAAATAGAATTATATCTAAGTTTATATTTATTATAATAACAATAAAAAAACGAAAAAAATTTTTTCTATAAGTAAAAAAACAATGAAAATAATGAAAAACAGGTTATAAAAAAATCTGCTAAGTCCGCAGAAAAATTAAAAAAAAACAAGCAAAATAAGAAACAGAAAATGTGCTAAGTCACAAAAGAGCCTGTAACTCTGCAGTATATTTATTTTGTTATAAAAAAAAAAATTGACGATAAGAAGGAAGAATTTTCCATAAACAAATAAAAAACTATTGCAGCAAACAAAATATTTTAGAAAATTTTTTCTGTCTCCCATAAAATTTGTAAGAGTGGATTTATCATCCATGCACTCGAAGATGCAATTACAAATGTTAGACAGTCAGTTACCCACTACTTTATTAATGTTTTTGCAACAATTTAAAAAAAAAAAAAAAAAACATCCACTATCATCACGAGAACGAGAAATTATAGATAGCGGAAAAATATTTAAAATCTAAAAATTTAACAATTGCAATGATGTTTGGCTATGCCTCTTCTCCAAAAAAAACACCACTTAAACCCCACTTTAGGTGAATGAGAGGGACTAGACGCAAATTGAAATTTACAAACCTCACGGCCCACAAATTTACAAATTTCATATAGAAATAATCTATAAAAATAAAACAACAGATTTTAAAATAATTGTTTAATTTAATTTCACTTTTTTTTAACGAACAAAACGAATCTATCTATCACTGGACCAATAACAATTGTCAACTTTAACTAAACAAATTTTTCAAATACAAAATAAATATTTTATTATTAAACTACAAAAAAAAAACAATGTAAATACTAAATAATATTTATATTTAAAAAACTACAAGCATCATAAAAATAATTTTAAGATTTGTATGTATTAATGTAGTACAGTTAATATTGGTGTATAGAAAATTTATAACAAAAAACAAAACAAAAACTATGAATAAAATAACAAATTAAAAAAAAAACTTATTTTCTGTTTTGATTTTTTTTTTCACAGGTGGGACCCTTTCGATATTCTTAGAGCGAGTTTTTAGGATGTCACTTAAACAAAGTTTGATTAAACTAAAGTTCCTAACTCTTTAGTAAAAAAACTTGAATTTATAAGACCGAGTTTATAGGATGTTATTTAACCCTGCGATTAGTGAGTTGGCCTTAAAATAGTGAAAACGTCCTCAGAGACCTATAACAAATTGTATGATATTTTGCTTGATGGGGTGTGTTTTTGATGTTTTTGGTAGTTAATTTTAGATTATATAAAGTAATAAAATGGCACAATAAATTTGTTTTTTTTTAATGACAATTTCGGTTTTATTTAATATAAAAATACACGAAAAAAATTAAATAAATCACTGTTTTGATCCTTCTTACTGATTTTCCAGTTCAAGTGTGTAGGTATTGCACGGATGCAGCAATGTTGAATGCTCAGCACAAACTGCTTTGTTGCAAGTAAAGAAATACGCTCTGGTTTTACGCTGGCGTCCGTACTCCACACGATGTAACTGGCGTGACGGCCGATTTGATCGAGGCACAATAAAAAGTGCAGCTCATGCTGTCGGTCTTGCTTCTATCTACTAGGACAAATAATATTCAGCGCAATTCTCCCTTTTCTTCTATTATGAATAAAAATTCCTTCGCGTTTTCCCAAAAAAAAAAATTCACTTGCAAAACAGACGGGAGTGTACATATTATTTTGATAAAACAAAATTCAAATAAAAACAAGTGAGAAAATTATAGTCGGTCTAGACTGACTATAGGATACCCTATACCATGGTTTAGAGACCCTATCTCTTAGGCCCAACTAACTGGACATAAAAAATAAGCATCAACCTAATTTGAGTGGGATTTTTATTAATTTTTTTGGCTGCAGATATGAAAAAGTTCATATCGGATGCTATATCTATATGGGGACTAGGCCCAAAAATGGACCGATCCTGACCATGTTTGGTAGTCTCTTGTATTTTGCAAAAATATATACAAACAAAATTTGAGAAGAATCAGTGCAATATTTTTGTTTTTTGATAGATTTAAGTGAAGATCGGGAAGCAGCTCTATATGGGGCCTATGACTAAGAGTTGTCCCATAGGGATCATTTTTGGACTACTCATTAATAGATGTAATAAACGCATACAAACCCAATTTGAGTAAGATTGTGGATACCTCCCAAATGTTTATAAAATAACAGTTTTGTTAGTTTTGATTCTTTTGTCAGTATTTGTCAATAATTTTCACTTTAAGAAAAATTTGTCAAAAAAATATATAATTGATTCAATATAATATTGGTGTCTTTAAAAATAATATAATTTTATAATTTAAATAAATATTACCAATATTAAATATTTTAAATTGTTCATTGACTTATAACATCCTATAATTGGTGACCCCTGTGAAAGAATGCCAAAAAAATTAGCTGATTTATCTTCGGAAGAAATCTCCGCTTTACTAAGAAAATGGAATTTACCATTGAGTGGACGGAAACCTGATAAAATTATGCGATTGGAATCATACCTTAAGGATCTTCAAGTTAGTGATCTAGAAGAATATGATTTTGAGTTGGAATTAGCAGATTCTGAGATTACTCCATCTGGTTCATCTTCCGACTTGAATGTTATTTTACAAAATATGCAAAGTTTTATGGAAGGAATGGAGAAACGCTTCGAAGAATTCAAGATGCAAAATTCTAACACAACCATACCAACAGTTACACAAAATTATTCAAGCGAGGAGCTCAAAAATTCGAAATCACTCTTACTTCAACCTTTTTGGACTCAAGATCCAGAACTTTGGTTCTTAAACACCGAACAGAAATTTCAAATTTTCAATATTTATTCTGATAACTTAAAATATTCCAAAGTTATTGAATCTCTAGATTTTTCTACCATCACAAAAATTTCAAGCTTTATTCGAAATCCAGAAGAAAACAAATACAACTCACTCAAAATTCAACTTACCGTAATGTTTGAAGAAAGTCAAGAATGTAAGTTCAATCGTATTTTTAATGATTTACATCTGGGAGATCAGAAACCAAGTCAACTTTTCAATGAAATTAGAAATCTTGCTTGTAATAGAATTTCTGATGATATCCTATTCTCTATTTGGGTTAAAAAACTTCCTAAAGAATGTGAACAAAATCTCAGAGGTTTAAACAAAATTTCACCCTTAACAAATTTGTTAGAAGTTGCAGATGGTATGCTTGAATGTCCCAAATCTAATATTGTATCAATTAAAGAAGATTCTAGTTTTTATGAATTGAACAAGAAACTTGAGAATTTAATAGATGTTATAAGTAAAAATTTACAATCTTCTCAACCCAATTTTATATCATCCTCAAGAAACAGACAGCGTTCTTCGTCTAATCAGGATCTTTGTTTTTATCATCGACGTTATAAAGAACGAGCTAATAAGTGTATTCCTCCTTGTGCATTTAATTCTAGTTCGGAAAACACCTTTTCCCAACACTAATGACGACTAGTGATTATGGGAATCTTAGAAAAAGTCGTCGATTAATTGTTTATGACCCGTTTTCTAAATTAAAATTTTTAATAGACTCTGGGGCTGATGTTTCAATTCTTCCTAAATATACAACAACAACTAATGATTCATATTCCATTCCTCTATTTGCTGCAAATGGTTCTAAAATTCAAACGTTTGGTTCAAAATTGCTTCAATTAAATCTTAATCTACAAAAGAAATTCTTTTGGACATTTATTTTGGCTGATGTTGATACCCCAATATTAGGCAACGATTTTTTGGAACATTTTGGGTTAGTAATTGATATTAAAAACAATTCCTTAATCGACCCTGAGACAAATATTAAAATTAAAGGCATTGTGAAATATTTTGATTTAAACACAATCAAAACTTTTAACGTAAATGATCCTTTTCATCAAATTTTAATCGAATTTCCAAATGTAACTAGAACCTTCAATGTCAAATTTAATAAAAAATCAAACATTCAACACCAAATCATAACAAATTGCCCTCCAATAAGTTGTAAAGTGCGTAGATTAGATCCTGTCAAACTTCAACAGGCCAAACAAGAATTCGAACAACTTTTACAATTTGGTATAGTGCAACGATCTAAAAGTCCATGGGCAAGTGCTTTACATATGGTTCAAAAGCCAAGTGGAACTTGGCGCCCATGTGGGGACTACCGATTTCTTAACAACCACACTGTCGCTGATAAATACCCAATACCAAATTTAAGGGATTTTCAAACAATTCTTACTGGCAGAAAAATATTTTCGAAAATTGATCTTGTTAAGGCTTTTCATCAGATTGCAGTTGCTCCTGAAGACGTTAAAAAAATCGCAATAATAACACCATTTGGACTCTTCGAGTATCTTCAAATGCCATTTGGTCTCCGAAATGCCGCTCAAACATGTCAGCGCTTTGTTCATCAGGTTGTTGAAGGTTTGGATTTTGTTTTTCCGTACATAGAAGATTTTCTAATCGCCTCATCAAATTTGGAAGAACACAAACATCATCTAAAACAACTATTTACTCGCTTAAATGAATACGGGGTTGTGATAAATCCAGAGAAATGTGAATTCGGTAAAACAGAAATTTCCTTTCTTGGATATATTATTAACGAAAATGGCATTAAACCTTCCCCTGAAAAGGTGGATGCTATCATCAATTTTCCTAAACCTGCTAACGTTGAAGAACTATGAAGATTTTTAGGAATGTTTAACTACTATCGTTCATCAATTCCTTTTGTAGCTAAACTACAAGCTCCCTTAAATGAATTTCAAAAAGGAAACCCTAAAAAAAACAAGTTTTGGTTTGGTCAGAGGAACAGAACAATGCTTTTGCAGATTTGAAAAATGCTCTTTCGAATGCAACACTTTTATGTCATCCATCTCTTGAAAATGAACTTTATTTATATGTGGATGCTTCCAACACTGCTGTAGGTGCTGTTCTGCAACAAAGGGAACCCATAAATCATTCAGAGAAACCCTTAGCCTTTTTCTCAAAGAAGCTCTCTTCACCTCAAAGTAAATACAGTGCTTACGATAGAGAACTTTTGGCAATTTATGAGGGCATCAAACGTTTTCGATATATGCTAGAAGGGAGACAATTTACAATAATGACTGACCATAAACCATTAACCTTTCTATTTCAAAAGAAAATTGATTCATGTACTCCAAGACAATTTCGATATATCGACTATATAAGTCAATTCTCTACAACAATTTGTCGCATATCAGGATCAAATAATATTGTGGCTGATAGTTTATCAAGAGTTTGCGAAATCAACATTCTGTCAAATATTACACTAGAAGATCTTCAAGAACAACAACATTTGGATACAGAGCTTCATGTTCTATTAACGTTACCCAGGTCTCTCCAACTTACAAAGATCAGATTTCCAAACCAATCAGCCCCTGTTTATTGCGACAATTCACATGGATTAGTCAGACCTTATATTCCACAAAGTCTTCGCAGAAAAGTTTTCGAAAATTTTCATAACTTATCTGACCCAGGAATTCGAGCGACTACAAAATTAGTCACTTCTAAAGTAGTTTGGCCTGGAATAAATAAAGATATTCGATTATGGTCAAGGAATTGCTTAAATTGTCAGAAAGCTAAAACTCAAAGACATAACAAATCTCCTATTTGTTGTTTTGATGATCCTGCATCCCGTTTTGAACATATTCATATCGATTTGATAGGCCCATTACCACCATCACACGGTTTTATTTATTGTCTTAACTGTATAGATAGATTCTCAAGATGGCCGGAAGTAATTTATTTAAAGGATTCAAAAGCTGACACTGTTGCAAAAGCTCTTTATGAAAACTGGATATGTAGATTTGGTGTTCCGTTAAAAGTAACTACAGATCAGGGCAAGCAATTTGAATGCGAACTTTTCAAGGAATTATCCAAGTTTCTCGGTTTCAAACACATTCGGACGACTCCTTATCATCCTTCGTCAAATGGAATGGTAGAACGGTTCAACAGAAGCTTCAAAACTGCGATTAGATGCCATGCAAATGAAAACTGGGTAGACTCGGTTCCAACAATTCTTTTTGGTTTAAGAACTACTTTAAAGGAATATATTGGTTTAAGTAGCGCTGAATTAGTCTATGGAACAAATCTTAATCAATTTTTCAGCCATACATCGTTAAAGTTATCGCATTCGGAATTCATGAACAACCTTAAGGCCAAATTCAGGAACAATCATTCAGTTAATAAACCTTTTATATGTAAAGATTTGCTTAACTCAACTCATGTTTTTGTACGTACGGATACCATTCACCCTACGCTAGAACCACCATATCAAGGACCTTTCAAGATACTAAAAAGATTCAACAAATATTATACTATTCAAAGTCATGACAAATCCAAAAACATATCAATTGATAGGCTTAAGCCAGCTTTTATTGAGAATTTCAATCAGAGTTAAATTTTCAATTATATAATTTCACTTAGAAGGGGGGTAATGTGGATACCTCCCAAATGTTTATAAAATAACAGTTTTGTTAGTTTTGATTCTTTTGTCAGTATTTGTCAATAATTTTCACTTTAAGAAAAATTTGTCAAAAAAAATATATAATTGATTCAATATAATATTGGTGTCTTTAAAAAAAATATAATTTTATAATTTAAATAAATATTACCAATATTAAATATTTTAAATTGTTCATTGACTTATAACATCCTATAAGATCTATATGACAATTTGGATCTTATGGCAATTTATGTCGATTTCATAGGGGTCATTTGTATGGGGGCTAGGTCTGAACATGGACCGATTCTCATCAATTTCAATAGAGTTCATCCTATGGCCGATAAAAGCTTATATACCAAATTTGATCAAAATATATTCATATTTGCGACCTGCAGTTTGATTACAAGGTTTACATGGACACACAGACGGACGGACGGACATCACTAAATCGGCTCAAAAAGTAATTCTGAGTCGATCGGTATAATAAAAGTAGGGTATAAAAACAAATATTTTATTATTCTTGTAGGTCGAAGGCCACGAATAAATCCCAACTACAACTTTTTTTAACTTTAATGGAAACCAATTCAGGCATTGATTGCGGTTTCCATAGATTCATCCCGCAATTGTCTTCTAGCAATTCTTTGACTATTTCGTTGTTATTCTACAACACCAATTTCCTCCACAAGTGCTCGCATCATACGATGATGCCACATATTAATTTTTTTGTACATGCGGAATTTATAATTGAAGGAGTTTTTGTCGAGTAAAGTATTTTCCGTGAGAAAGAAATTCCTTGATAATCTATAATATTAATAGGCTAAGCGATTACTTGTGACTGATGTTTTGTTCTACCGTTTTATACCGATTTTGACCAAAAGTATATTATTTGAAAGGCATTTCTTTTTAGCCGTTTTGCAGATTTACGGATTTTTTAATTTTTTCCTTTATTTTGAGTAAATTGCATTTAAAGTTGCTACTACACACACATACATAAAATTATACAATGCTATGTGTGTGTTAAATAAATTTGTTGATGCGTTTGTAATAAAAATGAATTGGTTCTTTGTGTTGATTTGTGAATTGGCTATAATTGATTAGCATACTTTTAGGGTCATTATTTAGTGAAAAAATAAAATTTCCTAGAATTTGCGCTCGAATTTCGAGGGCTGGAATCTCCTAGTATTCGTAATTGGGCTGATTTAGCTTTTCCGATTTTGTGTGTTTCAAAATTATCTTATTTTACCTTTACATTGAATGCTTCCATAGCGCTTCGTCCATTGGTGGCTCGCTCTTCCTATTAGGCAGTGCTAATAGTCGTGAGCAATTGCAGAATTGAACGTCGTTTGCCGATCGTTTGCAAGAATATGTGCCAAACACCTGATCCATTGTATCCACGCCGGATTTACTAGCATTGTAATCCAGAATAACCATGGGCTTCCTTTTTTCAGTTGTGTCTACATCGCAAGTACCGTGCATTGTAGACAGCATAATTACCCCTTTATTCTTCTTCAGAACATATGAGAACGGTGATACATCGCCGTCCTAGACGCCAAACAATGAGCTGCGTACTGGACGCGCAGGACTTTCCAGGAACTCACGTGGTACAAATGTTTTATTTGAGTGTTCTGTTCCAACAAATGCAGTATTCTGCCTCATTAATGTACGCGCCACATCCAACGTGGATAGAAAATTGTGCGGCCTGTATTCACATATCTTTCCCCTAATTGATACACAACATTCTGCCCTTGATTTACCTCACGCTCTGACCAGGCAGCTTCGCAGAGTAAATCATTCCTTTGAGGGTATAAAAAGATTTCGAATCGCACAGGCACCATACCTCAATTCCGTACTTGGCTGGCTTAGACGGAATGTATTGTGTAAACCATGTGCGGGAATCAACGGTCAGCGAATCGTGCGGTATGTAAGCTGCCGCCAAATTGGTCTGCAGCATTTGCCAACATCTTCGACAGCAGCAGTTTTACTGCTGATTAATCGCTCCCGTCACTTTTCACTAATCCACGTACTAAACGCCATTAAACCTCAATAAAATGTAAACTATTTTTCGTATCGCTTCAAAACCAGCTTTAATCGATTAAGCATACTTGTTTCTTGGAATATATGTACGGTTCGGGTATACAACCCATACAACATTAAGTTTTGAGAGTTTGAAAATCAAAAAGGTCCCCAGGGATCTTCTTACAAACAGAAAAGTTAAACGATTTTTAACGCTTACGACAAATAATTTTAAAGTTTTTTTTTTTTTATTACCCAACACTCAGGGGATGCCCCTACAAACGCAGTACATTTGTTGATTTCAGGAAAATAGGTTATGGGAAGGAGGAGAGAGGGAGTAGTGTTTGTGGATATTTGACTTTAATTTTATTAGATTATAACTGTCAGGACAGACCTCTGCGGGGAGAACATCACATTGAATTCCCATGCTTAGAACATCAAGAGTATCCGATTCCTCAATACTTATGCCACCCATATATACAGATGACATTGTTGATTCCATGGCCCTATGGGTCAACATACAACATTGAGTCATCAGCGCATTAAAATCAACCCTATTCGCTTTACCCCACTCGGAGATTGTTAACAGGTCTTGATTGAGTGTTTCATTCATTGTCTGCCTTTTGTCCCCAACCTCCAAGAGGCTTGGCCTACAATTAAAGGAAAATGAATGACAAATGCTGCTGTCATCTGCGAAAGAGTATATAGAATTAAAAGTTTGACCAAGAAGGTCGTTCAGAAAGATAAGGAAAAGAAAAGGAGAAAAAACGGAACCTTGGGGTACCCCTGAATTAAAATGAAACTCATTAGATGAGACTCCATCAATAACAACACGTATTGTTCGGTCTCTGAGAAAACTCGATATAAATCGATAGAAGACATTACCGACCCCAAATGCAATAAGCTTTGATATCCGTGCCACACATGATCGAATGCCTTGGAAATATCCAGAGCAACCACTTTACTTTCGCCAAAACAGCGAATGGATCGACTCCAGCGCTCAGAAAGTAGAGCTATAAGGTCTCCCGTGGAACGATTTCTACGGAAGCCATACTGTCGATCATTAAGAAGTGAGTTGGCTTCTAGATACAAAAAATTTTTTCTTTTAAATGATAGTTTCCATGAAACAAAGTATAATACATAATTTGCCAAGAAAAAATCCGAGAATTAGATTAGACCGATTATGTACTTAATGAAATTTGCTATTTAGATTACAGTTTCAAAAAGACCTGAGGGCAAATCGTCGCATTCGATATCGAGTAAAATCAATCGAAATTACATTTTTGGTTTATTATTCAAAGACGGACAATCGTCAGACCTCATTTCCCTTTTACTATTGGCTATGGATCATAAATCTTTAGCTGTGACAGAGTAAAATTACTATTAGTATTTTATTTTGGAAAATAAAACTAGTAAGAAAATTATAGTCGGTCTAGACCGACTATACGATACCCTATACCATGCCCTATCTCTTAGGCCCAACTAACTGGACATAGAAAATAAGCAAAAACCAAATTTGAGTCTGATTTTTATTAATTTTTTTGGCTGCAGATATGAAAAAGTTCATATCGGATGCTATATCTATATGGGGACTAGATCCAAAAATGGACCGATCCTGATTATGTTTGCTAAAGTCTCCTGTATTTTACAAAAATATATACAAACAAAATCTGAGAAGAATCAGTGCAATATTTTTGTTTTTTAATAGATTTAAGTGAAGATCGGGAAGCAGCTCTATATGGGGCCAACGGTATCATTTTTGGACTACTCATTAATGGACGTAACGAACGCATACAAAACCCAATTTGAGTAAGATCTATATGACAATTTGGATCTTATGACAATTTATGTCGATTTCATAGGGGTAATTTGTATGGGGGCTAGGTCTGAACATGGACCGATTCTCACCAATTTCAATAGCGTTCATCCTATGGTAGATGAAAGCTTATATACCAAATTTCATCAAAATATATTCATATTTGCGACCTGCACTTTGATTACAAGCATTACATGGACACACAGACGGACGGACGGACGGACGGACGGACATTGTTAAATCAACTCAGAAAGTGATTCTGATCTGATCGGTGTAATTAAAGATGGGTCTAGGTCAAATATTTTTGGTTGTTACAAACAGCAGCACAAAGTCATTATACCCAAACCACATAGTGGTATAGGGTATAAAAATAATTTCGATCGAAAAATTTCGATAACGATTGCGACGATTCGACCCCTGTTTTGACGATAATATTGAAGAATCCGAGAAACAATTAATCATACAGAAGTTAATTGAGTTCACAAAATCTATTGCCATCTAAATTTTACAAAACTGAAAAAATTTCTTAAGTCAGCGTTGACATTGTTTCAAAATACTCTCAAGATGTTATAAATAAATTTTGAAAAGATAAAAAAAAGATGTGGAAGAGTACGAACATTTTCTGAACAATTTAAAACTACGTAAATTGACGAATAGAGACAGGACTAGCAGTCAATAAATTCCCGCTTTTTTTAAATTACCAAGTTTCGTTACGGATATATTGATTTTTCCTAACTCAAACACTCAAGTAGAAACACTGTTCAGTAGAATGAGTTTTTTTTTTAATAAAATAAGGAATAAGAATATCTTTGAACACTAAATTCTTTATTACATGTTAAATATGGACTTAAGATTAAAAATGTCTGTTGTATAAATTATAAAATTCCATCAAATGTTTCAGTTAAAATTAATTCTCTTCAAACATGAAAATACAAAATTCTATATTAAAACAGTACTATGCCCTGAAGATGATGAAAAAATTAAACGATTTTATTTAAAGGTAGAGGTAGACGAAAAGCTGGGGTCGAATCGTCGTATTCGTTATCGAAATTTTTCGATCGAAATTATTTTTTTATTTTCCAAAATATAATACTAAGAGTAATTTTATTTTATCACAGCTAACGAGTTATGGTCCATAGTTAATAGTAAAAGTGAAACGAGGTCTGACGATTGTCAGTCTTCTTTAAATAATAAACCAAAATATGGTATTTCGGTCGATTTTATTCGATATCGTATGCGACGATTTGCCCCCTGTTCAAGTATTTCATTTTTGTATTATTGCTATACACTTTAAATGTACAAATAACGTATAAAATATAACTATCGCATTTAAGCGGTGTTATTTTCAATATTACTTTCGCCTTTTAGGGCAGTTTTCATTGAAAAATTGAGCCATTCTAATCTCATTATGAAGTCACAAGGCAAAAAATAAAATTTTCGTTATACATTTGAAATGGTAAAAATCTGACTATAAACAGGGTGTCCCATCTTTTATGTCGGTATGACAACATACAATGATTTTAAAATTCTTCTAAATTTTCTGCGACATGAGGGTTCTATGTTTCGAAACAACTCGAAAATGCTATGATGCTACAACAACAACAACTACCAGATTTTCCTATGGTCCTCTCATATAAGAAACTTTATTTAATAAAACAGTTGATTTTAATTTTCTTAAAAACTTTTTTATTAACATAATTGTGGTGGTTTACAAATTGTTTACTGATTTTGCAACCTGAAACTATGTTTCAGCCTAGTTATCAACATGACTACATAACAAAATTATTTTTAAAATAACAATGCAAAGTAATTGAAAATTCATTGAAATTACAGGCAAGTTCAAATGAAAACTGCTATTAAAATATAAATGAAAGCTAAAAAATTGGTGTTAACGATAATGGACTACGACGACACCAGATGAAAGTACATTTATTAACTACTGCGCTCGAACAAAATCCACATGATGATGGAATAACTAATAAGAAAAACGTTGACAAAGTGGTGAATATTTTGTAGTTTCTAACAGAAGCTTAACTGCAGCAAGATGCGGGTGTAGGATCCAAGCCAGAGCGTTTTGTGATAGCAAGACGTGTAAATTCTTCAGCGGTAGTTGGATGAATACCAACCGTATTCAATAAGATTTTCATGGTTAGGCCAGATCTGAAAGAAATTAAGAAATTAATATTTAATGACTGGAATGGCCATGGCTTTAGGAAAACTTACTTGAGAGCTGCTGCAAAACCTTGAATTACTTCACCAGCTACGGGTCCTACATAATGAAGACCCAATACTTTCTGATCACCAGCACGTTCGGTTACAGCCTTAACATAACAGTAACGTACACTCTTTTGAGGTACAAAGAATTCGGTAGGTTTATAAAAACCATGGAATACTTCAATTTTATCTTCACCAAACTTCTTAATGGCATCTTCTTCGGACATACCGACGCAGGCATACTCCAAGGGAGAAAATACTGTTGTGGCGACATCAGCATAATCCATAAGTTGTTTCGACTTTCCAAACAAACGACGAGCCAGAAGACGACCAGCATGAATGGCTACAGGAGTTAGTTCGGGACGACCGTGGATAATGTCACCAATAGCATAAATATTACCAATGTTGGTTTGTTCAGCATCATTTACTGGAATTTTGTCGTTTTTAACTTCAACGCCAGCTGCGGCCAAATTGAGATCATCAACCAAACCCTTGCGACCGATGGCCCATAGAACAGTATCGTAAACACCACTGCCCTCCTCTTGGGTTTCAGTATTCAAATACTTAACCAATAGACGACCATCAGCAGTTTTCTCCACTGATTTGGGAATGGTTGTATGCAAGAAGGGAATACCACGTTCAACCATAGAGTCGGCTACAATATTTGCCATTTGTTGATCGAAGCCACGCAAAACAATAGAACGAACCATAACGGTGGCATCATAACCTAAACCTTTAAGGAAACCAGCACATTCCAAACCGATGTCTAAACGCAGAATTAAAAAAAAAAAAAAAAAAAACGAATTAGTGGAAGGAGAAAATTAAAATTCAATGACAGCACTTACAGCCAGCTCCCACAACTAAGGTTTTGCCTGGGGCCTTGTCCAAACTGAAAATATCATCACTGGTAATACCATACTCCACAGCGCCGGGGATATCAGGATAACGAGGACGACCACCGACGGCAACAACAATGTTTTTAGCAGTTATTGAACGTTCAGTATTGTTCTTCATTTTCACTAAAATAGTGTAGGCATCTTTAAAAGACCCTAAACCATTCAAATATTCAACTTTCCTAAATAATTTAGAGAGCAAAAATAAACCATGGCGGGTTAGTTAATGTAATGGCCTTATAGTTTAATCACTGGAACTTACTTGTCACGCAAATCAACACGAGTTACCCAATTTACAGATTTGATGTGATTTTGTACAGCTTGTACCAATCTATTCCAGTCAGGTTTAATGGCTTCTTTATTGGGAATTTCCCAACCATAGGCGGCAGCATCCTAAAATTTATATGTGCGAATATTAAAGAAATGTCCAGTTTATCCAATATGTTTAATATTACGTACATGAACAGCTTCACCCAACAACGATGCTTGATGCATCAATTTCTTGGGTATACATCCCACATTAACACAAGTACCGCCAATGCCCCATTTGGTGCCTAGAGGCGTAGGTGTTACATAATCCAAACAGGCAACTTTGGCACCATTGGCCACTGCTTCTTTGGCACAGGCCAAACCACCGGAACCACCACCGAGAACAATTAAGTCGTAATCATATTCGTCTATAAAATTTGAAGAAGAATTGCAGGGATTAATATTTTTATTTTTTTTTAATTATAAATGTTCTGGTGTTGTTGTGTGAATGTTGTTTATGTTATGAGTTGAATATTGTTGATGTTATGAGATGAATGGTTGTTTGAACTTTTGTTCACTTTTTATTCATTTTACATTTTTATTTTAACACATAAACACACTCAAAATAAACTAATACTGTATAAATGCACCTGTTCAAAAATATTTTTTTTCTTTTTATACATTATTAATTTAATATTTTCTGTTGCATAAAACCATACGATATTCAATTTCTTTTGCCATCGAACTCACTTATTTGACACACAGTTACAAATAACCATATCCGCAACTAGATTTACAATTTCACCGATGATACAGGAAATTGTAAAATAATCACAAAAAAGAAAACGAAAAGAATTCCATTATATTCTGTAGATTTGTTGAGCTTAAAAAAATTTAGTATAGGAACTTTGATGGGCAACAGAACCATTGCCAATGAAATTGGTAATGTCGGTGCGCGTGTTCACTGAAGACACTAATCATCACAATAATTAAAATTATCTTGTTTAGCTTTAAATAGGAAATATTAAAGTGTACCTACTAATAGGGTTTGTGCCCGAAAATATTTAAAGAATATTTTAATTTAAATTATTTCATTTCGTTTAATCATGTTAGCCTTGCAAAATATGATACAATATGTTTTTCATATATTAACAATATTTAATAAGTAGTAGTTAGTTGTTACGCGCCTAAGGCTTCCGTTGAGACATTGTAAAATTACTTTTTAAAGAAAAGGCACTTTTTATACGCTCCACACCACTGTGCAGAGGATATATATAGGTTTGTTATCTCGTTTGTAACGCATCGAATAATGTATTTGCGACCCCATAAAGTATCTATAATATTAATAGGCTAGGCGATTTTATGTTACCGATGTTTTGTTCTACCGTTTTATTCCGATTTTGACCAAACGTATATTATTTGAAAGGTATTTCTTTTTAGCTGTTCACCAGATTTACAGATTTTTAAATTTTTTCCTTTATTTTGAGTAACTTGCATTTGAAGTTGCTACTAACACATAGATAAAATTATACATATGCTATGTGTGTGTTTATTAAATTTGTTAATGTGTTTGTTAATGAGTTTGTTATCTTCATTCACAATAATAATAAACAAAAAAAAGTGTTGGTTTGTGAATTGGCTAAGTTGAAAAATATAGTTGCCTAGAAATTGCACTCGAATTTGAGCGCTGGAATCTGCTAGTATACATATATATGTATATATTCTTGATCCTATTTAGCGATGTCCGTCTGTCTATTGAAATCACACCCTTTTTCCTGGGTAAAGTTATGATAATACTCTTTGTTATTATTTCGAGCGGGTTGCTATTGAAAATGGGGTAAAGTAATAAGTCCAGATATAATGTAAACGTAAAACCCATGTGAAGCGTATCGAAGATTTGACACAGCCGAATTCAACACTTGTTTTAACTATTTTTCACTACAAGCCAAGTTTTCGAGCTCTATGCGATGTCATGTTCCCCGCACGTTTAATTTTCGATATATAAATAATTTTATGTTTCCCGCCAAAATTTGATGTTTTTCGACCCTAAAAATAGTTACCGCCCAATTGATATGCAATGTTAAGTTTAGCTAGGGTTAAAATGTCAACGATTTTCCGCTTAGTTTTCGAGATGTAAACGATTTTATGTTCCCCGCTAAAATTTTACGTTTTCTGGCAACCCTAGACTGTTTTTAACATGCAAAATTTCTACCATTTTTTTTTTTTTTTTTTTTTTTTTTTTTTTTTTTATTAATCAACACTCAGGGGATGCCCCCTACAGATGCAGTGCATTGTGTTGATCTCAGGAAAGATATAGGAAGGAGGAAAGAGTGTGTTCATTTTTTTTTTCAGCGACAGACCAAAGCCTCTGGTGGGAATCGAACCCACGACCCCCCGCATGGTAGGCGAGCACGCTACCTACTCACCTACCGGGGCGCTTTTTCGTTTTTTGGGCTACGACTTATTATTAGACGTATGAGTGCTAATTAATCATAAGTATACGTACAGTGTTACAAAATCAACAGTTCAGTAAATCAGTAATGAGCGTAATTATGATCATTTTACTTTAAAATGTAATGTGAAGGAAAATAATGTGGAAAATTATTAGAAATTTTAATATAAATCCAAAATGGGCTTATAAAATATAATCGCTTAAGGCCAGTTTATACTATCACACTTTGTAATACGACCTATCAAGAAGTCGAGTATTATGAAAAAGTCATATCATGTAAAAAGCTTATGTTATGGATTTGACAGTCCGTAGGATTTTATTTTAAAAGTCCGATGGTTTTAGGAACATTTCCAAAAACTTGCCATTTTCATCGGACCAGAGTTGTTTTCTTTTTTTTTTTTTTTTTTTGGTAATATTAAAAAAAAAAAAGGTAAACAAAAACAAAGAAAGTGGAAATAAAATATAAATTTCATAATAAAGTTGCTTGTTATTCTAAACAGATGTTTTCATATGACTTGAGATGATGGTGCAAATGGCCTAAGTATGCAGAAATAATGTCGGTACGACTTTATGACAGTCCGATGAATTTGATCGTATTTTTATTTCGAAAAATCATACGACTGAGTGGTGTCGTGTAAGGCAAAAGTTTCGAGGTAAACGGTTTCCTGAACTGTTAAAAATTATTAAGAGAAGTCTGGGAATTACCAAAAAAAAAAAAAAAAAAAGGGCTCAACTGACTCTTAACAATTTTCAAGAAAAATCCGTATATTTTGCGAAGAAAACCAGCTCAAAAACAATCAACAGTCTTTTGTAAGAAACGTGAAAAGGAGACAGGACTTAAATCGTAAAAAGTACAGAAGGTCCCGGATCGAAACTATAAGTATATCGAGGCAAAATAGCGTGCTAAAAAACTTATTGATATCTTGAAAAATAACCTCAAAGAAAGTGCATTAAAAATTGATCTAGCAGAGAATTACTACTTTCAGCAAGACAACGACCCCAAACATACCGCCCACAATATGAAAATGTGGCTACTTTTTAACACACCCCATATGCTTGTAACACCTCCACAAGGTCCAAATATCAACCCAATTGAGCATTTATAGGATGTATTAGAAAAATAATCAGAAAACATGAAATAAGTGGTAAATCCCAGCGCAAGCAAATTCTCGGGCAATTCCATAAAAATGTCAACTTTTATGAAAAAAAATATTTTTTCATTCATATGAAGTAATTTTAAAAATATATTAAAATACGTTCATAATGTTACATAATGTAATTCCTTACAAGCATTCTAAATAATAAAATAAATATAAAATTTATTTTACTCAATTTTCTTTTAATACATGTTTAAGAAACTTTAGTCATTCCGTCACAGTCATTCCGTCACGTCAAATGACAGTTAATAAATTCGATACTATTACAGGCCAGTTGCTCTAAATTATAATTTTATATTGCTTATATATCATATGTAAAATATGCATTAGTTTAAAATCAGACTTGCTTCTTAATTTACAAAAGTTCCCAGGTTTTAATACCAGGACATAGTCATGGTAGCAAAAATGTCATTCCGTCACACAATGAGAAATTACTCAAAAAGAAAAGAATAAAATAGTGTAAAAATTGTTTCTGAATTTTTTTTAAATCTCTTAATCATTAGCAATCATTTTCAAACTGAAGAATGAATTTTCAATTCAAAATAGCTTTGTAGAATAGCCTTAACTTCAATTCTACAGGCACAGTCATTCCGTCACGTCAAATGACAGTTAATAAATTCGATACTATTACAGGCCAGTTGCTCTAAATTATAATTTTATATTGCTTATATTATATGTAAAATATGCATTAGTTTAAAATCTGACTTTCTTCTTAATTTACAAAAGTTCCCACGTTTTAATACCAGGACATAGTCATGGTAGCAAAAATGTCATTCCATCACACAATGAGAAATTACTCAAAAATAAAAGAATAAAATAGTGTAAAAATTGTTTCTGAATTTTTTTTAAATCTCTTAATCATTAGCAATCATTTTCAAACTGAAGAATGAATTTTCAATTCAAAATAGCTTTGTAGAATAGCCTTAACTTCAATTCTACAGCTCAAAATGTCATTCCGTCACATATGGAATTGCCATCTCATGAAGAGTGGTATAACATACATAAGTTCTGAAACTACCAAAAATTTGGTAAATTCGATGAACAAAAGATTCAAAGCTATTTTAGATATGAATATTTTTCATACATTTTTTTCTAATGTTAATAATAATTTAAAATTTTTCTTTCGGCTATGTTCCTAATTTATCGTACCCATATTATGATCTAGTGACAGTAATTAGTGAATTATTACTGTTTTAAACACTGAAGTTACTTGTGTTTTGTTGAAATTGAATGAATATATTTCAGTTATAGTATTTAAGTGTTTTTATTATTTTCAATATGAAATTAAAGAAAATAAAAAAAAAATTGAAGAAAATAAAAAAAATAATTAACTACATTGACCTTCATTTTGCGAGCCACTGCATATATATTTTCTTTAATTACTCACACCGAGTTCGTAATTTAAAAAAATAACCTTATTTGTCTCTCCTGAAAACTTTAATTTTATCAGAAAACCACAGAATTTTTTATGTCATTACTATGGCTTAAAATTTTTTTTTTTTAGTTATGAATCATTTTTAGTAGACAGAGCAAAAAAAAACCTAATAAGTTTATAATAATAATTTTAAAATTTGTAGGTAGATGATCTTATGAATCAATTAAGAGCCGAGCTCATACAATCGGGTTAAATTATACATATCCGATCCATACACAATCATTACAATCTCAATGTCATTTTTGGCATATCATATTTTATTAAGTATGTTTTTTTTTTTATTAAATTAACTTTTCTTTAAGAATTTGTAGAAATTAATTTGTAAATTTTTGTAGAAAAAACCTTGTCATGTCCATTTGAGATATAGATTTCTTACTAGAATTCAACTCATTTCAATACACAACTATTTTTTTTTTTAATACAGCACTTAATCAACACACTCTATTATAAAACTGATAAAATGTAATACGCACATTAGTTTAGTTGTATACACACCACACATAACTAACATTCAGTGAGTAGATGATTGCGATACACATTCATAGTATTTAAAATAAATCAACCAAGGAATAAATACCTAATCCTTTTGGTGCTGGACACCACAAACGAGAAAATATAGCACCCATTATTTTATTTGTAAAATGCTTAGAGATTTATTTAATTATGTTTTATAAACCACAACACTGTCATCGACAAGAAATGACAGAACACTCAACTGCAATTTTCACAATACTACAATAGACGGCAGTTGTGAGTGAGTGAACGAACAATCAATTTTATTTGCTAAAAAGCACAGAAGATGAAATCATCGTCATGTATATTTTTATTAGTAGTACTATTTTGTTTTAGTATTGCTATCCATGCATCAGTAGTGTGAAATTTCGATAGCGTTTTATAACCTACATATATAAAAAAGTTGTTTTTGATAGAATTATCTTAATGTGTAGCAAATTTCTCTTGCGAATGTGTTTTAAAAATAAAATAAAAAATACTATTTTGACCGTTGTTTAAGACTTGTCCATTTGAATTATAGAACTTATTCGAAAGAAGTTACCAGTAATGACCAACAAAAGCTAAACATTTGAACACTGGAAGCTTTTACTCTTTAAAAAGTTTCTATCAAGCTTGTATTAAAACTAGTTTTGAACATGTGAATCATGATTTGTTTATAATTTGATATGAGAGCTTTAATAAAACAAGTTGTTAGAAGAATTTAGCAGAGAAACACATATTTATTAATGCATACACGTACGTACACTTTCTTAATAAAGGTTGAAATTACAAAAATTGAAACACTTTATTAAAAAAAAAAATAAAATAAAAAATTATCAAAGTAACTTTTAATTTTTCTTTTTTATTTTGGAAAGATATATCTACAGTGGTTAAAAGCAAAACTCGTACACCATTTGCTTTCTAAACCACCTAATTTCAATATACCTACAAGTAAAATATATATTGTAAATTAGTAATTACACTGTGGAACATTTTTGGGGTCATTGTCGGGAGGTGAGAAATTTGAAGTCAGGGTGAAATAACTAGGACAGTATAGTAAAACCTAGAAAGGGTTTGGCGTTCTCAGGCAAAACTTTTTTTTACATCCTTTTATATTTTTCCTTATCTCGATGTTTGCTTAGTTTTTCAGGTTTAAACATTCAATTTAAAGCAAAAAATTGAAGTGTGAAGCTTGAAAGCGTTTTACTGCATAAGACCAATGAAAAAACTCCGGCTCCAATCGCGTATTGTACAGAAATAAAGGAAACATATGATGCACTATGAATTTAACAAATAAGAAAATTATAGTCGGTCTATACCGACTAAACGATACCCTATACCATGTGTTTAGAGAAAGGGTCTTAGGTTCAACTAATTAGATATAAAAAATAATCACAAACTAATTTGATTAGCTTATTGTTATTAAATTTTTTAAATTCGGATTCTTTATTTATATGGCGTCTAGGTTCGAAAAATTGTTCGATCCTGATCATATTTGGTCAAGTCACTTGTTTTTTGCAAAAACATATATAAACCAAATTTGAGAAAAATCTTTGCATTATATTTATTTTTTTATAGATTTAAGTTAAGACCGAAAAGCAGCTTTATATGGGGGCTATAACCAAGAATTGCCCTACAGGGTTTATTTTTGGGCTACTGATTAATAAGTGTAATAAACATAAACCAAAGTTTTCCGATATCTTTACTATAATTCGGATCTTATGGCAATTTATAAGTCGATCTTGTAGGATTCATTTGTATGGGGACTAGGTGTGAACATGCACCGATTTTCACCAATTTCAATGGTGTTCGTCCTATGTTTTATCGGCCATACTTATATACTAAAATTCATCAAAATACAGTTGTGTGATATGAAATAGTCACCTACTCTTCAAATGTGTCAGCTTTTTTTAAAAAAAGTTGGGTTCGAAAACAATAGGTTCGAGATTTTATGTTCGCCTGTGGATTCGCCGGACTTAAATTCTATTGAGAACTTATTGCGAGAAGATAAAATGGATATTAAAGGCAAGAATTCATATAATAAGAATTAGCTATGGGCATTGGTTGAAGCTGCTTGGACGGAAGCTGGTGGATTCAATGCAAAGTCGTTACTTCGCTGTTATTAAAAATGATGGTTATTCTACTAAGTACTAAGGTAAACTAAGTGATAACCAACACATATATTTAATATACCCTCCTCACCTCAGTGGCAGAGGGTATATATAGGTTTATCATTCCGTTTGTAACGCATCGTAAAAAATTCCTGAGGCCCCAAAAAAATATATTTTCTTATTCCTTATAACAAGGGAAGTTGATTTACCGATGTCCGTCTGTCCGTCTGTCCTTCTGTCTGTGGAAATCACGATCACGCCGTCAATATCTAAGCTAGATCGTTTATTAACATCACAAAGGAGTTGCTATTTAAAATCGTCAAAATCGGTCAAAGGGTTCACGAGCTATGAATGAAACTTTGAAAAAACTCTTGAAAAAATAAAATTTTTCAGTGTGTTTGTTGTTTTTCTTAAGATATGTTGTATTTGTTGTAGTTCTTCGTATTGTTGAAGTCATTACAGTTGTGTGTATATTAATACTGCACGAGTCACATTGGCCTAAGCAAGTTTTACCACATATTTTTTTATCATTAAGATTAAATATTAAAAATTAATAAATATGAAAAGTGGAAAATGAAAAATGGAAAATGGAAATTGAAAATTGAAAATGAAAATCGAAAATTGAAAAACTAAAGATGAAAAATGGAAAATGAAAAATTAAAAATTAAAATTGGATAATGAGAAATGGAAAACAAGTAACAAAATTATAGTCGGTCTAGACCGATTATAGGATACCCTATACCATGCGTTTAGAGACCCTACCCCATAGGCCCAACTAACTGGACATAGAAAATAAGCATAAACCAAATTTGAGTGGGATTTTTATAAATTTTTTTCTCTGCTGATATGAAAAAGTTCATATCGGATGCAATATCTATATGGGGACTAGGCCCAAAAATGGACCGATCCTGACCATGTTTGGTAAGGTCGCTTGTATTTTGCAAAAATATATAAAAACAAAATTTGAGAAGAATCAGTGCAATATTTTTGTCTTTTGATAGATTTAAGTGAAGATCGGGAAGCAGCTCTATATGGGGCCTATGACTAAGAGTTGTCCCATAGGGATCATTTTTGGACTACTGATTAATGGATGTAATAAACACACACAAACCCAATTTGACTAAGATTTATATGATAATTTGGATCTTATGGCAATTTAAGTCGATTTCATAGGGGTCATTTGTATGGGGGCTAGGTCTGAACATGGACCGATTCTCATCAATTTCAATAGCGTTCATCCCATGGCCGATAAAAGCTTATATACCAAATTTTATCAAAATATATTCATATTTGCTACCTGCAGTTTGATTACAAGCTTTACATGGACACACAGACGGACGGACGGACGGACGGACATCGTTAAATCGAATCAGATAGTGATTCTGATTCGATCAGCACAATTAAAGATGGGTCTAGATCAAATATTTTTGATAGTTACAAACAGCAGCACAAAGTCATTATACCCAAACCACATAGTGGTATAGGGTATAATGAAAAATGGAAAATGGAAAATGAAAAATGAAAAATGGAAAATGAAAAATGCAAAATGGAAAACGAAAATTAAAAATGAAAAATGGAAAATGGAATATGGAAAAATGAAAAATTAAAAATGGAAAATAAAAAACTAAAAATGAAAAATGAAAATTGAAAAATGGAAAATGAAAAATGATAAATGGAAAATGAAATATGAAAAATGGAAAGTGAAAAATGGAAAATGAAAAATGGAAAATGAAAAATTAAAATTTAAAAATGGAAAATGAAAGATGAAAAATGGAAAATGGAAAATGAAAAATTAAAAATGGAAAATGAAAAATTTTAAATTAAAAATGGCAAATGGAAAATGAAAAATTAATAAATTAAAAATGAAAAATCGAAGTGGAATATGGAAAATGAAAAATGAAAAATGGAAAATGAAAAATTAAAAATGGAAAATGAAAAATTAAAAATGGAAAATTGAAAATGAAAAATCGAAAATGAAAAATGAAAAGTGGAAAATGAAAAATGGAAAATGAGAAATTAAAAATTAAAAACTAAAAATGAAAAACGAAAGATGAAAATTGAAAAGTGAAAAATAGCAAATGATAAATTAAAAATGAAAATTGAAAATGAAAAAGGTGGAGGGTATCAAAGATTCGGTCCAGCCGAATTTAACACTCTTACTTGTTTTTATTTTATTTCAGGTTACTAAATTTGATGGATTTTTTTTGTTCATAGGCAAAACATGACAATTTGAAGTATATTTATGTACATATGTTTTTTTTTTTTTTTAAGTTTTGAAATTCCACATTGATATTCAAATACGTTAAGTTTATACCGAAATTGAGTAAAAATAACTTAAAGTTGCACAAAAAATAAAATGTTTATAATTTTATTTTATTTGAAATTTGAGATTAGATGTGGGTGGCACTATTTCATATCACACAACTGTATATTCATATTTACGACCTTTAGTTTCATTACAAGGTTTACATGTAAACACAGACGACATCGCTAAATCGAATCAGAAAATGATTGATGGGTCTTGGTCAAATATTGTTGGTAGTTATAAACATCAGCACAAACTCATTATAACCTGACCACAAAGTGGTATGGAATTCCATATAGCTTTCAACCACAATTGTCCGATGATACTAATACTAATATGTGAATATCTATAAAATTAAGAGGCTAGGCGATTTTTTGTTACCGATTTTTTGTTCTACCGTTTTATCCCGCTTTTGACTAAACGTATATTATTTGAAAGGTATTTCTTTTTACCTGTTCATCAGATTTACAGATTTTTTAATTTTTACCTTTATTTTGAGTAAATTGCATTTAAAGTTGCTACTAACACATACATACATAAAATTATACGTATGCTGTGTGTTTATTAAATTTGTTAATGGGTTTGTTAATGAGTTTGTTATCTTCATTCACAATTATAATAAACCAAAAAAGTGTTGGTTTTTGAATTGGCTAAGTTGAGAAATAAAATTGTCTAGAAATTGCACTCGAATTTCGAGCGCTGGAATCTGCTAGTTAATACTAATACTAAATATTACAGAGTATAGCATATTTTGTTCATAATTCAAAAGTCATTACTAAAGTCTAAAAAATAAAATTATACCACTATGGCCCCACAGCAAAAAAAAAAAGGAAGGATAACAAATAAATCACTCAACCAAAAAAAAAAAAAACAAAAAAAAAAACAAACAAAAAAAAAAATCACAGAAAAACAAAAAGTCCTTGTTAGCGAAAAAACTGTTGACCACAAATAGTTGTCTTTAAATTAATTCCATTAATTTACGCACTAATTAGGTGTAATATGGATTCACAAATATATGATAAAATTGATAGGATAAAACGCTTTTAGAATCTGCAAAAATTCTCACATGGCTCGGTAGGTAGCTTATTCCAAAGAATTATAATCTGGATATTTATTCTCATTCTCGAAAAACTGAAGGTATTACTGGCGAGGAATCAATAATAAGTCTATAAAAGAACCATAACAATCTGAACTCTTAACTCTTGGAATGAACAACCCAAAAATTGACAACAATCGTACATTAAAAACAAAACGAACAATCAGATTGAGTAGTTTCTCAAATATAGAAAAAACAAGTAAGAAAATTATAGTCGGTCTAGACCGACTATATGATACCCTATACCATGGTTTAGAGACCCTATCTTTCGGTCCAACTACTTCGATATAGAAAATAAGCATAAACCAAATTTGAGTGGGATTTTTATTAATTTTTTTGGCTGCAGGTATGAAAAAGTTCATATCGGATGCTATATCTATAAAGGGACTAGGTCCAAAAATGGACCGATCCTGATCATGTTTGGTAAAGTCTCTTGTATTTTGCAAAAATATGTACAAACAAAATTTGAGAATAATCAGTGCAATATTTTTGTTTTTTAATAGATTTAAGTGAAGATCGGGAAGCAGCTCTATATGGGGTCAAAGGGACCATTTTTGGACTACTCATTAGTGGATGTAATGAACGCATACAAACCCAATTTGAGTAAGATCTATATGACAATTTGTATCTTAATGCAATTTATGTCGATTTCATATGGGTAATTTGTATGGGGGCTAGGTCTGAACATGGACCGATTCTCACCAATTTCAATAGCGTTCATCCCATGGCCGATAAAAGCTTATATACCAAATTTCATCAAAATATAGTCATATTTGCGACCTGCAGTTTGATTACAAGCTTTACATGGACACACAGACGGACGGACGGACGGACGGACGGACGGACGGACGGACGGACGGACGGACGGACATTGTTAAATCAACTCAGAAAGTGATTCTGATTCGATCGGTATAATTAAAGATGGGTCTAGGTCAAATATTTTTGGTTGTTACAAACAGCAGCACAAAGTCATTATACCCAAACCACATAGTGGTATAGGGTATAAAAATGTAGAAATAGTACCAGATGTTATCTCAATTTAATAACACAATTGTGATTTTAGGAGCGCCAAATCCACATTTCTCTTAATATGAAGAGGTATATAAACATCTACATTAAATTACGTATAGTAGAAATAATCTTCGGTGTGAGTACATTTGTTTTTCTAAAAACCGAGTTTTCCATCAATTATGACTTCCAGCCACCTTAGAATATCAACGAAATAAAGTACAATAACATTAATAAGAATATTGAAATCAGTGTTTGAGTGTTTACAACAATCATACACTTGGTCTTTGCCAAATTAATATCAAAGTTAGTTGACATCTATGTTGATACGTTCCTTAGACTGAAATTCGTTAGAGCTTCAAGAACATCTAATAATTGTCCATCGTAGTTGAAAAGTAATTGGATATCATCCGCAAAAATAAAGGGTCTACATCCTTGTGTGTCCATAAGAACTTTATTATAATCATTCAAGTATAACACAAAAGAGGACCAATAACTGAACCCTGCGCACACCACTTGTAACCCTGAGGACATCTCTCACTCTGACTCCAAGCTCAACAAATTGTGAACGACTATTTAAATAGGAAAACATAAATCTACAAACTGGTATCGAAAATTTAAATTTACCACGAAATTTATCAATAAGCCTACAATAATCAATACAGTCAAACGCTCTGGACAGATCAAGAGAAACTAAAATATTAACTCTACTCTCACTTAAATTCTTTCTAATGGAATCCGACATTTCAACTAAAAGAGATGCAGTGTAAGCACACTGACTGTCAAAAGATTAGTCCAACATGATTTTTTAAATTGAATATATTAATGAAAAATATTTATTTAAACTTTAGCTACAATGAGACATCATCTATGGTTCTTGAGATATAGCTGAAAAAATAAATATAAAAGGTCATAAAAAAAGTTGGCCTGAGAACGCCAAACCCTTTGGAGGTTTTACAATACAGGCCTAGTACTTGCACCCAGACTTGGAATTTCTCACTCGCTTCAACTCTCGTTCAACACTACATTTATCAAGACACCTCTAGAGAATCCAGGGTTAATGTCGGGACTTTGGGTAGATATATTTATAACATGTGGACAGTTATTCAACAGCCACAATTTCACATTATTTGCCTTATACATGGGATCGTTGTCTAGTAGAAGTGAATCCAGCTTTTCCTTGGATATGAGCAAATTGGTTTTTAAATTTTCTTTATATACTCTCTGATCCATTATTTTTTTATGAAATTAAGAGTTTAGGGTCCAGAGCTGCCGGTAAAGACACCCCTAAACCATTACCAATGAAATTTAATTGATGTGAATAACAATTAAATGGTTGGCCATTAATTTAATCAAAGTCAATGGTTTTTAATAAATTAATTAAATTTTAATAATCACTAGTAATGCCTTAATTGAAAATAATAACTTGTTTTCTAAAACATGATTTTCGATTGTCCAGAGTTGTCTAGCGTATTATAGAATTGCTTCAAAAAGGGGGTTAATATAGGTTGTTTTGTTTTTATTTCATTTTGCCTGTTTTGAAAATAATACATTGAACGTTTATAAGAAAAATATTTTGTAAACAAATTATTTTTTCCTCAATTGCTTATAATATTTTTTATGAATTTGTTCTATTTCACTACAATTGGTTGAAACAATGCCAATAAAAAAAATAATTACCATTAAATGATAATGAAATTTCTTGGCATTGTTCTAATGCTATAAAAATTTCAATGCCAATAAAAGTTTAAAAGTATGAACAGTGTTGTATTGATTCAATATTTTTGACATAGTAAAATCAATTAATTAATAATAATAGAAACATATTTTCAGAAGCTCCGGTAGAGTAGAAAATGCTTTCAAAACACCGACAACAAAAGTTTTTATATATGTATAATAGTTCAAATTTTAAATAAGTAAGTAGCCATAAATACATTCATGTATCCATCCAAACTCTTTTATTTTACGAAAAAGAAAAGTTAGTGGGTTCATAAATATTTTAGAACAATTTAACAATTGTTGTACCATTAGTGCTACAACAATATAAAGCCATAATATATGAATAAACAAGTACTCCCAAAAAAAATTTTATATATCAGACGATTATTAATAACTAGCAGTTCTCAGCCCTCGAAATACGAGTGCAAATTCTGGGATTTTTTTTTTTTCATTTAAAAAATTATTTTCGTTATTGGTTATTGTCGAAATTTATTATCGTCGTTATTGTCGTTATTGGTTTATGTCAAAAATTATTTTTGTCGTTATTGGTTTATGTCCAAAATTATTTTTAAATTCAACACATGGATTTTTGAAAACACATTTACAAATTTAATAAACACATTGTATAATTTTTATATGTATGTGTTAGTAGCATCTTTAAATGCATTTTGTCCTAAAAAAAATTTAAATATCTGTAAATCTGGTGGACAGCTAAAAAGAAATACCTTTCAAATGAGAAATGTTTGGTCAAAGTCGGGGTAAAACTGACAAACTTACATCGGTTACAAAAAATCGCCTTGCCTCTTAATATTATAGATTTAATAATCAATATTGTTATTATTTTCGGATTGATTGTTAAATAATTGTATGATTATTAAAATATTTTTTTATTGTTAAAAAATTGTTGAATTGATAATTTAAAAAATTTCGCAATAGTTTAAAGTTCAAAAACAAAACTTCCAAATGATAATTTTTAGAATTTTCATGTGGAATCAACTTTTAAAAATTTTGAAACAAAAGTATAATCTGAAGAATGAGAAGGTGACACGCATTGTGGCAATTTTTATCGTGGTCAAAGACATGGCTTTTGAAGTCATAACCATTTAACAATATTAAAAACAAATTTCTCAAGTATTTGCTATGAACTATTTAAAAAAGAGAAAATATTTTTTGTCGAGTAATTTATCAACAATCGAAATCGAAAACTACAAAATAGACATATTTCTTCTAATATAATCTAATCATTTATTTAAAACGCAAGTTGAAATAATGCTAAATGAAATGTAATAATACCACGATGGTGTAAAATTAAACCGAAAAAATTACTCGAAAGCATTTGAAATTTTATACGATTAAATATAAAAAATTTTACTTAAAGCACTTTAATGAAGAAACAAAAATTCGGGCCCAAAAATTCATATTCGAAATACGAGTGCAAATTCTGGGATTTTTTTTTCATTTAATAAATTATTTTCGTAATTGGTTATTTGTCGAAATTTATTTTCGTCGTTATTGTTTATGTATTGGTTTATGTACAAAATATTTTTGTCGTTATTGGTTTATGTCCAAAATTATTTTTAAATTCAACACAGGGCTTTTTGAAAACACATTAACAAATTTAATAAACACATTGCATAATTTTATGTATGTATGTGTTGGTAGCATCTTTAAATGCATTCTATCCTAAGAAAAATTTAAAAATCTGTAAATCTGGTGGACAGCTAAAAAGAAATACCTTTCAAATGAGGTATGTTTGGTCAAAGTCGGGGAAAAACTGACAAACTTACATCAGTCACAAGAAATTGCCTTGCCTCTTAATATAATAGATTTAATAATCAATATTGTTATTATTTTCGTATTGATTGTTAAATAATTGTATGATTATTAAAATATTTTTTATTGTTAAAAGATTGTTGAATTGATAATTTAAAAATTTCGCAATAGTTTAAAGTTCAAAAACAAAACTTCCAAATGATAATTTTTAGAATTTTCAAGTTTAATTAACTTTTAAAAATTTTGAAACAAAAGTATAATCTGAAGAATGAGAAGGTGACACATATGTACGTATTGTGGCAAAATTTTATCGTGGTCAAAGACATGGCTTTTGAAGTCATAACCATTTAACAATATTAAAAACAAATTTCTCAAGTATTTGCTATGAACTATTTAAAAAAGAGAAAATATTTTTTGTCGAGTAATTTATCAACAATCGAAATCGAAAACTACAAAATAGACATATTTCTTCTAATATAATCTAATCATTTATTTAAAACGCAAGTTGAAATAATGCTAAATGAAATGTAATAATACCACGATGGTGTAAAATTAAACCGAAAAAATTACTCGAAAGCATTTGAAATTTTATACGATTAAATATAAAAAATTTTACTTAAAGCACTTTAATGAAGAAACAAAAATTCGGGTCCAAAAATTCATATTCGGGTATATAGGCTGTGAGCGATGGGCGTGGCCGATTTCCATGAAACTCTTTAGATATCTGCCAATCTTAATGACTTTTGGTAAAGAAATAAAAATTTGGGGCGAAAAAATCTTTTCGGGTTAAATGATCAGGGGGCGATGGGCGTGGCCGATTTCCATGAAACTCTCCAGATATCTCAAATTGATAACACTGATGACTTGTGCCAAGTTTTATGACTTTTGGTAAGGAAATAAAAATTTTAGGCGAAAAATCTTTTCGGGGTATATGGCGAGGGGCGTGGTCAATTTTTATGAAACACTAAATTTTTCTTAATTGAGTCCTTATTCTTTTTGCCAAGAAATGTATGAAGCAATCCCACTGTGCCACGTGCATTTGTGTAGGGAAAACCGAAAGTACGAAATAAAACCGTGGCTACCATTTGGTTTTCATCTAAGAGTAGCAAAGACTTAACAAGTAAAATAAAAACGGAACGTCAAAGGAAAATTTTTAAAACGAATGTTTTTTTTTATATCGTACTCTGTGATCGAAGGGTGAATCATATTGATATTGGTTCATATCTAGATCTAGTCCCAATTAAAACGTACCAATTATTACCAACAATTATTGTTAATTTTATTAAATTCGACTGTTAATCTAATCTTATTACCAATAACAATTGAAGAATCCAAAATAGCAAGTAATTGTTAATTTTGAAAAATTATGTTTTAATTTTCGACGTCAAATTTACGTCAAAGTTACTTCAAAAAGCGTTTTCGAAAAATAACAACTGCAAACGTTGTTTCCGATAATGATTTAACACTTGCTGATGAACGTATATTTACAAATATGATGTTTAGAATTAACAATTATTTGCGACACTGTACGAGGTTATGAAGGAAAAACACAGTAGTTTCATGGCCGCCCATTAAAGTAATTTTATATAGAAACAATAACTACAATTTGTTTAATATAATCAATCACTGATTCCGGAAACCGGTTTGATTAAAATATTCACAGAGAAGTTATGATTTATAGAAAATGCCGCACAAAATTGGAAATAAAAAAAAAATACATAACAACATTTGCAAACTATTTTTAAAAAGGCATTTAAACAGAGTATTACGAGGTTTAAGGAAAAAAATAATTAATTATTTATTAACCTGGAATTATGGTTCTATGATCGTCTGATGAAGATGAATCTTCGTCATGAGAGATGCTTCCAACATTTTGGAAATGGATTCCACTACGTAAATATGCCAAGTTTTAACAAGGGTATCATTTAGAAAGTTTGTTTACAGGTTTATAGCAAATTTTCGACTGCAATGAGGCGTTTATGGAATTGCTGTCTACTACAGATGAACTGCTGCGGCGATGCACACAAGGCAGATCAATCTCATGAAATTAAAATAATATACAACTTATATTTTCAATAAGATTTACAAACTGCCATCCAACATCGAAAGCAAAATTGTGTTCAATTGAAAATTCGTTGTATAACGAAGTTCTCGACCGTGCTGCCAGCTCATATACGAATTTGACATTCGATAGTCGATGTTCGATAGCCAGCGAAAATCGAATATAGAATGCAACTCATAATAAGGGCCTAAGTGTTTGTTTTTACATATATATATATTTCTTATTTAATTTTTTAATTTTTAGGTATGGAATTAATGTTTTTAATAAGGGCCTAAGTGTTTGTTTTTACATATATATATATATTTCTTATTTAATTTTTTAATTTTTAGGTATGGAATTAATGGTTTTAAATAATACTAGTATAGCCCAGCACTCGAAATTCGATTGCAAATTCTAGGAAATATTTTTTCATTCAATTTTTGTCTTTCAATGTTTTTTAATCTATATACATATATAAAAAATTTATGAATATTTAAATGAGCCTAAAGGATATGTTAATCAATTTTAGCAATTCACACTTCAACATAGAGCGTCTGATATACAATTTGAATCATTCGCATTAACAGGGTGTAACGAATTTTTAGAAATATTTTATTTTATTTAATTTAATATATTTTTAAGACAGATTAAACATAAATTTTATCATTCTCAGTTTCTCCTCCATATGAACTATAACTATGCCAATTTTCACACTCCTCAGTGCCCGCATATTGCTTAAAAAGGGAACTAAAAATTTACCTTCACGTATTAATATATAGATCACATAACAAATAGAAACACAAAACAAAAAAAAACAAATTTTTAATGTTAGATATTTTTTAAAGCATAAAATTAATTTAAAGAAATAAAAATTTGTTGCTTACGTTTAAAAAATATGGGTCTCCTTTTCTTGTTTGGTATGTTTATTTTTCAATTTTTCATATTCAGCCCAATTACGAATATTCTCAAGGAATTTCTTTCTCGCGGAAAATGCTTTTCTCGAGAATAAAAATCCTCCAATTATAAATTCGAAGCCAGTTGTTTAGCTTATTAACAATTAATTTTCTATTTATAACCCTATACCACTATGTAGTCAGGGTATAATGATTTTCTGCTGATGTTTGTAACTACTAAAAATATTTCACCTAAACCCTTTTATTATACCGATCTACTCAGAATCACTTTCTGAGTCGATTTAGCGATGTCCGTCCGTCCGTCTGTGTGTCCATGCAAGCCTTGTAATCAAACTACAGGTCTCAAATGAGAACATATTTTGATGAAATTTGGTATGTAAGCTTCTATCAGCCATAGCATGAATTGGCTTCCATTAAAGGTACCAAAAATTGTAGTTGGGCTTTATTCAACAACAACAATACGAAGAATTACAACATATACAACATATTTTAAGAAAAACAACAAACACACTGAAAAATTTTATTTTTTCAAGAGTTTTTTCAAAGTTTCATTCATAGCTCGTGAACCCTTTGATCGATTTTAACGATTTTAAATAGCAACTCCTTTGGGATGTTAGTAAACGATTTTATACAAAAACGAGCGATGTAGCTTAGATATTGACGGCGTGATCGTGATTTCCACAGACAGACGGACAGACGGTCATCGGTAAATCAACTTCCCTTGTTATAATGATCAAGAAAATATATGGTTTTGGGGTCTCCGGAATTTATTTCGATGCATTACAAACGGAATGACAAACCTATATATATCCTCTACCACTGAGATGTGGAGAGTATAAAAATTATAAAACAAAATGTTATAATTGCACAATACAAACTTCGTAGGAAAAAATGATTATGAAAAAACACATGTCAATAAATCTCGGTAAGTCGTAGCGAAACATGACAAGCATATTAGTTATTAAAATTTTTAGATTATTTCAATATAACAACTTCGGAAAAATTCGAGTTGTTATGCCCGGAATTAAAAAAAAAACACCTGCAACTGGTATCAAACAAACCAGCTTTTGGTGGAAATAAAAAGAAGATTGACACTATACCATATGGTCAGACATAACAACCAATCTCAATAGTATTCGACCTACTCGGAAAAATACCATCGAATGAAAAACGTAAGCATTGAGATGATTGTTCAGGTTTGATCAGAAATTAAACTCCGTCATAAATTGTGACTTGGGCCGGCCGTATCAAAACGAATTACTTTCATCGCTGGAAAAAAATGGTTGCTGAAGCCATAAATATAATATTATAATTTCATAATATTGTAAATGTTACAATATAGATGTTCTTTATTAAATAAGTAGTCAATAAATACCATATAAACAAACAAAACATAAGGAGCATCTTTTAGTAGAATACAAATATCTTACATAAAGAATCTGACTCCTTTTCTATAGAAAAGTTACCAGAATCTTATAAATTGGGTAAGAGTAATAGACCATTTTCAATAAACAATACAAAATGTCAAATTGATTCATATTACAAAATCATAAATAATTATTAACAATATTGTTTAAAACAGAGTAAACTTGTTTAGTACAATAGCCCCACACTTGCCATATTTTGAGAGACATCAATAGTTCCTTCTATTATTTTTATTATTTTTTATTTGCCTAACAGTATTTCCTTAAATGGTCGTACGAGGGCAGTTAACAACTCCATGACTTTTTGAATTTTCCATTTAGTTAATTAAAAATCAACACTGCATCTGTCAATTACCATCTGTTAAAACACGACTGTAAAATTTTGAGCAAACCACGTCATTTAGAATTTTTACCAAAATCAAAAAAAGGTGAATTTCGATATAAGAAAATATCACCGAAACCAAGGTAAGGCTCGATAAATACTATGCGAACTCTGCACGATCAACTTCAATGGTTAAGAAGTGATTTACTGAATTCCGTTGTGGTGTTACCAGCACAAGAGACGTTCAACGTTCAGGTCGCTCAAAAGAAATCGTGGAATGATATTGGACGATCGGAAAATGAAAGTTCCTGAGGTGGCTACAGCTATAGACATATATTTTACATGAAAAAGCTATCCGCCGCGATTACTCACACTCGAAGGAGTTTTTGCATCGCTTCATTACCGTGGACGAAACATGGATCCATCACAACACAGCAGAGATCTAGTTACAGTCAAAGCAGGTGAAAGTACACCAAAAAAAGGACAAGGTGGGTCTCTCGGCCGACGAGCTTTTGGCGTTTTTTTTTTTTATCATCGATCATCACCGGTGAACATTATTCACAGCTATTGGACAGATTCGACATTGATTTGAAGCAAAAACGACCGCATATAGCGAAAAAATGCTCTTCCACCATGACAACGCTTCGGCAATCACCTGTATGGTTGCCATAACAAAAGTGCATAAATTGTAATACGAACTCCTACCACATTCCAGAATATTATTCATATTTAGTCCTCTACAACTGTTTCCTATTTCCAAACTTGAAGAAATGACTCGGCGGTAATAGTTTTGTGTCGAATGAAGAGGTCATCACTGAAACAAACACCTATTTTGAGGACCTTGAAAAAAATTGGACTAAATGTATCGAGCTGTAAGGAAACTATGTGGAGAAATAAAACTTTTTGGTCGAAAAAAATATATTTCTTTTTATTAAAAAAAGTCAATGGATTATCAAAACACCCTCGTATATTTATAAACATAGAAAATTTGATGAATCATTATGACGAAACACAATAAAAAAAAAATTTCATTATCTTATAGAATTCCGTCATGAATTAGAGGAACAAGTCAAAATGAAATGCAAATTAAAAGAAAAATTACACAGGTCTACAAATTTAAGACTTTTGCTTCCCCACAGAGATTTAATGGTTGTTACTGGAGCAGGATTATGCGATGAATCCGAAAAATCATGTAGACCTGTGTTTCATAATAGCTTGTAATTAGATATACATACTTATATAATATTGAATAAATATACATTGACTTAAGTCGTCATCAAATAAATGACAAGGCAAATAACGTATATTCAATTTATTAATACAATAAAAAACTAAGTTTGCAATTTATAGATTCTTTTTTCATCAACAACAAATCGACATACCACAATTGAAAATATCCTCTGCTTGTTGTTCATCCTCTTCAGCTCCATTATTTATATCAATTTCTTCATCACTCATTGTACGTTTTACACGTATTTGAAGATAATCAGATTGATAGACAGTACGACGAATATCTTTACGATTTTTGTTAGCTTCTGATGCAGGTAAAAATACAAAATAATTCATATGAACTTTATGCAATTAAAAGTACAAATATATCTACTTTGAAAATGAATAAGAAAATGGCGGCTCTTACTTGTATGAGGAAATACTTGTGACTGTATCAAGTCGAAAAAATATCCTTAAAATCAACTAGTAAATTTCCAAAACAGCATTTGCAAGTCACCTCATTCATGAAGGAAATAATTAATAACATTGCTGAGAAAATGCCTTATGGTACCGCAATTCTCATGTTTTACGCACACCCTCTAACAAGAATATCGAGAAAAATCGATTTTTTTTATATGCTGCTCTATAACGCCCCTAAGATGTTATTTGCTGATGTATTAGTTATAGTAATAATAATAGTTAGTAAAAATAATTAAGATCTAATTTAGGTTTACAAGTATTTACACTTTAGATCCCCCCAAATGATAAATTATGATTAAATTATGATTTTTTTGTTTTACATACTAAAGCACTATGTTTGCCGTCTTGTTGTTTAATAAAAAACTGGTTGTTAAGTGAATGAGTTGTGATTGCAATGTTTTGACATTGTCAAAATCGCCATAGCAACATGTAGAAAAATATTTTTGTCATAAATTATTGAAATTATTTAATTAATTAGTTTAACGGTGGCCAGTGTTTGTTGAAAATATTTATGTATATTAATAATGCAACACTTAATAATTATGTTATAAAAGGATATTATTGGAATTTCATATACTTATTCACAAAGTAATAACCACATAAATCACATAATTGTCGTCGCAAAATCAAACAGTCAGCATTCGTAAGTAAAAAATATAAATTTTTTGATAAATTCTATATATATCAACAACTTTTTAAACAAATTTGTTTAACCCTCTCATGCCCGAATTAAAATTGGCAGTGCTAAAAATTTTTTGAGTGCAGATATGTGTTAGTCTTGACTCAAATATGAACTGACAAAAATTTCAAAGTCCTTGGTTTCCTAGAGCTAGCTAGTTACAGGATGCTACCTGTCGGCCACATTGTGCAGTTGTGGTGAATTTAAAAAAATAATTATTTTTATGTATTTTTATTGAAATTTAAGTGTGAAAAGACATAAAACAATTTTTCTGTGGATTACAGCACAAATAAACATTGTATTTAATGCATTTAGAACTCGGATAACCAGTGTGGCATAGCCTGCATCTGAACTTTTCTCCTCATTCTACCCAGTGACCAAAACTGTCAAATCGTGTGGATTTTTCAGGATCTGCAACATATCCTCTTTTATAAGAGCTTGATTCAGAGGCTGCCGAAAGAGCTGGTGATGATGGATCCAATGGTAAAGAACCTGTTGAGGAAGGGGGTCAACTCCATATGTAAAAGGATTGATGATAAGCGACCTATTTTCCTTGATCTTGCGTTAAAAAGAATTGCAATATTCAACTGGAATTTTATTAGTGGCATATGCTTCACTTCGCCCTCTGTATATTTGAGGTCTCTGCGATAGAACAGCCAACTATTGACTACAGAGGAACTGATACAGCAGTATACTACATGGAGTGAAAACTCCGATTTTTTTTCTGTTTATTCAAAATTTCATTATATTTCATTTATTAGAAAAAAAGTTGCCGTTATAAAAATGATGCTGCTTTTAAAGTTTGAGAAAAAATGGATTCCAGAGTTTCGTATTTTGATTAACCATTGTTTTTTGGTAGGAAAATTTGCTCTCCGATCCAAATAATGGATTAATAAACATTACGGTGAATCTTCTTCTTCATAATCAATGGTTAAAAGGTGGTATTACGAATTTAAATGTGGTCGTACGAGCACAAATGATGCAGATCGTCCTGGTCGTCCAAGTGAGGCAATTACCGAAGAAAACGTAAGATAAGTGCATCAGGTTGTATTGGATGATCGAAATCTTAGAGTGTGGTTGCTGGTATCATAAAGATATCAACATGATCATTTAAATATGAAAAAGCTTTCTGCTCTATAGGTGCTGCGATTTTTAACAGTTGAACAAAAACTGAAACGTGTTAATGATTCAAAGTATGCTTTGGAGATGTTCAACCCTTTCCGTGTCAAAAATAATTTTAAAAATCTGAAAATTTTTAGCTTGTTATGACGATAAAGCTGTAAAAATAGAATTTTTACCTGAAATTTCTCACCTATCAGGTAGACTAATGTATATATTTTTAATCATAGAAATAAGCAAAGCAATGCAAAATTTAAATATACCGTCAACTTTTTAAATTCAATCAGTGCTTGCTTTAGTGTCGAATATATTCGACAAAAACACGGAGAGGGTTAAAGTAAGTTCAACTGAATTTTTGCGTCGAATTATAACAACGGATAAGACTTGGATTCATTATTATACACCGGAGTCCAATAGACAGCGGCCAAAGACTCAAAAGGTAATGGCCAGTGAAAAGGTGATGGCCAGTGTTTTTTGGGATGCACATGATATAATATTTAATTGATTACTCGGAGAAAGGAAAAACAATAACTCCCAAGTTCTATGTTGAGTAATTGGACATATTGGATGAAGAAATTAAGAAAAAACGACCCCACTTGAATAAGAAAAAAAATCTTGTACTACCATGACAATGCCTGTGGAGTGTGGTTTGGGGTCATTATTTCAGCATGTTGCAATATATTTGATAGACATGTTATATATCGTTGAATAGATAGATATGTCTTCTTTACCAATATATATAATAATAAGTAAAATTCAAAAATTTTGGGAACACTTTACAAAAAAACCAAAAAAAAACGAAAAACCATAGTTTTTCTATATTTTTTTCTGAAATTTAAATATAAATATCTCAAAAACTATTTACGTTATTTTTCGAAGTGTTTTAGACAATTTAAATACCGTTCTGAATCAATAAACAAAATGTAAAGATGACTAATCTTAATATGTTTTTTATGTTAACAAAAAAAATTCGTATGAAAATTTTACTTTTTTCACCATTTAAGCCCTCCTGAACACGTTTATGTAATGGCGGTGAATTTTATTGCGGCAAAAAAATAAAAATATTTGGAGCTTTAACACTGCGGTGAAATATTTGAAGAAATCGAGCGGATATTTTTGTATTAACTTTTAAAACTTAGTTTTTTTTTTTAAATTGTCCAATTTCGTCCAATGCTGGACGTAGGGTGCATTTCCAAAAATATTAAAAATTTCGCTTAGAACCATTCTTGAAGCATATTCTTTTAAAATATGTAGAAAAATATATACATGTTTTACCAAGGTTGTGAGAAAAAAGTGAAAGAATGAAGGGTATTTTTTTGGCAAAAATTTGCAATTTTTAGAACCTGATTCAAAAAGTCAACTTTAAGATTTTGTGCTCACTAAACGGTTTGAAATAATTCAAAAAGTACTTCAACGTATTTTTTTAAAAAGTACTGGTTATCGCTACATATTTTTAGATTTTTTTTTATCTATTTTAATAAAAATGTTATTTGCGAAAAACCAAGAAAGAATTTGGTGAAAAGTTCAAATGTTGATTTTTAAAATCAAATATTTTTTAAACCATAAGAGATAACTAGGTAGTATAAGCATGTTTTTTGTTAATAATTTAGTGGTTATTGGAAAAATTTAAAAAAACGTAAAAATCACTTCATATTTATAAAAGTTACAAGCTTTGAAAGCATTTTCCACCTCGAGGTGGTCGACTTTGGCACCCTGTAGCTCACCCTGTGTTATAACAGGGTATCTCAAAAATAAAGATTTTGAAAGCCTATATCCTTGACTACAATCGCCTAGAATATACTATTCCAATCCAACCAATAGTTTAGAAGTTCCAGACTTATTACCACTTTTTTTTGGTTTTGAACCACTGTGTGATGTAAGGCTAACAACACCCACGCCTTTACAAAGTTTTTAAACTTTGCTGAAAATACAGTAGAATTCGGTTATAGCCACTTCCAAGGGACCGGAAATATTCGTCGTTATAACCGAACGTCGTTGTATCCGAATAGGTGCACACAATAAGTTTTTTTTTTTCATGTATATTCATGTTTATTGAGGTTGAAAATAGTTTGGAATCGTGGTTTGTTTTATATTTACAAGAATTTCATGTAATAATTTACTTTCAATAACTTCTACGGAACTATATAAACTCTCTGATATGTCAGAACCCCCAAATCGCAAAAACTGTTTTAAAGTGTGCACCGAACTCAAGATTTCTGTCCTAGTGGGAATTTTGATTGGCTCATCATCGTCATCTGGTTCATTATCGCTGTGAATTTCCTCATTTTCTTTTGTGCTCTCCACGATTTCTCTCAATGAAGGCTCTTCCGATGTTACGACATTGTCATCCACGTTTACGAACTCATCCCAATCAATACATTCGGCTACTTGTTGCATATTTTTGTATGTTTCCTGTGGCAACGAAATGGGAATATCATCTTCATCTTCGAAATCTGCATCTGGGCATGCACTTTCGGCTGGAAGTAGTCCCGCATGTCGGAAAGAGTTAGCTATTGTTGTTGATTTTACACTTTGCCAAGCAGAGGCCACCATGTCAATAGCATCTAACAAAGTAATGGTGCTTTGTGTGTTATTGTCTGTATGTTATTTATCTATTTTAATAAAAATGTTATTTGCGAAAAACCAAGAAAGAATTTGGTGAAAAGTTCAAATGTTGATTTTTAAAATCAAATATTTTTTAAACCATAAGAGATAACTAGGTAGTATAAGCATGTTTTTTGTTAATAATTTAGTGGTTATTGGAAAAATTTAAAAAACGTAAAAATCACTTCATATTTATAAAAGTTACAAGCTTTGAAAGCATTTTCCACCTCGAGGTGGTCGACTTTGTCACCCTGTAGCAACAGGGTATCTCAAAAATAAAGATTTTGAAAGCCTATATCCTTGACTACAATCGCCTAGAATATACTATTCCAATCCAACCAATAGTTTATTTAGAAGTTCCAGACTTATTACCACTTTTTTTTGTTTTGAACCAATGTGTGATGTAAGGCTAACAACACCCACGCCTTTACAAAGTTTTTAAACTTTGCTGAAAATACAGTAGAATTCGGTTATAGCGACCTCCAAGGGACCGGAAATATTCGTCGTTATATCCGAATAGGTGCACACAATAAGTTTTTTTTTTATCATGTATATTCATGTTTATTGAGGTTGAAAATAGTTTGGAATCGTGGTTTGTTTTATATTTACAAGAATTTCATGTAATAATTTACTTTCAATAACTTCTACGGAACTATATAAACTCTCTGATATGTCAGAACCCCCAAATCGCAAAAACTGTTTTAAAGTGTGCACCGAACTCAAGGTTTCTGTCCTAGTGGGAATTTTGATTGGCTCATCATCGTCATCTGGTTCATTATCGCTGTGAATTTCCTCATTTTCTTTTGTGCTCTCCACGATTTCTCTCAATGAAGGCTCTTCCGATGTTACGACATTGTCATCCACGTTTACGAACTCATCCCAATCAATACATTCGGCTACTTGTTGCATATTTTTGTATGTTTCCTGTGGCAACGAAAGAGGAATATCATCTTCATCTTCGAAATCTGCATCTGGGCACGCACTTTCGGCTGGAAGTAGTCCCGCATGTCGGAAAGAGTTAGCTATTGTTGTTGATTTTACACTTTGCCAAGCAGAGGCCACCATGTCAATAGCATCTACAAAGTAATGGTGCTTTGTGTGTTATTGTCTGTATCGCGAATAATTTTTAGCATTAGTTGTTTGCGATAATTGCTCTTCAAACATCTAATTACCCCTTGGTCCATTGGCTGTAAGACGGACGTTGTATTAGGTGGTAGGAAAATTAATTTTATTGAAGACAGATTTTGAACATTTGGATGTGCTGGACAATTATCTACAAGCAGTAAAATTTTTCTTTTATCTTTCTTTAAACTGCTGTCCCAATCGCGCAAAATGCGTTCAAAAATTTCTGAGGTCATCCATGCCTCTTTATTTCCTTTATAATCAACAGGTAATGATTTAACATGCTTGAAACACCGCGGCATTTTAGATTTTCCAATGAGAAGCATTTTCTTTTTTTCGGACCCATCCATATTACCTCCAACCAGCAAGGTTATTCTTTCCTTTGATTGTTTACCACCACAGCACCTTCCACCTTTGAATTTAAGGGTTTTGTTGGGTGGAAGCTTATAAAAGAGCCCTGCTTCATCCACATTAATAATGTCTTGTGCTTGATACCCCTCTCGTATTTTAGGCCATACTGAAACTAGCCAGTCGCTGCATTAACTTTTGTCGACACTGCAAGCCTCACCAAAAATTGTTCCTAAAACTATATTATGGCGCTCTCGAAAACGGTAAATCCAGCTTTCAGTGCAATTGTAATCTTTTCCAAGAAGTTGGGCAATTTCCTCTGCCTTCATTTGAAGTATGAACGTAGTTACTATAGTATTTTTATTTCTTTGCGTCTTGAACCATTGCAAAAGAGCTTGTTCTATATCAGAATCTTGAGCAGAACGCATACGTTTTCTTTGCATGTTCTCAGATTCAAAACACTTACGAATTGCGTCTCGGTTTTTCCATATCGTACTGATAGTCGAATGCGAAACACAATAGTCCTTCGCTAGTGCTGCATTTGTAGAACCAGATTCTAGTTTCAGCAAAATTTCAGCCTTCTCTTTTATGGAGAACAATTCACGTTTTTTAACGTCCATTCTGGAAAAATCATATGCAAATTCATACATATTTACTCAGTATTTATCCAAGTAAAAGTGCCTTACCTGCGTTTGGTTGATCTGGATTACAATTTCTTATGTAAATTAAAAAACTTTTTTTAACACCGCTGGTAATTAAAGAAAGAATGTTCATATGTCCATTCGCGTTCACGACTCAAACTGGTATGCAAATTTCATCTTTATCTTTTCCACACTCAGTTTGAGATAGGCGAAAACAAATTCTGTGATTCCCCACATTATACATATGTTTCTTCATTTAGTGTTGGCTGGCGACAAAAAATGGAAAGAAAAACCAAAAAATAAAATACGCAGAAGTGACATCGTCGTTATAACCGAAACTTCATTCCAAAGCAGACGCGCAAATTGGTCGTTAAAAGCAGATGGTCGTTAAAACCGGAGTCGTTCTAAGCGAATGGTTGCGCATGTATAAGCAATGAAGAACCAATCTTTCTTTGAAAATCCGTCGTTATAAACGGATGGTCGTTATAACCGAGGTCGCTATAAATGAATTCTACTGTATGTATAATCCCATGAAACCGTCAACAAATCGTGAAGAATTGAAAAACTGGAGGAAGAACTGGATTCCGAAAATAGTTCAAACTCGTCACTGGCAGGAAGTGAGATAAATGTTACAGATGATAACTTGGAATACATAAATTGAAATTTGTTTGTTTTTTATTGTTAGAAAAAAGTGTCGCTGGCGGAATAAATACATACATACATACATATATAATAAGTAATGTTATAATTCCAACAAAAAGGAAAAATGTTTTATTTGCAAAAATTTTCATAATAGGACGAATAAATAAGAGTAGAATAATCATCAGTTCGAATCTAACTCTCTTTACGAACGGTTGTGTAAAAAATCAAAGCGCTTTGAGTACAACTATTAAAATTAAAAACAAGTGTATATTTTTGTTTTTGCAATTGCCTATTCTTGATCTCATTTGAACTCACGTGGTAGACAATCCAGCTTGAAACAGGAATAAAAATTTTGCGATGGCCCGAGGGGCCAAATCTTCATCAAAAAGAAAACTTGTGAATAAGAAGATGACAAAACTTCCTCCGGGTTTTGTTAACCCGAACATGGCGTCAACTTCAAGCAACAGATTTAGCCTGCTTGCTGGCCTCAATGATATGGACGTAACTCCCGTATCAAATATTAACGATGTTAAGGAACACAAACCTCCACCCATTGTTGTAGAAGCCAACGCTTCATTCACAGAAATACAAAAGCTGCTTGGTAAGGATTGCATTTTCAAACGTACTTCAATTGGTACCAAAATTTTTGCTCCTAGCAATAAAATGTACGAATGCTACAAGCAAATACTTAAAGAGAATAAGATGGAGTTTCATTCTTATGGCTCCAAAGAAAATAGGTTATACACCATCTTTTTACGCGGTTTACCCCGCATAAGCTCCGAGGAAATCTCCAAGGAGCTAAAAAACTACAACCTATCCCCCTCTTCCGTAACTGAAATAGTCACCAAATTCAGTTCAAACAATAATGCAGTTTATAAAGTTCAATTTGTTCGTAAAAATTTTAATCCAACTGCTTTAAAAAATGTACGAACAATTTCTAATATTATAATTTCTTGGAAAAAATACAAATCGAAATCCAAGAACAAACCAACTCAATGCTGGAACTGCTTGATGTATGGCCATGGCGGTGAACATTGCCATCGAAGTGCTGCATGTATGATATGTGCAGAACAACATCATACAAGTGTGTGTCCGTTTAACACAAATGAAAAAAGGCCAGCTGTTTTTACATGCTTTAATTGCAAAAAACAAGGAAAAGAGAGAACTGATCACTCTGCAAACGATATCAACTGTCCGTTACGTTCTCTCTATTTGGAAACTAGAACAAGAGTTACTTCTAAGAGTCCGAATAAAAGCAGACAACTACAAAATAACTCATTTCAATTTAATTTGGGAGATTTTCCTAATTTAAGAAACAACAACACAAATTGTAACAATAACATCAATAATAACAGCAAAGCTACATATGCTAATCAGCTGAAAACAAACAACGATTTATTTAGCATTGATGAGCTTTTTGATATTTTCACTACAGCTATGGATGATTTGCAAAGGTGCACCTCAAAAGTACAACAAATCAAAGTTGTAATGTCAATGGTAAAATATGCCCATGGATTATACTAATAATTTAAACGAATTCAAAATGCTTCACTTGAATGCTAATGGCATTTCAAACTTTTCTAAATTTAAACAATTTGAAATATTAATTGAAAGATAAAATATTAAAATAGCGTCTTTGAATGAAACATTTTTTTCAGAAAATCATAGACCCTTTTTTAAAAATTATTATTTATATAGAAGTGACAGAACAGATGCTAGAGGAGGAGGAGTAGCTCTGTTAATTCATAAATCTATCGCTCATAAAAACCTCTTTATATCAAACACTTCATCAATCGAAAACATCTCAATTGAAGTTATTATAAATAATAGACCTATTGTTGTATCTTCGTTATATTCACCAAGATATACCCATAACTTCTGTGCTGATATCTTGAACCTAACACCTTCCACCAAAGAATACATAGTTTTTGGTGACCTAAATGCCAAACATTGCTCTTGGAATTGCCGTTCAAATAATACTGCAGGAATAGCACTCAACAATCTACAGCAATCAAGCAATTTTTTTATACACTATCCTAATAGTCCATATTATTTTAAGCAATACCGCTTTAAATATAGACGTAAAGACAATGGATTACGAAATACCATCAGACCATCGCCCCCATTATGTGTACACTTAAAAGATCAGTGGCCTTGCAGGTTGACCTCAACTATTATGATTATAGTGCAACCAACTGGAACATTTATATGAATTTTTTAGAAAATAAAATCACGTTAAATTCGGATATATACAATACCAAGGTAGTAATTGATCAGGAATTACAAAAATTTATAAATGTAGTCTTCGAAGCAAGGGATGCGTCTACACCTAAAATAACCCAACAAAATAATTACACATTACCAGAAAGTACTGTGAAATATATTAAACTAAGAAGAAGCTTTAAAAGAAAAAGCCAACGATCTTCAAATATAGCCGAGCAAACTTTTTATAATCAATGTACTAAGTTTCTAAGTAACATGATTGATAAAAGTATTAATTCGGAACGCAATAAGAAATGGTGTCAATTATTATCCAATTTAAAACCAGGTGATAAATCATTTTGGAGAATAAGCAGGAACTTGCGAGGAAAAGGAAAAAATCAAATCTCTCACCTTGAGGTTGGAAATACAAGGATAACATCTGATAAGGACAAGGTTGAAGTCCTGGCAAATACATTTGTCAAAGCAAATAACCTCACTTCGAATTACAACCACTCAGCGGATATAGTAATAAATACAACAGTAAATAATTTTAAGAAGGAAAATCCCAGTTCTGAGTCAGCAATTTATACATCTCTAGAAGAAGTAATGAATATTGTCACATTAATAAAACCCTCAAAATCTCCTAGTTTTGACAATGTTCCCAACCTGCTCTTAAAGAAACTACCACTCAAAGCTCTAAAATTACTGGTTATAATATTTAACAGCTGCATCAAACTCAACTATTTCCCAAACCATTTCAAAAACGCTAAGGTTATAGCTATCAACAAATCTAGTAAGCCAAAAAATAACCCAAATAGCTATAGACCTATTAGTTTATTAAGTAACTTAGGTAAAATATTTGAAAAAATACTACATTCTCGTCTTAATGAATTTGTAACGACCAATTCTATTGTTGCTAAAGAACAATTTGGATTCAAAAAAGAGCACAGCACTACTCACCAAATAAACAGAATTAAAAATCAAATAATCAGCAATAATAACAATAAACGTTCAACGGGTCTAATATTGTTGGATATCGAAAAAGCATTTGACACCGTTTGGCATAATGACCTAGTATTTAAACTTCTTGATGCAAATGTACCAAAATATTTATGCAAACTTATTTCAGATTTCATTCACGGCAGAAGCTTTAAAGTTGCGATTAATAATGAAACATCATCTCCAAAAACCATTACCACAGGGTTACCTCAAGGATCAGTTTTGTCGCCTTTGCTTTACTCGATATATACATCCGATTTTAAAGTCCCGAAATATATGAAAATTGCTTATTACGCAGATGATACTGCGTTAATTTCTTCAAACAAACTTACAAGTGCACTCCTGAAGAAAATGGAAAAGGGACTTGTAAATTGCAGTAAATATTTTCACAAATGGAAAATCAAAATTAATCCAAACAAGACCCAAGCAATAATTTTTCCATTCAACAAATCTCCCAAAAGATTACCAAGACGTCATCTTCATATTGGAAATAATACCATAAATGTAGTTAATCATGTCAAATATCTCGGAGTTGTCTTGGACAAAAAGCTTACTTTTAAACAACATATTATGGCTACGTGCCAAAAAGCTATAAAATCATTTAAAGCATTATGGCCACTTCTAAATAGAAGGTCATTTCTAAACCCCAAAAACAAAAATCTCCTATTCAAAAGTGTTATAAGGCCAATATTAACATACGCGTGTCCTATTTGGAGTGACGCTGCCAACTGCCACCTAAAACGCTTACAAATTATACAAAACAAATGTCTTAAAATGATAAATAAAAAGCCCTGGAGGTATCCTACAAATCTTCTTCATGAAGAAACGGGTTATGAAAAAATTATCGATTTCATAACAAGGATTAACAACAATTATTTTGCCAAAATTGAAAATTCCTCTTACCCACTGATAAGAGAATGTAGAGAAGTAACGTAAAATTAAAAAGAAATCACCAAATTGAAAATTATATGCTTATAGAGGTCTATTATTTCTAATAAACCTTCTATAAGCATATAAATATTTTCAGATAGTATTTGAATTTATTAAATCATATAAAGGTTTTTTCCCTCCCATTTTCCTTTAAAAATCATTAAAAAATAAAATAAAAACTATTTAATGTCTAGATCCTATATATTATTTGTTGCAATATCTATGTAAAGATAAGATCTCATATGTAAATATCAAATTTGTTAAAATATGTAAATAAAGGAAGAATATATTTATAATTGAAAAAATTGCAGGCTGATTTCAAAGTTTTCGCAGACTGGTCGCGTATCGTATCACCTGTGCATTCTGGAGGACGTCCGCGTAGAATCTCTCGATATGATGATTCCATGATGAAAAGAGCACTACAAAAGGATCCTACAGCTTCTTCTAGTCAAGTAAAAACAAGTTTAAGTTTGTCCGTTAGCGAAAGAACCATCCGTAGAGGAGCAGTAGACGAAGGATTATTCCGCAGACGACGAGCAAAAAAAAAGCAAAGAATAGAAAAGCTAGACTTGAGTTTGCCAAGGCCCACATTGACTGGAGTGTCCAGAAATGGAAGACAGTTCTGTTTTCTGACGAATTCAAGTTCAACTTAAAAAGTTCCGATGGAATAAGGCGTGTACGCAGACCAAAAAGAGAAAGACTAAGTTCTAAGTATTGCAAAGCAACAGTTAAACGCGGAGGAGAAAATGTAATAGTCTGGAGTTGCTTCTGAGGTCAATCATCAAAAAGTTGTTGCTTTTGATTGATTGTGAACATGCGCGGCACCCACTTTGCACACAGCCTTCCCAAGTACAAATATTCAAGCACAATACGTTCAACACGTTCCTTTAATATTTTTAGAGTCTCAGCTTCTTCGATCAACTTCCCTTTACGATCATGCAAAATTATATTGTAGACTTTTTGATGATACGTACATCGTCTTCTCATTGGTTGATTTTCCTGGCGCAGAGTTAAAAGTATGTTTTTCACCAAAAAGCGATGCTGCATTAACACAAGAAATTCTCTTTTATCCATTTTTTCACAATATCCCAGAAAAAAAGAAACATTACCAAATAATGGGTTTTAGAAGGAGAAGTAACTGGTTGAAGTTTGCCTGATAAGCTCATTTTTTTAACACGGGAATTTCATTAGAGGTAGGTAGTTGCCTAGGAACTCATTATTTTCTCTTTGAAAGTAATGCAGTATGCAAGGAGCTGGCACGAAATATTAGTTGCTGTATAACACATTATTAGTAACGCCTTATTCTCACTTAAGAAGTAATGCAGTGGGCAGGGGTAGGTCATTATTGGTAATGCAAAAATCAATGAGCTGCAATTATGAAATTTTTCCTGGGTAACAAAAATTGCTTCACTCACATTGCTATATACTACGATATGGGTAAATTAATTTTTTAAATTTCCAAGTATACTCCGATACATTATTCCACCGATGCAGCACTGAGATCCAGGACCAGCTGCCAAGAAGAACCCCCCAAAGTATCTCCGATCCACCACGTGATTCACTATTGGTTTAACATGTTTTCATTACCTATTCGCCATACGTATGGCTTTCCATCATATATATTAAGTTTGCTCTAGTCGGTGAACAATACATCATTCCAAAAAGAAAAATCCTTTGATTTATACGTTTTTTAAAACGTAGGCTTTTCAGACATGTAGAATCGTCTTTCGACTTCAACTCGTATGACACGCAATTTCCTAGATTTTGGATGAAGTTTTTCTTGCGTTTGACACAAGTCTTCATTGAATAAGTCCCCAATTTTTCATCTTCTTTTAGGTCAGATCGATCCTTATTTCGTGATAAAATAACCTCATTAAAAGCGTCCAAAAGTAGAATCCGAATTAGAAAAGGAAATCAAAACTTTCCGCGAATGCTCTTATTTAACATGTATGTTCACACGTTTGTACCTTCAGCAAATTGACATATAATAAAAACAAGTAAGAAAATTATAGTCGGTCTAGACCGACTATACGATACCCTTTACCATGGTTAAGAGACACTATCTCTCCGGTCCAATTAATTGGATATAGAAAATAAGCATAAACTAAATTTGAGTGGCATTGTTATTAATTTTTTTGGCTGCAGATATGAAAAAGTTCCTATCGGGCGCTATATTTATATGGTGACTAGGTCAAAAATGGACCGATCCTGACCATATTTGGAAAAGTCACTTAGATTTTGAAAAATTATATACAAACCAAATTTGAGAAAAATCTGTGCAATATTTTTGTTTTTTGATAGATTTAAGTGAAGATCGGGAAGCAGCTCTATATGGAGCCTATGACTAAGAATTGTCCTATAGGGATTAATTGTGGAATACTGATTAATGGATATATTAAACGCATACAAACCCAATTTGACTGAGATCTGTATGATAACTTGGATCTTATGGCAATCTGTACATGGACCAATTTCAATAGCGTTCATCCTATGGCTGATAAAAGATATATACCAAATCTTATCAAAATATATTCATAGTTGCGACCTATAGTTTGATTACAAGGTTTACATGGACACACAGACGGACAGACGGACGAATGGACGGACATCGCTAAATCGACTCAGAAAGCGATTCTGAGTCGATCGGTATAATAAAAGATGGGTCTAGGTCAAATATTTTTGGTAGATACAAACAGCAGCACAAAGTCATACCAAACCCACATAGTGGTATAGGGTATAACTAAAGCCATTTGGAATAACATAACATGAAGGTAGCGAGTTATGGGTCAGATACATTTGAGTGCAAGTTATGACATCATTTGTAAATCCTTCCTTTTCAAGTTATACACCCAATATTAGCAACAAAAAATCTTACGAGGGTTTTCCGATTGGAAAATCATAATATTCTGAGCCCAATTACTTTTCTTTTAGGGAAATAAGTTTCCTATAAACCCCTTCAGATTTTAAAAATCTTATCCTATATGAAAAAGGCTTAAGTCTAGTTTAGTGACACTCCCCAATTTCTTTAATTTTTTTGGAGGGGATAGGGGCTTTTAGAAGAAATAATTTTTTTTGCGGTCGAGCCTATTTTCGGAGTTATGGACCGACAAAGCTTTGACCTTGATTTTTACATCACTTTGTTACTTATTATCAGCTGAATAAAAGCTGGGTCCACTAGCTTCATTTCGATGTACGTTTTGACTTCTTAGCCCTTTCAGGACCAGAGATATTAGAGATTTTACCTACACTTTTTATTTATTTATTTTTTTTTATTGTTATTGTTAGGTTATTGTTATTGCTGGCGGAAAAAATACATAATATATAATAAGTAACGTTATAATTCCAACAAAAAGGAAAAATGATTTATTTGCAAAAATTTTCATAATAGGACGAATAAATAGGAGTAGAATAATAGTTATTTTGGGTTAATTTCGCTAAGAGGTTAAGAGGCTAAGGTCAAAACATACATCGAAATGAAGCTAGTGGACCCAGCTTTACCTCAGTTTTTGTAAATACCACATTTTATGAGATAATGGGACGTTTTCGAAAAAAAAAAAAAAAATGTAAAAAATAAAAAAATCAATAGGTTCATAATGGGTTAATGGAATTCGAGTTTTTCGAAAATGCCAAATGAAAGGCACTCAAGTAAGCTTTCCAATGATACATATATTGCTGAAATCCGATAACAATTAACAAAGTTATGTACAAATCAAGGTTTAAGCTTTGTCGGTCGGACCACAAAAAAATACTGCTCTTAAATCACACAAAAAGCCCATATCCCCTCCAAAAAAATTAAAAAGATCGGAGTATAGCCACTAAACTAGACTCGTTCCATGAAAAACCCCAGGGCTCTAGAGATCAGTCCTTCCTTTTGAAAACAACAAATACTTTGTTGAAAAGGAAATCACTGGTTGTGAGAAGTTTCATAAAAAGATTTTTAAAAGAAAATCGATAATATTAAGATGAAACAACATGCTAAAAACGACTAAAATGACAATACTGATTCACTACAACAAAAAAAAAAACTGTAAACAGCAAAATGAAAAACAAAAGTCGTTGCGAAAACAACAGCTGAGAATATTAATAGGAACTGGAATAAATAAATGCTCCACCAATTCTTAAATCAAATTAAAATTTAAAGAATCTAAAAACTACATAATTAGTATAAAAGTTGGATGGTCTGAGTTGTCTTAACGTTATAACGGTAAACAACAAAATGAAACTGATGATAACGAAACAACATAAAAGATAAACAAAATTAATATAAAAAATGACTTGGCAAAAAAAATAATTAACTATTGAAATTTCACAATCACGATCTTCATTAGTGAATAAAATTAACCATACATTATTTGCTAAATTCAAGTTATTATATAACTGAAAATTAGTTCGTGAATAATATGTAATTGCAAATAACAATGAAACTTACGATTTTGTGTTGTTGCTCCTTTTCCTTTGCTCATAAAACGTTTTGGCACAAAATTTCCAGAATAATTTCTAGAACTTGAAACTATTGACGAGTTTGTGGAACGTATAAATGAAATACAAACTTTTGAATTCCATATTGTAAATATAGACATTATATGAAACACTTATTTATCAATTATTTTAACTAATTTTCTAAACTATTTGCACTTTTAAACGAATTCAAACGAAAAAACAAGAAGAACTAGTCTTTTTGTAAGTGAATAAAATGGTTTGACATTTGTGACTGGAAGTCGGCTTGGAATGAGATATTAAAACAAAGAGGTAAAAAGAAATCATATAACAACCAATGTTGCCTATTCACTTTTTTTTCACAAATATATTTTGGAAATAATTTGCATTAGATTGTGGAATATGCTATTTAAACATAGACATCAATTTTTGTAATTAAATTTTTGTTTGTAATTCAAATTGAAAAATTTGCCATTTGTATTTATAATTTAAAAAATAAGTAAATCAAATTATTTTTCTTTAAACTCCGTAACATTAAGTTAGAATAGCAACGACACGTGCGCTCTAAATCGCCATTCTACAGTTATAAATTAATTTTTATTGCTGTTTGAATGTTTGTAGCATGTTTAATTTTTACTTTAACGAACATCTGAACTTTTAAAAAAGTTTGCATTACACATTTTCAAATCAAAAAAAATATATTTGGCAACACTGATTGGAATGAATAATGAAAGAAATAACGTTTTTTTTTTTTTGAGAGAGCAAAATAAAATATGCAATAAAAGCAACAATTGTTTTTAAAAAGAAGCACGAACAGTTTGGATTATCAATAACTTATCGAAATTTAGAAATATATTGTTATTCAATTTAAATACACATGTAAGAGAGGGTGAATATATTGATAGCAGTACTTGAATTAATTAATAAACATTTTTTTTATCTTATAAGCCTTGTGATTTTTTTTAATCTTTATATTCATATTTCTATCTTTCCTAGATTAGTTATCAAACACACGACACTCAATAATTTCACAACTGACAACTATTATTTTCTAGTCGTTTCCCTGCACTACGTCATTAATATTAACGTGTTATAATAGTATTTACGTTATATACGGGAAATCCATTTTATTAGTTCTTTAGAAATATAACGGACCTGGTAAGCACGGATATGAATTCTATTCTAATTACCGGCTGTAATCGTGGTCTGGGACTGGGTTTGGTTAAAGCTTTGATAAAACTACCCAAACCGCCGCAACATCTTTTCGCAACATGTCGTAATAAGGATCAAGCCAAGGTAAATTTTTCATTAATTTCCTACGATTTTCTAACAAATTCAAGTGAACGCATTAATATACATATATGTATATCATAAAAAAAAGAAAAAAAATTATATTAAAAACTTGAGTACTCACTTATGGGTGCCATTTTTTCTATTTGTTTTTGTTGTTGTGGCTGCTGTCTTTCCAAAACTTCTGCAAAATTGTTTAGAACTATAATTATCACACTTAATAGCTTTTTAAATAATATTTTCACTATTTATTCTTTAAATTATTTCAATAAATTATCTGCTTTTTTTAATTTTATTCACAACACTTAATTTTTTGGCCTACTAACAATTTTTCAATTTAAGTTTTTCGTCGTCTTCCCTCTAGAAAACTTAGAACTGAAATAAGCCGTATACGTTTTTGTCAATACTTTTTGTTTCTTTTTCATTTTGAAGTTCTATTTGATTTTTTTGTGCTTTCCAGTATCTCATTTTTTTAACATGATTTGAAATATGTTATTTGGTAAACAGAGTTGTATTTCATGAGATACGTTTCTTTGAAACGGTAACGATTTCGTTTTAAAATTATTACTCTATTGAAAAGTTTTGATTTCAGAGATTTAAAAAAAATTATTTTTTAATTGTAATTAGGTGTAAGCTCTAAATTATTATTTAACTAATAAATTTTATAAAATTAAAATCTTTATGGTTCTTTTTCGAATGAATTTAAGCAATATGTAATTTGTTAAATTTTCTAAATTCGAAGACAAAATTGTTTTTGGAATTAATTTAATTTTTAAATTTAGCTTGTCTTTTCAGTGCTTAAGGTTCCTGAAAATTTTAATGCCTAAAAGACTAACCTTTTCAATTTTATTTTATTACAGGAACTTCAAGATTTGGCTTCTCAAAATTCAAATATTCACATTTTGGAAATCGGTAATTAAACATTTTTTAATTAAAAAAAAAAAAAAAATCACTTAAATAAGATGTGAAATTGTTTCTTCACAGATTTACTAAATTTCAACTCATATGAAAGTTTAGTTAAACAAATCGATGATGTTACCCTGGGTAATGGTCTTAATGTACTCTTCAATAATGCTGGCATTGCACCCAAATCGACAAGAATTAATATTGTTAATGAAGAGGATTTAATGAAAACATTCGAAACAAATACCGTAGTACCCATAATGTTGGCTAGAGCCTGTTTGCCTTTACTTAAAAAGGCATCCAAGGCCAAAGAAGACTTAGATTTTGGCGTTGAAAGAGCTGCCATTATCAATATGAGTTCCCTCTTGGGATCCATAGAAGGTAACACCGACGGTGGTATTTATGCTTATCGTACTTCAAAGTCGGCCTTAAATGCTGCTACCAAATCTTTGAGTATTGATTTGTATCCTAATAGAATTTTATGTGTTTCTTTACATCCTGGTTGGGTACGTACCGACATGGGCGGCTCAAAAGCTCCCTTAGAAGTAGAGCCAACAACAGCCGAAATAATTGAAACAGTTATGAAATTTAATGTCTCCCACAACGGTGGTTTTTATCAGTATAATGGTAAAAAATTACCTTGGTAGTATTTTTATATAATATATAATATAATATGTTGATAATATTAAATGTTGCAATTTCTTTGAATTATTGTTAATTCTTAAAAAAAAAAAATTGTGCTATTAAAAAAAAAAATTGTGCTATTAAAGTGTAATACATTCACACAAAACAAAAATCGCTAAAAGCAAATATTATTAATACTATTATTTATTAGATTTATAATTACCAGCAGATTCCAGCCCTCGAAATTCGAGTGCAAATTCTAGGAAATTTTATTTTTTTCATTAAATAAAGATCCTAAAGGTATGCTAATCAATTATAGCCAATTCACAAATCAACACAAAAAACAAACTCAATTTTATTACAAACACATTAACAAATTTAATAAACACACACATAGCATTGTATAATTTTACATATGTATGCAATTTACTAAAAATAAAGAAAAATATTTAAAAATCTGTAAATCTGCAAATCAACACAACACTTCTAGATAATATCAATTTAGCGTGGAGGTGATTTCGAGTCGACTCAATGTGATGACTTCAAAGTGACGACGACGACGACAACGACTTACAAAATAGGGGGTGAATAATTATTAAAAATAATTAATAATACAATATTTGCTTTTACATTTTTATTTCTTATACAGTGTAATGCATTTTTCAGATAGAAATTAATTATTTCTATAAAAAAAATATCATAAAAACACAATAAATAAGAAAATATAAAAAAATACTGATCAAAATATAAAAGCAATTAACCTTAAATGTAAATGGTAGTAGCATTTAATAGGTTAATTACACTGTATAACAGTCGGAAACTTATTGTACAATGTAATTAGTTAAAGTCAGTTGAACACAAAACTAGAATATAAGCTACCTAAGTTTATAGAATACTAGCTGAACCCGGTGTGCTTCGCTACCCCTCATCGTTATAAAATTAAATAAAATAAAAAAAAATATTTATAAATTAACAAAATATTATTTATTTAATTTAGAATTAATTATTGCACTAACAACTTTATATAGCCAAGGGCTTAATAGAAGTTATTATGGATTTTAATTTTTCTAAAAAGGGCGTGGTCCCGCCCAGTTTTCTTGTAGTACTATTTCTAATAATTTCAATACGACATATACCAAATATCATCGCCGTAGGTTAAAAATGGCCGAGATATTACGATTTTAAATTTTAGGTTATATGGGCGGGACCACTAACAACTTTATATAGTTAAGGACTTATTATTTCTCAAAAATATCATTTTGTGAAAGGGGGATTTGGTAATAAAAAAATGTATGGCTACCTTACCAGTAGATAAAAAGTGTATAAAACTTTAGGTAAATACATATTACAAAAAAAGTATTTTGTATAGCAAACATTGTTAGTGGTATAAGTATCTGAATTTAAAAAAAGGGGGCGGAGAAGTGGGCGTGGTTCATAGTATTAAGTATTAAGAGCAATATACTACCAAATAAAAAAAATCCGTTGGAAGGAACAAATTTGTACAGAGAACAAAAAGTTTAAAACTTTCAAACAAAATTTGGCGTGAAAAGGGGCGTGAAAGGGGGCGTGACGTAAGAAATGTTTATTTCTACCTCGCCTGGAGTATAATGTGTATACAATTTGAAATAAATCTGTTAAAAACTATATGGGAGCAATTACATAATTTTAAAAAAGTGGGCGTAAAAGTTGGCGTGGTCGAAAAAAAAGTAACCTATTAATCATGCCAGAGTCCCAGTTAAATGCTGTGAAAATTTCAGGAAGTTCGGTCCAGAGGTTTGGTCTCCTATAAGGTACAAACAAACAAATAAACAAACACACATTCAATTTTATATATGTATATGTATATAGATACAGTTTTTGGACAAATTATTCAAAATACTTAGGTCAAACAATATCTTAAAAATGTAACGATCTTTATTAAAGAAAATTTTGTCTATTTTTTCATTGAACTGAATCAATTAAAATTATATAAAACTGCAAAAAGTTTGAAATTTAACTAATTTATTGATTAAATTTTCTAATTTTTGTTTATGTTGTTAACCTTTTTTATTAAACTGAACATTAATATTTGGCATATAGATTTGATGTACATGTTTCTAATTTTTTTTTATTGAATATAAGTAAATATACTAGCAGATTCCAGCGCTCGAAATTCGAGTGCAATTATTTTTCAACTTAGCCAATTCACAAACCAACACTTTTATGGTTTATTATTATTGTGCACGAAGATAACAAACTCATTAATAAACATATTAACAAATTTAATAAAACACACATAGCATATGTATGATTTTAGCTAAGCAACTTTAAATGCAATTTACTCAAAATAAAGGGAAAAATTTTAAAATCTGTAAATCTGCAAAACGGCTAAAAAGAAATACCTTTCAAATAATATACGTTTGGTCAAAGTCGGGATAAAATGGTAGAACAAAACATCGGTCACAAGAAATCGCCTAGACTATTAATATTATAGATATATAAATGTATATCCATTAGTACATGGATTCAAAGCTCTGATGACCCAGATGCACTAAAATAATACACTTTCATATTTTTATGTTACATTTAAATATAAAAAATTACCTATATTTATATAGCAAATCAAATCACCAGAAACCTTTACAAATAATAATTATAATTTCAGTACATTTATTTTTTAGATTTGATGTTTGTTCTTACCATTTGTACTTTGTTTCTGCATTAATTTTTAATATCAAAAATAATTACATTGGTGTGAAAATGCTCTTTAAAACTTAGGTAAAATATAAAGTTTTTTAAATAAATAAGTGAATTATTAAATTGTAGAATATATGTATGCCCAGCCGACCTAGGGGACACGCCCCCCTTAAAGTGGACACCGCGTACTTATTAGGATCCGGACCCTGGCGGATTTCAAACAAGAGCTGGCAAGTAAATTGTGTGATCGTAAATCAGCTACAGAACTATGTTATAAACAAAAAATAATTAATTAAGGTATTCAATTATATCGCGCTATACTTTCAATACATTGCCCATTAAAATCGACGAAATTGTGCAACACATAACAAAAAATCATGACAAATTCTGCGGAAAGGATAAGAATTAGCATAATTAGTCCTTAAATTGTCCAAACCACAGTTTACATACATATGGGGTTACTGTTCGGGCCAAGAAACGGTTCCAATTAATGTAGTAAAAGATTCTCTAACTGGAATTTGTTACAGGCATACGCGAAGAATTTCCAACATGACAGTGACCCAAGACACACCTCCAAAGTTGTAACCGAATGGCTACAATCTAATGCAGTTTGCGGTTTGGAAGGCCAGCCCAATCACCAGATCTTAATCCCATGGAAAATTGTAGATCGAAGGATACGGTCACGAAATTACACAAACAAGACGAATCCCATAGAGGCAGTTAATTCCGAGTGGTAAAATATTTCAATGAATATCAACAACAATTTAATTGACTCCCTGCTTTGGTGTTGTGAATGGATACAATACAAAATATTGAAACCAAAAATAGGGGGAAAGTTTTCAATTATTGTATAGTAAAGGTTTCCATTGTTTTGTCAACAGCATAAAAATTAGTACTTTTAAGTTTTGGCATTTTTTACTCCCTTTTTTTTAGCTCGTAGTGTCTGCTTGTCTGCCGAAAAATTTTTGGAATGATTTTTAACCCTTTTCCTGTGATCCAATCGAGCTGAAATTTTGCAGGCAGACTCGTGGCGACGATAATGGGCGGGATCAGATTAGTGGGGGTGGCACCGAAAAACTTTTGATCGATTTTTAACCCTTTTTCTGTGATCTAATCGAGCTAACTCGTGGCGACGATAAAAATGATATAACAAATTTTTTTTATTAAAAAAATTTATTTATACTATAACTAGAGGACCCCTGCTGCTCCGCAGCATTATATTATATTAATTTTTATAATATAATACCAAAATATGCCAAGAGAAGTTAACGTACAGTAAAAGTAAAGTTAATTGTCCACACATAACTTTCCTCAAACCCAACGAATTTGCCAAGAGAAGTTAACCGTACAGTAATGCCAAAATATGACAAGATAAGTTAACGTACAGTAAAAGTAAAGTTGATTCTCCACGCATAACTTTCCTCATAGCCAACGAATTTAATAGCTCAAAAGAAGGAGCTTGATCCACTGAGTGTTCTTAGACCTATGTCAACAGCCTACGTTAATTAGAACTCTAGTTATAGAGGTTTGAGAGAAGAAAAATATTGAAAAAAATCTTGAATGCAAAGTTTATTCATAAATTCTTTTAATATATAAGATTTTGGATTTTTCGAATTTTTAACGAATTTTAGATTTTTTACATAGATATTTTTCTGAACATGTTTCATTTTCAGTCAATCAATTACTTAATTACATGATGGTAAATTTAATTTACAAAGAAAGGAAGTGTAATAAAAACTCGGATTTTATGGGTTAGTTTTTTTCTAAAATTAAGCTATAAGTTGACATTTTTTCTTTTATTAAGAAATAAAACATGTTTTTAAATTAATAAAAGAATTAATTTTTATTCGCCAAAAATATATTTTGTTCAAAGTTTCCATTGTATTGTCACTCACTGTATATTCGTGATCCCTATAACAAATCTAGTCAACATAGGGATGCTTGTCTGTCCGTCCGTCTGTCTGTTAAAATCACGCTGATTCAGAAAATAAACTTAGAAAAAATGGGGTAAATCGGACATCATTGTGTTAAGGTATGACTTAAAGTATAGAGAAACCTCTATAAAAGTTAAAAATTCAGTGTGTTGAAATATTTTAGTATTAAGTTTATCAAATTGTTTACTTTTTCAAGTATTTTGTGTTTATATTTGTCCAAATATTAATGTAAACGCAAAACCCAGGTGGAGGGTATCAAAGATTCAGCATAGCCTAATTTAACAGTGTTGTTTGTATTCTTGTGTTTGTAATGTTAAAATGAGGAAGATCCTTTTACCGTACGCCTTTAATTTTTAAAAATCATTTATATCTGATTTTGATGCGACTCTTTTAAAAACAGAACTAAAACCAATTCCTTAAAATCCGGGATCTTAATTTACCGAATACCGGGATTAGCAAATATTGATCTCGATTGCGATCTTTTGTGTTTACATGTTAAATTTTTCAACTCCATAAAATTTGATGTTAAAACCATACTATTGCGGTAATAATGCATTTCATATACCCTACACCACGTGTTGTGAGGATATAATGGTTTTGGGCTGATATTTGTAACTGGTCAAAAAGAATTATTTAAATAAAACTTTTAATTTTAATTTTTCACATACTTTTTTTTATTTTCTTTCAAACTTATTCTTCTTTTTTGTTAGACAATAAAGTACAGTTGAATTGAAATTTATTATTACATATTGTTAGATATTGGAATTCAAGCTCAACTAAGATTTTTGTATTTAATAAAAGACACAAATTTTTTGTTATAAATAAAATCAAAAGTTAAAAAAAGCAAAAGAAAAATATTGCAAATAAATTCAAAAAAAAAAAAAAAAAAATAGATAAAAGATAAACTATGATACACCACAAACGAAAGGAGGAAAATAAAGGAATTTAAAGACCTAGAACTAAAAAATAAATAATTTTTAAGCATAGTTTAGGATAAAATATTTTGTTTTTGTGATAGATCTTATGTTAAAAAAAATTCAAAAACAACATTTCCAATTGAAATTGAGAGATTTTGCGAATTAAAAAATGTGCCGGACAGAACGTTTAGCTTAATTCAAATTGTATTTAAATGATATTAAAGATTTAAGATTTTCTTAATTTTAGTTTTGAAAAATAATTTCAAATGATTATAAAAAATAAATTTTTCTCAATAAAATCGAAAATCTATTTTTTGACTATTTAATTAACGAATTTGCCAAATTGAAAAATTTGCTAATTACTTAATTTTATTTAGATTTTCTGAAAATTTTCCTACTTTCATTTACAATTGAAATTATCTTAATTTTAACTTTTAATTATTATAATTCCCAATTTCAATTAAAAATTGCGCTTAGAAGAAAAGTTTTTTTTATATTATATAAATACCAAAGATAAAAAAGTTTACAACTTTTAATGCTTGTTTCAAATGCCCGAAAAAGCGAGAGAAAAATAAAACTCAAAAATTAAAAATTTGGAAGGTAAATTTGGATCGATTTCCAAATTCGTTATTTTCGTTTAGTTGTTTATCATATATGATGAACCCTTGCCGAGGATAACGATGCCTCTTCCGTTGAGGAACGTGGCATTGCAGTAACAGACATGGTGGGTACAGATGACGGAACTAAATTCGAGCTGCCACTAGTTGAAGCATTATTTGATCCTACGATACTACTGGGATTGGTGGCATGATCATGTGCAGCTATTGCGGATGATGTGGTTGGCGCTGTTGTTATTGTTGTTATTGCCTGCTGTGGTATTGTTAACACAATATGCCTTAATGTTACAGCCCACGAAGTACATTCATTGGCATGATTTGCTACTAGCGATGTGTATAATTCCATGGCCTCATTATATGATCTGCGTGTCACTGCCTGACTTAAACGATAGATATTTTGTTGTACAGCCGGACTTAAATTGCCAGATTGCCAAAGTTGTTCTATTATGCCCAGACGTCGTTCAATCTCCTCGCGGCGTACGTTTATTGATTCATGCACTAGAGGAACTTGTTCCCTTAGAAAACGAAAACTAGTGCTAACCGCATCCGTAGGTAATGTGATATATTCTTGTTGATTTGTTGCATGTGGCATAGGATGTACTACGGCCACGGGATGCATAATTGCTGTTGTGGGCGGTGGCGGCGGCGGTAAACCAACACTTGCTTGATTTGGTAACACTACAGCCATGGGTTTTGTGGATGTGGCTGTAGCTACGGATCCTTGCAGTGGATATGCTACTCTTTTATTTAGATTTATACGTGTCCGTCCGGGGCCACCACCAGATGATGACGCCAAAGAATTATAGGACAACGCGGGTGGGTCATTCCAACCCGGTGTCCGGGAACCTTGAATAGGTAAGCAAAGTATTCATTAATGACATTGAAACCCCATTAAATCTTGTTTTCTCTGCTTTTTCCTTTCTCTATTCACTGTTTGTCATTGTGCTCAGTGTTTTTGACACGGAAATTTTTCTTACCTGGAAATGGTTCACTAGCTGGTGGCATTGCTGTTGGTGGTTTATCGGCCATGGTAAATTTGTTAATAGTATTTTTTTTTTAATTTCTTTAAGAATTTGATTTAGTATTTGCTCTACTTTTTATTAAATTATATTAAAAAGAATAGTTTTAATTTTTACATTAAAAAATAAAATCAATTGTTTCTGCTGTGACGTCTCTCTCTTAGTTTCTTTTTTGTATTTCGCTCTCACTGACGTTTACAAAAATCAGAAATACAAAAATAATAGAGATGACAGTTGAACTTCATATACTTGCAGACCGCTAGTTAGCGCTAGTTTGTCAGATTATTAAATTATCTCAAAATCAGCTGCGCTTAGATAATTCGAAAATTAAATAAATGTTGGCATGACTGCTGTACTGTTAAATTTAAAAAAGGTAAATCGCAACAAAAAAACATTATTGCACATATCTGTTAAATAATTATAAATTTGTTATATTGAAAGCAAAATTAATTAAAATCAAGATTTTGAAAGATCAAAACATAGCATCATTACTTTAATGAGAATGTTCGAACACTGCCTTTGAAGATATTTTATTTTAAGAATATCAGTGCTGCCACTTTCTGGGCACAAAATCGCTATAACTTTATACGTGTACAAAGTAAGGTAAACGAGTTTCGTTTTTAATCCGGAAAAAACTTGTTAGGGGTAAGAAATTAATAAAAATTTTAGTATACGGTGGCGAATTTTAAATAGCTCATTTACCAACGAACATTAAATTATGAAAACTATTTTTTTATTTTGTGTTTATCATGTAATTCTTTTTTATATAGTTTTAAATAGAAAAAAGAGAGGTTCTATTTGAAAAAAGTGGTTAAGTTAGATCAATTGTACTAAAAGTACAAATTCAGGGAAAAGTTTACATTAATTTGTCCACAAGCACGGTTAAAAGTAGACTTCGTGAAAATAAAAACGTTTAAAATCTAAAGATCATTTCAAAAAACCTGAAAATTTGTGGAACAATATTCTATTTACGGATGAATCAATCGCTTCGGGGCCAAATCAATGCAGTCGTTATCGACATTTTTTGATCGAAATTATTTTTTTTATTTTACAAATTAAAATACTAAGAATACTATTATTCCTGTTAGTATAATTTATGTTTTCACCATCAGCTTCACTGAGAAAATTGATACCATGCTGATAGTCCCAAACTTTTACCGATTTATCCTTAAAAGTTATTCTGACTATGGGAGCATCAATAATGATGTGAGAATATTTAAGAATTCTTCTCTTGTTTTTTAAGTCTACATACATTAACAAGTTTACTAGTATTTGGTGATCACTTAGAAAAATGCGTCCCATTATCTTCACATTATTGTTTGCTTTATCGACAACATTTTTCAAATAAATAGATTTACCATCTGAATTAAATTTAAAGTAATTAGCCTTAATGTTACTCTGATGGTAAATAGGGTTAAGTTTGACTAAAATCTTCCTTCCACCAGCAATGTTGAATATCTGCCTGTTGAAGGGGAACATTATAAAGTGCAGCAATTTTCATAACTGATTCCCGTAGATTTTTAATAACTTTAGGAAGTCCACTTACAAGAATGTCACTTTATACGTATTTGTAATACGTGATTAAAGGCTGTTAATTCTTGAATTCTATCATCCGCAGCACTTTGTATATTTTCAAAATTTTTAACATATTGTTCACAATCTTTAACATCAGATTTTACCACGTTTAAATCAGAAGAGAAATCACTACGCACCTTTTCTACTACTTGCTTAACTCTAACCTCAGAAACTTTCTCCATGATATGCATTTGTTATTCGATCAAACAAAAAAAAAAAAAAAAAAAAGTCTGAGTAAATTTGAAACATTTTGGTTCCATTTAATAAATAAGTCGTCGTGGTTAACAAAAATATAAAAGGATCTAAAAAATAGTGAAAAGAAAAAACAAGTAAGAAAATTATAGTCGGTCTAGACCGACTATACGATACCCTATACCATGGTTTAGAGACCATATCTCTTCGGTCCAACTAAGTGGATATACAAAATAAGCGTAAAACAAATTTGAGTGGCATTAATATTATTTTTTTTTTCGCTGCAGATATCAAAAAATTCATATCGGATACTATATTTATATGGGGACTAGGTCGAAAAATGGTCCAATCCTGACCATATTTGGTAACTGATAAATGGGTGTAATAAACATACACAAACCCAATTTGACCGAGATCTATATGATAATTTGGATCTTATGGCAATTTAAGTCGATTTCATACGGAAACACTTTTAACAGTGTTCATCCTATGGCCGATAGAAGCTTATATGTTAAATTTCAAAATATATGTATTCATACATACAAGGTTTACATGGACACACAGACGGACGGACAGACAGAAAGTGATTCTGACTCGATTCGTCTCCTCTCAGTTGAAATGGTTTATTAAAATTTTTAATAGAAATTTTTTATGAGAAATCATTTGTGCATGAAAGACAGTGTTTTGAATAAACATCTAATCGGCCAGTTAATAGCCGGTACATCTACCATTATATCTAAGGACAGCTGTGATTCTGTTAGGCATGGATGAAATTAGCTTATGACAAGTCTCTACCGGAATATTGTACCATGCTTTTTGAATATTTCCCTCAATTCTTTTTTATTACTACAGGGAAGCTTAGCAAGTTGTCGCTTCTGTTCACCCCAAAGATTCTCTATGGGATTTAGGGTAGGGAACTGACTTGACCTCTCAACAACATTCAAATTATGTTCCCGGAACCATGCACTCCCCAATTTTGATGAATGATTTGGGTCATTATCTTGTTGAAATTTCCATATTTTCCTCAGCATATGGTAGCATAACTGTTTCCAACAACTCCTTGGATACAAATCTATCCATTGTGCTTTCAATAAGATGAATCGGACATTTCCTCCTCCATGTTTAACATTTTTTTGTTAAAGTTTATATGGAATTCCTTTCCTTTCGGTCCACGTACATTTCTTTCCGTATCGCTATCAAACAAATTGACTTTAGTTTCGTTGCTCCAAAGGATATTTCGCCACTTTTTCACCTTCTGATCCGTACGATGTTTTATGAGCCTTGGCAAAGTTTTTCCTCTTCTATAAATTTGCCTGTTTGAGCAAAGGAACTTTCTGAACTATTCTACCCGGTAGTTTCGAAGCCACCAATCTTCGCCGGACCGTTCGGGATGATACAACATTCCCAATTTCATTTGAAATTACTTTAGAGCTTTTAAAAAGGTTTCGGTTAGCTAAAGTTACAATGCGATTATCTGTTATTGCAGAGGTTTTTTACCAGCTCCGCTTTTTTTTTCGATATTTCTTGAGTTTTAAGGCATTTGTAACGAAGTTTTCTGACCGTCATAACGATACAGTAATACATTTAGAAGTTTTTCCTTGCTTTCGCAACTGATGAACTAGTCATCTTTCACTGCAGTAATGTCCACGACACATCCTGATTATATTTTAATTTAAATATAAATTAAATTTACAATTATTCCCAATTAAAACAAGTAAGAAGTCTAGACCGACTATACGATACCCTATACCATGCATTTAGAGGCCCTATCTCTCAGGCCCAACTAACTGGATATAGAAAATAAGCATAAACCAAATTTGAGTGGGATTTTTATTAATATTTTCGGCTGCAGATATGAAAAAGTTCATATCGGATGCTATATCTATATGGGGACTAGGCCCCAAAATGGACCGATCCTGACCATGATTGGTAGTGTCTCTTGTATTTTGCAAAAATATATACAAACAAAATTTGAGAAGAATCAGTGAAATATTTTTGTTTTTTGATAGATTTAAGTGAAGATTGGGAAGCAGCTCTATATGGGGCCTATGACTAAGAGTTGTCCAATAGGGATAATTTTTGGACTACTGATTAATGGATGTAAAAAATAAATACAAACCCAATTTGACTAAGATTTATATGATAATTTGGATCTTATATCAATTTTTGTTGATTTCATAGGGATCATTTGTATTAGGGCTAGGTCTGAACATGGACCGATTCTCACCAATTTCAATAGCTTTCATCCAATGGCCGATAAAAGCTTATATACCAAATTTCATCGAAATATATTCATATTTGCAACCTGCAGTTTGATTACAAGCTTTACATGGACACACAGACGGACGGACGGAGGGATGGACGGACGGATTCGATCGGTATAATAAAAGATGGGTCTAGGTCAAATATTTTTGGTAGTTACAAACAGCAGCACAAAGTCATTATACCCAAACCACATAGTGGTATAGGGTATAATAACTTCACCTATTTACTTACTTTTGTCATAAAAAAACTCAATTTTTCACAACTTTAAACAAAGCGCACCTATTTCATTGTCTACGTCAAGCTGCAACTAAAGCAAAAAATCTTCGCTGCATTTGTTACTACCAGCGTTTCAATTGCTAGGATTCCCCTATTTAATTTTAAACAGTAATGCCAGATGTAAAAGTTTATAATGTTCCTTATGGGAGTAAAATTAACAGATTTCTGTTCAATTAAAAAACAAGTAAGAAAATTATAGTCGGTCTGGACCGACTATACGATATCCTATACCATGCGTTTAGAAACCCTGTCTCTTAGGCCCAACTAACTGGACATAGAAAATAAGCAAAAACCAAATTTGAGTGGGATTTTTATTAATTTTTTTGGCTGCAAATATGAAAAAGTTCATATCGGATGCTATATCTATGTGGGGACTAGGTCCAAAAATGGACCAATCCTGATCATGTTTAGTAAAGTCTTTTGTATTTTGCAAAAATATATACAAACAAAATTTGAGAAGAATCAGTGCAATATTTTTGTTTTTAATAGATTTAAGTGAAGATCGGGAAGCAGTCTATATGGGGCCAAAGGGATCATTTTTGGACTACTCATTAATGAATGTAATGAAAGCATACAAACCCAATTTGAGTAAGATCTATATGACAATTTGGATCTTATGGCAATTTATGTCGATTTCATAGGGGTAATTTGTATGGGGGCTAGGTCTGAACATGGACCGATTCTCACCAATTTCAATACCGTTCAACCCATGGTCAATAAAAGTTTATATACCAAATTTCATCAAAATATATTCATATTTGCGACCTGCAGTTTGATTACAAGGTTTACATGGACACACAGACGGACGGACGGACGGACATTGTTAAATCAACTCAAAAAGTGATTCTGTTTCGATCGGTATAATTAAAGATGGGTCTAGGTCAAATATTTTTGGTTGTTACAAACAGCAGCACAAAGTCATTATACCCAAACCACATAGTGGTATAGGATATAAAAATTCTCACACCTATTTTTCTGTCCACATGTGTACATTAGCTTGGTTCTACGTTATATGGATATTTTTAAGTGGTGGTTTTGGGGAGTGTCGAGGTCCAGTTTATTGTCTTTCTATATAAAGATAATAAATGTGAAGTTTGGGTACAATCGGATAAAGAAAAGTCGCGCCGGAAACCAGTGGAAAATTTCAAGTGTGTTTATATGGAGAAAATATGACTTTTCAGATGTTACGAAAACTTCGTTCTATTTAATTTTTTCGAGAAGTTGTTATTAGAATCGATTTCATTATATTTAAATTATATTTTCAAAAACCTATGTAACTTCAAAATCGAATAAAAACTGGCCAAGCAGTAGCAAATGCCCCAGACCACTTTTGTACCAAAAAACACTAATTCATGAAATTTGACGGCACTTTTATCAACTTAAAGAAATGGATTACAGTCATAATTTTTTTTTTGGTCTCTATACTTATAAGTACTCAGATATGAAGTATTGTTTTATTACCACGTTTTAACCTATCGCGCAATGAAATTGAAAATGGGTAATTTTTTTTATAAAACTTTGAAAACTTTTTTCGAGTTTAAAAAAACTTTCTTAAACAAAATTTAAAAAAATGGATGTGGCACCTTAAGGTTTTGTTTAATACATGCTAGAGATTAACAGTCTGAATTTTTAGGTAAATCCCTTTGATAGAATTTTTTTAACAAGAATTTTTTGCGGATATCGAGAAAAATTAAATTTTTGTGAAATATTCAGTAAATGTACTGTTTCTAAAATTAATCAGTTTTTTACTTTTAAATGTTATTTTTTATCTTAATTGTCTAGGGAAAACATAATATGACCCAATTAACCCTTTTGGACTTGGGGTCACATATGACCACAAGCTAATAAAAAAACAATTTATTAAAAAAATTCAAATATTTTGTAAGAGCTGTTGAATTTTTAGATGTAACGCTTAAAATATAATTTCCAAATGTCCAAATCTTCCATTGTAAAAATGTGGAATAAATCGAACAACGTTAACCTACTGTACACTGTACATATACCCTCTACACAGTGATTTGGGGGGCATGTTAAAAAAATAGGTTAAATTTTCATTTGGTAACCCTCATGGCACACCTTGAAAAAAAATTTTTGAAACGATAGACATTTTCAGAAATGTGTGGCTCTGACTGAAAATATTGTAGTTACAGTATACGGGCATAAGGCAAACTATACTTACACATATTAATTTCTATATGTAAAACATTCCATTCATATTTATTGCGAATACTGATATTAATGCGATTTGCACATTGTAATTTAGGTCACATCAAATACACTATATGTGGCAATAAAATATACAAAATAATAATAAACATAATAATGAACTTCATAACAAAACAAATAACTCAATGAAATTGCAAACACAACAACAACATCTAATCATGAATTAAATGCATCGATCATTTTAGTTACTTTTTAGTTCGGTACGAAGAACATTGTGATCGGTTTATTGCATTGAAACATGATGCAATATTATTAGTTCTACTTTAGTTAAAAAAAATAAATAAATTTAGTTAGCAATGAATACGGTGGCTATAATAGCATTTGCGTTATGGGCAGTATTTATGCGATTTTTACCGAAAATCATTGAATTTATTAAAATAAAACAATGGTCACAAAACATTCCAGGACCAACAATTGGTGAACTAATAGAAAATGTTAAAAAAGGACGTAAGCACTAATACCGCCATTTAAAATTAAATAATAAATAAAATAAATAATCGAAAAATGTTTTTTTTTTTTTAAATCTATTAACAACAACTGTAACTAAACCAAATGTTAAACTTTGATACCTAAAAAAACTTTTGAACTATCTAGCAATAATAAAAAAAAAAAAAATAAATAAATAATAAATAAAAATAATAAATAATAATAAAAAATAAAATAATAAAGCTATTAGATTGTGTAACAGGACTAAACGATTTTTAAAAAATCTTACGGCATACCCTACAACAACCCGCCCTCCCCACCATGATGTGCAATATTGTTTCATTAATCAAATGTGTCAATGTTTTTTTCTTTATTTAAAGTAAAAACATTTGATCTTGATCTTAATTGATTTGTAACTCAATCATTAAAATGATAAAGATCGAAAATGAGATTTTTTATCTTTATATTTGTAAGGATAGAAAAAAAAAATCATAATAAAACAATTTTTTTTTTGGACCAAAGAACTTGTTCAGTAAGTTCTTATCATGATTTCTGTTCCAACAAGCAACAAATCACAGTGGTTTTAAATTAAAACAAAAGTGGTAAAATATATACAACTTCTAAGCTTTTGGTCAAATTGGAACACTATGTTTCGGCCAAATGTAGTCATGGATGTATGCTTTCAAGCTATTAAAGTTGACCACCTCGATATGTAACTTTTTTTTTAACTCTTTGACGATTGAACTTAAACCGTTGGAAATTCTGCAATTTTTTTTAATATTACTAAATAAAAGTATTGTCAAAATTATTATTTTGTACCTTCTAATATGAAAAAAGATAGGACATACAGTGGGCTTACACCATATTGGAAACTTTATCAAAATTCCGAATTTGCCAATTATGTTTTTTAATAACTTCGCGCTAAGTACTGTGTTCTCTATCGAAAAATAAAACATATGTTTGTTAGATTTGAACTCTTTTTCAGACATATTGCAATTAATACTGTAATTAATACGCAAATTTTAATTTTTTTCAATGGTGCGTGGCAGAGAAGAAAAAAGCATATATTTCAAAAATTCATAACTACACTGTATTCTTAAACGGTTTGTTACAAAAAATACATTAAAAAAAGTGATAAACGAAAAAAAGTATTTTTTTAGTGATGAAAAAACAATGGAAACTTCTAAACTTCTGTATCTGAGTTGATTAAAAAAATAAAAATAGAAAAATTGTATGAAAGAAAATGTAAGAATCTTCCCTTATTTCATTGTCAACAAAATCTCTAACAAAAACTGCTAATCGAGCCCAAAAGAGCGATGTCGGTGCATTCATCAATATAAATTGAAATAAAATCACATAACTTTATATCTGATTTTTATTCTTGTTTTACATTTTTACCTATTTTCTGAATTCTCTCTTTTATTGTATTTTGAGCAATAAGCAATTCTTATTTTAATGAAAATAATAATAAAACTGATAATAAGGACGACATCAGAAAAATTAATACATTAAAAATTAAAAATTAAAAATTAAAAATCAAAAATTAAAAATTAAAAATTAAAAATTAAAAATTTAAAATTACAAATTAAAAAATAAAAATTAAAAATTAAAAATTAATAATTAAAAATTAAAAATTTAAAATTAAAAATTAAAAACTAAAAATTAAAAATTAAAAATTAAAAATTTAAAATTAAAAATTAAAAATTAAAAATTAAAAATTAAAAATTAAAAATTAAAAATTAAAAATTAAAAATTAAAAATTAAGAATTAAAAATTAAAAATTAAAAATTAAAAATTAAAAATTAAAAATTAAAAATTAAAAATTAAAAATTAAAAATTAAAAATTAAAAATTAAAAATTAAAAATTAAAAATTAAAAATTAAAAATTAAAAATTGAAAATTGAAAATTAAAAATTAAAAATTAAAAATTAAAAATTAAAAATTAAAAATTAAAAATTAAAAATTAAAAATTAAAAATTAAAAATTAAAAATTAAAAATTAAAAATTAAAAATTAAAAATTAAAAATTAAAAATTAAAAATTAAAAATTAAAAATTAAAAATTAAAAATTAAAAATTAAAAATTAAAAATTAAAAATTAAAAATTAAAAATTAAAAATTAAAAATTAAAAATTAAAAATTAAAAATTAAAAATTAAAAATTAAAAATTAAAAATTAAAAATTAAAAATTAAAAATTAAAAATTAAAAATTAAAAATTAAAAATTAAAAATTAAAAATTAAAAATTAAAAATTAAAAATTTAAAATTAAAAATTTAAAATTAAAAATTAAAAAATAAAAATTAAAAATTAAAAATTAAAAATTAAAAAATTAAAAATTAAAAATTAAAAATTAAAAATTTATAATTTAAAATTAAAAATTAAAAATTAAAAATTAAAAATTAAAAATTAAAAATTAAAAATTAAAAATTAAAAATTAAAAATTAAAAATTAAAAAAATTAAAATTAAAAATTAAAAATTAAAAATTAAAAATTAAAAATTAAAAATTAAAAATTAAAATTTAAAATTTAAAAATTAAAAATTAAAAATTAAAAATTAAAAATTAAAAAATTAAAAACTTAAAAATCAAAAATTAAAAATTAAAAATTAAAAATTAAAAATTAAAAATTAAAAATTAAAAATTAAAAATTAAAAATTAAAAATTAAAAATTAAAAATTGAAAATTAAAAATTAAAAATTAAAAATTAAAAATTAAAAATTAAAAATTAAAAATTAAAAATTAAAAATTAAAAATTAAAAATTAAAAATTAAAAATTAAAAATTAAAAATTAAAAATTAAAAATTAAAAATTAAAAATTAAAAATTAAAAATTAAAAATTAAAAATTAAAAATTAAAAATTAAAAATTAAAAATTAAAAATTAAAAATTAAAAATTAAAAATTAAAAATTAAAAATTAAAAATTAAAAATTAAAAATTAAAAATTAAAAATTAAAAATTAAAAATTAAAAATTAAAAATTAAAAATTAAAAATTAAAAATTAAAAATTAAAAACTGAAAATTAAAAATTAAATTTTAAAATTTAAAAATTAAAAATTAAAAAATTAAAAATTAAAAATTAAAAATTAAAAATTAAAAATTAAAAATTAAAAATTAAAAATTTAAAATTAAAAATTAAAAATTAAAAATTAAAAATTAAAAATTAAAAATTAAAAACTAAAAATTAAAAATTAAAAATTAAAAATTAAAAATTAAAAATTAAAAATTAAAAATTAAAAATTAAAAATTAAAAATTAAAAATTAAAAATTAAAAATTAAAAATTAAAAATTAAAAATTAAAAATTAAAAATTAAAAATTAAAAATTAAAAATTTAAAATTTAAAATTAAAAATTAAAAATTAAAAATTAAAAATTAAAAATTAAAAATTAAAAATTAAAAATTAAAAATTAAAAATTAAAAATTAAAAATTAAAAATTAAAAATTAAAAATTAAAAAATTAAAAATTAAAAATCAAAAATTAAAAATTAAAAATTAAAAATTAAAAATTAAAAATTAAAAATTAAAAATTAAAAATTAAAAATTAAAAATTAAAAAATTAAAAATTAAAAATTAAAAATCAAAAATTAAAAATTAAAAATTAAAAATTAAAAATTAAAAATTAAGAATTAAGAATTAAAAATTAAAAATTAAAAATTAAAAATTAAAAAATTAAAATTAAAAATTAAAAATTAAAAATTAAAAATTAAAAATTAAAAATTAAAAATTAAAAATTAAAAATTATAAATTAAAAATTAAAAATTAAAAATTAAAAATTAAAAATTAAAAATTAAAAATTAAAAATTAAAAATTAAAAAGATAATTTACTCTAAATTATCGTTTATTAAATTATTTAATTGAAACGAAATACTAATTTCAACATTTTTGTGAAAAATTATTTTTTTTGATAATTTTTACATATGTATATGTAAATGCATATTTGAACTTAAAACTCAATCCGCGTCTAGAAAGCATTGTCCGATTTGGCTCAAACATTAAAGTTTCAGGTCCAGTGTCACAATAATCTGACCCGCACGTCTTCAAATTACAAAAAAAAATGGCTGTCACCCTAATGTACATGTTAGATATTAACTGTGTGAATTTTTAGGTAAACCCCTATGTACTTTTTAAATGTACTTTTTCTAAATACTTTGTATAAAAAATTAATAAGTTTTCTTCTTTTAAATGTTTTATTTCATCGTTATGACTATGGGTTAGAGAAACAATAATAAAAAAATAAATGACCCCCAAGCTGGTTTAGGAGGATTAAACAAAAAATTCAAATATTTGCCAAATACTTTTGAATTTTTAAGAGTATTACTTAAAATATTATAACTAAATGTGTAGATCTTCCGTGCCTAAAATTTGGGATAAGTCCGAGGACGTTAACCCGTTATTTGCCAAGGCCAGCTTTGGATTTTAAGATATTTTTAAATAAAGATAACTCGATGAAACCACTATTCAGAATCTATGAAATATAATTCAGTTATTTTTTTTTTTGTATTTAACCCTTTAGTGCTCCTGGGATCAAAATAATCCATTGTGATATTTTTGGTGCAATTATCTGCTTATTGCTCGCGAATATATATTAAAACAACTTTTAACCAATTTTATTATAAAATTATTTTATTTTTGAAAAATAAATAAATGTTATTTTTTTTATTTTGAGTCAGCTTTCGGTTTTTATTTTTTCGAGCAGAAATGATATTAATTTTTCTATTTTTTTCTATTTTTATTTTTTCCAGCAAATATACTAATCAAATCAAATCAAAAAATGCGAGAAATTCTCACTTCTTCTATGTTTTTTTGTTAAAAAAAAAAAATAAAAATAACGGTTATTTTCAGTTCCTGGAATATATTCGTATTTTGTTGTGCACTCACAATATACATATTCTGATAGAACAGGTTAAAATACCGCTGTCACCCAGTTAAAGTCAAAAATATATAATTTCCTGGTCTACTATACTTGTATATCTACTTTTACGTTATAATAGAAAACAACAATTAACAAGTTTCTTTTACTAATCAACATTATAAATTTTCTAATCAACAACAAGCGATAAAAAAAATAAAATTAATAATGGTTATCAACATAAAATAATTGTTACCGCTTTGTGTATTTCAGAAATACTTACGTGGCTTAGTGAATTGCGTAAAAAACATGGATCTGTATTTCGTATATGGTTTGGTAAAGATTTAATGGTCTTCTTTGCCGATCCCGAAGATATCAAACAACTGCTCAGCAACAATACTTTACAGTATAAATCAAAAAATTACGATATGCTCAGGCCGTGGTTAGGCAATGGTCTACTAACAAATGGCGGCGAATCATGGCATGTGAGAAGAAAACTACTTACACCAGCTTTCCATTTTCGTATATTAAGTGAATTTAAAGAACCGATGGAAGAGAATTGTAAAATATTGGTTAGTAAACTGAAAGAAAAGGCGAATGGAGAAGAATTTGATATTTATCCGTACATCACGCTGTTTGCATTAGATGCCATCTGTGAAACGGCCATGGGTATTAAGAAACATGCACAAATGCAGAGTGAATCGGAATATGTTAAAGCTGTGCAAACGTAAGTTTTCGTTAAAATAGTGTATTATTGCTCTACCACAAAATAATTGGCAATGCGGTTATGACAACTATCGTGTTGCCAACTGGTTTAAATCTATGATAGGCTAGGTGATTTCTTGTGACCTATTTCAAGCTTTTAGTTATCTACCGATTTTGACAAAAAATATACCATTTGGAAGGAATTTCTTTTTAGCTGTCCACCACATTTACAGATTTGCCCCATCTGGAACATTTTTTTTTAGTAAAGTTAATTTAAGGTTGCTACTAACAAATTCATAAAACACATATTTAAGCTTAAAATAAAAAACTTTATAAAGTTGTGTGTGTGTTTATTAAATTTGTATTGAATTGCCTAAAATTGATTAGCATACCTTTAGGCTCTTAAAAAATTATTTATTAACCAACCCAGTTATACATGTTCTGTGTGAAATTAAATGAATTTAATTTAAAAATTGACAATTTTATGAATTTTATTTAAATATTCATAATTTTTTTTATATATATTTGTATATAGATTAAAAAAACATTGACAGAAATAAATTTAATGAAAAACTAAAATTTCTTAGAATTTGCTCTCTAATTGCGAGGGCTGGGTTCTGCTAGTCGTTATCACATTTCAAACATTAAGCTCTAATGAATAATAAAGAAATTTTAAATTAACTCTTGAAATAAGTGAAAAAAAAATTTTAAAACTTTATGGCCCGTTAATTTATCTCTATTTTAACTGAGGCTAAGGTCGTTTAGTGGTCAATTGCCTGTATTGAGACCTTTACCGAAATTAACCTCAGTTAAAATAGAGATACGTTTACGGGCCAAACGACTTATTTAAACTTTTGCAGAGAAAAAATATCTCTAAATTTTTTTTCATAAATTATTTTAGAAATCGACGAAACGTCGGGAAAAACTGTTTTATTACATTTATACATTTATAACTTAGGCCATATTAGCTTAATTTAAGGAAAAACACAAAAATTCAAATAAATTGGCCAAACAACAAAAATCAATATGGCTCCGTTAGTTTTGTCTCCTTTACCACAAATTCACAATTCAGCGCAATATAAATTTCAATATCTTCTTAGTGATTTGAGAAATATAAAAATTTTTTGTTATAGTATTTATAAAAATTGGTCATTCGATTTTAATTAAACAATTAAAGAGTTTTAGTTTTTCAATCTATCTGACTGAAAATCTTTTTATTTCTTTCAGAATCTGTCGCATATTACATAAAAAATCATTTTCCTTCTGGCAAAGAATTAATATATTCTTTCAATTTACCGAAGCTGGTCGTGAAAGTAATGCTGCCCTACAAATTTTACACGGTGAAACAAATCGAGTGATTAAACTTCGCCGTAAAATGCTGCAGGACTCCCAAATACACAATATGTCTGATTTGGAAAAATCTGATGGTATCGGCGGTGCTAAGCGCCGTTTAGCTTTTCTAGATATGCTGCTTATTTCGCAAATGGAAGGTGTAGCCATCAGTGATAGAGAAATACGAGAAGAAGTGGATACATTTATGTTTGAAGGACATGACACCACAAGTTCAGCTATAGGTTTTGCCATATATTTACTATCACAGCATGCCGAAGTCCAGCAGCAGGCTTTCGAAGAAGCAGTGGCCTTGGAAGGTCGTGAAAAGGAAGCAATGCCTTATTTAGAATCTGTCATAAAGGAAACTCTACGTTTATATCCTTCTGTTCCGTTCTTTTCACGTTTGGTTAAAGAAGATTTACAAGTAGGTTCCCATACTGTACCCAAAGGTGCTAGTGTTAGTATTTTAGTGTATATGGCACAACGTAATGAAAAGGAATTTCCCAATCCAGAAAAGTTTGATCCTACACGTTTTTCGAATAAGTCAAATGAATTGCATCCATTTAGTTTTGTAGCATTTAGTGCTGGTCCGCGCAATTGTATTGGCCAAAAGTTTGCTATGTTAGAGTTGAAATGTTCACTGTCACATCTTTTGCGTAATTTTGAATTTTTGCCTGCAAAAGATTTCAAACCAAATCCGTTGGCGGAATTGGTCATGAAAAGCGGCAATGGTATACGTATAAAAATAAAAACACGTAAATAAATGTAAATAGATATTATGATTTTTTAATTATTTTTTAGTAAGTATAATTTAATAACAATTATTAATAATTTTTTGTCAAATAAATCAAAAACCAAGTTCGTTAAATAATTGATAATTTTATAATACTTTTTTTCTAACACAAAATTTGTTTTACCACGTTTTTATTGACTCACTTTCTGATCTGTTCAGTACAAATTTCGGAATTGATTTTAAACTAACCCAATGAGCTAGAGACTTCAAACTGAGAACATAGATCAGAACTGTATGACAAGTGGGCGTGATTCCTCTTATATATGGTAAATATATATGTTAAATATATATAATTACATTTTTATATAGAATGTATTATTTGCTTAGATATAAGATACGAAGGGGTTATGTGTCAAGCGATATTTCAAATCAAATCATTGTGAATAGATTCATGCTTGAGCAACGTCACCAAATTATCCAAATTTACTTTGAAAATCAGTCACCGATTAGCGCAATTTATTGATTTTTATGGTTCACATAAACGCCCATCTGAGCAACCCATCCGTCCAACTATGGATAGATTACATACCACATACTCTCTTAATTATGCAAAAACCTCAACACATCGAAAGAATGTGTAAACTGATGATATTGTCGCTACTGTAAACGAAAGTGTGGAAAAAGATCAACATTTTATCGATTCGTCGTCGGTCGCAGGAATTGGGGCTCTGTTCGTCCACCACGTGGAAAATATTGTGCAAGATCTAGCTGGTGCAGAAATTAAAGCCACGAGACCAACATATGTGTCTTTCTTTCGCCGATTGGGCTCTAGAGCAGTTGAAAACTGACCCGATGTTTTATTTTATTGTGTTTAGCAATGGCTTAACGGGTTTGTTAATAAACAAAATTACCGCATATGGAGGAGGACCAATCCACAATAGATCATACAGACTCCATTACATCCAAAAAATGCACCGTTTGGTGCGATTTACACGCTGGTGGCGTCATCGGCCCTTATTTCTTCAGAAATGAAGCCGGAGCTCGCGTTACGGTCTATGGAGATCGTTATCGCAACATGATCAATGATTTTTTGTTTGAAAATAAGAATGACAATGGTCGGGGCGAGATGTGGTTTCAACAGGATAGCGCTACTACTTATTGAAATCAAAATTTGGCGATAAGTTGATTTCGAGAAATGGATCTTTCTATTGGCATCGATTATTTCCTGTGAGGCTACGTTAAGTCACAGCAATGCTCGAAAAAGTGACCCAAAATTGGACGTCTAGAATCCGTTTTGTCAAGAAAATCATTTTCAAATATTAATGCCATGTATTGATACTTCTTTGATTAAAATTTGATTATTTGTGTTTGTATCGGGCTCCAACAAATACCCTATCATAAAAAAATTATTTAACTAAAAAAATTAAATATATATATTATGTTTAAAAAAAAAATAAAATTAATGAAATAATATCTCCTAGCTCCATTTATTAGACTTAAACTAAATACAACTGCTCCTTAATATTATCTAATGCTTGCGCGGAACCCTTTTTATTTTAAATATTACAAATGGGGCAAGGAGAAATTATTTAATAATTTTTAGACCTTTTAAAACGTGGTATAATATTTTTTTTTCCTAATTAAGTAGTTATTTAGATATAATAAAAGGTACTTTTAAAATAAAAGGTACTTTTAAAATAAAAGGTACTTTTTAAATAAAAGGTACTTTTAAAATAAAAGGTACTTTTAAAATAAAAGGTAGTTTTAAAATAAAAGGTATTTTTTAAATAAAAGGTACTTTTAAAATAAAAGGTACTTTTAAAATAAAAGGTACTTTTAAAATAAAAGGTACTTTTAAAATGAAAGGTACGTTTAAAATAAAAAGTACTTTTAAAATAAAAGGTACTTTTAAAATAAAACACACACTCAGAGAACGGATTCGTTGTGCCAACCGAACTTGTTGCCAATCGAATTTTGAAAGTCCTGTGTATTTTCATATTTTTCTATTCTGATTAGTGAATTATAATAATATCCAAATTGTTAGTTTTAAAATAAAAACGTATAATTTTCTTTCTTCCTCATCTTCTAATATAAAATTAAAATTTTTGTATTTGCTTGAAGAAAATTAATTTTAATAGAAACATTTGATGAAATTTTCTATTTAATAAACAGGCATTTAAAATGTATTGAAGAATTTAAAGTGTTTATGATATTCTATTCATTATTTTGTTAAAAAAAAAAATACATTGCACTCTACACTCTTCGACTTGAGTACGGAAAAGTCAGTATATCTACAACGAATCAGGATAATTTAAAGAAATAAATGAGAACGCATTGAGTGAGTTTTTGAAGATATGTATTTTAATTTAACTAGCAAAGCCCAGCACTCGAAAATCGAGTGCAAACTCTAGGAAATTTAATTTTTTCATTGAATTTTGATGTTCTTTTACTCTATACACATAAAAAAATCATGTGAGTCCGATCACAGGGGTGATGTGTAAACATCTAGGAATTAAAGATTTTTTTATGTCACTTTTTTAAAATCAAACACTTATAGCAAACAACTGCAGCAGGACTCTGGTTATACTTGTGGGGTTGTTGAATTATGTATATGTTATACGTTTATATTGTGAAATTTTTGTCGTTTTACAGCTGAAACAATTTTATATCATAATTTTTTCACCAATACAATCATAAGCCACACCGAATTGTGTTACGGCTCACAGCGTAACAGGTGAGCTCACATGTTACGCTGTTTTTGTGATTGTATTGTGAAATAGAAATTTACCCCCTGCGCGTATAGATGTTTAATTGAATTGTGATTTTGTAAATGAAATTTATTAAATATTCTTAAAAAATATTTTTTATATTTACCTTTAAAAAAACTTTTAATAAATTACGAAGAACTGATTAATTATGTATCAAATTAACGGTTGCAACAAAAAGTATGATCACTTGTTCAAATATACAGTGCGTTCATAAATTATAGCACATTTGGTAATCTGTGAATTAATGTTATATAAAATTTTAACTATGCAAGCTATAATTATTATTTCTTTGCTTTCTTTCCAAAAATAAACGTATCTTACCCAAAACTCTCATTAATTAGAAATACCGTTATTAAAATCACTTACATCCCAATACTTAGCATATTAAAGCGTTCAAATAGTATGGCACAAATGCAACAAAGTCTTTGTCTAACAAAAATAACTAACTAATTCCTTTATTTATTTAACAAAAATTAGAGCCTACGGTCAAGCTCGAGTACTCGAGCTCAACGAGTAGCTCGAGTAGTAAAAATTAACATTTTTCAGGTTTGAAATCATGTAAAACGATAAATATAAGTATTTAGTATAACATATGTATACTTTTTGGAATCGTACAAGTACCAAGAATATCATCATTAAATTCCACTTGAATTGGACTGTCCTACTGGCGTGGACAAACTACTACTCGAAAAAGATCGGAAATTTTGCAAAAAGTGTAAAAAAAAAATTTATTTTTTCACTGTTTGCAATTGACTATATTCATAGATTACTCATAAAAAATTTTAAACCATTCAGACAAAAATTGTGACGTCGGTATAGCACTACTCGACTGATATTGGTCACTTTCTATACAAAAGTGTGAAAATATGGTCTTATTTGAAGTTTGATGATATTTTCCAGAAAATTTTCCACAATGATGTAAGAAAAAATTATATTCGTTAGAGCTGTGTATATAAAGAGAACACTTCCTTCAGGTTTCAAAGCATTCGGCCAAAAATTGAAGCTTGGAGGAACTACTACTCGACAAAAAACAGAAACTAAAAAAAAAAATTAAAAGAAAAAGAAAAGAACAAGAAAAATATTTTGCTTTTCACTCCCCGTAATTGACAGATGACTTATATAAAAAATTAAGTCATTCCGAATAAAATTGTGCTCTGAGCGAACAACTACTTGAAAAATATCAGCCACTTTCTATACAAATGTGTGAAAATTTTCTCTTATTTCAAGTTTAATGTAAGTTAAAAAAATTTTCCATCAAGACTAAAAGCTAAAATTTTTTACTATCTGCAGTTGCAAATATATCGAGATAATCTTCTTAAAATTTCAAAGTATTTCAACAATAATTGTGTTGTTGGCGAACTACTACTCGAAATAGCTCGACTACTTTCCATACAAATATATGAAAAATTCACTTCATGCAAGTTTGACACCGATTTACAAAAAATATTTAAGGCACACATGGTACAAGTTTACTCTTTTTAAAGTTGAATATATGAGTATATTACGTACAGCAAATTTCAAAGTATTCTGGCCAAAATTGTGGCACGGACGAACTACTACTGGAAAAAGATCAGACTCTTCCCATACAAAAATTTGAAACTTTGATCTTATTTCATGTTCGAGATAATTTTACAGAAAATTCTTCATAATGACTAAGCCAAAAGTTTTATTTTTTAGAGTTGAAAATGTAAGGAGAGTATTTCTTTTACATTTCAAACGTTTCCGACAATAATTCTAGGGTGGACGAACTACTACTCGAAAAAGCTCGACCACTTTCCATACAAATGTATGAAAACATTCGCTCCATGGAAGTTTGACATCATTTTAAAAGATATTTTACAAAAATACATGGTAAAAATTAATACATATTGTAGTTCCTCATATCAACAGATTATTTTCATAAAATATTGGAGCACTCGGATGAAAGGTGCGGGGTGGGCCAACTACTACTCGATAACTCATAGATAACTCATTTAATTTTTAAGTTATTCAGACTAATAATGTGCTATTGGCAACCTACTATTCAAAAAATATCCGTTAGTTTCCATACAAATATATGAAAAACTGCAGTTCATACAATTTGAGATAGATTTACCAAAAATATTTAAGACGCACTTGGTACAAATTTATACACCATAAAATTGCAAATAAGAGGACATTACGTCCTTCAAATTTCAAAGACTTTCGGTAATAATTGTGCTGTTGACGAATTACTACTCGAAAAGGATCATCCTATTTCCATACAAATATACGAAAAAATGCACTCCAACCAAGTTTGACATTCATTTACAAAAAATATTCTAGGAACACATGGTATATATTTATACATTCTAAAATTTGAAATACGAGGACATTACGCCCTTAAAATTTCAAAGCATTCCGACAATAATTGAGCTGTTGGCGAACTACTACTTGATAAAGATCAGCCACTTTCTATACAAATGTGTGAAAATTGGCTCTTATTTAAAGTTTGATGTAATTTTACTGCAAATTTTCTTTCACATTTTAAAAATTTATATGTTTTTAAGTTATAGATTTCAGGACATTATATCCCTAAAATTTTAAACTATTCCAGGGAAAATTGTGATGGCGGCGAACTTATACTCGAAAAATCGAAAAATCAGCCACTTTCAAATCTTTTCACCGAAAAAGATCATTTCATTTTCTATACAAATATAGTTTAAGAGCAGTACCTGTGTAAGTTGAATATTCTCTAAATAATTTTCTGATTTCTTAACATATTAATATATTCGTAATTTTAAAAATATTAAAAATCCAAAACACAAAAACATTTTTTTTTTTAATTTTTGTTTTTTTCATTACTGATCTTTTTCGAGTAGTAGTTCGCCCACCCCATACCTTTCATCCGAGTGATCCAATATTTTAGGAAAATAATCTGTTGATATGATGGACTACAATATGTATCAACTTTTACCATTTATTTTTGGAAAATATCTTTAAAAATTATGTCAAACTTCAATGGAACGAATGTTTTCATACATTTGTATGGAAAGTGGTCGAGCTTTTTCGAGTAGTAGTTCGTCCACCCCACAATTATTGTCGGAAACGTTTGAAATGTAAAAGAAATACTCTCCTTACATTTTCAACTCTAAAAAATAAAACTTTTGGCTTAGTCATTATGAAAAATTTTCTGTAAAATTATCTCAAACATGAAATAAGATCAAATTTTCAAACTTTTGTATGGGAAGAGTCTGATCTTTTTCGAGTAGTGGTTCGTCCGAGCCACAATTTTGGCCAGAATGCTTTAAAATTTGCTGTACGTAATATACTTATATTTTTGACTTTAAAAAGTATAAACTTGTACCATGTGTGCCTTAAATATTTTTTGTAAATCGATGTCAAACTTGCATGTAGTGAATTTTTCATATATTTGTATAGAAAGTGGTCGAGCTATTTCGAGTAGTACTTCGCCAACAGCACAATTATTGTTGGAATACTTTGAAATTTTAAGAAGATTATCTCGATATATTTGCAACTGCAGATAGTAAAAAATTTTAGCAAGTCGTGATGGAAAATTTCTTTTAACTTACATAAAACTTGAAATAAGAGCAAATTTTCACACATTTGGATAGAAAGTGGCTGATATTTTTCAAGTAGTTGTTCGCCCAGCGCACAATTTTATTCGAAATGACTTAATTTTTTATATGAATCATCTGTGAATAAGGTCAATTACGGGCAGTGAAAAACAAAATATATATATTTTTTTAATATTTTTTTTAGTTTCTTTTTTTTTGTCGAGTAGTAGTTCTTCCAAACTTCAATTTTTGGCCGAATGCTTTGAAACCTGAAGGAAGCGTTCTCTTTATATACACAGCTCTAACGAATATAATTATTTGTAACATCATTGTGGAAAATTTTCTGGAAAATATCATCAAACTTCAAATAAGACCATATTTTCACACATTTGTATAGAAAGTGACCAATATCAGACGAGTAGTGCTATACCGACGCCACAATTTTGGTCGGAATGGTTTAAATTTTTTATGAGTAATCTATGAATAAAGTCAATTACAGACAGCGAAAAAAATAAAATTTTTTCTTTATATTTTTTTACCCTTTTTTCAAAATTTCCGATCTTTTTCGAGTAGTTACTCCCACACTCCAACATTTTTGTCGAAATGCTTGGAAATTTTTGAAACATATTGTCTACATATATTCAGATTAAAATACTAAGAGCTGATTCCAAGTGCTCTTGAAAAATTTTTTGTAAATAGGCATCAAGCATATACGAAGATCATATTTTCATACATTTGAGTGGAAAGTGGATAGTAGTAGTAGTTAGCCCACTCCATAGTTTTTATCAGAATGTTTTATTATTTCAGGAGGGTAATCTATTCATGTAACTGACTTCAAAATATATAAAATCATGCCATGTATTTTGGGAAAAAAATTTTTTAAATGAAGTCAAACATTTGTATGGAAATGCGTCGAGCTTTTTCGAGTAGTAGTTTGCCCACGCCAGTAGGACAGTCCTATTCAAGTGAAATTTAATGATGATATTCTTGGTACTTGTACGATTCCAAAAAGTATACATTTGTTATACTAAATACTTATATTTATCGTTTTACATGATTTCAAACATGAAAAATGTTAATTTTTACTGCTCGAGCTACTCGTTGAGCTCGAGTAGCTCATTTACTAATCGAGTAGCTTGAGTAGCTGGAGTAGCTCGAGTGAGTACTCGAGCTTGACCGTAGGCTCTGATTTTTGTTAAATAAATAAAGGAATTAATTAATTATTTTTGTTAAACAAAGACTTTGTTGCATTTGTGCTATACTATTTGAATGCTTTAATATGCTAAGTATTGGGATGTAAGAGATTTTAATAACGGTATTTCTAATTAATGGGAGTTTTGGGTAATATACGTTTATTTTTGGAAAGAAAGCAGAGAAATAATAATTATAGCATGCATAGTTAAAATTTTATATAACATTGATTCACAGAATACCAAATGTGCTATAATTTATGAACGCACTGTATATTTAACATGAACTGTTGCATTTAAAAGGCGCTATAAAGGAAAAGCAAAGAGCTCCTTTTTTAAAAGGTTCTGTCTAGAAAAAACGCGCTTTTTTATTTATCAAAAGGCGTTAAATCTAGCTCGAAAAGCACTGGGTTGGCATCGCTGACTGTCCTAGGCACTTCTCTTATTATTAAAACCCGAATACTCTTAGAAAAAAGTGTTCTTTTAGAATAAAAGATACTTTTAACATAAAATGTATTTGTATATAAAATATTATTTTCTGTAGTTTTCATTTCAATTAACATAAAAGTGTCAAAACTATTTTGTAGTACAACTAATTTTGTTCGAAAATCTGAAAAAGCTTTCGTAATTGTTATAAATGAATTTCTTCGTATAATCCTGAAATTAAATCGTATAGATAAATACAACATGTTAGGCAATATCGTAATAGATTTTACTATAATTTTACTATAATTATTATATAAATACTTGTGCCTAAACATTTTTATTCAGCTACAAATTACAATAACATATCGTGTGACATCATAACAGTAATGAATCTCAAACTGTATATGTTAAAAATTTATAGCATTATGTTAGTATACCAAAAAAGACATATTAAAGTCTGTGCTAAGAGCTTTTTTAACAAAGCTTCCCAACATAAGGAAAAGTTGTTACTAAAGTTTCCCCTTCAGAAGCTATAAGAATTGTGGCATGCAAATTTGTTTACCCCTAAAAGCTTTTTTACAATTTTAATACAGTGGAATCTGCAAAATTTATAAGTAAAATTCTAAAAAACAAGGAGACATAATGTTACGAACACACAGTTTTGAGAAAAAAAACGCATTTAAAGTTTCTACACCCTTTTAGGTACCAGAATCCACCGTTTTTGACACAAGCCGTACAACCCATTTTTTGACACACTAGGTCCCTTTTCTCGGAGAAGGTCACATATATTGGAAACTTTTACAAAATTCTCATTTTGCCAATTTTGTTTTTTAATAATTTCGCTTAAGTTCTAAAATTTTGTTTTTTTTTTTTGGCGAACAAAAAATACAAATAAAAAAACAAATGAAATAGATCACAAAATAATGTAACCTTTTGAGCTTTTGTATCAAAGTTGATTTAAACAATAAAAATAGAAGAGGGTTTGAAAGAAAATGTATAAAATCGTAACCGTTATTTAAATATTTATAGTTTCTGACGTTTTATTTCAACTGTTTTTTAAATTCTATTGGTTTTAATCGTATAGTTAATTATTGTCAAATAAGGGCAAGTACAAAGTTTTGTCACGAGTTCAAAACCAGAATAATAGATGACTTTACTGCTGGGGCCAAATTACCGCATTCGCTATCGAAAGTTTTCGATTGAAATTATTTTTTTATTTTCCAAAATAAAATACTAAGAATAATTTTACTCTGAACAGTTAACGAATTATGACCCCTAGTTAAGAGTAAAAGTGAAACGAGGGCTGATGTTTGTCCGTCTTCTCTAAATAATAAACCAAAATATGGAATTTCGATTGATATTGATCGATATAGAATGTGGTGATTTGCCCCTGGTCTTAAGCAAAAGAAAATTTTTGAAAAATAATCTAGGAATAAATCCATAATTTCAAAAATTATAAAAAAAAATCAAAATCAAACTCAATAAAAAAAAATCGTGAAAGAGGTAAGGTGTCGACCCAATATTTAGGTGGCAGGGTCCGTAAAAGGACTCAAAGACAGTGTAATTTAATAGCAAAAGAGCTTAAAAAAGTCAAAAAATGCTACCTAGAGAGGTTATTAACAATCAAAACTAAAAATATATGCTTGGTTGAGAAAAAAAAACCGGCCGTCATAAATTTTACCAAAGAACACGTGAGCTGGTCAATTTTCATATGAGTCCAAGTTTAATTAAGGCGGACATGATGAACGAACGTGTGTACGGCGACCAAAGAGAAAAGAAATGGATCCAATTCATATAGTAAAAGATACTCTAACTAGAATTGGATATTTGTAAATTCTAAGTGACGAGTAGAAAAATATGACCCAAAACACACTTCCAAAGTTGTAACCGAATGTCTACAATCTAATGGAGTCAGTGTTTGGGAATGGTCAGTTCAATCACCAAATTTAAATCCCACAGAAAATCTATCGGAAATTGTAAATCCAAAAATACGGACACGAAATTACACAAACAAGACAGATCCCATATTTCAATGGATATTATCAACAATTTAATTGACTCCATGCTTCGGTGTTGTGAAGCAGTACTAAGAAAAAATGGATACCAAAGAAAATATTGAAACCACTGTTTTGTCAACAGCATAAAAATAAAGACTTTGAAGTTTTGCTATTATACCCTACTGGCAGATTTCAGCCCTCGAAATTCGAGTGCAACTTCTAGTAAATTTTATTTTTTCATTAAATAAAGACCCTAAAGGTATGCTAATCAATTATAGCCAATTCACAAATCAACACATTTTTATACAAACACATTAACAAATTTAATAAACACACACATAGCATTGTATAATTTTATGCATGTGTTAGTAGCAACTTTAAATGCAATTTACTCAAAATAAAGGAAAAATTTTAAAATCTGTAAATCTGCAAAACGGCAAAAAAGAAATACCTTTCAAATAATATACGTTTGGTCAAAATCGGGATAAAACGGTAGAACAAAACATCTGTAATGGTGCGGCGTTGATGGAAGATCCGCTTCCGTTTCCCTGAGCCTTTGCTGGTCGCACGTGCTGGCGTAGGGGCCTAGCTCGCCGGATGGGTGGGGTCTTGCTCAGGCCCAGGGAAACCGCACTACAGATTTTCACGTGCGATTTAAAAAAAACAACTGTCAAAAAAACGGACGCTAAATGGGACGGATGGCCATACTTACCTTGGGATTGGGGACGAGGTGTTCAGCCCCTTTTGCCCTCCCTACCATGTTAACTCGACTCCATCTTACTTGGAGGTAACCCACTGCAATGATAAGATTTGGCTTGGCTTTGGTTTTCTACATTGGGTTTAAAAACTTTTTTATTTACCCTTCATTTTAAGGGTTTTTAAATTTTAAATTAATTTTATCAACATTTATTTTATTTGTTTTTTTTTTTTTTATATTTATAACTCTAGCAAAATTTTACTTTTAGGAAAATTTTAATTTTAGGAAAATTTTTAATAGTAGAAAAAATTTTAATTTTAGCCTTTTGAATTTTAGCACTATTTAATTTAAGCTTAATTTTAGCTTTAATTTCAGCATTAGAAAAATTTTAGTTTAAATTTTATAATTAAAAAATTTAGGATTAGAAAAATTCAATTTTAGGATAATTTTTAAATGTAAGAAAATTTAAATTGTAGACAATTTCATATCTAGACAAAAAAATATTTTTTTTTATTTACATTTTAGTCAAATCTTATATCATAAAAATATTGTATTTAAATTTTAGAAAATTTATTTACATTTTGGAAAAATTTTTGTTTAACCTCTAAAAGAAATTTTGGTTAAATAAAAATTAAATCTTAGCGAGATTTTAATTTGTAGATTTATAAAATTTTTAATTTCATAGTAAAAATGTATAGTTGAATTTTAAAGTAATTTTACTTAAAGGTAAGTTGAAAAAAAATTCTCATTTCCAAGAGATTTTATTTTAATTTTAGGTAGTGGTGACAAATTTTTATGTTCCACTGTATTTTACTTACATATATATAATGTTATAAAATTTTAATTTATTTATAGGAAAAATTTTAAGTTATATTTAGCAAAAATTTTTAATTTATATTTAGCAAAAATTTTTAATTTATATATATAGGAAAATTTTTAATTTATATATATATATAAAGTAGATTTACCGCCTTATTGCTGGTGTTGATGAGGCACCGATGAAGCTGCTGCCGCCGGACGCCGTGGTTGTGTCTCGCCATTGGAAAAAGTTGGCCATAGCTGCATTAATACCGATATTGTTGCTGATTTCTATACAAAATGTTTATAATTCCTTAATTTTGTTTTATCAATCAGGTACCCAATATTTTGTGGTTTATTTATTTAAGTTAATTAATACACAGTCTTAGAGAAGAAACAATTCATTTTGAAGGAATTTTGTAGTATTGCTTATTTGGTTTATGTCGACAATGTTTTTTTTTTTTTTAATTTTAATTATACTTTGAACTTTAATATTTTATAATTATAGCACTTTAGTTCTTAACTCAATTATATTTTTAGTCTAGTTTTTTTTTTTAATAATTATAAATTTTGTTTAATTGTTTTATTTTCACCAATTTATTTTCACATTCAATACTCCACGAAATTTAATTTAAGAATTAAATGATAACTTTGCTATTTTAGTTTTGTCACTTATTAGTTAAAATTAAGTTTTTCTTTATTTTAAATTTCTTTAGTTCTTAAACATTAATAATTTCTGGCTTAAAATTAACTTTATTTTATTAACACTATGTCTTATTTTTAATTTTAACTTAATGTACATTTTAATTTTAAGAGGTTTTTCCTCAACCTTCTTTTTTTCTTAACACTACATTTTAATTTTTAATTTAAGGTTTTTCCTCAACCTGTTCATTTCACGATCCAAAATTCAACTCCTCGATTTAAATTTAACTTTCTTACATTCAACCTTCTCATCTTCATTCATTCATGTCCAGATAAAAACCTTTTTATTAAAAAAATAAAATCACCACCAATTCATTGAGAACATTCATATGCATTCATAATATTCTCTAGTATTTATAACACTCCCACTCATATATGACTATGAGAGCAAGTGAGATCAATACAAGAAAATACGTGGTTTGACCAGCATGATTGCATATGAATGTGTTCATGATTTAATACAACACAATGAAGAGAAAAAAAACACGCCATAAATCAGTTTGCCAAAAAAAAAAATGCCATCAACATATTACCATATAAGGTGTTGTTTACATGTACATACTTGAACTTGAAAATAATTTCAAGATCAAGGTTATTATATTTTTTTCTTCTTTCTTATTTCTGCTTGTACCAGAAATTCTTTGGCTACAGTAAAGCGCAAAACAGATCACCGTCACACATCGGTCACAAGAAATCGCCTAGCCTATTAATATTATAGATACCACTATGTGGTTAGGGTATAATTAGTTCATGTTGATGTTTGTAACTGCCAGAAATATTTGGCCTAGACCCATCTTTTATTATACCGATCGACACAGAATCACTTTCTGAGTCGATTTAGCGATGTCCATCCGTCTGTCCGTCTGTCAGGGTGTCCATGTAAACGTTGTAATCAAACTACAAGCCGCACATATGAATATATTTTGATGAAATTTGATAGATTAGATTAGACTTTTTAGATTTATTGATTTTTGGTAAATAAAATAATTAAATTTACAGTAACAAAAATTTTTTTCAATTATTAAATCATAGGAAAACATAACATTAAATGCTGTGTGTCTGATTGGCATAATAACATATTTTAAATTATAATTGAGGCTATCAGCGCAAAACTGGTGCAACCCCAAACTATTTAATTAGGAGAGAATGGGAATTTAAATTTGGTAGATATTTCTTTGAATTTAGTTTCTTTTGTGACCAGTATTTTTAATTGTTTTATTTTTAATTTATAACAAGGACTTCCAAATTTACAATAGCTGTGTATTTTTTAAGTAAATATTGTAGGAAAAAATTGGGTTACACCACTCCTGGACCAAAGTTCAGTTTTAATGAACTAATTTATGATTAAATTTTCTAATTTTTGTTTATGTTGTTAACCTTTTTTTTTATTAAACTGAACATTCATATTTGGCATATTTAAAGGGTTTTTCAATAAGAGCGCCACAAAAGTTTTTTTAAATAAAACAAAAACGGTTTTGGGTATCAATAAAATTCTTTATTCCTGTGAAAGTACGTTCGATGCCATTATGTATGGAAATCGATCTGTTTTGCATGCCCACCACGAGCATGCTTGCAGAAGTCCAGACGCTGAACCCAATATTCGACGGTTTTCAAGCATAAATCGGCCGATACTGCTGCAATTTCACATTCGATATTCGTACGAAGTTCATCAATAGTCGCTGGCTTGTTGACATAGACCATAGACTTGACGTAGCCCCACAGGAAATAGTCCAACGACGTCAAATCGCACGACCGAGGCGGCCAATCGACTGGACCATTTCGTGAGATAACACGTTCTCCAAACTTGCTTTCCAATAAATTGATTGTGACATTCGCTGTGTGGCTTGTGGCGCCGTCCTGTTGGAACCACATGTCCTCCAAGTCCATATCATCCAATTGGGGCCAAAAATATTCGGTTATCATTGAACGGTAGCGATTCCCATTCATAGTAACGTGCCGGTCTTGACCATCACGGAAGAAGTACGCCCCAATGACGCTGCCGGCCCATAAACCGCACCAAACCGTAATTTTTTCGGGATGCAATGATGACTCATGGAGTACGTGTGGATTGCTGTCTGACCAATAATGCATATTTTGTTTATTGACGAAGCCATTCAGCCAGAAATGAGCCTCATCGCTGAAGATGAATTTTCGGTGAAAATCCGAATCATTTCAAGTTGTTGCTGAGCCCAATTCACGAACATACAACTCTTCTGGTGGTCAAGCGGCTTCAGTTCTTGCGTCAATTTGATCTTGTAAGGATGTAGGCCAAGATCTTTTCGCAAAATTCGCCACAACGACATCACAGAGATGCCCAACGCTTGAGAACGACATGTGAGAGACACATTTGGGCTTTCTTCAACTGAAGCCTCAGCGGCAGAAATATTCTCGACACTACGGGCACTTCTTTGTCTCGCTGGCACGGGAAAATTTTGTACTGTGCCTGTGGATTCAAATTTTTCCACTAAACGCTCAATTGTTGATCTACTAGGACGATTATGACGACCATAAATTGGACGTAGCGCTCTTAACGTTGAGGCCACTGACTCCGAATATCGGTAGTAAATTTTAATAATTTCGACTCGTTGTTGGCTCGTATATCTTTCCATCATGAAATGGCAAACCTTACTGAAGAGAAATGTCAAAAGAGCGGCAAGAAATACGGCGTCGTTTGCTGTCCCTGTCTTTCTACTTTTGTAGCGTCACTGTTGAAAAACCCTTTATTTGATGCACATGTTTCTATTTTTTTTTTATTGAATATAATTAAATGTATATCCATTAGTACATGGATTCAAAGCTTTGCCGACCCAGATGCACTAAAATAATTAATACAATTTCATATTTTTATGTTACATTTAAAAAGTTTATCTACATCCACGGTGTGCTTGAAACGTTTTAAATCGAAATTTTTACCAGGTTGAAATTTTTTGATGTAATCGATGAATAACCTTATTTTGATGAATTCTGGTGAGTTTTAAAAAAAATCGGTAGAGCTGTTTTTTGTTGTTAAAACTTTTATTGTGAAATACAACCATGCCAAGAATGTCAATGAAATTAAATAAAAAATATTATCTTCCTCTTACGGTTTACACAGTATCGGCACATGTCCATTTTATGCATTTAGAAGTGGAGCATAACATTTTTGATACAATGAGTAAATTAAGTAAAGATCACAAGTTTACGCATTCAGAAAATCGGTCTAAAATTTGTTTACTTTGCCTTAAAAAGAAAAAGACTTTATTCAGCATTAGTGGTAAACTCAAAGAGAAAATTGAAAAATCAATCGACCACGATGCAGAAGACGAACGTCTCCCAAACGCTATTTGTTCTACTAGTTCAGATAAATTCAAGCGACCCGAATTACCTGACGATGTGTCAACATGGAATCTTCCAAAAACATTAAGATCAAATTCCAATGAAAATTGTAACTGTAAGCTATGTGAAATTAAGGAACATATTGATGAAGTATTTACGGCAAAGCATAAGGAGCACCTTATTTGTGAACTCATTAAGGACGTTAAAGATTCAAAAAACGACTGCAAGGAAAGTGAATTAGCTCTATCTCAAAGCCGAGGTAAAGTCTTAACTGTAGTTGTTCCTGATTACCAAGAATTGCGTAAAAATACCAAACGTCGCACAGTGGCGCCATTTGAGTTTTTTCGTTGCAAAAATCATATCTTTTGAACCGAATAACATAATTGAACAGTTTAAACAGCATGTGATAGATAACTGTTCAGCCTATGAAATGAGCGTTTGGAAAGGGTGCTACGCTTTGTAGGGGCCTACTTATCAAAGTTAAAATTTGTAGAAAAATCAATTTTATGGTAACTAAAAAAAATTATTTTTACATTTTTAGATTGTTTTTATTTTTTTTCTTTAGGGTTTTATGTTTTAAATTATTACCCAACAAATTAAAAAAAAATTACTTCTTTTTTAAATTTATTTTTTCAATGTTCTGTAAAATATTCATCACAATTCGTAAGAGAAGGTATATCTAAAAGACTAATCATTTCTAAACTATAATTATTTTCTAACTCTATTCGTGACTTCACATGCCGCAGGGAAGAAATATGTGGATCGGAAGATGCTGCCAACATGTTGAAGAGGTCCTCATTTTGCCTTACCCTTCATGCTTTGAATGTGTTCTGCAATCTATATTTTTTATAAAATTTGTTAAGAGACTCCTGTGCTTCTTCAGAAAGCTCTCCAATTGGCAAAGACTGGACCTCAATTATATCTTTGCCATGCGCCAATATTTTATTTTCTGTGCTTCTGCAGAAAGCTCTCCAATTGGCAAAGACTGGTACTCAATTATATCTTTGCCATGCGCCAATATTTTATGGACGGTCGGGGTCAACTTCTTCTGTGGATACATTTCTGCTAAAAGAGATGCAGTTTTCGATGCATATTCTCCATATTTTGTAGAATTGACATTTTATTTGCAGTTTAAAACATTCAAGATTGTTCTCAATCTTTTCACGATTTGATTGTCAATTCCAGTGATTCTAGTTACATCTTCATCATTTTCAAAAAATCTCCTAGAAGTGTTTCCATCGTTTGAGTTACCGTATCTGTGCTTGGGACAGTCTACTTTTAGTCCAACTTGTCTAAAAAAGGCATCCTGTATTTGCTTCTTTCTGATCTTTTCCTTATCCTTTATTGATGTATTTTGGTCGAAGTTTTCCTCCTCTTGTGGTAGGGTATACGCCAGTTTTAGCAAGAACTCCATACACCTTATCCTTGCGTGCAATGGTGACATTCCATATTCGTAATTCTCCTCGTTTGTAGAATCGTTTAAATTACCAAAGTTCTTCTGACTCTTTTTGCAAATCAGGTATGACAATGTTGAGGTTGTTCCTGTCAGTTCGTTTACGACTTTTCCGTCAACCAATCTTGCTTATTTGTTCTTCAATGTCCTTCACCGTGGCCCTTATGAGTTCTGCCGATTACCTTGCAAACTGAAACATTATTGGTCGGCAATAATGCAATGATGACGGACGTGGATTTTTCCAGTGTAGGGAAACATCAGATTTTAGCCGCAAAGGAACAACAGATGCCATAAACATATTTCCGTCCGATATTGTAGCGTCATCGGAAGATATCCTTTGCATATAAACGCTTTGTCCGGATGATCCATCGCAGCCCCATTTGCTGATCAATGTCAGTTTCTCAGGAAGAATTTTCACCTCATTTTCAGGAAGACTCTCCAACAACCGTTTTGCTGTATGGCCCATGAGATCCTGCAGATTGGCTTTCACAGAGACTTCCGTAAACTCCGTATGCAGTTGTCGTGAATTTATTTTGGCTTGCGTAATATGCTTGTATCCTGGTAAAACGTCAGCCCCATGTCGCATCGAGGATGCCCGTAGTACCTCATATTTTTCTTTGGAAAGTTGTAAGTCCATAAACAAGGCCAAGGTTTCTTCGGAACCATACTTTTTAATGTGTGCGTTTGTGGGCGTGGGAATGCTTTCCTTAATCCTTTTTAGTCGCAGTGGGCTTGCATCAGCAACAGATTTTGTAATCTGCGACCTAACTCTTTCACTATCCTTTGTATATTTAATAGACAGCGCGTCCGATAAATGCTTCGTGGTCAAGTCATTGGTGGCATCGGCAAGTTTCCTCTTTCTTGTGAAAATTGAACACTCCTCAATACTTTTTGTTGGCCTTCCTTTTGCTCCTCTGGTTGATCTACTCTCTGGTTTATCTACTGCCAATATATCCAGGATGGTGTCTTCATTAAGCCAGTCCTCGCATTTGGAGTTGAAGTTCTGAATGGTTCGATTAGATTTCACCCATTTTGCCTTAATATTTGCATATATCAGATAAAAATTATTTTTTATAATTTCGCTTCTCTCAATATTTCCGTATAAGCTATCAAGTTCTTCTAAAGCAGCTTCCGTGAAAAACTTTGGTGTGGTTGACCTTCTAAACAGTTCAAATAATTTTAAATTGTTTAACGCCATGTTTCAGTACTTGTTGCGCCAACTTTCAGTCGTAGACTAATCCAGGCATTATGCTTATTATGCAATATATAGGCTTATGCTACCATGCCTAAAAATTTACCTGTTCCCTGCATACATATGGATTTAGGCTGAATTATGCAATTTTGATATTATGCTCGTGTCTAAATAAGATTTGTGCCTACCTGGAGGGACCATAAGTCAATATTGTTCTTGACCATTTGTACTCCAAAGTAATTTTTAAGTGGGATGCGTACCTGCGTAGTTTTTTGTGCATCCTGTGTCTGTAACAGAATATTGGGAGTAGATACAATACAATTCTGCAACCATGTCTTTTTAACCCTTTTTACCTCTAGAAGCCAAACGGGCACGTACGGACAGATAAAACCTTTTGAATTATGTAAAGAAATAATCAAAGAATAATCAAAAATCGTTTGCGACGCACTGTGGTCAATATTTTGAGATAGCGGCCAAAACTCTTTTGGTTTTTGTTCTCCGATTTTAAAGTTATTAGACTCATATGAAAGTAGACAATAGTAAACCTCGGGAGCCAAAAAATTAGAACTCTATTTCAACTATTTCACTGAGAACAGGGTGGTCCAAAATGGGTTGATAATTGTTTAACTATGGCATAAGATGTACTATTGTTAACGGATCCATCTGTATAGTAAATCATATTTGGAGAAAAAGTGACATTTTCTGAGCGAACATTCTCTTGAAACACATTGGATCAGTATTGTTTTTGATAAAATGACTCAAACTATTATCTCAAACTATATTTTTTTATATTTTTCAATATTTTTATCATTCAAAATCAGTTTCGGCAACAAATTTAACTTGTCACAACTGAAAAAATATTTTGTTTTCGAAAGAATTTATTGAAAATTTTAAAAAGTTATTAAATGATAGGATATTAGTAACAAATTTTGTGTACCTATATAATAAAATAAAAAAATACATAAAATGTCATGATTCTCCTCTCTCCTCTGACACCGCTAGCGGCATCGTAGAGTGAGTATAAGTATTAACATTTTTATTTTTACAAAATGCACTCTTCCAAAACTGCATATCTTTCGGCCTGGGTAATTATCAAAATTTTTTATTAAGGGTCAGTTTGTATACATTCAACCATAGATCTATGTAAATTGTTTAAAATTTGTATGTGTTTTTCTACGAAAATTTAGCACTTTTTTCATATCTTGCAAAAACAAAGTGTTGTTACAAAGCACCGCTGGCACACAATAAATGAAATATTAAACTCTCAAAGGATTTTGTTACTAATCTTTGTAATTTCAAACATTTGGAATCATCACCTTGTTTAAAAGGATAATTACAAAAGAAATTAAAGTTATTGCAATGGTAGATTTTCCAATTAAAATCTAACACCTTAATATCCTCTGAGGTGGTTTCTAATGATAGGAAAAAAAAACGCATAAACGAAAATATAATAGGAAATGCTTACAATAGCATAATAATTTTATTTTTTTAAATACTTTTTTTCTTCTCTATACATTCATATATTTTTTCCCATCTGCAAAAAACCCATTTCTACATCTTATGTAATTTTTAACTAGCTAAAAAAAAAAACTAATTAAAATTTTGATTTAAATGCAACAATAGACTGTAAAGTGATTTACAATTTTCACTCCTCTTTCAAACAAAATAGAAAAAAATAAGACGACATTTGGGTCAAAGTCAAATTTATATTTAATTTGATGAACATTTAATATCACAGCAAAGCAAAACAAAACAAAGCAAAAGAAAAATTAAACAAATAGTGGAAGAATGAACTAAATCTAAAACAACAAAATGTTAGAAAACTTTTTTAATATGAATGTGAGCATGAACATTCAATCTCACATACTTACTTATACATGTATATTCTTGGCAGTTATAATTATATGACAATTTAACATTAAACAGAATAATAGATTTAAGCATGGGTGATTTGAAAATATTTTGAGTCTTGCAAAAATCAAGTAAAATTTAAGACTTTTACAAATATTTAATACCAAATCTATAATATTAATAGGCCAGGCGATTTCTTGCGACCGATGTTTTGTTCTATCGTTTTATCCCGATTTTGACCAAACGTACATTATTTGAAAGGTATTTCTTTTTAGCCATTTTGCAGATTTACAGATTTTTAAATTTTTTCCTTTGTTTTGAGTAAATTGCATTTAAAGTTGCTACTAACACATACATAAAATTATACATATCGAGGGTTTACTAACGCAACCTCGTAACTCGATTTTTTACGATTCTGGGTTTTAACCGGAAAAGTAATTAGTAACTACCGCCGCATAATTATGCAAATTTATAAATAAAAATATTAATTAGTTTTTTTTTAATAAAAAAAAAATGCAAACTCGTATCTCAACTAGTAAAAAATTGTCATGCGCAACCTCGTATCTTAAAGTAAATACATAGGTAGATTTGGCATCATGGTCTGATGATCACGCATATTATGCTAGCTAGTCTTAAGTTCATCTCAATTTAAGTCCATCTCGGCCATCGAAAATTAAATTAAGTAAACATTCAGAAATTGTTTAAAAAAAAATACCTTGTAAGAATCAAGGGGACAAAATAAAGCAAAGAAATCTCGTGAGGCAAGGCTTATTTTAGCTTAAATCGGAAAAACGGAGATAACCGTTCACTTATTATGAAAAATGAATGAAAAATAAAACCAAGATGTACGTCAACAAAATGTAGATACAGCTAGTCAAATCAAAAGTGAAATGAGATTCAAGAAAAGACAAGAAACCCAATTTTTAATTCATTCTGGAATGATTTGTTACCAAAGAAATAATTCCTCGAAAAGACAATACCCTTATATCGCGAAAAAATTTTACTTTTCAATATTATCTTGACGGTAATAATAAAAGATTATTAGTATGTAAAAAATGTTCCTGAATACTTTAGGTTTTGGTAAATCTCAAGTTTTGGACTGGGTTATAAAAAGTAGTGACAATGGTTTCCTAAAAACAAGTAGGAGTGTAAAATTCGGCTATGCCGAATCTTTGATACCCTCTACCTAGGTTTTCTTGCACTATTTGTAACAAATTTAGATAAAATATTTGAAAATGTAAACAATTTGATCAATTTAGTGATTTATTACAACAAATACTGTGAATTTTCAGCATTTACGTTTAACAATTTTAAAGTCAATAGAAGATATTAAACAAAATATATTTTTAAATTTTGGATCTTTTTCGGAATACTTGACCATGTCTTATATTTTAAAAGCACTAGCGTTAATCAGTTTTATTTTTTCGATCTTATTATGACATTCCATTTGTAACGCATCGATAAATGGATTTGCGTCTATGTGTTTAATGCAAAAGATTTCTTACTTTTGTCGAATTGTAGGGATTTTTGAAAATTTTTTTTTAACAACTTAATATTATATACGTTTCAATCTTAAACTTTAAAATTAAAAATTTCTATCTTTTTTACATCTGTTAATAACTCTATAATATGGAGAAAGTAAATACGTGGCTTCTTTAATAAGAATGACAAGTAGAAAACACTTTTGTGCAGTTTACTTGTTTTGTGCATTTCTTTTACTACATACATAAGTACGCCATCTTTGTAGATCTCTTCGATTATATTAAAGGTGCTATTACATGATGTGTTTTTTACATATGTACTGTCAAATTTTCCCACAACAAAAGTTGTACACATCGTGTGATACATATGAAACATTGTTTATGTACAATACATGAAGAAAGTCACATGTACATTTTTCAATTAGAACGGGTTCTATTTTGCATGACAAACATGAAAATACAACACTGCTTGTGGCGAAAGAAAAACAGAGTAAATTTTAAAGATTAATATTGAAAGAAAAATAAATTGTTTATTATTAACAATTAAAAAATATATAACCTTTTTTTTAACAATAAATTTTTGTAAATTCACAAATTAAATCAGCTGTTGTTTACACTTAGAGGTTATGTCATACGGAAATACAAAAATTATGAATCGTATGTAAAAGGCAATTTTGACTTCATATGGATAAAAAAAAGTGACAGTACATATGTAAAAAACACTTCGTGTAATAGCACCTTAAGTAAGTTTGTAAATAAAAAGAATATTAAAATATTATAAATGTAAACATAATTGATTTTAGAAAAATGTCCGATTCGTTTTTCGATGAAGCTGAAAACACATCAAAGAAATACAGAAAACAAAGGTTTTACTCAAGTTAGTTGAGAGACGAGAAGCTAATGGGATAGAACAGGTCAAAGATGACGACTTTAAATACAGATGCAAGACTTGTGAAAAAATATTAAATTGCGATAAATCAGATCTAAGTATACATGCTAATCACCAATGTCTTAAAAAAATATCTTTTAAAACCAACAACCAAAATTCTGTTTACGTTATAAGATCCCATTTGCAAGCCATTTTAATTAATTGTGTAAATTTTAAATGCACATCTAGTTTTATATGTTGTTTTTATGTAATTGTTATGATATTCTAATCTTATTTTTTATGATATTTTTCTTCGTTTTTATGTTATTTTTGCATTATTGAAATTGAAAATTAACAAATTAAAAATAAATTTTTTTTTTGAAAAATTGAAAAAAGTAGTGTAGGGAAAAATGTAGAGAGAAAAAAGTGGGTGTAGGGAAAAAAAGGGATTTTTTTCATTAGCGTAGAGATTTCTGTAAAATCTCCTGGCATCACTGGTACCTATTAAAAAACAATATAAGATTTCACAAAACAATGCGACATATATCTGCTTTGCTCAAAAGCTTTCATAAGACTAAATGAAATTGTTACTTATGCATGAAACACATAGACGACAGAGGCTACACAAACACACGGATACAAATGCTACTGGCTACAATTGTAGTCGTGTAGTCAACTACTTAATTTTTTTGAAAACGACAGCAACATATAACAACAATATAAACAGCTGTTTTTATACAAAATCATTTTTATTTCAGTAGTGCCAATTATATTTTTTTTTTAACTTTATTAAAATAGAAAAACATGTATGATTCTATATAAAATTGTCTTAAATATATTACTTATTTATAATGCATTATTATAACGTAAAAATAAATAAATAAATTTACTTATTAATAGAATTATTATAGCATTACATTTTGCGATTAATTTTTTCAACAAAATAAAATATTTCATAGCACTAATATCTTTTACATATTTTGTTATATTGTCAACACTATTTTTATTTTGTAGCCAACAAAAACAGAAATTAGCCAAAGTTGACTACAGCAGCAAAAGTGGTCATGTAGTCGTGTAGCTGTGTTGGTGTCAAAATAATCGTTTTCATATAAACGTGTGTATTTTATTTTTGACAAGCTGTAGTCGTGTAGCCACTGTCGTCTATGTGTTTCATGAGAGAGTTCGGCTAACTGGTGCCATTATGTATATGTGTGTGTAAACAAAAATATACGATATCCCTGTAATCATTTCGAAGATTGTTTTGACAAAAATCATCTTACTGTGTCTTCTTCGAGTACTTTTGATGATTAAAAACTGATTAATCACATGCGGTATTAGAAAAAGATTAAGAAATGATTTTTGCTTACGCTTAAAAAGTGATTTATAGAAAAATGACATTAAATATGACACAAAAATAAGTCGAAATTAATCAGAAAATTGGATAAAAAAGGTTCTCAAGATGAGTCGGGGGTAAGGTATTATTTCCTCCCAACAAAAGAATATTTTGTGATCAGCAAAAGAGCGCATTTATGACTGTTTTAATAGCACAGAGGAGTCAAGAAAGACTCCACATGATCACTTATTGCATAAATTGTTTACTGGGATTTTATTCACTATCTGTAGAAACAGTTTTTTAAGTAAAACAAATCTGCACACAATTTCAATTCTATTTCGTTTACAATGATACGATCACTTTGTTTACTAGCTAGTAGTAAAATAAGAAAATAGTATTATAATACAGCGTAATGATGAATTGTACTTCTCAATTAGTTTATTTTTAATGTGCCATAAGAAGTTCGGTTTGTGCTAAGAAATGAATGAATATATGCTTCCCAGGACGAAGCTTAATCGTTGCACTTTGATTGTGTTGAGCCCGCCACTATTCCTGATGTGGATAGCTCGTGCCTACAATTTTTGGTAGTTGGGAATGGCGTTTGTGCAAAGGGAAGCATGAACACTTGTTTCCCAGAGCGAGGCTTAATCATTGCACTTTGATTGAGCTGAGCTCCGCGATTATTCCTAATGCGGAATAAATCGTGCATTAAATTCTCGGTAGTCCGGGAATGGCGTTTGCCTGCGCCAAACATTTAATAATAAATTATAAAAATGTGTTATAATTAAATATTATTGACATTATATTATTATCATCTGAGAAAAAAATTTTTTTTTAAACACCAGTTTTTAACAGGGTAGAATTTTATGGTTCAATTCTACTTTTAAATGTAAGTATGTACTAAAAGTAGAACCCTTAAAATCATACTATTTTTTGCAACCCTAAAAATTGGAATATTTTGTATAAATAAAATAATTTATATTTTATTATTTTTAATATGCGCTTATTATCGAAATACATATACAGAATATATGAATGTTATTTATAGTATTTTGATATTTGCAACAGTAGTCTGTATGTATCAATTTGTAATATTTTGTGATCTTATAAAAATCGCAGAATATTGATATTGATTTTATATAGTTTCTTTTATTAATTAATTAACTTAAATATTACACCATAAAATGCTGATATTGGTGAATTTTTATATTACTACCACAACGACCATAAAAACAACAAGTACAGCTGTGACAAAATACAAAATTTAGAATAACAATATAGGAAAACATCATATTTTTTTTACTTTTTCAGTGATTTCTCGGCACCTATAAAACCTATTGTCACGATTTAAAAAACAGAAACCTTCTCGTGATGTCGGTGTATCATTATCACTAACAACAAGCGCCCTAGCTGCCCTATTGAGAACGTTATCGTGACAAGAACAACATAGTCAAATCATATTTTTCAAGACTTTTTTTACTCCATCGTTCAATTCTCGGGACCGGATAAACCGATTTGGACGATTTTAAATAGCAAACTTTCCAGGATGTTACTGAATCATTTTTTATACCAACGATCAACCTAGTTGCCCGATTGAAGCCGTCATCGTGATTTCCACAGACGGACAGACGGACAGCCGGACAGACGGACATCGCTATATCACCTCCGCTTGTTATAAGGATCACAAATATATATATTTTATGGGGTCCAGATTTTTTTTTTCTAATTATTACAAACGGAATGACAAACTTATATATACCCTCTGCACACTGGAGTGGAGGGTATAATAAAAACAAAGCAAAGAACACAAGAAAAGACTCAAAAAAAATTAAAGAAAAACAGTCACATGTAGAAGACTTCTTAATTAATATGCCAAAATGGAGTCACACTACTGTCCACGGGTGCTCTAGAATTGGGTTTTGACAAAAAAATACTCCCACAAAAAGTGAGTATGGGGTTTGAAAACACTATATTTATGATTTAAAAAAAAAACGCATTTTTAAAAAAATCCTAGGACGAATTTAAAAGTTATGACCATTTAAAGTTTTTGATTTTAAAAAATTTGGCGCCTTTGGCAAACTCTTGGAAAAACAACATCTCAAAATAACTATTTTTTAAAAAGAACATAGTAGGTTTTATAGTACGTTAAATTTCCTTCCAATAAATTTTTTCCTTATGGTATTTTACAGTTTTTAATTAAAAAAAAATGCCTAGCTAGACACGTTATGATCACACATGACTATTTAAGCACACAAAAAATTAGTAAATACGAAAAAAGAATTGTTGATTTTAATTTAGTTTACATTTAAAGCAATTACGCCTTCTTAAACCAGTTTTCGCGTACTGCTATTTTTTTTTTTTTTTTTTGGATCAAAAGATTCAAAGCCATAATTTTTTTACTACAATATAATCTGAATTCAACTTGATCTGGTATTTTAAATCACAAATTGAGTTTATTTAAGCGTATGTATCTTTATGTCTTTGCTTGAGTATATAAAAAAATGAATTCTCACGAAAAATACAGAAAAATGTTATGCGCTATTTGTATGGGCAAAACAAAACAACTCCGTAAGATATCTCTTTAAATGTCACAAGATATAGAAGAATTCTTTATTCCTAACTTTAACTTATCAAATTCAGTGTTTCCTACATCTATATGTGATTCTTGTCGCAAAAAAATCCTTAAAAGAAAAAAAAAATCTTCTTCTGCAATGTCATCAGAAAAGTAGGAAGAAAGTAGGAAGACCTTCGAAAAAATTTACAACTCCAAAAAGGCGGTGCTTTGCATTAGCTGCTTAAGCCCATTGTGTAGAGGAAAATCCCACAAATGCAATAAACAAACTAAATTTAGAAACGTTCTAAGTATGACTGAAGCAAAAATGCTGGAACAAGTATCCTCTAAAACGTTAAAAGAAAAATCATTATCTAGCAATAGCTCATAAAAAGTATCTTTAGAGAATAATCGTGGAAAACGTCCTCTAAAAGTCTCTCTTGGTAGCACTTCTGAAAATTCTGAAGTTGGTAAACAATTAACTGCACACGATATTTCAGTTTTAAAATCTACAATAATTTTAGTAATAAAAAAACCTTAAAAATTACATCACGTTTAAGGAAAACTGTAGGTAATAAATCTATTGAAACAAATATTAATAATAAGCTACAAAAAAGTCATATATTTGACGAATATTTTAAATCCGAAGCTTTTGATTTTGCAAAAAAAGACAAAAAGCTCGGAATTATAAAACTCCCAACTACTGTTGCATATTGTAGTAATGTAGAAGGATTTATAAAGAAAATAAAGCAAGAAGGATGCTATCATAATGAAGTTCTTCAGTTTAAAGTTGGTGCTGATGGTGGTGGAGTTTTTTTTTTAAATTTTGCGCCCGATGTTCAGGAAAATTATGAAAATATGGCAATTCTATTTGAAAAGTTATATTTATCAAGCCAAACTTTACCAAATAATATAGTATTTGCAAACGATTTAAAATTGGGTAATATAGTTTTGGGTCTAATGAGCCATGCATCCAGCTTTCCGTGTTGTTGGTGCGAAGTGCAAAAAAAATCGCCTACTAATGTGTGGAAAACTAAGGACGTTTGGAAACATTCGTAAAAATTATGAAGGTTGGTGTGAAAGTGGTAAGCATCAAGAAGATGCCAAATATTTTAAAAATTGTGTAAACAATCCAATTACATCTGAGCTAGACGAAACATTAGTTTTGGACAAATTTCCACCACCTGAGCTGCACCTATTATTAGGTGTAGTAAATAAAGTCTTCGAGTGTTTGGAAAGAATGTTTCCAGAAATCTCACTTGAATGGGCTAAGTTTTGTAATTTTCAAAAAGAGTTAATGCATGGTGGAACTTTTAATGGTAATTCTTCAAGAAAACTCTTAAAAAATGTGGCATTTCTTGAAGAAAATCTATCATTAAAGTTTTTACTCTTTGCTGAGGTTTTCAAAAGTTTCAATATTGTGGTAAGCTCATGTTTTGGTAAAACATTAAATGAAAATGTAGCGCAACATATTGAAACATTTAAAAATAATTACCTTCAACTTTGTTCACTGACTAACCAAAAATTGTCAGTAACTCCCAAAGTGCATGCAGTATTTCACCATATACTGGATTTTTGTACTAAAGCAGACACCGGATTAGGACCTTGGAGTGAATAGGCTTCCGAATCTGTTCACTCAGAGTTCAAGATGGTTTGGAACATGTTTAAACGAACAACTAGTGAAATGGCTACAAAGAGCAGTTTGTGAGTATAATTCGAATCATATTTAAATTTTATTATATGTACAGTGTATTTTAAATAAAATAAAAAAAATAAATAAAAAAAATTAAAAATGTGTGTATCAATTTAATAAGTTTAAATGGGGGGTTTAGAAGCTGGTTTAATTTGAGATTTGGACGACACTTTCAAGTAGATTTCATATCCGAAGAATATTTCTACCTAACAAAAACTTTGGATTTCGTTTTGCGAATTTTTTAAGGAAAAAATTTTTTGGAAGGAAATTTAACGTAGTATAAAACCTTCTTTTTAAAAAATATTTATTTTGAGCAGTTGTTTTACCAAGAGTTTGCCAAAGGCGCCAAATTTTTTAAAATCAAAAACTTTAAATGGTCATAACTTTTAAATTCGTCCTAGGATTTTTTAAAAAATGCGTTTTTTTTTTTTAAATCAAAAATATAGTGTTTTCAAACCCCATACTCACTTTTTGTGGGAATTTTTTTTTTGTCAAAACCCAATTCTAGAGCACCCGTGTGTCGTAAAGATACTACAAAGTTGTATTTAGATAATTTATATACGAAATCTGTTCAAGAAGTTTACCGTGATTTTTTAAAATATATGGAAGAGCGCAAAATTCTAGTTAAAGAGAGAGCTTGCTATGGGTTTTTAGTTAAAAAAATGCAATTGATGAATATAGACATTTTTAAATCTCGAAAAGATTTTTGTGATATTTGCTTTGCTTTTAAAATTAAAAATATATCTGCAGACGAGTATAATAATCATGTAATAGAAAGGAACCCTGCTAGGAATGAAAAAGATAATGATAAAATCAAAGCAATTTCATTTACCTGCTGGTGCTCCTTATTTTAAACAAAAACTAAACTGTCATCAGTTTACGGTATACAACATAGCTAACGGGGACGTATTATGTTATGTATGGCACGAGGGTGAAGGCGGCATTGATGGCAACGTTTTTGCGTCTTGCCTGATTGATTTTTAAAAAACTGAAGTTGAGCTTACTACGCCGATTGTATTTTACAGTGATGGTTGTAGTGCCCAGAGTCGAAATGTAACCATAGCTAATTCTTTATTTCAATTCGCTTCAAAAAAACAATATCGAGATCTTCCAAAAATATTTGGTTAAGGGTCACATCCAAATGGAATGTGATTCTATTTATTCTGCTATCGAAAGACGTAAGAAAGACGAGAACTGTATGCGCCTTGTAACTTTGCAAAAATCATAGAAGAATCACGACAGAAATAATCGTACAAAGTTAAGTATCTGGATTATAGTTTTTTCAAAAAATATTCTGATTTGAAATACTTTAAATCAATTCGGCATGGAATTAAAGCAGGATCTTCTACTGTATTACAGCTAAGAGGATTAAAATACTGCAAAGATAAATTAATGTTTCAATTATCTTTCGTTAGTGAATGGGAAATTCTTCCTCAACGTTTAAACAGTAAATATCCTATTGACACCGAAGTTAAGCAGTTATATTTTGAAGAAATTCCATTGACTAATCAAAAATACAAAGACTTGCAGTCTTTAAAATCATTGATACTAAAGGATTACCATACTTTTTACGATAATTTATAATACATCCATGAAAAATAAACACATTTTCTTCTACAACACTAAATATTATCTCTTAACAGTGTTGAAATAAAACATTTCAAATTTTTTTTAATTTTTAAAGTTATTTGTTGTGATTAAAAGTATTATTGAAACTAATATACTATTAATAAGACTAGTTGTTTATCTCACAAAAAAAGTTATGAAAAGTACTGGTATGTTATAATTAAAAAAAAATGTCAGTAATAATAATATTTTTATTTGATTAAAAATAATTAATGAATTTATTAATATGTTTTTAAATAAATAATTCGAAAAGCTAATTTAAGTGCTCTTATTTCAGAATAATGCAATCGCGTATGTTACGCTATATAGCAATTTTTCTGTGCAGAAAACACGTATCTCAAAAAACGGTCGAAAAATGAAGGTGGAATATTTAAAATATTACAGTTGTTTTGAAAATCTATTGACATTTCCATTACTTTGTAGCTTTAACAAAAAAAAAAATAAATGTTTAAAAAATGGCAGAAGCTTATTATAAAACGTTTTTTGTCTCTCCTGAAAAGTAGTAGTTTTTGAGATACGAGGTTGCGTTAGTAAACCGTCGATATGCTATGTGTGTTTTATTAAATTTGTTAATGTGTTTATTAAAGAGTTTGTTATCTTCATTCAGAATAATAATAAACCATAAAAGTGTTGGTTTGTGAATTGGCTAAGTTGAACAATAAAGCTGCCTAGAAATTGCACTCGAATTTCGAGCGCTGGAATCTGCTAGTATAACGTTATTACACTTTCAATAACCTATAACAATGTGTCATTAAAGTATCCAGAAATATATGACAAAAATAATTGAATCAAAATCACTTGCTGAGTCGATTAAACTACGTCCGGCTATCCATCCATGTGTCTGTCCATCTTTGTGTCCATGTAAACCTCGCAAATGTAATAATATTATTACTATATTGGTTTTCAAACGGATGAAAATCGGTGCATGTTTAGACCCAGCCCCCTTCCAAATGTCCTCCATGAATTCGATTTAAAATACCTTCCACTCTATTACTGTTCATCTCTAATACTCAATTAATCATAAGTCCAAAAATAAACTGTACAAGTCTATTTTTAGTCTAGTGACCCCTTCTCGATATTCTATTTCCTCAGTTTAAGGCCATTCAAACAACATAACATAATAACATAAATTTTATCTAAATATGTGAATTAAAATGGTCACAATCGATCATTTTTTATTAAATTTAACATATCCACCAGGGCTTTTCACCAAAAACGTTCTTTTTCCTTTCGATTTTTGCACTTCTTAAAGCGGAATATGAATTCTGATAGCCCAAAAGGTATTTGAGAATTATTTCAGATTTTTAACGGATGGTTTGGGGTAGCTGAAATTAATTTTATTCAAAAAACAAATAAGAAAATTATATTCGGTCTAGATCGCCTATAAGTTTATCAAGCATTTAGAGAAAGGGTCTTAGGTCCAATTAATTGGGTATAGAAAAAAATCATAAACCTGAATGGAATTTTTTATTAATTTTTTTGCCTGCAGATCTGAAAAGGATCATATCGGATGTTATATTAATATGGGAACTTGGTCGAAAAATGGACCGATCCTGATCGGTAAGCTGCTTTGTATGGGGGCTATTACTAAGAATTGTCGTACAAAGATTATTTTTGGACTAAAGATTAATGGATGTAATAAACGCACACAACCCCAATTTGACCGAGATATATATATGATAATTTGGATCTTCTGGATCTTTGGAATCCGGCTGACAGTAAATCTATCAAGCCGTATAAATTCTTTATTATTATAAATTTTAATATCTTGTTATATTTACTTGTAAAATTTTTATGACTAAAGAATAATCTGAAGAAAAAGAATAATCTTCTGGCAATTTAGGACTAGGTCTGAACATGCACCGATTTCAAAAATTTCAGTAGCGTTTGTTCTATGATCGATAAAAGCTTATATACCAAATTTATTCAAATCATATTCATATTTGCTACCTGTAGTTTGATTACAAGGTTTTCATGAACACCCAGGCGGTCAGAGGGACGGACGAACGGAAACCACTAGTTTTTGAGTAAAATGAGTAACTTTAGGATATACGGACCCTTGAAATAGATATATATATGATAATTTGGATCTTCTGGATCTTTGGAATCCGGCTGACGGTAAATCTATCAAGTCGTATAAACTCTTTATTATTATAAATTTAAATATTACCTTGTTATATTTACTTGTAAAATTTTGATGAATAAAGAATAATCTGAAGAAAAGGAATAATCTTCTGGCAATTTAGGACTAGGTCAGAACATGCAGCGATTTCAAAAATTTCAGTAGCGTTTGTTCTATGGTCGATAAAAGCTTAAATACCAAATTTATTCAAATCATATTCATATTTGCTACCTGTAGTTTGATTACAAGGTCTTCATGCACACCCAGGCGGACAGAGGGACGGACGAACGGAAACCACTAGTTTTTGAGTAAAATGAGTAACTTTAGGATATACGGACCCTTGAAAAATAGAATCCGATAATTTCAGGGAGCGAATTAATAACAATGTCACTCAAAAGAAACAAATTTAATCTCCAAAATGTCTTCTGCTTTCCTGGTACAAATTATTTAAAACTTAGTTATTTAATATCTAATGTTAATTGGAACAGTATACTTTCTGGTAATAATTTAGATAATATTGTTTCTAACTTTTACAAAATATTACGCCACTTCATATCGGAAACTGGAATAATAAATCTTTAACCAATGCTAAAAATGGAAAAAACAAATTTTACAAGCAATATAAATGGTCTGGCTCCGAATACAAAACCACTAATAAATTGGCATATGATATCTATTTACCCCGTATGACAACAAAAATGAAATTTAACCCTAAATCGTTTTATCAATTTATCAATTCTAAATAGCGAGCTTCTGATTATCCAAAATATCTGAAATTTGGATCTTGTATTGCTGATGATGTCGCATTGATTTGCAATATGTTCGCAGATTTCTTTGCTACAACTTATTTCAAAACCACATACGATAATACTTCGTATCCCTTTAATCTATCGCATTCTTCGAGTATACATTTTCCACTTATATATAATTTCCCGTCGTTTCTATAAGAAGCATAGGGCCATAACATATCTGTTCCATTCAATTCTGTCCAACGCTAGTGCTTTAATCTCGTTCCAGCTCTTGTTGACTCTGGCAGCTTCTATCTCAATTCGGCGGCGCCATGTTTGTGATGGTCTTCCCCTTCTTCGGCTACCTTGGGTATTTCGCTCAATAGCATTTCTAGTCATATCGTTAAGTGGCCTTCGCAAGGCATGCCCAATCCAGCGTCATTTCCTTCTGAGAATTTCTTATTTATGGGGGCTTGTTGTGTTTCGCTCCACAGCCTTTCGTTTGCTATTGTTTGAGGCCAGAATATTCTTAGGACTCTCTGCAGACATCGGTTTATAAACACTTGCACCGAGTTTATATCTCGAGCGGCTGCGTTCCAAGAGAAGTACTGATTTAATACAAGAATTGAATATGTTTACTTTGGTTCTTTTAGATAAATGAGGAGACCTCCAAATGGGATTTAAAACTCCAAATGATCGCTTTCCAAAATTAACGCGATTCTGTACATCATCACTGGAACCACCCGTCACAGTTAATATACATCTTGTTATTCCTAACCATTTATGGAAAACTTGTTGTTGTTTCAGGAGTTTATACGCATTATCTTGGTCTTTGCTATGTTTATCCGCATGAATAATGTTGGATTGTTTATTTCATATACAGTATAACATTTGAAGAATCTTTGACAAAATTTGCAATTAAAAATTTTAATAAATAAGTCCGTGACAGTGAATCTCCGGAGGCGATGTTGTTTTGTGGTGAACATCATAACTCTGTACTGGATAATGTGAAATAAAAAAAATCGAAATATGTTTAAAAGGTGACATGTTTCCCGAGGAAACATGAAGAGATTTTTTAATTTTAATTTTTTTATTTTTGAAGTGAAAAACATGATTTTTGGTATAACATTTCGGTGAATTTGTTGTTAAAAAATGGGTAAGAAAATTGCAAATAAAACAAGTAAGAGTGTTAAATTCAGCTGTGCCGAATTTTTTGATACCCTCCACCTGAGTCTTTAATTTTTAATTTTTAATTTTTAATTTTTAATTTTTAATTTTTAATTTTTAATTTTTAATTTTTAATTTTTAATTTTTAATTTTTAATTTTTAATTTTTAATTTTTAATTTTTAATTTTTAATTTTTAATTTTTAATTTTTAATTTTTAATTTTTAATTTTTAATTTTTAATTTTTAATTTTTAATTTTTAATTTTTAATTTTTAATTTTTAATTTTTAATTTTTAATTTTTAATTTTTAATTTTTAATTTTTAATTTTTAATTTTTAATTTTTAATTTTTAATTTTTAATTTTTAATTTTTAATTTTTAATTTTTAATTTTTAATTTTTAATTTTTAATTTTTAATTTTTAATTTTTAATTTTTAATTTTTAATTTTTAATTTTTAATTTTTAATTTTTAATTTTTAATTTTTAATTTTTAATTTTTAATTTTTAATTTTTAATTTTTAATTTTTAATTTTTAATTTTTAATTTTTAATTTTTAATTTTTAATTTTTAATTTTTAATTTTTAATTTTTAATTTTTAATTTTTAATTTTTAATTTTTAATTTTTAATTTTTAATTTTTAATTTTTAATTTTTAATTTTTAATTTTTAATTTTTAATTTTTAATTTTTAATTTTTAATTTTTAATTTTTAATTTTTAATTAATTTTTAATTTTTAAGCTTTAATTATTAATTTTTAATTTTTCGGTATTCATTATTAATTTTTCATCTTTCATTACTCATTTTTCAATCTTAATTTTTCATGTTCCATTTTTCATTTTTCATTTTAAACTTTCCATATTCCATTTTTGATATTTCAGTTTCCATTTTCCATTTTAAATTTTTCATTTTTCATCTCTCATTTTTTAATTTTCGTTATTCATTTTCCACTTTTCATTTTTAATTTGTCAATTTTCATTTTTCATTTTTCATTTTTAATTTCTCAATTTCCATTTGCCATTTTTCATTTTTCATTTTTTAATTTTCATTTTCCATTTTTAAATTTTCATTTTCCATTTTTCAATTTTCATTTTCCATTTTTCAATTTTCATTTTCCATTTTTAATTTTTCAGTTTCAGTTTTCGTTTTCCATTTTCCATTTTTCATTTTCCGTTTTTCATTTTTCAATTTTCATTGTCCATTTCCATTTTTCATTTTTCCATTTTCATTTTTCATTTTCCATTTTTCAATTGTCATTTTCCATTTCCCATTTTAATTTTTCCATTTCCATTTTCCATTTTGCGTTTTCCATTTTCCATTTTACATTTTTAATTAATTTTTTTCACTTTCATTTTCCATTTTTCATTTTTAATTTTTCAATTTTCAATTTCCATTTTCTATTAGTCATTTTTCTTTTTTCAATTTTCGTTTTCCATTTTTTATTTTTCAATTTTCATTTTCGATTTTTCATTTTTCATTTCCATTTTCCCTTTTTCAATTTTCATTTTCCATTTTTCATATTTCAGTTTTCGTTTCCATTTTCCACTTTCCATTTTTCAATTTTCATTTTCCATTTTTCAATTTTCTTTTTTCATTTTCATTTTTCATTTTCCATTTTCCATTCTCCATTTTTCATATTCTATTTTACATTTTTCATTTTCCGTTTTCCGTTTTTCATTTTCTATTTTCCATTTTTCAATTTTCATTTTTCATTTTTCATTTTTCAATTTTCTTTTTTCATTTTCCATTTTTCATTTTCCATTTTCCATTCTCCATTTTTCATATTCTATTTTACATTTTTCATTTTCCGTTTTCCGTTTTTCATTTTCCATTTTCCATTCTCAATTTTCTATTTTCCATTTTCCATTTTTCAATTTTCTTTTTTCATTTTCCATTTTTCATTTTCCATTTTCTATTCTCTATTTTTCATTTTCTATTTTACATTTTCCATTTTCCGTTTTTCATTTTCCATTTTTCATTTTTATTTTTCATTCCCCATTTTCCATTTTCATTTTCCATTGGAAAATTTCCATTTTTCGTTTTCATTTTTTCTTTCATATTGGCGATTTTTTTTATTATAACGTGATAACGAAAAAAAAAAATATGTGGCAATACTACTAACATGTTCTTGGTATTGTTAATATATGTATATGAATATTATTTTTGTGGCATTTTTTTATGTTGTTGTACAATTATTATGTTCAACCACTAAACTGTTACAACAAACACACTGGGTTTTATGTTTTTTTTTAGAGATATCTACATATTTTTGCTCGTATCAAATCACAATGATGCCCGATGTAGCCTATTTTCAATACCAACCTGCTGGGAATTACGGCAAATTATATTTTTGTAACCTTATCCAGTTAGATGGCTTTCTTTGTGAATGAGCGTGATTTCAACAGACAGACGGACAGACGGACATCGATATATCGACTCGAGCTGTGTTAAGGATCAAGAATATATATACTTTATGGGGTCGGAAATTAATTTTTCGATGTGTTACAAACGGAATGACAAACCTATATATACCCTCTGCCACTGACGTGTGGAGGGTATAAAAACTCTTCGTGGTTACCTGGTGATTTATGTTTGGAAATAGTGAGTAAAATTTCAAAAGAATCGATCAAATAGATTTTGAGTTATGATGTTCACGGTCTTCGAACATGTTATTTGCGAGAAAATCGATTTAAAGTTTTTTATGAGGCCGGTCGATTTACTTGGAATTTTGACACAATTCTATCGACATGTTGTCCATTCAGAAAAAATGCAAAAATTAAAATCTTAAATCCACCCCCCTTCCTTAACTTACATGGTACACCGAATTAATGGAATTTTTATTGATATTAACTTCGATAAATTCAGCTTTGATTGCTACTCAATTTAAAATATTTACCCATTCCGTTTTGTTATATTTCTATAGAAAAATTTAAATTTCAGAAATTCACCTTAAATTTTTTATATATTTACTTCGCATTACGTTTCGTTTTATTAAATGAGCACCTAAAACTTTTGAAAACATCCATGCCATTTAGATTCTCAAGCAACAAAATAAACAAATTAAAATGAAACGATTTCATTATAAATTAAGTTTTGACTGTATATTATTTAAAAAAAATAACTCAAATGTCAATATGAAACATGCTCAAAACAAATATCATAAATTAATAATTTATTTTGTTTTCTACTTTCTCCTATTTCCATAGATTGAAGCTTCAGCATTGTAGGCTTTTTTGTACGAATATAACAATGCTTAAATTAAGAATTATAGTGTAGTATCAATCAGATCTTCAAAGGAATTAAATTTGATTTGGTTTAAAAATAATATAATTTTTTAATTTAAATGATTGAGTTTGAAATTATTTAGGCTCAAGATCAAATGTTTTTACTTTAAATAAAGCGAAAAACATTAGCACATTTTTTTCAAAAATTGATCTATATTCTGCATAACATATGAATTTAACTTTTTACCAAACAAACTGATATGTATGTTACAAATCCAACATTATTATTATATTTGAGAGTTTTGGAAGTCTTGTTATTATCATTATATTTGTTATGTACGATACCGTTACATTACTTCATGTAATAATTAGGTTTAAGCTTATAGTTTAATAAATGAATATTTTTAGTCTAGCAATAAAGTTCAACGTGTGTATATTTATATATTGAGGAACATTACACAAACTATCTACTGCTTTTGGTTACTGATGAGGGTTGTTATGCGTTGGTCGGAAAATAAAAAAATTTGTTTGAAAATTCAAGGTTAAGTGGCATGTATTATAACAATTTTCCCAGCTAGCTACAAGGAATTTAATTTCGTGGTTCTCAACTCGGAGTTTTTGCGCATAAACATATAAAAATACTCTTTTTATGCCTACTATCAAGAGTATATTGAATGAAAAAAAAAATATTTAATTAAATACAAAAAAATATATATTGTGGCTCGCTGTTATACCATCGGGGTATATTTTTCCCTCCCTACTGATGTGGAATCAGACGCCTATGACAGTTCGCATACCCATTTATTAATAGGCTGTCCCTAAAATTTAAGATACGACGGTGTTTTACAAGTTACATATTACCTGGTTTGTCATTCCCAAAACATCAACAAATTAGAGATTCATTTTATATATTCGTATATTCAATTTCAAAAATTTAAGAGTTCATTAAGTGAAATAGTAAGAGAATTAATAGTAAAAGATCAAAAACAAATGTATTAAGGAATTAAATATTAAAAGCTTACAATGCGAACATTTTAATTATGTCTTTGAAATTTGGAATGTTACAGACTAATGTATAATGATTGAATAATAAGAGATAAGAGTGACTTACAGTATTCACGGTATTGTTGGCTCGATTTCCTTCGTTCCATATGTTGGGCCCAGCACAGAGTTGAAGGAGAATTAGATGTTTTCTTTGGTTTTTTTTTGCTTTTTCTGTTTAAGAAAGAAGTTAAATTTTTTTTTTTTTATTAAACTGATACTCTCAAATAAAGATACATCGTACAGTGGATGGACACCAAATGATGGACATACAATACATTATCTTGTTATATGTTAATAAAAAATTTTTTTTTGTACTGAATTCAAGTATTATTTTCAGATTATAATGAAATGTAAAAATACCTTAGGTTATTTTATAAGATTCATATTAGATAATAATTTCAAATGGATTATAGTTTTAGACAGTGATATATAAATATATTTATATGATTAGTAAATTAAGAAAAAAAGTCTTAATTAATTAGTTAAGTCATTATGTGGTTAACGAATTAGTATTTTTTTGTTTTATAAAAATTAAAAATTAAAAATTAAAATTAAAAATTTAAAATTAAAAATTAAAGATTAAAAATTAAAAACTAAAAATTAAAAATTAAAAGTTAAAAATTAAAAATTAAAAATTAAAAATTAAAAATTAGAAATTAAAAATTAAAAATTAAAAATTAAAAATTATAAATTAAAAATTAAAAATTAAAAATTAAAAATTAAAATTTAAAAATTAAAAATTAAAAATTAAAAATTAAAAATTAAAAATTAAAAATTAAAAATTAAAAATTAAAAATTAAAAATTAAAAATTAAAAATTAAAAATTAAAAATTAAAAATTAAAAATTAAAAATTAAAAATTAAAAATTAAAAATTAAAAATTAAAAATTAAAAATTAAAAATTAAAAATTAAAAATTAAAAATTAAAAATTAAAAATTAAAAATTAAAAATTAAAAATTAAAAATTAAAAATTAAAAATTAAAAATTAAAAATTAAAAATTAAAAATTAAAAATTAAAAATTAAAAATTAAAAATTAAAAATTAAAAATTAAAAATTAAAAATTAAAAATTAAAAATTAAAAATTAAAAATTAAAAATTAAAAATTAAAAATTAAAAATTAAAAATTAAAAATTAAAAATTAAAAATTAAAAATTAAAAATTAAAAATTAAAAATTAAAAATTAAAAATTAAAAATTAAAAATTAAAAATTAAAAATTAAAAACTAAAAATTAAAAATTAAAAATTAAAAATTAAAAATTAAAAATTAAAAATTAAAAATTAAAAATTAAAAATTAAAAATTAAAAATTAAAAATTAAAAATTAAAAATTAAAAATTAAAAATTAAAAATTAAAAATTAAAAATTAAAAATTAAAAATTAAAAATTAAAAATTAAAAATTAAAAATTAAAAATTAAAAATTAAAAATTAAAAATTAAAAATTAAAAATTAAAAATTAAAAATTAAAAATTAAAAATTAAAAATTAAAAATTAAAAATTAAAAATTAAAAATTAAAAATTAAAAATTAAAAATTAAAAATTAAAAATTAAAAATTAAAAATTAAAAATTAAAAATTAAAAATTAAAAATTAAAAATTAAAAATTAAAAATTAAAAATTAAAAATTAAAAATTAAAAATTAAAAATTAAAAATTAAAAATTAAAAATTAAAAATTAAAAATTAAAAATTAAAAATTAAAAATTAAAAATTAAAAATTAAAAATTAAAAATGAAGAATGAAAAATAAAAAATTAATATTGAAATATTAAAAATAAAAAATGAAAAACGGATAATGCAAATATAAAATGAAAAATGAAAATAAAAAATAATAAAAAATTAATAAATTAAAAATAAAAAATTAAAAATAAGAAATGAAAAATAAAAAATGAGAAATGAGAAATGAAAAATAAAAAATAAAAAATGAAATATAAAAAAGGAAAAATAAAAAATTAAAAATAAAAAAACGAAAAATAAAAAATTAAAAATAAAGAATGAAAAATATAAAATGAAAAACAAAAAATGAAATGTGAAGAATGAAAAATAAAAAATGAAAAATGAAATATTAAAAATAAGAAATAAAAAATAATAAATGAAAAACGAAATACTAAAAACGAAAAATAATATATGAAAAATTAAAAATTAAAAATTAAAATATGAAAAATGAAACACGAAAAACAAAAAATGAAAAATAAAAATGAAAAACAAAAAATGAAAATTGAAAAACAAAAAATGGAAAATAAAATTGAAAAATAAAAAATTAAAACTAAAAAATAAAAATAAAAAATGAAAAATGAAATATGAAAAACGAAAAACGAAAAATGAAAAACAAAAACGAGATATGCGAAATGAAAAATGAAAAACGAAAAATGAAAAATGAGAAATGAAAAATAAAAAATTACAAATAAAAAATGAAAAATAAAAAAATGAACAATGAAAAATAAAAAATGAAAAATAAAAACCAGAAATAAAAAAATTAAAAATAAAAAATTAAAAATTAGAAATGAAAAATAAAAAATGAGAAATGAATAATAAAAAATTATAAAATAAAAATGAAAAATAAAAAATAAAAATGAAAATGAAGAATAGAAAATAAAAAATTAAAAATAAAAAATAAATAATTAAAAAATGAAAACTGCAAATTAAAAAATGACAAATAAAAAATGAAAAACTAAAAATGAAAAATTAACCGGTTGAAATAATATATAATAATAAATATTTTTATATTTGCAGAGCCCTTGCAGTTGTTTGCTATAAGTGACGCTTTCTGTTTGATTTTAAAAAAGTGCCATAAAAAAATCTTTAATTACTATATGTTTACATATCTCCCCTGTGATCGGACTCATGATTTTTTTCCTATTTAAGTGGGGACGTTTTTTTCGTAATACCTTCATCCAATCTGTCCAATAACTCAACATAGTACCTGGCAGTTGTTGTTTTTCTCTTCTCCAAGTAATCAAGAAATATTATACCACGTGCATCCCAAAAAACACCTATCATTACCTTTCCAGCCGATTGTTGAATCTTTGGTCGCTTTAGTCGTTTTTCGCACGCTTGTATCAACTTCACAACTGTCTATTGCACTCCGGTGTATAATAATGATTATCATAAACATCTTCAAAACATACTTTGAATTAGGAACACGTTTCAGTTTCGAGCAGAAAGCTTTTTATATTTAAATGATCATGTAATATATGCCGAACTCGCTCTATAGATATCTTTATGATGCCAACAATCTCATTCACTTTAATCTTTCGATCATTCAATACAACGTGATGCACTTTTCCTATGTTTTCTTCGGTAACTGCCTCATTTTCATGACCAGGACGATCTGAATTATTTGTGCTCGTACGACCACGTTTTAATTCGGAATACCACCTTTTAACCATTGAATATGACGGCGAAGATTCGCCATAATGTTTATCAATCCACTATCAAGCACTATTTTTTCGCACCAAAAAAATTGTTTAATCAAAACACGAAACTCTTTGAAATCTGTTTTTTCTCAAACTCTAAAAGCAGCAGAATTTGGTAATTTTTTTCTTTTTTTTTAAGCTCAAGAAGTTTTGAACTTTAAGACTTTTACGTATGCTAATAATTATTTATTATTTGAAAATATTTTCGCATTTTGCATGTCTGAAAATTTATATGGTTTAAGTTTTGCCTCATATTATCATTTTTTTCTTTATACATTAATTTTTCCTTAATAATTTTTCATTACCGGATGTTTCGATGTTGGTTTTGAGGTGTTGTGTGAGTTTCTTACATTGACGTGTAGGTTTTGACCACATGAGGATTTCGACCACGTTGGGAGTAATATATATAGAAATGCAGAACACTGAACTCCTGTCTGTTAATGTATTTTCCGTGTAAAATTTAACAAAAGAAAAATGGTTTCCGAAACATGGAGATTGGTTATTGAAGTGTGGCGTAGAGACACACAAAATTCCAATTGTAACTTATCGCCTATTAAATTAATAATTCCTTACTTTATTATGAAAAGAAAACCCGAAGTTCGAAATTTAGAATTCTTACCTTATTTGGTTGTAACTTTTATTTTATTATTATATTTAGCAACAACGTATTGACTATTTATGCAATCACTAAAGATTCTTGTTAACATAACACTGTTCAATTTTAATCTTTTCAACCTTTCACTTTAATATTCACACTATAAATGATAGTAAAAGAAATTGTGTTTTTTTGGTTGCCCTTTTGTATTATGTGATGATCTTAAAGGTGAATTTAAAGTCAACAAAAAGGCAACAAAATGAGATTAATGAGTTTGGTTTTTTTTTTTTTTTTGTTTTTGTATTTGCATTATTTATGCCCTGACATACATTCATTTTGCGTATATACTCATTTAGCAAAGTTCCCAACCTGGGAATTTTCAAATTTCTACCATGCTAGAAAAAGGGAATCTACCAAATTGATATGATACCAAATTTATATTTACAAAATGCTTTGAATAAATGAAATTGTAAGAAGAAAAAAAAAATCGTAACAGGGTTGGTGACTCTTCCCGAAACAGCTGTATAAACCTGTCATGCACAATATATGTAGATCAATTTATGAAACAAATGTGCCAATGTTTTTTGATTTATTTAAATTAAAAACATTTGATCTTGAGCCTGAATAATTTCAAACTCAATCATTAAAATGATAAAGATCGAAAATAAGATTTTTTATTTTTTATAGAAAATAATGAAATTTTTTAATTTATTAGAAATAAATTATTAAATTTGTTATAGTTTTTTTTTTTTTTTTTTTTTAAATAATTTTTTTTATAGTAATCGAACCCAGGTCATTAGGCTACAGGTCTTTTTATAGCCTATACCACTATGTGGTCAGGGTATAATGACTTTGTGTTGATGTTTGTAACTACCAAAAATATTTGACCTAGATCCACCTTTTAGGATACCGATCGACTCAGAATCACTTTCTGAGTCGATTTAGCGATGTCTGTCCGTCCGTTGCTGTTACCGTCTGTGTGTCCATGTAAACCTTGTAATCAAAATACAGGACGCAAATGGTAACATATTTTGATGAAAGTTGTTATGTAAGCTTCTATCAACCATAGCATTGAAATTAGCGAAAATCGGTGCATGTTCGCCATAGTTCCCATACAAATGCCACTATGAAATCAGCTTAAATTACCATATGATCCAAATTATCACATAGATTTTGATCAAATTGGGTTTGTGTGTGTTTATTACACTCATTAATCATTAGTTCAAAAAATAAAGCCTCTAGGACAATTCTTAGTCATAGCCCCCATATAAAGCTGCTTCCCGATCTTCACTTAAATCCATCAAAAAAAAAATTTTTTTGCACAGATTTTTCTCAAATTTGGTTTGTATACGTTTTTGCAAAAAATAAGTGACTTTACCAAATGTGGTCAAGATCGGTCCATGTTTCGACCTAGTCCCCATATAAATATAGCACCCGATATGAACTTTTTCATATCTGTAGCCAAAACAATTTATAACAATGCCACTCAAATTTGGTTTATGCTTATTTTCTATATCTAATTAGTTGGACCTAAGAGATAGGGTCTCTAAGCGCATGGTAAAGTATATATACCCTCTGCACACTGGTGTAGAGGATATAAAAAGGAAAATTATTTACAAACAAATTAATTCTTTTATAACTCTGTTACAACATGCTCTCTCTTGAATCATATCAGTGTTGAGGGCAAATGAAGATTTTTTTGAATTTCTATTGACTTTCGTTTCGTTTAATTTTTATACCCTACACACCACTGTGAAGAGGGTATATATAGGTTTGTCATTCTGATTGTAACGCATGGAAAAATGCATTTGCGACCCCATAAAGTATATATATTCTTGATCCCTACCATAGCTCAAGTCGATATAGCGGTGTCCGTCAGCCCGTTTGCCTGCCCGTCTTTTATTTCATTATTTCGATCAGGTTGGTATTGAAAAAGATACAGACACCTGTAAAAAATGTTAAAAATTCTGTGTTTTTGTTGTAATATTTTAGTATTAAGTTTATGAAATTGTAAAATTGTTGCTTGTTAAAATATTTTTTATTTACATTTGTTATAAATAGTGCAATAAGGCCAGATATTAATGAAAACGTATAACCGATAAGGAGGGTACCAAAGATTCGCCAAAGCCGAATTTAACCCTCTGACTTGTTTTTTTTTTTTCTTTTTCATTTTCTGTTGCTGTATTATGAACGCCTGCAGATGAAAGACCTTGAATTGCTGAATTTGTAGAAACTTTGTTCTATCTATCTGTAAGTCTATACCATTCTCCACTCAACTCTTTCAGTTTGACTGAGTTTACAGAGAAGTGTTGATATTAAATAACTTGAATTGTTTTATTAAGACCTTTATTCTTTTTTTTTTCTTTTCTTTCAGTTTGAAATAAACTTGATTTATGTAGGAATTTTTTCGTGTTGTATGTTTGTCAAAATAATAAATAAGTATTTTATACTCGTACTCATATGTACAGGCATATAAAAAGTACTTTTCATTTAAATTAGTTGTTTCTCGTTTCATTTTGTTTTATCAATTTTTAATTGTTTTGTTCGAATAAATTGCGCATTTTATTTGTTTGCATTGTGCAATTGTTAGTATCGTAACTTTTTAAATATAAGTTCTTTTATGAAACTATTACAAAGCGAAAGCAATAATTCGAATAAAACAATTGTTTAGGAAACAATTTTAATTAAATTTATAAATTTATAGAACTTATTTATTACTTATACAAACTGGAATAACGGTTTAAATAGTAATGTTAATTTAAACAGAGTATTATTTTTTGTATATATAATTCAAAATACGTATGAACAATATACATTTGGAGCTATATATTCCACATACGTCGGCTGATGGAGGATGAAAAAATATTATTGGAATATTTTTTTGACACAAAATTTTAATATGCCATAACTTTACAATTACAGAATATGGTTTAGTAAATATTTGATGTCATATATCTGGAGTACTTCAATAGTGAAAGCCATGGGACTTTGTGTGAGTTCATGAGTTATTATTGTGAGTAGTTGCCCAAAAATGAACGTGATCGGAGCTGTGGGCGTGGCACCGTCCATATAAAGTAAATATTTGATATGATATAAATGCTGTACGTTGACCCAACAACTACCTTCAAAATGTTGCGTCAATCCGAGCACTTCAAAAATACAGATCTTTATAGCAGCGTTCCGTTATAAATGCAACTAATTAAAAAGGGCACTATTAATTATTTCCAAATGTAAAAGTTGATAATAGACAATGTAGATAGATAGATAGATTTTCTTTAGTTGTTAATTTTTTCAATAATGGTTACAAAATAAAACTTATTTCAATAACTTATTTAAAACAGTAAACGATATACAACATGGTTTAGAACCGTCTCACAGTGTGGTAGATCGCAAATCTAACTAAACAAATTTAATAAATCACATCAAGAAATTTGAAAAATTAAAAGAACAACAAAACAGTGAAATTAATATGAAACACAACAAAGAATGGTGCATAAACAAAACAGAGAATGACATCCCAATAAATATACAGTGGATGTTCTCACTTGGACCAAAATTTGCATTGCATAATACATTGACTACATTCCCTTTGTTTAAATATATTGCGGATGGAGAAGAGTGTATTCAAACAATTGAGGGTAGAGAACAACAAGAGAAATCACGAATAAAACTAGTTTCATTAGTAGATAAACATTTATTCAAAAACAAACTAACTAATATAGATAAACTAATACTTGACACAGTGGGACAAGCAAAAATATTTTTGGAGAAAAATAAAAACATTCTCATTTTAAATTCAGACAAAGGTAACACAACAGTGGCATTGGAAAAAACAGATTATGAAACCAAGATGAAAGATATATTAGGAGATATCTGCACATACAGACGTCTGAAAAAAGACCCAACATCAATCTTACAAAACAAAAACAACATTCTTATTGAAAAGCTATTTAATATGAACCTGATAGACTTAACAAGCAAGAAATGACTCACAACAAGAATAGCAACATCACCAAGGATATATGGCCTGCCCAAAATACACAAAAATGGAACTCCTTTAAGGCCAATCTACTCGTCGATTAATTCACCATCTTATGAATTATGCAAATACTTAGTAGATATTTTAAAGAACTTAACGCAGGATTCAATGTACAACGTAAAAAACGCAAAAGATTTTAAAAATAAAATTAATAACACACATATACATGCAGACGAAACGGTAATATCTTTTGATGTTATATCCCTTTTCCCGAGTATTCCGGTAAATTTAGCCCTGAAGACAATTGAAAGAAAATGGAACATACTGGAAAAATTTACAAAAATCCCCAAAGACATTTTTATGGAATTATTCACGTTTTGTGTAAAGGATAACAAATATTTTAATTACAAAGAATATTTCTACGAACAAAAGAAAGGAATGCCTATGGGATCTCCAGCATCACCAGTTATTGCAGAGAGTTATTAAACGTGATGCTTGATAAGCTTAGATTAGTTACTAGATATGTAAATGATGTATTTGCGATAGTGAAAACAGCCAATATTGACGAAACACTTAACACACTAAACAATTATAACAGACAAATACAATTTACAATGGATAAGGAGAATGAAGGAAGGTTACCATATTTAGACTGTATTCTTATCAGAAAAGACAACCCGATAAAATTTGATTGGTATCAAAAACCAATGGCTTCTGGTAGGTTAATAAATTTTTACTCGAAACACCCGAAAAGTACTAAAGGGTTATTTTTTAAGAGCTATAGGAAAGTTTTCCAAAAAAAAAAAAAACACATGAAATTCAGAAAAATGCATGAAATCTTTATTTGAATCGATAGTACGGTCCATATAATTTAATGTTTGAAGATTATTTCATGCAAATGTTGACCGTGACTGCGCCTCAAATGGTCCATCCACTTAGTCCAATTTTGGCATACTCTTTCCAACATTTCGGTCGGTATCTCACGAATAAATGCTTCAATGTTGTCTTCCAATGCGTCAATTGAAGCCGGATTGTCTGTATAGACATGAGCTTTAACATAGCCCCACCAAAAATAGTCTAAAGGCGTTAAATCGCACGATCTAGGCGGCCAATTGACCGGTACCGAACGTGAAATAAAATGTTCACCAAACTCGCCTCTCAATAAGTCCATTGTTGCGCGTGCTGTGTGGCATGTGGCACCGTCTTGTTGAATCCACATGTCATGCAAGTCAAGCTCTTGCATTTTGGGCAAAAAAAGGTTGGATATCATCTCTCGGTAGCGCTCACCATTCACAGTTACGTTACGATTCGCATCATCTTTGAAGAAGTACGGTCCAATGATGCCACCAGCCCATAAGCCGCACCAAACTGTGGCTTTTTCTGGATGCATTGGTAGCTCTTCCAATGCTTCCGGCTGATATTCACTCCAAAATCGGTAAAAAAGTGGATCTTCGGCCAACTTTCCAAGAGCCCATTCACCAAAAATTCTACGTTGCGGTAGGTCGATCGGCTTCAATTCTTGCACCAGCTGTATTTTGAAAGGCTTCACACCTAAATCCTTCCCCAAAATTTTCCACGTTGTTGAGTAACAGAGGCCCAATTGCTGCGAACGGCGACGAATCGATAATTGATGGTCATCATTAACACTGGCCGATACAGCTGCGATATATTCTTCAGTTCGCACTCTACGTAAGCGTGTTGGTGGTTTAATGTCCAACAATGTAAATTTGGTGCGAAATTTAGTCACAATAGCCCGAATATCCGCTTTAGTGGGTCGATTAAACTGACCATAAAATGGAAGAAGCGCGCGAAGAACTTTCTTAACAGAGCACGCATTTTGATAATAAAATTCAATAACTTGCAAGCGTTGTTCGTTTGTAAGACGATTCATGGTTAAATTATAGACCAAACTGAAGATGTTTGACAATGAAACAGAACACGAAATGTGCGTCAGCTCTTTAAACCAGTGTTGTCAAAAAGATAATAGCTAAAAAATCACCCTTTATTATTAATACAGCGTCTAATTTTATTAATAGAGTGTTAGAAATAAGCGACAATGAATTTCACATGACAAACATAGACAAAATAAAAGCTTTATTGATTAAAAATGACTTCCCGATTAAAACTATTAATGACTTAATAGAACAGGGAAAAAAGAAATTAATTGGAGAACATAGGATTAGGGAGAAGACTCCGAAAATATATAAGTCCATGACATACATATATACTACGTTTATCGGAGAGACTTAAAAATGCGGATATATATAATAAGAATAAATTTGAAATAACAACTTGAACAGACAATACACTTGAAAAGTTATTTAGTAAAACTAAATCAAAATTATTAAAAGAAGACAAATCGAATCTTGTCTATCAAATAAATTGTAATGGAGACGAGTGCAACATATGCCCGAAGGTATATGTTGGTACAACAAAAACAAAACTTAAGACTAGACTTTCATCGCATAAATCGGACCAAAAAGCACTTGACAAACCAATTTTACAAAAAAACAGCATTAGCAGCCCACTGTACTTTAACTGGACATAAACCAAACTTTGACAATGTGAAAATATTAGTGGGTGAGAATAATTATAAGAAGAGATATACTCTAGAGATGTTACATATTATTAATGTACCAGTAGAGAAGAGACTAAATTACAAAACTGACACAGATAATTGCGCCCAAATTTACAGACACACAATAGACAAATATTTATCAAAACAAAACAATAGGTGACAACAGCTTGGAAGTGTACCAAGGATAATTATTTGTTTATTTTTTTTTTTATTTTTTTTTTTCGCGGAACACTATCTTTTTGTTTATGTATGTAAATTTGTTTTTATTTTATACATCAGTTGTTTTTAGTGTTTATAATAATATTTTTGTAATTATATAAAAAAAATGCTTTGTCATTATTACTTTGTTTATTTAACAACAGATGCCCTGATGATGATCGGAAAATACGGTCGAAATATTGGGTCAAATAATATATAAAAAGAAAACATATTAATAAAATTAAAACATAAAAAAACCTTTTTTGTTTATTTTATTAAAAATTTTATGACCTCAAGCTGAACAAATCAAATTAATTAACAACTCAAAGATCAACTATATATACAGAAAATATATTAAAATAATTTTAATATTTTTAATAAATATTTGATAATAATTGTTTTCTTTACTTGTTTTTGCTTTGTTACATTAATAATACAGATAATAACACATAAATACACATAAAGATTTTAATTTATTAATTTTCATATGCATCGTTAACAGATTCTTCCTCCTCAAAAGCATCAACAAATAATAATGAAAGAACTTCTTTTGTTATCAAACCTCGAACTCGAAGGGGAGTGTGACGCAAACTTGCGATAAAAGGATCTGAAGAAATTAAGAGTCGATTGAAAAGATCTGTATTTGTGTCTTTTCTCGATGTTTTTCTCGTAAACAACTCTCTAAATTTCCTCGTGCCCTTATTTCTTGCTTCTTGAGCTTCTTCTGACAGCTGTCCTATAGGAAGAATGCAAGACCTTGTTATGTCTTTTCCATGAAAAAGGATTTTATGGACGCTAACTGGCATAATGTACCATGGGTATTCTTTTAAGTATAAACTTCGTGTGATAACAATAAAACTTTCAAAAGCATCTTCATCAATAGGGTAATCACTACCTAAAGTTTCTAAAATAATATGAAACCGTTCAATTAATTCTTTATTGATACCAGTGATTTCTGAACTCTTTTCTGCTGCTCTAAAGAACCGTCTAGCAGTATTACCGTCAATCGTATTACCTCCTTGTTGTGTTGGCATGTCTACAAGCAACCCCATCTCATTTCGAAATCTCTGTTGAATTTTGTTTTTTCTTCAGCCACTTTTGCTTTATTTTCCGGTCCTCTAGCCTGCCAGGTCATTATAGGAAGTTTATATGCTATGTGTAATACACACTCCATAAAACGGATCCATGAATGTAGCGGAGACATTCCAAAGGTTAAAGATCGTTCATCAACAATTTTGCTTAAAATCACAGAAGGTTTATTTAGTTCACTCGGTTTCGCTCCACATATGAAACACGTTTGAGAAGAAGAAGTTACAGATGATAGTGCAGTACAAATTTTACCGTCTATCATAGTAAGTATAAAAGTAGACTCAACAAGAATACTTTGTTCGCCATTTGTGATAAGAGTTGTAGACAAATCTCTAATTTCTTGCTGTACTAAATTAACTTCTTGAGAAATTAACTTGTTGACTCTTTGGCAAAAACAAACTTGATTGGACGGCAGTATCTTGTAGATGAAAGAGCAGGATTTTGCCATACAATTATTTTTCTTTGTGTAGAACTAAAATTTATTTGAATAGGAACCATTGAAATACTAAATAAACATTCATCTGTTTGGCCCTCCTCCAAACAAAACTTCTGTTTATACTGCTTTTGCTGAGCCCCATCGCATCCCCATTTTATCAAAATATTAAGACGATTTTCATCAGTTTTCAGATCATCTATACCGAGTAAAACCTCTTTTTGAGCCAAACAAAGCCTTTCAATAGTATGATTCACCAATGACTGGAGTGAACTTTTTGCATGCATCTCCGTGATTTCTGTTTCAGCTGGATAACATTTTTGTTTAGCTTTTTGAACATTAGTGTAGGAGGGAAAAAGATTTTTGCATTTTCCGTTGACTTTTAGCCGAATAACATCGTATTGATGTTGCGACAAATAAGCATCAACCATTAAAGAGAAAGGCTCTCTAAAGGCACAGGCTCAGAGCTTAATCTCTTACAAATTTTTTTCACTTCCGTACCTTTACTGGATGAAGCTTCCGACAGATCTTTCACAAGTCTGGCTGAATCTCGCTTTCCCATTTTGCGAAACACTTGATCACTAGCTTTAATAATTTCTCGATGGTCAGTTGAATCTAAAAGTCCTTGTATCTTTCTTTTTTTTTCGATTTTTCACTACAGCCATCAAAATTTTTTGGTTTTCTTCCAGTTTTTTCTTTTTTTCTTTTCGGTTGTATATTTTCAGGCAATACATACGGTGCATCAAGCCAAACTGAATTTGATGTTAAGAAACGGTCACGATGTCTTCCACTTTTTATCCATTTTTCGGCTAGTTTAAAACAAATAATATTTATATTTGCCTTAAGATTTATTTTCACATCTTCTGGTATATCTTGAAGACCATATCTAACCATTATTAATGTCAATAAGACATCTTTGCGATGTATTTTGGGAGTTTTTACCCATTCTTCAAATATCTTTTCGCGAAAGAGTGGAGGTCATACTGGAAAAGTAAAAAAAAATGTATGGCAGTCGCAAAAATGCGCAAGATGTTTTTGATTTACATTAAAGTGAACACTTCAAAGATTAACAGAAATAAAGTTTTACATCGGAACTATTCTTTTTTTTTTTTTTAAGCCTAGTTCCGCGAAGCCGAGTGGCTTGTCTGCAGATTCTAATTTAGCTAATTTTTTTTTTTTTTTTTTTTTTTTTTGCAGCGACAGACCAAAGCCTCTGGTGGGAATCAAACCCACGACTCCCGCGTGATAGGCGAGCACGCTACCTACTCACCTACCGGGGAATAAATAGCTTTAACTCTACTTGAAAAAAGGAAATATTTTATTTTTTGCACTTTCTGAACTTCTTACAAAAAAAAATTTTTTTAATACTTACAATGTAAATAATTAAATGAAAATTGTAATATATTTTCTTGAAATATAGCTTAATAATAATAAAAAAAATTATGACATTAAAATCACCGTAGCCTTTTTAATCATAAACAAAAGTCACACAAAAAATACTCTTCTCTTTGAAATCTGAATGCACTTGTTAACAACAACTGACTTTAAGGCTTACTTTTTCCTAATCAGAGCTTAAAACAAAAAAAAACAAAATATGAATTACAGTTACATAATGTATTGAGAAGCTCATTAAACGATCAGAAGGAATGTTGCCAGATATTTTTTTTTTTTTAATTTTGTCCAGCTAGTTTTGTGAGTTACCACAGTGTGCGTCTGCTGGAAAAATGGTTTGTGCAAAATTTTTATTTATTTATTTTTTTAAGCTAGATTCAAAAATTAAATTCACTAACTAACATAGTTCTATATAGTAGTATATTTATCTATGTTCTGGATCACTTTTCCAGTACAAAAAGATGTGTCGTTGAGCTTCCATTTGTCACAGCTAGTGGTGGCGCAGATGGCACTGCGGTCACAAACCTTTTTATACAGTTTTCATACAGTTTTGAATCGCCCTCTGGCTATTAATATTCATGTTCAGAAACCTAAATGCAGTTTTGATACTGTCTGAATCACCTACTTTGCCAATTAGCATCTTCACCACCATTTAATATGCGAATTATTTCAAAATCCGTCAACGTTATACTTTGGAAATATCTTAATCTCACAGAATTGAGCATAGCGCATCTACCAATAAAGTGATTTGTTGTTTCTATTTCATTTAGATTATACAAAGAGCAGATCCTTGCTTCATCTTTTCTATACGATTTCCGTTAAGCCACAAAAGATCTCCTCTAGCTTTTAATTTATATGAAATCTGTTCTTGGTTCTAACTTTCGTTGCAATATGATGTCCTTTCATGTGGTCTAAATTCTAAATTATGAATTGTTTGCCGATTAAGTTGCGCATTTGTTATATACTCTTGGTATGATTTAAACTTCATAGAGTCAATTAGGTTTATACAGTTTATATAAATTCTTCGAGTTATTATAAATGACGATATTCGTAATCAAATATTGTTTTAGAAATATCATATATTGCAAATGTAAGCTGTAAGTGTAAAAGTGCCCATCTTCTTGATCTGTTTCCAAGGCTATGACATAGTTGGGAGTACTGTCTGGGAGTACTGTCTGTAAAGAACCATTGCAGCTTATCAATCAATACTTCTGCACCAAAGCATTGTATCGATCTGCAAACAGCCAGAAACATTTTCCATTTCGCCGTTTAAGAAACTTCATTTCGGCCTATAAAATTTTTTCAGGTTGCCTTTATACTGGATATCATGGCGTCATTTTTAGAATTAACAAACTTGGTGTATGACATTTTCGGAGTTAATATTAATCGTAAATATTTATATTCCGATACCACTCTTACAGAATACCCATTAAATGTTCATTGGCCTTTCCTGAATATCATTATTTCTAATTTTGTCAGATTAACCTCCATACCCCGCACACCACAATATTTTTCTAGATTTTGTTCATTTTTTGTAAGATACAAACATCTTCGGCTAAGATAACGATATCATCTGCATACATTAATACTCGAATGTTAATATCATCAATAAATAATCCTCCCTTCAGATATTCATGCATCATTTAAATATAATGCAAATAGAATTGGGGACAAACCGCTGACTCCGTATTCTTGTATACTTCTTATATTCCCAATTGTTTCAGATTAAATTTAAATTTTCCGCATACGTTATCTCGACCGCATTGATTGTAGGATTCAGCAGTGCATTAAAATGATCCTTAAATCTTTCCACATTTACTTCACATCCAACATAATTTTCTTGCTGTCTTTTTTCTCTTGCTAAAGTCCACCATCGTTTGCTATCGGAAACTGTATTCAATTGGAGTTCGATTTGTTTATAGTAGTCTCTTCTCTTGGTCATAAATAAATTATTAACACGCTTTTTATTTTCGATGTACTCTTTCTTATCACTAAGACTTTGAGAAGACTTTAATAAAAGGTACTTTTTAATAAAAGGTATTTTCTAATAAAATGCACTTTTTAATAAAATGCACTTTTTAATAAAAGGTACTTTTAAATAAAAGGTAATTTCTAATAAAAGGTACTTTTTAATAAAAGGTACTTTCTAATAAAAGGTACTTTTTAATAAAAGGTACTTTCTAATAAAACGTACTTTCTAATAAAAACGTACTTTCTAATAAAAACGTACTTTCTAATAAAACGTACTTTTTAATAAATAATAAAAGGTACCTTTTAGTAAAAGGTACGCTTTAATAAATAATAAAAGGTACTTTTTAATAAAAGGTTTTTTTTTAATAAAATGTACTTTTTTATAAAAGATACTTTTTAATAAATGGTACTATTTAATAAAAGGTGTTTTTAAATAAAATGTATTTTTTTAAAAAAGATACTTTTTAATAAAAGGTACTTTTTAATGAAAGGTACTTTTAATAAAATGTGCTTTTGAATTAAATTTACTAGTAATTAATAATAATTAATAAAAGGTACCTTTTTAAGAAAAAATACTTCAAGAAATAGTAAATTTTTAGGAAGAGGCACCGTGTAAAGAAAAATTACTTAAAAATAGTACCTTTTTGGGAAAAAAAACACTTTTTTATAAAAGGCCCCTTTAATAAAAGATACTTTTTCAATAAATTTTTCTTATTTTAATAAAATGTACTTTTATAGTAAAGTATACTTTTTGATAAAAGATGTGTTTTTTCCAACAGGGATTTTTTTCAATAAAAGGTACTTTTTTACTAAAAGGTATATTATAAAGTTACTATATTAAAAAAGGAACTTTAAACAAAAATAACTTTTTAAGAAAAAGAACTCTTGTAAGAAAAGCTACTTTTCTAATAAAAGGTACTGTTTGAATGAAAGATAAATTTTGAAAAAAGGAAAATTTTTTATAAAAGTAACTTTTTTAATAAAAAGGTACTTCTTAATAAAAGGTACTTTTTAATAATAGGTACTTTTTTAAAGGTAATTATTATTAACAATTTTATTAAAAGGTTCTTTAAATGTACTTTTTGAAAAAGCTACTTTTTTAAGAGTACCTTTTTAAATGAACTTTTTAAAGGCATTTTTTAAAAGGCACTTTTTTAAAATTTCATATTGTTAAGAATTTACTTTTTTTAAAGATGCATTTTTAAAAGGTTATACAAATTTTTTTTAAACTTACAAAGGTAATTTTTAAAGGCAATTTTACTTTTTAAAGGCAATTTTACTTTTTTAAAAGGTACTTTTCTTACAAGGAAAATTTTTAAAATGAATTTTTATAGAGATACAAGGTACTTCATTTAACATGTGCTTTTTCGAAAAGGGAGTTCATTTAACAGGTAGTTTTTATAAGTTTTTTTATATAATAATTTTTTTTGTTCTTTTTTTAAAGATACTTTCTTTAAAGGGTTACTCTATTTAACGGACAATTTCTTTTAATATTTACTTTTTTTAAAGGTATTTTTTAAAAGCTTTTTTTAAATGTACTTTTTGTAAAAGCAAATTTTTTATACGGTACTTTTTTTTTAAATTTACTTCATGGAAAATGTTCTTTTGTAGAAGAAACTTTTTTTTAAAAGGTATATTTTTAAAAAAGGTAATTTTTTAAATGGTACTTTTGTGAAAATTTTAAAAAGGTACTCTTCTTATAAGGCACTTTTTTAAAATACGTTTTCTTTAAATGGTACTTTATATAACATGTACTTTTTTGAAAAGGTCTTTTTTGAAATAGGTACTTTTTATTAAAGGGTTTTCCTTTTTGGAAATTATAATTGCTTGAGAGGCAATTTTTTACAATATACGTTTTTAATACCTTTTTCCTTTCTTTTCACACATTTTTTTTTTGTTACCAAAAGGTCAGTAATATAAAAAATAATGAACATTTTACTTATTTAGTATATTTTATCACTTTTATAAAATTAAATTATTATTAATTATTTTTATTATTTCGCAAAAATTCAAAATTTTTGTAGTAACTGATTGCAATTTCAATCGTGTAAATTCTGTTATATAAACTTATTTTATTATTTTATTACAACAGCCAAATTTGCATTCTCGTAAATAATATTCTGTTCTCATAGTCTGATGGCGTTTTCTTTTCTGACAAAAAATGTTGCATGTTTTTCCCATTTCGCACTTTTTTCTCTTATTGTGTTCTTTTCCAAAAAAGTGTCAACCTTTCGAAAGGGTAGCGTGTACTTTTCTAAAAATGTCGCACTATAAATATGTGAAAATGTTGCATCTTTCGCACTTTAAAAATACAGAGGGTGAGAATCGCACGTTAAAACAGATGACATTTGTTTTGTTTATTAATGTGTATTTGTGTGAAGAAATGAAAAAAAGATCAATTTTTATTTGGTTTAAAATAAATTAACATGGAAAATATCACTACGCTTTTATGTGCTAAAAAAATTTTTAGATGAGTTGTTAGATTCATCTTTATCATCATCTGATGATGAAATATATGATATTATCATGGGAAGAAATCCACAACCGCTAGTTTTACAATTCATTATGGAAGATGTAGCGCCGGAAGCAATAAAGTGTCATCAATCAGACGATGAAAAATAAGCTGTTGCGAAAGAGTTTGAAAAAGTATGATAATCTCTATTGCTATGAAAAAAATTTATTAAAACAGTTTTAATAACTGTTTTACTTTTATATTTACATTTCAGTAAGGACACCAAAAGATAAAATTTGCTCAACATATGCGAACACCATGATGGTGTTTCAATAACCATGCAGGGTATTTGTGATTCAAAGTTACGATTCCTAGACGTATACATTGGAATCCCGTGCAAAATCCACGACTCTAGGATATTAAATTTATCGTTTAGAGGAAAAGATTTGCAGCGTTTATGCTTTCCTGATTATCATTTACTGGGAGATCTTTTGACACCATTTCGTAATTATGGCAACATGAGCGATTTGACTAAAAATTATAATTTAAGATTTTTCAGAACACGTGTCGAGAATGCATTTGGTGTATTAAAATGTTGTGTTCTTCACAACATGTGTATCGATAGGGATGAAAATTTTCCTGAAGATATTGGTGAAATGCAGCAATGAAGAAATCAAATTAAATTTTTTTTAATTCAACAACAAATTAATGTATATAATTATTTATAAAAAAAATTAACATAATAATGGCTTCAATTCATAAAAATAATTATATATTTAAAAAACTTTTCAATAAATTTTGATACAAAATGTATTGCATTGAAATAGAAACAAATTATTTTCATAAATAATATCTTTCAAAATGTGTAATTTTGTGCATCGAAGAGCGGGTTTAAAGTTACTGTCGTAGTTAAATATTGATATGATGTTATTTCTTATTCAGATTCATTAAGTTAGATTTAATTTCTTTTTAATCGATAAAAATTTAGAATTAATGCCTGTCGATGAATTTTTATTAAGAAATTATTAGCAATATTTAACTTCGACAGTAATTTTAAACCCGCAAATCGATTAACAAAATTACAGATTTTGAAAGATGTTCCATAAAATATCCCTATTCTCATTTTTTGTTTTTTCATTGGCCCAATTGCTGGCAAATAGTTTCCGTATAGTAAGAGCCGGATGTCTCCATCTGTCCAAACAAAAAAAAATAGTTATATTTATATTTATAGTTTATTATAATTATACCCTATACCACTATGTGGTTTGGGTATAATGACTTTGTGCTGCTGTTTGTAACAACAAAAAATATTTGACCTAGACCCATCTTTAATTATACCGATCGAATCAGAATCACTTTCCGTCCGTCTGTGTGTCCATGTAAACCTTGTAATCAAACTGCAGGTCGCAAATATGAATATATTTCGATGAAATTTGGTATATAAGCTTTTGTCGGCCATGGGATGAACGCTATTGAAATTGGTGAGAATCGGTCCATGTTCAGACCTAGCCCCCATACAAATTACCCCCATGAAATCGACATAAATTGCCATAAGATCCAAATTGTCATATAGATCTTACTCAAATTGGGTTTGTATGCGTTCATTACATCCACTAATGAATAGTCCAAAAATGATCCCTTTGACCCCATATAGAGCTGCTTCCCGATCTTCACTTAAATCTATTAAAAAACAAAAATATTGCACTGATTCTTCTCAAATTTTGTTTGTACATATTTTTGCAAAATACAAGAGACTTTACCAAACATGATCAGGATCGGTCCATTTTTGGACCTAGTCCCTTTATAGATATAGCATCCGATATGAACTTTTTCATATCTGCAGCCAAAAAAAATTAATAAAAATCCCACTCAAATTTGGTTTTTGCTTATTTTCTATGTCCAGTTAGTTGGGCCTAAGAGATAGGGTTTCTAAACGCATGGTATAGGGTATCGTATAGTCGGTCTAGACCGACTATAATTTTCTTACTTGTTTTTATATGATTTTCTTCATATACTTACTCTGCACTGTTTTACTATTACTTGGGCTCTCATCACTTTCATTGTTAAACATTAAATATTCGAAATTTTCCATTTCTATTTCAATTTTAATTGTTATTATTAATATTTTTACTTTTGGCTTTGGCTTCTTGTGTTATTTGTTGAAATATATTCAAGAAAAATGTCAACAAAAAACAGCTGTTCATTGAAAAAAGTTTTACAAAGTTGTGATTTTATGTTCTATTCTGACCACTTAAAATGCGAAATCTTAAAAGTGTGGGGTAAACATTAAAAAAAATGTACATAATAAAGGTGTAACATTTTATTTCAGAAAAGAAAACACCATAAAACCAATACCACAACAAAACTTGTTTTTTTCTGCATGTCGAAAACATTGAGGCAACAATATGATATTTAAATTTTATGGGCCAAAGTATTAAGTAGATGTTCCGAACAGAAAACTCATCTTTCTTTATGCGAAATGTAATTTTAACAAAATTATTAACACGCTTTTTATTTTCGACGTACTCTTTCTTATCACTAAGACTTTGAGAACTTCGAAAACAATTTAAAGATTTCATGGATTTATCTCTAGTATTGCTACACTCATTATCGAACCATTTGTTTCTAAATTCAACCATTTTGGGGCCTACGTTTGCAGATGAATGTGATTCTAGAATCAAATTGTTAAGATCAGTTAGATCAAATTCTCTTTTTTTCCCTTAAGCTGGTTCAACTTATTTTGTTGTGCTTATAGTTTTCTGCATTTTGATAATTCCATTTTAATTTTGGTATTAAATTAAATTTTTTTTTTGCCACATTTTGCATCATATTTGTCGAAATTATGACTTTTATCGGTAAATGATTGGACCATATTAATTGTTCGACTACAAAACTCTTTATTTTATTAAGTATTTCCACTAATACTGCACAAAAATCTTTTACTGATCGTTGCCTGTGCTGCTTACGAATGTAAATTCGCCATTATCACCACTTAATGTTCTTCCATTTAGTATCATCAAACCATAATTATTGCAGAAGTCTAAATTTTTTTTTTTACCATTTGTGTTCATTGTTTATCTTTCGATTTTCTCATATCTAAGCCTGCTGGAAATGTTGCTACAATATTTCTATCTAATAATTCTTCCTCTATTCTTACATTTAAGTCTCCCATGATTCCCTAAATATATTGAACTAGTTGATTGTGTGGCGCCTAGGCGCCCGTTTAAAAATTATGAATAAAACAGTTTAAATTTAAATACACGAAAAATTTATAAAAAATTATATTTCTTTTAATATAGTAGTAAATTGAAAATTATATTGTTACATATGTACATGTCAAAAAAGATTGTGTCTGTAGAAATTATATGCATAAGTATCAAAACAGATAAGAAATATTTGCCAAAAAAGTTTTTCAATTTAGAATCTCTTGAAAAACTATATTTCGTGTGAAATATCGTTGGTCATTTAATAGTTTTCCTTGCTGTGGGTTCGATTGAATACGTATCTTAACTTGACTTGCAACTTTTGATCGTGACAAAGCCACATAGTTGGCCGTGTGAAAATACCGCGGTCTCCAAATTAATGCCAAATCAAATGACTGGCCTTGAGCCTTGTTTATGGTAATTGCGTATGCAGGAATGACTGGAAACTGGCGGCGTTTTAATATGAAAGGTAATGTGGTGTCGGTTGGGGCGAGATCAATCCTAGGAATTAGAACCACATAATTTTGGTCAGAGTTACAGAATTTGTCAGTCACTGAGTCAAGGATCAGCGTAAGTATATTTAAGATATTCCCGGCCTTCACACGTTAAATTTTTGGCTTTCAGGTTTTAATGCACTCACACTTTTTTACTCTTTTTTACTAAACAATCATACGTTTCAATTCTCTCTTTCAATTTTTCAATGGGACAGTTGCTTAACAATTTTTTGACTATTGGATGTGTGATCATATTGACTTGAACATGGGAAGGCCGGGTAAAGTGAGGAGATTGGAGATTCCCAAAATTATTAAAATTTAATACAATGGAGTTCGCTTATAACGAACCCTGGTTGTAATAAATTTTTGTTTATAGCGAAGAATTTCTTCGGTCCCAAGAGTTTTAATCATATTTTTCATACAAATTGCTTCTCTTATAGCGAACAGTGGTTATATCGAACTTTTGACTTTAACAAACAAATTTTTTTTCCATTTCAGAATTTTCGTATATTTTATATATTTAAAAAAAAATTAATTTCAATTTAATTTAATTTTATTTTCATTTAATTTTAATACAAACCAAAAGCTTCGATTTTCAAATGAAGATTTGTAATAGGTACTTTTATGTATATTTTCGCATAAATTTGCCAGTAACCAACCTTTGCTATATAATTTCTGCTTCTATACATAAGGAGTTTTTAAATTTATATGATTTTAAAAAAATATTTTATTTTGATAGAAACTCGGTAATTTTAGTCTTATTAAGACTATTAATATGTATCTTTTTAATAATTTAATTTATGTTTTATAACTTTTTAAAATGCATCAAAATAAACTTATTCAACTAAAAAATGTTTTTAAACCTTTCGGAAAAAACAAAAAAATACTACGGTTATAACGAACTTAGTCTATAACGAACTAATTTGGCCGGTCCCGCCGAGTTTGTTATAACCGGACTCCATTTTATTGTAGAAAAAAATTGAATAGCATAGAAAGAAAAACGTTTTAGAGCAAGTTTTGCATAATTATTTTTTGAAGATATGAATAATGTTGGATTATTTATTTCATATAACTACACGTTATAACAAAACATTTGAAGAATCTTTGAAAAAATTTTCAATTAAAAATTTTAATAAATAAGTCCGTGACAGCGAATCTCCGGAGGCGTTGTTGATTTGCGGTGAACATCATAACTCGTTACCGGATCATGAGAAATAAAAAAGTCGAAATGCGTTTAAAAGGTGACGTGTTTCCTGAGGTAGTGACGAAGACTTTTTTCAATTTTTTTTTTTGCAGCATTTTGAAGTGAAAAACGATTTTTGCTATACAATTTCGGGAATTTGTTGTTAAAAAATGGGGAAGAAAATGGAAATAAAAAAAACCCTTCGTGGTTACCTGATGATTTATGTGTGTAGTGTCTAAAATTTCAAAAAAATCGGTCAAGTAGATTTTGAGTTATGATGTTCACGGACTACGAACATTTATTTGCGCGAAAATCGGTTTAAAGTTTTTTAAAAACTTTTTTATATACTATATACCGTATTAGGCCGGTCGCTGGAAACGCTGTATCTTCTTAAGTTTTGCTCTGATTTACTTAAAATTTTGACACAACACTCTCGACATGTTGTGCATTCACAAAAAGAAATGCAAAAAAAGGTTTTAAAATCTACCACCCCTTAAGGAAGTATACACCTACACAAAAGAGAAATAAATATTTCATATTTCATCATACATGTAAATTGAAAAAAGAGAACTACATTTTTTGCAAAGTTATCTATAAATCCAAAAAAAAAATTACAAAATAAGGTCGTATTAGTTTTACTTAAAAAAAAAACTTATTATTCCAAATCGCCTTTAATTCTTCCATGATAATTTCAATAAATTATTCAAATTAAAATCTTAAATATACCTATTTACGAAATTTATGTTTGTCAAAATTTTTTGAAAGCAAATTATGCAAAAACTAATATTATGAGTGAAAAAAATATATTTTCCCACCTCTCTTCTGAAACTACAATGTAATTTAATTATGCAAAGTTAGAATAATTTAAATTTTAAACTTAATATTGCATTTTTTTTTTCAAGTACTTTTCAATACAGAGCTTTAAACGAAATCACATGTTGGACAACAACAAAATCCACATTGAAGATCTCTTTTTTCTCAAATATTTATCAAAAAAGCATACTCTATGGTAAGTGCTGGCAATCAGAGAACCTGAGCGGAAGCACTCTTAACAATATAAAACAATTTTGAGATGAAAAACAAAACAGGTAAACGGAAAAGTTTGGTTTGATAAAAGAAGTATGTATGGATATCGGACGACGTTAAATTAGAAAAATAAAAATGTTTAAAATTTCATTCATCACTTTTTTTGCAGAATTTTTTCATTGTCCAACAAAGGGAATTTAAAGAAGAATTTGAATAGATATTAGTTTTTTTGATGGATTTTTTGCATTCAACTTATCCATACGTAACACGAAATGTGCATATGTAGTGCTATTGTCGTTAGCAGTGCTGCCAATTTTGACAACTTATTGTAATTTCGACGATTTTTCAATTTGTTAAAATGATTTGTTAAATTTGTTAAAATGATGATTGAAGATTTAAAATTTTCAGTAGCATAAAAATTACGATTTCAAGGGTTAACAATTAATGGGTTGTTTATCGAAAATTGATAGTTTTTGTTCATTGTAAATGTAAATTACAAAATATGTATAGATTTAATTCTGGGTCAAGTCGTTTCAAAACGGAAATACCTTGAATAGCATCTCCATTTAAGATTTAAGTTTTAATTACGACGATACTTAAAACCTATATTATATGTTTCAGCTATAGATACATATCAATAAATTATTTAGTTGATTGCTGTGTTAAATTTTTTTCGTTGAAATTTCATCACTAATACATTTTTATATATAGAAATAACCAATGCTGTAATAATATTCGTAATATGAATGATATAAATAAATTTTATTGTTTCCTTTTGTAATATTTTTTCGAATTTTATAAGCGGTAAAATTTTCTTAACAATTTCTTGTTTTAAAAATGACGATTTTGCCGATTTAGTTTCAAAAATTGTCGATTTTCAAAAGCTTTTATTAGCAGCACTGATCGGTAACAAAGAAGAGAGAAAATTTTGTGTGGGTTTGTATAAAATGAGAAAAATAAAATTTTGTTTGTGTATTTCACATAGCTTTGTAGGGAGTGCTATGTGTGTGTATTATTTCAGCGTTACAGAATCAGTCAGTCAGTCAGTGAGTCAGGGATCAGCGTAAATATATTTAAGAATGTTAGTTTGTACTACTCGAGCTACACGTTGAGCTCGAGTAGCCCATTTACTATTCGAGTAGCTCGAGCTTAAGCTAGCTCGAATACTCGAGCTTGACTGTAGGCTCTACGTAAGACGTTTATTGTATAAATTTGTAAAATTTCTGATCGCAGCAATCACCATAATCACTGAATAAAAATCTCTTATTTTAGCTCTTATATTTTATTTATTTTAATAAAGCTAAAGATGCCGAAAATCAAAATCAAAATTTTATATTAATCACACAGTACTGAACAAATTCTACTTCTTCAAGCAAAAGTTATCACATCTGTCACGATATACTTAATATTGCAATTTCAACTACATATTCCTTTCACCACAATTTATTTATATATTTTTTCTATAAAATATTTCCTTTTATTCATCATTTACTGATAAAAACCAGCACATGTTTGCAACAGAAATACATGTAGCCATGGTCGGTCAAGTGTAAATTCAATTAAACCATCATGACATATACGAATAATAATACAATGCAAAAAGGTGTATGCACATAAACACACATATATATATAATATATACCTACATTTCTACATACATACAAACATGCATGTACATTTGTATATCGTAAATCTCATCTTAAAGGTAACGAAAATATGTACCAAACATACTTACTCGTATGTGGCATGTGAAGAATATGCCTAAAAAGTTTATTTTATTTTTTGCGAACAAAAGACGAAGAACATTTATTTGCAGCAAGAAAAAAAATAAAATAAAATATCTCTCTAACAAGCTTAAAATAAGAAGATATTAAAAATACTATAAAATGAAAAATTTTTAGGTACGAACAAATTCTGTGTAAAACTATGTGAAAAAAAAAATAAAAATAAAAATATTTTAGACAAAAAATGTATAAAAAGGGATTTTGAAAATAATCGTAAAAAGAAAACGAATTGTTTTCTGCAACAGACATAAAAATGAAAAACCACAGGAGTTTTTTTTTTCTTTTTGCTATTTTTAAGTTTAATATGGTCGGTCGTTTAGTTGGAGTCGCTCTCATGTGCAACGATACCCCAAAAAGAAAACAACAACAACAAAAATCGTACATAAGCCTTAAAGCTTTGAAATAACGAGGCGATACAAAATGCTTTTTTCCATTTTTTGTTGAGTTTTTTTTTTTCTTAGCTTATTTTTGGTAAAAACCTTTAAGAGACAAAAAAAAAAGAACTGAATATGGCAAATGTATTGGTTTGTTATTGGAAAATAATGTCAAGCTTGTTATATAAAGCATACGTTAACATTAAACTTACATTTCTACTTGCATACACGAGCACACATGCAATTCACTCATTCATAGGGAGAAAATAATATATCCTGACAGACAATTCACTAGATCATTGCTGTTTATGTTTATGTTTCCACCATGTGCTGGTCGATTCGTTTTTGCCTCACACTGGGCCATTGCACTATGGTCAAAAATGCGATTTTTTTGGCATAAAGTCTAAATATTAAGATATTGATTTCAAATTCGGCATGGCCAATGGTTAGACTAAAAAAAAGTTAAAAAAAAAAATTTTGGACAATTTGGACCACGCCTTTGCCCCCGCCTCTTTAGTGATCATTTTTATAAGCTGTTTTTTTTTTTTGCCTAAACTCATTTTATTTAAAATTTAAACATTAAATACTAGTTTTAACTTTTCGCTTCAGAATGAACACTGAAAATTAATAAAAATTTAAGAAATAATGATAATGATACAAGAAAAATATTTGGAATCGAAATTGCTGCCTTCAATTTTCTGTATTTTCTTCTTCCAAAACAAAAGTATCCAATACAAAACTATACTGTTCAATATCGTCTTCATCCGAAGAACAATGTGTGGGATCATCATTTTCATATGTATGATTACATTACATACTCGGTGATTCTAAGAGATCTATAACTTCTGTTGGAATATTTTTCTTTTTGTTTTGTTTTTGTCTTTGTTTTAAGCATAGACTGGACAGTCGACTGTATTTTCTTGCACGAGACCTTAGATTGGCAAGAATTTGTTCCAGTTAGAACATTTAATACTTTACCATCTATAAGTGTTATATGTGTGACATATTGGATAAATATTTCTCTGCTTTGATAAGTATATGAATACTGTTTTAGGTTTTGTATTTGATTATCCAAATTTTCTTTTTCCTTCAGTATAAGGGCTGTACTTTCTTTAACGAACTCCATTTTTAAAGGCCTACAAAATCGATCTGACTGCGTAGTCTTATTCAACCAAATGACTCTATGTAATTCATCTCTCAGTTTTAGTGGAATAATTGTACTAACAAATAGTGAATGATCTAGGGTAGCAGGCTCATCCGATAGATATTGTTGTTTATACAAGCTTTGGCCTATTGAGCCATCAAACCCGTAGCTTACAATTAATTTACAATGTGTTACGTATGGTTGCATTTCAAAGATATCCTGTTGCATTGAAAGTATTCGGTCAGCTGTGTGGTCTAATAAACAATGTAATGGCACTTCTGCCTTAGTTTCAGAAATACCGATTCCGGAAGGTCTACATTTTAATTTTGATGCCAATACTTGCGAATACGGGGGATAAATGTCACATATATGTTGTTTATTAAATAGCCTCATGTTAATATATTGTTATGGGGCTCTACTGGATGCCTACCATTGTAGCTGCCCCGAGAAACTGAAAGGCAAGGAGAAGGACGCGGTTTGGTGGAACAATAATCTCTCTACACTCAGAACCGAAGTTCGCAGGCTCTGCAATGGGGTAAAGCGTAACGGGCAGTGGGAGCATTATAAAACCAAACTGACTGAGTATAATAAGGAAATTAGGAAAGCTAAACGCACTAGCTTTAGGAAGTTCTGTGAAAACATAGAATCGCTTCCCGAAACAGCAAGGCTATACAAAGCCTTTGCGAAATGTGGGCCAGAAATGACGATGTCACTTAAGAAAGAGGACGGTAGTTACTCTAAGAATGGCCGAGACAGGGCGGAGCTGTTATTAAAGACACACTTTCCAGGAAGTGTGGCAGATGACAACGAGCGGTCGAGTAACGGACCAAGAAACCCTAGTCGGACAAGCAGGCAAATAGCAGCAGAAATTTGCTCTAGGGAAAGACTAGAATGGGCCTTAGGTACCTTTCAACCCTTTAAATCACCTGGAACGGATGGTATTTTTCCGGCCCTCTTACAAAAGGGCTTGAAGGAACTATTACCATTCATGTTAAATATCGGGCGTAGCAGCTTGGCCTTGGGGTACATACCAAGGGCATGGAGGAAGGCAAGAGTGGTGTTCATACCCAAAGTGGGGAAAAAGGACACCGCTCATCCAAAATCCTTCAGACCGATAAGCTTAACATCTTTTATGCTGAAAACACTTGAAAAAGCTGTAGACAACTATCTAAGATGTGGGATATTAAAGCAGATGCCTTTGCATCCAAACCAACATGCGTATAGAGCGGGCAGATCAACAGAGACCGCTCTCACTAGCCTGGTAAGAACTATTCAGAAATCAATAGATGAAAAGGAAATAGCCGTTTGTGCCTTCCTAGATATAGAAGGAGCCTTTGATAACACTTCACACGAAGTAATAGAAAGGGCATTAAACCAAAGAGGGGTAGACCCAGTGACATCAAAATGGATGGTAGAAGTGCTCTACACAGTAGAAACAACAGCAGAGGGGGAGACCATATCCGTCAGCACAACCAGAGGATGTCCACAGGGAGGAGTTCTGTCGCCCTTGATGTGGAGTCTGGTTGTTGACGAATTACTAATGAAACTGTCGGAAGCAGGAATAGAATGCCAGGGCTACGCGGACGACATAGTTTTAATAGCAAAAGGCAAGTTCGAGGAAACCCTATGTGACATTGTACAAAGAGGGTTGAGGATTATATGTCAATGGTGCAGGGCAACAGGATTGAACATCAATCCAACGAAGACCACTATTGTACCATTTACCAGGAAAAGGAAACTTCCGAGATGGAGGGCAATTCAAATTTTGGGAGAACTCATTGAACCAAAAGCAGAAGTGAAGTATCTGGGGATAGTACTAGACAACAAGTTAACATGGAAGGCACATGTCGACCAAATCACTGAAAAAGCCAAGCGAGCTATAATGATTTGCAAAAGGGTAGCGGGTAAACACTGGGGATGTAAACCCAGCATTTTACACTGGATGTACTCGATGATGGTCCGCCCAATAGTAACTTATGGAGCTATAGCGTGGGCCAAAAGAACGGATCTGAAGTCGACTCAAATGCAGCTAGGTAAGATTCAAAGATTAGCGTGCATTGGGATAACAGGTGCAATGAGGACGTGCCCAACGGCATCACTTGAAGCACTATTGGAACTAAGCCCACTACATATAGTGGTGCAGAAGAAAGCTTTGGCAACGGCAATCAGAATAAAGGGAGAGAAACCTATAACCAGGCTTTATGAAGGGCAATGGAATCGGATAAGCCAAGTTAATGATTACTCCCTCCTAGATTGCCCCATGGACAGGGCTGAGAAGAAGTATGATTTCAGGAAATACTTTACTACGGAACTTAGCAATAAGAGAGAATGGAGCGGTTTAAATACAGCATATTCTCTAAGAGAAGATACAATCAAATGGTACACAGATGGGTCAAAAACCGAAAGTGGAACAGGGGCGGGAGTCTTCGGGCCTAGAACCAAATACTTCGAGCCAATGGGAATACATACGAGCATTTTCCAAGCAGAGATTTACGCCATCGATAGATGTGCACAAATCAACTTGAACAGGAAGTACAAAAGAAGGAACATAACCATACTATCAGACAGTCAAGCTGCTATTCGAGCACTAGGCTCCTATGAAGTAGACTCTAAGCTAGTATGGGACTGTCTGCAGAAGCTAAATGAGCTAGGTAAACACAACAAGGTTAGCCTTTGTTGGGTCCCGGGACACGTTGGGATTCAGGGCAATGAGCAAGCTGATGAACTTGCCAGAAGGGGAGCTTCCACAAAATTAATAGGGCCGGAACCATTTTGTGGAATAGGAAAAGGAGTGTGGGAAGGAGTACTCAGGGAACATGAAAATTGTGTTAGAAGGGAATTTTTCTCGAGCCACTTGGGCTTAAGGCAATCCAAAATGTTGTTGGGTGGCTACAACAAGAAGAGATTTGGGTCGTGCATTGGATTGTCAAAGAACGGTCTGAGAATAGTAACCGGGATTTTAACTGGTCACTGCAGGCTCAGGGAACATATGAGCTGGTTGGGAATTGTAGCAAACCCTATGTGCAGATTCTGTGATGAGGAAGCCGAATCACCAGAGCACATACTTGGGAACAAAAGGAAACAGCATCTGGGTTCCTTCCAGATACTAGGTAGCGACATAAAATTACTAGAACCAACAAACATCCTCGGATTCCTGAGGGCTTCAGGGTTGGATAAGAGTTTATAGGGATAACCTATTAGCAGAGGGCAGTACAATAGATCACTTTGGTCGCAGTACTTCGAACACCTCTTTATACAATACAATACAATATATTGTTCTTCTGTTGAACCATTTTCAATCAAAAAAGCGAGTTAGCTATCAGCAGTTATTGGTACAGGATCAATTGCTGTTAGTTTCTTTTTAACTTCATTTATATTTTCATTACTAACAGCTTTTTTCAATACAAAGGCCATGTCTCTGTCTTTTATTTTTTTTTTTTTTTGCTGAAACCGAATCAGCGTGTACAAAAAGCGGGGCCGAAAACTCTTGCTCTAAAGCAAGTTCTGATACGTTTTTCTTTTTAAACGAGGCCCTGCATCATGATAATTTAATTTTGGGCGGCGCGTTATATTTGGTAATGCCTTTTCATGTTCATTAATTAGAATTCCATATTTGATGCAAGCCATTTCGAATGAATTACCTTAAATTTCTTCAACATTCGATTGCATTTCGGTAAATGTCTTTTTATGTGGGCAATAAAATTGTTCACTTGGTATGTAATTGAAGTAATTTGGTCTTTATTTAAGTTGTTGTTATTAATTGTTTCCAATATGTGTGCTTTTACTGCATCCGCTCGACGATTATTGCTGTTCAAAATTTCAAGCAGCAATGCAAAAGATTTTTATAACACATTATTCCCAGCAGTTTTGTTAATAACTTGCCATTTACAACTTTTTGCAAGCGCGTGCAATACAAAAGTAATACTCCACGAAACACAAATACAATTGTTAGGTTATGTATAAAAAAGACACTTGAACAAAATAATACACAATTAGACAACAACACAATTATGAAAAAATAGTATAAACCATTTATTTAACACACCTTGACTAATATTTTCCATATTTACACTTTATATTTGTATCAAACTTTAAAGAAATATTGACGCTCAAAGTCTGTTAATATTTTTCCCAAATTGTTATCAACTCAAGTTTATACTCAATCAGCTGACTTTGATCAAGCGCCAAAATTAAAGGGATTCCAAGACAACAAGATTTAGTATATTTTTTCTCTATCTGGGGTATTTAGATTTAGAAAATCGATTCAATTTTAAAATATAAAACCATAAAAAATTTGACTTTATGCCAAAAAAATCTAATTTTAGACCACAGTGCATTGAAAGTGAAAAGATTATGGTGGAAATCAGCTTAAAGGAGTACTACAATATATTGAACTGGAGTTATCGATTTCTTTAGTTTAATTGTTTAAAATAACCTTATAATAATCTACTGTCGAAAAATATAATTAAAACGTCTGGACAATGGGTGACAATACATTGGAAACTTTTACAAAATTCTGAATTCGCCATTCACTCTTTGGTGTGATCTCTATCGAAATACAAAAAATACAATAACAATAGAATAGATAAACGAAAAAACAAGTATTTTTTAGTGATGCCAAAACAATGGAAACTTTAAAACTTCTATACCAGAGTTGATTAAAACAATAAAAATAGATGATGGTATGGAAGAAAATATATAAAATCTTAACCGTATTTAAATATTTGTAGTTTCTGACGTTTTTTTTTTTAATACAATTGTATTTTTTAATGTTTTAATTTTATAATTAATTATTATAAAATAACTAGCTGTTTTTACCCGATCTTGCCCGGGATAAAAAGGCCTTTGACTTGAAAAATGGTTCACTATGCTTACCAGGCGCTGAGTACTTTGTCCCCAATGAACAAATTCCCCAATAAAATGAACTTTCTCCCCAAAACTTTGTATGGGCAGTAAATTCATTTTTTATTTCAATTCAAAATTTTTTAATTTTTTAATTTAGAAGTTTTTTATAAGATGCTCCAGCAAAAATGCTTCAAAAATAAGCTGCGAAATCGCTTTAAGTTTTTTTTTTAAATTTATTTATAAACATGAAATAAACCGGAATCGTTCAATAAGTGATCATCATTGAGCAGAGAAGTCAAATTCATAGAAGTTTCAAAAAAGGAAAACTAATGCGACGTCTAAAATTGTGCCGAAAGGTTTCTTTAAGCAACTGCTTATAGTATATGTGAGGCCTATTTTGATCAACAGGTAATTATTTCACATACGTAGATAAAATTTATCATAAGACTTTTCACTGGGCCGTGTTCCGCGAGCGAGTCGCGTCAGTTTCCGCGCGTTTGGCAGCCACACTTGTGCTGCCGCGCAGTTGTTGCGTAGCTTCCGTGCACCGAAATGATGCTTTGGAAAAGAATACTCATTTTAAATGCGTTTTTTTTTTCTCCTTTATTCATTCCACTTGGGAACATAGGACTTTTACAAGAAAATTCCAACTTATCCTATCATTACATAAAACTTTTAATTCGTCAAACGATTTGTTTTGGCAATTGAGTTCTTGTAGGACTGTTCTACGCCAGGTGTTCTTCGGGCGGCCTGAGCGGCGGCTACCTTGGGGTTTCCATTACAGTGCAGTCCTTGTGATGCTGCCAATTGGTCTTCGCAAAGTGTGCCCTATCCATTTCCACTTTCGTCATGCTATTTGGCGAATTATAGGCTCTTCGTTTGTTAGTCGCCAGAGTTCAATGTTGGTGATGACGTTAGGCCAAAAGATGCGGCATATTATGCGCAAACATTTGTTTATGAAAACTTGCAATCTTCTCGCTATATTACTCGTCATAAGCCATGTTTCGCTTGCATACAGCAGTGTGGATTTCACACAGGCATTGAAAATACGGATCTTCGTATTTTTCGAGATTTGGGGGGATCTCCACGTTTTATTTAACCGACCAAAAGCGGACCTTGCCTTATTTAACCTGTATGACACGTCTTCTTCCACTCCTCCATCTATCGACATCATGCATCCTAGATAACAGAAGGATTTAACATATTTTATGCGTTGGTCTTGTACTACAAAGTGGTTATCAGTAGTGTTATTTATACGCATTGCATGTATTTTGGCAATATTTACTTGCAGTCCCACTCTATTTGCCAACACAACCAATTCGTTTATTTTGCTCTGCATATCGTTAAACTTGTGCGATATGAGACAAATATTGTCAGCAAAATCCAAATCTTCTAGATGGTTTTGGAGATCCCAGACAATACACCTTCTTTTACTCCATACTTGTGTCATAAGCTTGTCCAAAACAACGGTGAACAATAATGGAGATAGAGGGCAACCTTGTTTAACTCCGGCATTTGTCATGAATGATTCGCTGATCATGCCATTATGTCGAACTTGGAGTGTGGTATTGTTGTACATAGCTTTAATCAAATTTACCAATTTTATTGGTACACCTTTTGCTTTTAATGCATCCCATATTGCAGTACGTTTTATTGAGTCGAATGCTTTTCTAAAGTCTATAAATACTAAATAAAGCGGTGTACGCCATTCGACCGATTGTTCTATTATTACACGGAGCGTATTGGCTTGATCCAAACAGTTACGGTGTGGTCGGAAGCCTGCTTGCTCATCCCGTAGTGATTTTTCGATACTGTGTAATCTGTTATTTATTATGGTAGCAATAACCTTGTATACAGTGTTGATCAGAGTAATACCTCTCCAATTATCACACTCAGTCAGATCATTTTTCTTTGGAAGCTTTACTATCTCACCTTTTGTCCACGTATTAGGTAGCTGTTCATTTAACCAAGCATCACGTATATATGGATGGCGCTTTGTTTCTTTTCAGTTTTTGTACAGCGCATGCAATTTCCTCAATGCTAGGGGGTCTGTAGATATTGTGTCGTTGGTTGTTGTAGACGCATCAGTATGTGAGGAGCTTTCTGTGTTATCATCGATAATGTTGCTGATTTCTTCGAAATGCTGCCTCCATCTTTGTGTTTGTTCTTCTACATTCGTAAACAGTTGCCCATTTACATCTTTTACTGAATGATTTCTATTCATATTTTGGTTTGAGAGACGACCTATTATTTGGTGTAACTCTCTCATATTGTTCGCGCCTGCAGCTGCTTCTGCTTCACTGGCTATTGTTCAATATATTTTCTTTTACCGTTTCGGGCTGATTTCTTTACGGCTTTCGCAGCGGTGGTATATTGTTGATTGAAATTTGGGTTATCAATCTTCCGTTGTTTAAGTTTTTCCTTTCCTGAATTAATTTCCAGGTGTTGTCTGACAGCCATTTTTTCTCTCTGTTTTTTGTTTGTAACCTATTTTCTCTTCTGCAATGGTTCTGAATGTTGTGTTGATTGCTGGTATACATTCTCTTAGAACTCTCCAATTTCATTATTTTTATCCTCGTCCCGTAGTTTTCCAACATCAAAACGTTTACGTGTCTGTTGTGTGACTCTTTTGTAAATTTTTTTAAATTTAATTCTTATTGTCGCCACCACTAGCTCGTTGTCACTGTCTATATCATACCTATACCTCTTTTAGTGCGCACGTCTGTTAATGATCCTCTCCATTTACGGCGAATGCAAATGTTGTCTATTTGATTTTGAATATTACCGTTTGGGGATGTCCACGTGTATTTATGTATGTTTTTGTGTGGGAAGATTGAACCACCAATAACTAATTGGAAGGTCTGACAGAATTCTATGAACCGCTCACCATTTTTGTTTCTAGTTCCCATGTCGTGTGTTCCCATGATTTGGGATATGCCATGGTTGTCATTCCCAATCTTTGCGTTAAAATGTCCAGTTAGGATAAGTATGTCGCGGTTTGGAATATTCTGTACCGTAGTGGTTAGTTGATTGTAAAATTCGTCCTTGACTGAGTCGTCCGCATCCTCTGTGGGTGCGTAGCATTTAACAATGGTGATATATTTTCCAACCTTACTAAAGAAACGATTTAGGATCCCATGAATGTAAGGTAGATTTTAAATCTTTGGATATTATAAATGCAACTCCACTTTCGCATCTGTTCTCCTTTCCGCTATACAATACCATATTTCCATTTGTAGATACTATTTGCCCATTTCCACACCACCGCATTTCGCTAATACCCAGAATGGCAACATTAAATTTCAACATTTCAGCCTCCAGTTGAGCGAGTCTTGATGGTTCACTTAGCGTTCTAACGTTCCATTGTCCAATTCGTATTCGTTTTCGTGTGCCAAAGGTTGTCATCAATGTAGGGGATATGTTTTCTATTTCTCTTGTACTAGTTTCGTTAATCATTTAAATTTCAGATAAGCGGGTGATTGGTCCACTGTCTCCTATGATGGTACTGGGGCTGCCAGTTCGTAGTCGCCATCTCGACTGTAATACACAGCTGAGTTTCAGTGACTACGTGTGTTCCTTCTGTCACCTATTTACCTGAGACGCGTCGGTGTTAGCATGCCAATCAGGTTACCCAGCTATGCGCCTTCTCACTCTAGCTGCCGACAAACGGGTGTCTGTACGACATTACCAGGGAATACTTGGTTTGAGACCGGAAGTAGTGAGCTGCTTGAGAATTTCATCAGAGGAATCGCTTCTTGCTATCCCCAAGTGGATAGCATACAGAAAGCTTTCCGCCCAAGGCACCCCTGAGCAGTATGAAAATTTTCTCTAAAATAAATATTTAACAAAATTCATTAAATAAAAATATGTAAAAATTTAAGAATGATTTTGGGGAGCTAGTTAATTTTTTATTTCGTTTTAAAAAAAAAATTGGGAATTTGTTCATTTCTTTTGGGGACCTTTATTTAAATTTGGGGAATTTGTTCACCGTGAAGTTATTACCGTGTAAACCAAATTTCAGAGAAATCCGTTGAAAAATACAAATTTGTATAGAAAAGAAATATACCACACAACAAAAAATGAATTGTATACAAAAAAAAGAAATGTCGTGAAAGAGGTACGGTGACGACTCAACAATTAGGTGGCAGGCCCCGTAAAACGACTCAAAGACAGGATAAATTAATATCAAGAGAGTTTAAAAAATGTTCAAAAGCGCTACCTCAAGAGAAACTTAGAATCTGAAACTTAGAATATTTACTCGAACTGTTTCCCTATGAACAATTGAGACTGATCTTGGTTGTTATCGTCCTGTGAAGAAACCACTGATATCAGAGAAAAATCGTGTGGCTCGCATAAATTTGGCTAAAGAACACATGAACCTATCAAGACGGAATTGGAATACTGTTCTCTTTTTTTAAAATGCGTCCAAGTTTAATTGAAGAGGCCACAATGGAAGAACATTTGTACGATGACCAAAATATATAAATAAAACTGTTAAGTTTGGTGGTGGTAATATTATGGTATGGGGTTGTTTACGGGACAAGGATTGATTTATGCAGCAATCTGAGATTTCATTTCCTGGCTTATCCACCTTGCCCCATAAAGTTTTTTCAATAACTAGTATGCCCTGTCGCACTTCGCTACGACTTATCGAGACATATTGCCATGTTTTGTTAAATTAAATATGGCAACAATTAACTATTGGCCTCGAATTTAGAATATCATTTGGCAATTTTTTTCATTTTAGCGATTTGTGATTTTGCCCATTTTTCATTTAGAAGATTTTTGTTTTTGGTGATTTTTATTTTTAGCGATTTCCAGTTTTGCCGATTAATGATTTTGGCGTTTTTTAATTTTGGCGATTTTTGAATTTGGCGATTCCACCCATATTTTACACGACTACTCACATTGAAAATTAATGTACTTGTCAAAAGTTCGAGACTGTTGCTGTCGTAGTACTTCATACTACTCACATTAATATCTGATGGAATCGTGCAAAGTGTAGAGCCTTTTCCTTTTATAGTACTCCAGAAATATAACATTTTATAATTAATTTGTATGGGTCCGATACTGCCCATTTTTTGTTCGACGACTCACATTAATAGTAGATAACCTCTGGCAAATTTTCAAAGCTGTCTCTGTCATTGTACTCGAGATATATAATATTGAATTATTATTAGTTTGTATGGGAGGTGCCATGCCCACTTATCCGATCCCGCCCATTTGACATCACGCAAATTTGCAAAGCTCTTTCTGTCATAGTACACAATATATGTGATATTAAAAGTTCACTTTATATGTGAGGTTACATTTTTAAGGACCATTCTAAATAGTGGAACCAACATTTTTAAAATCAGATGAGATCAAGTCCTACAAATAAACAAACACACATTACCTCTTTTTTATATTAGAATAGATGGTGAACAAATACTTCTTTAGTTCTAATAAAATATTACTAATTACTTCTAAAGGAATCCAGTAATTTAATGAGGTTTATTTATGTCTAATTAATTGTATACTACTCGTATACATAGTATAATGAGTTTATGCTGATGTTCGTAACTACCAAAAATATCTGACCAATATCCACCTTTGAATATACCGGCAGACTCAGAATCACATAATTTTAAAATAAATAAAAATAATTAAAGTTTGAATTTACAACTCAAAACGTTGTTCTTGCTAACGTTATTCTAATGAAACGTCAAAAGTTTCATCGTGGGCTGTCACTAATACATGCATAAAGAAAAATCAACCATTTGTAACCTCTATTCCATGACTATGCCCAGTGTGATTAGTTATGGCATGTTTGTTTGATGTTTGTACAAGTTCTTTGGTATGTAAGTTGTTACCCAAAAAAATATTCTTTGTATTTTTCCTCTCTAATAAGCAGGAAATTAAAATGTTTTTTTCTTTTTTATTTTTTATTTTTTTTTTTTGGTTACACAAAAATAATGCACATACATGCAGACATGCACTACACTAACACATAACAATTTAAACAAAATTTATATTTCTTAGATTTTTGTTGTTGTTGGATTTTTTGTTTCAACTACCGGAACATGTGCGGTGGTATCCAGCGCTGCCAACTTAGCGCTTTTCACGTTAGATTTAGCGCCTTTTAACTACCCAAAGAGCTCATTTTTTCCATTATCGCCTTTAAGAAAGGACTTCTTAAAAAGCGCTTTGTTTTATTCAACTACTTTTTTAAGAAAGCGCTAAATTAGCGCTTTGCGTTTTTCTTTTTCAGTGCTCTTAGCGCCTTTTAAATAAAACAGTTCATGTTAAACAATATTGTACAACTTCCTTCCAAACTTTTTGGTCAAATAAACTCATAATTGGTTCTCTAATTAGTTAGTAAGACAAAATTCCTGAAACAAGATATATAAGATGATTAACAAAGAAAATTTCTAGCCAGATGATATATTGTATATAGTGAATTCCTAAAAATCTTTTTACAAATAAAGGTACTTTAAAAAAGTAAAATTATTAACAAAAGGTACCTTCTTAAAAAAAAGGTTAAAAATGGGTACTTTATCTTTAAAAAAAAGGTTGCTCTTACAAGAGAACACTTTTTTAAGAGAAATGGTACTTATTTAAACAAAGTGTACTCTTTTAAAAAAAGTTTACTTTAAGAAAAAAATTTACTTTTTTAAAAAAGGGTACCCTTTTAAAAAAAATTTAACTTTTATAAAAGAGGTACTATTTTGAAGAAAGGGTACTTTAAAAAAATGAGTACATTTTTAAAAAGGGTACTTTTTAAAAAAATTAATAATTAAAAATATTACTTTTTTTAAGAAAGGTACTTCTTAAAAAGGTAGTTTCTTAAAAAAGAATTAATTTTTTAAGAAAGGTACTAATTAAAAAAGGTAATTTTTAAAAAAGGGTACTTTTTAAAATAGGGCACTATTTTAAAAAGAGGTACTTTTTAAAAAAGGTACCTTTTTGCATAAAGGGTATTTTTATAAAAGAGTGCTTTAAAAAAAGGATACTTATTTTAAAAAAATGTATTTAGAAAAAAAATTTACTTTAAAATTATAAACAGAGTACTTCTTAAAAAAAAGGGTACTTTTTTAAAAAGTGAACTTTTAAAAAAAATTTACTTTAAAAAAGGGTACTTCTCACAAAAATGACACTTTTTAAAAATTGGTACTTTTTAAAAAATGTTTTTTTTTCAAAAATTGGTACTTTTTTTAAAAAAGAGGTTAATTTTTAAAAAAGGTTACTTATTTAAAAAAAGTGTTCTTTAAAAAAAGGAAACTTCTTAAAAAAATTACTTTTTAGGAAATGTACTTTTTTTAATAAAGGTACTTTTTACAAAATGGGTACTTTTTTATAAAAGGGTACTTTAAAAAAAAAAGATACTTTAAGACAGGGTACTTTTCACAAAAATGGCACTTTTCAAATCTTGGTACATTTATAAAAAATGGTATTTTTCAAAAATTGGTACAAATTTTACTTCAAAATAAGGTATTTTAAAAAAGTGTACTTTTTTAAAAAAGGGCACTTTTTTAAAAAGGGTACTTTAAAAAAGGTTCTTTATTTATTGATTATATGTTTTCTGTCATATTGACGATTTTCTTTATTATATCGGAATAAGTATCCAAAAATATGTGGCAATATTTTCTTAATCTCATGTGAGACATGTAGTATAACCATACACACGCTATCATAAAGCAACTGCCACAACTACAACGATTACTACAATGAGAAAAATTACAACATATGTCTTAGGAAAAACAACAAACACATTGAGCATTTTTATTTTTTCAACAGGTTTTTTTAGATTTTCATTCATATCTCGTGACCTAAAGGGCCGATTTTGATGATTTTAATTAACAACTCAATTAGGATGTTAATAAACGATATTATGTAAAAACGAAATGTCTAGCAGATATTGAGGTTGTGATCGTGATTTCCACAAACAGACGGACAGATGGACAGACGGTCATCACTATATCTACTTCTTTTTTTATAACGATCAAGAATATATATAGCTTATGGGGTCTTCGAAATTTATTCCGATGCGCTACAAACGGAATGACAAACTGATATACATATCGTCATATGAAATCCAAAAAGCCCTAAGTTACAAAAAAATCATAATCGACTTTTTGATTGATTATGATGAACCATATCAAAATACATGTTCTTGCAAAATTTTACACTCTTACGACTAAAATCGACGAATGTATTAATAAAATTCTAAAAGCCCTAAGTGCAAGCGCAAAAAAATCACAAACCAAAAAGGTAACTTACGCCTTAAGAAGAAAAATAAATAACAAACACAAGAGAAGAAATGCATTTTTTTTTTTTTTATAAGACGTTATTTTTCTTTTCTTGTGTTTCTAATAATCTAATAATCTTGAAGCAAGCAGCTTATCAAATGAAAAAAAAATCTCGTTTAAATATGGATAGTGAAACAAATTTAAATAAATCAGTGATTGAAAAAAAATAATAAAAAACATATAAATGAAAATAACCGAATGACTGGCAAAATATATACAGGCCTCAATAAAGGAATTGTGTTTGAAAAAATCCTCGAAAAATGGGGTTAAGATGTCAGTCTAAATATTGTGAAAAGAGCTCATTACGTGAATGCTCCAAATTAGCTGAAAATATACGCCAAGAAATATTTGATCGCTTTTAAATATGACTTGGGGAAAAAAAAGGTGTATGTAACAAGTCAAGAAGAAGTTTTTGAAAAAGCACGAAATCATAACATGTTTTCACGACGATCGATGTCTAAGCGTTATTACTTGAAAGATAAGACAAAACGTATCCAAGTTTGCCGGCAAATGTATATGTCAACTCTTGGTATAAATGAAAAAATGATAAGGAATTAGGTGGATGGAAACATTTTAAATAACGCACAGTCAAACGAAATACTGCCAAGAAGAAAACCCTCGATTAATTATTGAAAATATGAAAAGCGTCTTAGCTTTTTAAAAAATTGGTTAAACGATATTCCGAAACTTGAATCCCATTACCGAAGACAATACACCAAAAAACTTTATCTTCAAACAGATTTTAAATCATACAGCCAAGTTTATAAATTATATTGTGAAGAATGCGATAATAATAATGATGATGAAGTTTCAGCAGTATCGTATCCAAACTTTATGCTTGCAATAAAACAAAATATTTCTTTATTTAAACCAAGGAATGATATGTGTGATACTTGTGTGTCATACGAACCAAAAAACATAACTGAGGATCAATATAACAGCCATAGATCAGAAATTGATGACATGAGAGAAGAAAAGGCAAACGATGTTGAAAATGCTAAGTCTGGATTATGTTTATTATTATGCATGGACATGCAAGCAGTAAAATTAATTCCCCAAACAAACGCAAGTGCGTCATATTATAAAATTAAATTGCAAGTACATAACTTCACTATTTATAATATTATAACTCATGAATCTGACAATTATATCTGGGATGAATCGGAAGGGAATCTTGTAGCGTCTACTTTCACCACATGTATCATAAAACATTTAAAAAATTGTTTACTTCAGTCACTAGATATTCACAATATTATAATATATTCTGATGGCTGTTTTTATCAAAATCGCAATGTCGTATTGTCAAACGCATTGATATCCTTATGTATTGAAAAATCCATAACAATAGAGCATAAATATTTAATAGTTGGACACACCCAAATGGAATGTGATTCAACACATTCACTTATCCAAAGAAAAATTAATAATAAAACAACAAGTAAGAAAATTATAGTCGGTCTAGACCGACTATACGATACCCTATACCATGCGTTTAGAAACCCTATCTCTTAGGCCCAACTAACTGGACATAGAAAATAAGCAAAAACCAAATTTGAGTGGGATTTTTATTAATTTTTTTGGCTGCAGATATGAAAAAGTTCATATCGGATGCTATATCTATATGGGGACTAGGTCCAAAAATGGAACATTCCTGATCATGTTTGGTAAAGTCTCTTGTATTTTGCAAAAATATATACAAACAAAATTTGAGAAGAATCAGTGCATTATTTTTGTTTTTAATAGATTTAAGTGAAGATCGGGAAGCAGTCTATATGGGGCCAAAGGAAAGATTTTTGGACTACTCATTAATGGATATAATGAACGCATACAAACCCAATTTGAGTAAGATCTATGTGACAATTTGGTCTTATGGCAATTTATGTCGATTTCATAGGGGTAATTTGTATGGGGGCTAGGTCTGAACATGGACCGATTCTCACCAATTTCAACAGCGTTCATCCCATGGCCGATAAAAGCTTATATACCAAATTTCATCAAAATAAATTCATATTTGCGACCTGCAGTTTGATTACAAGGTTCACATGGACACACAGACGGACGGACGGACGGACGGACGGACGGACATTGTTAAATCAACTCAAAAAGTGATTCTGATTCGATCGGTATAATTAAAGATGGGTCTAGGTCAAATATTTTTGGTTGTTACAAACAGCAGCACAAAGTCATTATACCCAAACCACATAGTGGTATAGGGTATAATTAATCTTCCATCTGAATTCGTTATATATGTTAAGGAATCTCGAAAGTCTCCATTTCCACTCAACACCCATCACCTTACTCATACGTTTTTTCTGGATTATTATTTACTCTTCTATTCGTCCAGGTAAAATTGTTATAATAAATATTAATGACTTGCCAATACATAAAAAATATTCTACAGGAAAAAAAGCTGGAGATCCCACCGTCAACAGGATATGATTCATCTGGAACGATTTATTTTAAAACAAAGATTAAAGAGGAATATGCAATTCTTCCACAGCGAAGTGCAAAAAATAGTATTGACTGCGAACCTGCTCCATTACATACTTACAGATTAAATATTTAAAAAAAAAGTGGGAACATCTTAGGGATCTTAAATCATTTATACCAGAAGATTGCCATGCTTTTTATACTAATTTACCCAATGAAAATTAGCAAAAAAAAACATTGTATAATATTCTTTTTTTGGTGTGAATTTTCTTTTATTTAAAATTTTGTTTTTTTTTTTTTTTGTCAATTCCTGTTGTTTTTTATTTTTAAATATAATAGTTAAAAATAATAAGACATTTTATATTTATTCCATTTGATTTAGGAAATAAGAAAACATTTGCTAAAAATTAACGAAACCATTTTTTTATTTGACTTACGCCCTTTTGGATTTCAGAAAAACTAATACTCAAAGTTTCATAACTCTGTAAATAATAGAAAAATTTAATTTTTTTTTTAAATACTAATTCGATAATAAAAATAAGTTTAGCCTGAAACAATGTTGAACAAATTTTGTTTATTTTTCATTTAATAAAGTTTTTTGCTTCTCCTGTAAAATTTTGAGAATGTAACTTAGGGCTTTTTGGATTTCATATGACGATATTTTATTTACCAATTTATCGCTATTTATTCCAAAGTTACAGCAAAAATTGTGAAATAGGAACATTTTTCCCTTGGCTCAATTATCTCATAAATACAAAAAGTGAATCTAGCATTCGAAGCCCACATAAAAGTTGTTGATGACTAAAGAATACAAATCAAATGTTTCTATTAAAATTTAGTCCCTTCAAACATATAAAAAATTAAGATTTTATATTAAAATAATACTGAAAAAAATAGTCCAGAAAAAGTTGGTATCGTTAAGGGAATTTTCGAAATATGGTGTATGTGCTATTTTGTAAATTTTTGGGGAATGAGAACACGATGTTTCTGTTTTGGAATAGCCTTCTCAGTCTTCCGGTCTTAACCCGCTTAAGAATTTGTGGATAAAACTGAGAAGAGCCTTAAAATAAAAGGTTTTCACAAACAAAAGTCAACTTTAGTTGTTGGGAGGGTATTCCCATTGCAAAATAGGAGTGCTTTTGGAGTGCTGTTTTGCGTTTTATGCTTGGAAAAGGTTGGCATCGCTGGTGGTTTGCACATTTATACTCATATCTATGGACGTGCAGGAATTTCTTCTCAAGTATGTTTAGACTATTTTACTTCCATTTCTTCGATGGCTTCTTCATGATCTTCTTCTTATTAAATACATACACATACATACATATATTTTTTTTTATTAGATTTTTACAAAATACATATTCGTCGTTGGTAGTCATGGTATTTGTCGTAATTGTAGCATCACATCGCATCAGTAATAAGGGAAAATTCCATTTTTTGTACAAATCGTCTTCTTTCTTGTTTTTGTTGTTATTCTTATAGGTATTATGTTTCTTCATTTTCCATTTCTTCAACATCTTTGTTTTTGTATTGTCAAGTATGCATTTTATTATTTACGTGTCAGTGCGCATTTTTGGTTATAATTGGCATTTCAAGGTCATTATGGAAAGCACTGTTTTTGAATTTTTAATATTTGGTTTGTCGTTTCTGCTGTATTTTTTTTTCTCTTTCAAGTTGTTTAACTTGTAAATACATGCATATATATGTACATAAGTATGTGTAGGCTGAGGCATTAGGGTGTTATATATAATTTAAATAAAATATTCTAATTTTAACAATAATAAAAAGTGGGGTATTTTGACCTAATGAATATACGCTGTTAAAAGAAATTGTCCTTAAAACGGAATTACAATAAGATTAAAATATCTGGTTATTTTAGTTAAAAAAAAAATAATTCTTTTAATTAAATATAAGTGCCCCTCTACTACACATACTGCCCATGGAGTTAGTAGGTTTTAAATATTATACTTGTAAGTAAAAACATTTTGCGGTTAATATGTTCATTTATTCTAATAGAATTTTCGTTGTGCTATAAAGGAAATTGAAAAACAATTTCGATATAAATATGCAAAAGTAGAATATGATACCAAATGTGTATGCAGATGGGTAATAAGAACATTGAATTGTCTAGTTGACCTATAAATTGAAATCGATTAAGCAGAGAATTCATTTGAGATCTTAAATTATGAAATTTAATTTGACATTTGTAAAAGTATGTGAAATATAAATAATTGATATAACACACCTGGGCGGAATTGACGAACTGCTGAAAAAAATCACTGCCATCTAAACTTAGTGATCTCATCAATTTACTCGCCTCTGAGACTCACAATAACAAAGGAAAAATACACATAATTCTTTAAATCTTTGGGCTCACGATTTCTAGCAGCTAGCGAATATAATGGCAAGCATACATTGTGGGGTTCACGGTTAATTACCCCTAAGGGCCGTATATTGTTTAATACAATTTCCAAAATGAGTGTGGATGTGATTTCAAGTGGAGAACCCACTTACTGGCCTTCAGACAGGCAGAAAATACCTGACCTAATAGATTTCGGAGCTACAAAGTCTATAGCGAGACACTTGGTGTAGATCGAACCGTCATTGGAACTCTCCTCTGATCAGACACCCACGATTGTTACTCTTTTAAGCCCTAAAAAAATTTTACAACGCACTGATGATTTGGCGCTAACAAGTATAATGACAAATTGGTTAAAATATTGAAAGTTTATCAGTAAACATACCGTTGCACTATGGCCGAAATTGCGATTTTAGCGGCAAAAAATACTTCCCGACAAGCTAGCTTCACCAAATTTTTTGTGTAGACTTCTAATGATAAAAAAAATCGATTTGAGAAAAATGGGGGGCCACGCCCCCTTTTTCCAAAGTAATAGCTAATAGTACTTCCTGGCAAGCTAGCTTCACCAAAATGGTTATACGGACTTCTACTGACAAAAAAGCAACTTGAGAAAAAATGGGCGATCCACGCCCGCTATTAAAAAAATATTGAATGCTACCAAGAAATTTATTTATTTTTTAATTCATAAATTTATAATTTTAAAGAAGTTGTAAATGCTTATGGATTTTTCTAAAAATAACAAAATAATAGATACATATTCTCAAAAGATATAGGGCTTAATTAATCATGGTCGTTTTTTAGTTTTCATCCGTTTCTAATTCCAATGAATAATTATTTAACGACTCCATGCTAACATCACAATCAGAACTATTATTGCAGCCGGAGGTTTCTTGAGATGTTGGAGCTAATAACAGTTCTGGTGGTAATTCAGGCATTTTAAAAAGATCAATAACTTCTCGAGGAAACGGAAGTTTTTTGAACAATTTGTATGTTCTTGCAAACATAAACTTGAAATATATGGGTCAGAGCTATCCATAGCTTTATGATACATGCCAAGTATGTTGTGCACTCTTGAATGCTTTCGAGCGTGACCAGTTCGATCTTTTTTATAATATTTGTTTCGCGCCGCAGATGCATTTTCTGCAAGGCAACCTACGGGTACTACTGAAGCCATAATTATGAATGACGAATATTTTGTGTATTGTGGCATACATCGAGTACCATTCGTAGTTTTGGAAAAGTATTTCACTGTTTAATGCAATGAGCACAAACCTTTGAGCATCAATTTCAAATTCAGAGGAGAGAACAATTAAGATTATGTGTAAATGTTTCAAAAAATCAATATTTATACCAGTAATAGATGCTGAAAGGTCCGTGCGAGAAAATGCTCTTCTAGCTGTGTTGTCATCGTTGGTGTTGCCGCTGCCATTTGCTTCCGGCTTATCGACATGAAGGCCCATTTGAAGCAAAAAATCTTTTTGAATTTTTTATTTCTTTTCTGCCAGGATTCTCTTCTCTTCTGTTCCACGAACTTGCCATTTTCTCATATCTAGCTTGTATGAAAGTTTTAAAACAAACTCGAAACTACGAAACCACGCATGCAAAGGGCTTATTCCATATTTCAAAGCGTTCGCCTTCGCTTCAAAATTAGGAGAATCAAAGTTTCTTATAGTTCGAAATTGCTTTGGACCGGCATGAGAGATGGGGCACTTCTGTGCACTTTTAGTTTCTGTCAACACATTTAAGACTTTCCCATCTATTAATGTCATATATAAATTATATTTTACTTTAGCTTTTTTCCCATTACTTAGTGTGTATTGTGGTCGTTCCAACTTCTTAATCTGTGTGTTGTTGTTTCCAGTTGAAATGTGCTCTTTTGTTTCTTTAACAAAGTCCACTTTTAAAGGCCTACAAAAGCGTACTGACTGAGATGTACGGTTTACTCAAATATTATCTCCTGCTGATGAAATTATTTTTATTGGAATGACTGATGTTACAAAAAGGGACTGCTCGAAACTTTCCGAAATATTTTCCACAAATTTTTGTTTAAACAAGCTGTGACCGGTAGAACCATCAAGCCCGTAGCTCAAAATTAGGATGAATTCTTCAACATCCATTGTACACAATACTTCAACTTGATATGCAAGAATTCTTTTAGCTGGTCTACCAAATTTTGCAACGATACTTCGATAGAGCTTTCATTCACTTTGATTTCATCCGGTCTACATTTCAATTTGCTTTTATAAACTTTATCATAAGTCGGATAAATACTACTATTGTGTTTTATGTTTAATTGACGCATATTTTAGTACTGCTTTTTAGTTAATCCGTTTTCTAATAAAAACATTAGAGCTTCATCAGGTGATACTGCCGTAACTTCTTTATGGCTAGTATTAAGAACTTCTCGAATTTTGGATGGCCAATTTGGAGATATAGCAACTTGTTGAAGGACAAATTTCAAATCCATTGCGTGGGATTTTTTGGCAGATATAGAGGCAGCATGAACTAATAATTGCGCATTGTCTCCTTGCTGGGAAGCTAATCTCCTTTTATTTCTTTCGCAGCTATTATCATAAGTCATTTTTGGTCGCCCGATAGCATTAATCTTTTTCGGTATAACAAAAATTGTTTCTCGAACCAACCATTCCTTATTATATTTTCTAAATGCTTTCTCATTCTGGATTGTTTATCCCATTTTAGTTTAATAAAATTAAATAACTTCTGAGCTTTAGTACATATTAATTTACTTAATTCACTGCCAATTTCGTATGGAATCTTTCCTTTTATGTAACTCGCAACATTCCTGTTGTTTCTCAACCAAAACTCAAATATTTCAGAATTTTTGAACCTGAGTGTTTCTACAAAAATATTAAAAATTCGTTTATTAGCAGTCAAATGCATACAATTTTACCATGACATAAAACTTGAGTTTTCTACAAACAATCACATGTAAATAGTTCCAATGACACTTCATGACATTTTTCGTTTTACTCCACGAAAAAATATAAAACTCTTCAAAATTTCACAAAAAAATTCACACAAAAAACCACCAACATAAGTACGAAATACAAACATTTAGCAAACTATATTTGTATATAGTAAAAACACTCACCTCGAGTATTACAACTCATATTTACAAAGTTTTTTTTACAAAAATATGTTATTAAAAAAACAGTTTTTAATTTTATAAAAATTTTGCTGCTTCACTTGTATTAACACGTACTAAAAAATATGTAAATATTAACAGCTGTTTGTATATAAACTGGGTTGCCAACAGTAAAAATTTGTTTTTTTTTTTCTTATCAATATGTTGGGTATTGAACACCATCAAAAAAATTGTAAAAATTTAAAGTTGAAAAATTGACTTTTTGCCGCTAAAATCTTGTTGTTATATACTTTATTAGAAATACTGTTTACAACTTTATTATTTTTGTATTGTTAAATAAGAAACATATTGTTCATTGCTTTTTGTAGTTATAAATATTTTTTATTTTTTCCTTACTTCAATTTGAACTGTTAATAAAACAACATCAATTTATATAAACATTCTTAAATAGATTGTTTCATTTGAATACTAATACAACAATAGGTTATGGGCCCAGGACCATAACAGGAAGACGAAGTATTATAAAACATTTAAGAAGTGTAAAACAAAGGCTAATTGAATTTAGTGCAAGTTTGAAGTGGTAACACATTGATCTGGAAACTGTTACATAAGGGCATATAAAAATAGATTTGAAGCTAAAAATATGACGACACACACTGGAAATATCTCTCGTTTTAAAGGATCAAATTACGCACAAGAACCGATTTTTAAAGATGGTGTTAGGAAAAGAGAACAAACCCGAAATAAGTCCATTATCGCAATCAGCTACAACAGCAGAGAAAAAAGAATGTGAAAGTAAGCTAATATTGCTCGAAGAATTTATCGACAAGGACTTGGATGCCAGAGCAGAGATCCTTATTGCATTAGAGCCCAATATTGTATCGATGGTAAAAAAATTTCAAGACGTTACAAGAAATATGGAAATATCTAGAAGAAACCTATAATCGTAAGTCTATGAGACGCTAGGCAGAATCATACCGTAAGTTATTAAATTTAAGAATGGGTGATAATCAAACTATTACACAATTTTTAATTGAATTTGACATGTGTATTTCATGTCTGTCCGAGATGGATGTTAAGTTAGACGAAGACTTGCTTATTGTTGTGCTACTGGATGCCTTACCAACCAAATTCAATCCAATTAAAGCTGCGGTGGACACTGCAAATGATTTTCCGGGGTTGACTACGCTACGAGCAAGATTACTGGAAATTGGAGACAAAAATGAAGAAATGATTTTGGCGATTTTTGGCTTTAGCGATTTAAATTTTTTGTAATTTTATGTTTTTGATTTTGACGATTTTCGTTATTCTCTCCTTTTGAATTTGGCAATTTTAGTTTTTTACGATTCTTGTTATTCGCGATTTTCGGTTCTGGCAATTTTTCTTTTCGCGATTTTCGGTTTTGGCGATTATTGACTTTGACAATTTTTTTTCGCGATTTTTGATTTTGGCTACTTTAGTTTTTTACAATTTGTGATTTTGGTGATTCCGCCCATATTTTCCACGATTACTCACATTGGTAATTAATGCACTCGTCAAAAGTTTCAAGACTGACATCCCGCCAATTTTTTTGGGCAGCTACTTACAATAATAACTTATGAACTCAAAGTCCCAAGTGTTTTTTTTAGTACTCCAGTTATACAATATGATATTAAATATTTACTTTGTATGGGGGTGAACCGCCAACTGATCGGATCCCGCCCATTTTTTGTCCGATTACTCACATTAATAACTTATGAACTCACACACACTTCCAAGTCTTTCTATATTACAGTGCTCTATGACATTAAATATTTACTTTGTATAGTATGTGCCACGCCCATGATATGTACATGTACATAGTTTCGTAACTCTTGCGTAGTACTCCAGATATTATATGTTAAAATTAAAAATTCACTTTATATGGATAACCCAAAAAATATAGCCTATTTTTCGTTCTGGTAGGCAGTTACCTACTGTAAAAATTTCAAGACGAAGGTCCAGTGGTGTAGTCTCCTATAAACCACAAACAAACGTACAAACAAACATACAAAACTCCATTTTTATATATAAGATATAGATTATATTAAAAAAAATTTTTATGAGCTTTTGGGCCAGGTTTTACTTTCTCAAGATGCTCTTCAGAAATTATGGATTGTTCAAATTCTACTTGTCTTTTTAAAATAATATTAAGTAGCTGTATTTGTATTTGAAAGCAATAAATAATCTGAATCGAAACGATTTAACGTCGCAATCAAATTTGAAGTGAATAAATTTTCGAAAATGAAAACAAAAGGTTTAGGTTCGAAAAAAAAAAATTAAGGTGATGTAAAGGTGATACAAATTGTTTATAACATCCTTACTCCCATTTCCTTCTATTTCATCGAAAACAAAAACTCCAAATCAATCAAAACTTTTTTGTACTACTTCTCTCTTAATTTAAAAACTAAGGCGTAAAGCACAACAACAACAACAACAACAACAAAAAAAATTTTAATTCAAGATTTTTTTTTGTTGCCTGCATAAAGGAACTATCATGACAATTGAATTAAATTTAAAATGCTTTTGGTAACTAAGAGGGTAATTTCAACAATATTTGCCAACATCATTGCCGCCAGTATGATGGAAGGCGTGTTAAAATAAAATTCACGTTTTACTATTATTTTCAAATGCCTAAAGAACATTTTTTCAAGGTAAATTTGATTAAATGTTACGAAAAATTTCATGAAAACTAAACAATTACAACTGAAATTACATTAAAAAAGAAATGATGATGATGCTTAGCATCATTATCGCTCCAGTGCAAAAGAATATAAATACAAACATACTCGTACTCGTACCGTACAAAGAATATTTGTTAATGAAGTGAATCTATTGTTACAAAATAAGAGCCATCTGACATTGAAAGATATAACAAAATGCGCTTTATATGTATATTCGCCTTTGCAGTAAAGAACGTATTGATGTGCACAAACTATAATGTTTTTTTTTTTTATTTTTGTTAGTACTTCCTACAATTTATATTCATTTTTAAACGACTTTTTTTTGTTGGATATCTATTGAAATGAAATCAATAACGTGAAACGTGTTAAAGAACATAGGCACTTTGCCCTTACATTTTTTTTTTTTTTTTGCTATGAAACAATAGATAAAGTTGCAAAAAGAATGAATAACAAGGCGTGCATTTGGCTTAGTTGTAAAAGTTGTAAAAGAAAACCCTAAAGAAGATTGCAAAAATAGAAGAGTTAAAGTCTAGATGCATTTCATTTAAACTCCTGCAATAAATTTTTTTTTCCAGGTACAAGACCATTTACAATTAGTTTCGAAGTGATGTTATAGTGCGCTGATGGCCAATGTTATTAACTTATTTTGTTTTACGGTGGGACTGTTTAACGAAAAAGGCTAAAATAGTAATGATATATCATATCAGTTAATGAAGATAAACAGTAAATTAATTAATAGAAAAATGTTGAAAATACTTTTCAGAGAAAATGTACTTTTATGAAAAGGGACTTTTCAATAAAAGGTACTTTTTAAGGAACGGTAAAGTACATTTACCTTAAGGGAAAATATTTTTTAAATAAAAGGCACTTTAAAAAAATAACTTTAAAAAAAAAACTTTTTTAAGAAAAGGTAATTTTTGAGAAAAAGTGTTCTTTAAAAAAACGACACTTTCTAAGAAAAAGTACTTCCAAGAAGTGGTTCTTTTTTAAAAAAAAAGTGCTTTAAAAAAGTTACTTTCAAAGAGAGGTCCTTTATAAGAAAAGATACTTTCTAAGACAACGTATTTTTTAAAAAATAGGTACTTAAAAAATTACTCTTTAAGAAAAGGAACTTTATTTAATTGTCAATTTTCAATATAAAATTAAGATGTGAATTGAAAACATTTCCGCCGCTTTGTGACTGCGTTTTGTTTGTAGTTGTTCTTGTCAGAGTTTTGGATTACCAAAAAATAGAACGTTATTTATTAAAGAGCTATAAGTTACAATACTATCAAGTTTTATATGATTAGGTTAGATTCTTTATATATATAAAATTATTCTTAAAAATAAAAAAGTTTTAAATGTTACACGTTTGTATTCTTTAAAAACATGAGCATTTTGTACAGTTCGTAAATAGAGTAAATTTATTGCGGCGCGGGCAGGTGGTAAGTGGCAGAGGAGCACACCGAGTTACAACTAGTAACAAATAAAGTAAATAAAATAAATAGAATTAATAAAATCAAGAAAATAAATAAATAACTTATATAATAAATTAAACAAATAAAATAAATATTGGGATAGAAATTAATTGCCTGTGAAATAAACAAAATATAAATAAAATAACTAAAATATATAATAAAAATAAAACAAATAATATAACTAAAATAAAAAAAAAATATATACAAAATAATAAAAACTGGTAAAATAAACAAAACAAACAAAATAAATTAAATAAATAAATAATAAATACATAAAATAAATTAAATAAATTAAATAAATAAAATTAAACAAATAAAAAAAATAAATAAAATAAATAAAATAAACAAAATATATAAAATAAATAAAATAAATAAAATAAATAAAATAAATAAAATAAATAAAATAAACAAAATAAATAAAATAAATAAAATAAATAAAATAAATAATATAAATAAAATAAATAAAATAAATAAAATATATAAAATAAATAAAATAAATAAAATAAATAAAATAAATAAAATAAATAAAATAAATAAAATAAATAAAATAAATAAAATAAATAAAATAAATAAAATAAATAAAATAAATAAAATAAATAAAATAAATAAAATAAAAAAAATAAATAAATAAAATTAAATAAATTAAATAAATTAAAATAATTAATAAAATAAAATAAAATAAAATAAAATAAAGTAAACAAAATAAAATAAATACAAATAAATAAAATTAAATAAGTATAACAAACAAAATAAATAAAATAATAAAATACAATAAAATAAAATATCATACAATAAATAAATTAGGTATATTAGATAAAATTAATAAACGTAATAAAACTATAAAAATATACAAAATTAATAAGATTAGTACAATAAATAATATTATAAAATAAAATAGAATAAAATTAAATAAGATAGGAAATAAAAAAAAATTAATTAAATATATAAAATAAATAAAATAACCAAAGTAAATAAAATATATGTCGTAAATAAAATTAATAAAATAAGTAAAATAAATGTAATATATAAAATTAATTAAATAAATATTAATAAAACATTTAAAATAGATATTCATTTTATTAAATAAAATAAATGATTTAAATTAAATAAATTAAATATATAGAATAAAATTAAATAAAATAAAATAAAATTAATTAAAATAAAATAAAACCAAATAAAGTAAAATAAACTAAAATAAAATAAGATAAGATAAGATAAAATAAAATAAAATAAAATAAAATAAAATAAAATAAAATAAAATAAAATAAAATAAAATAAAAGAAAACAAAATAAAATTTAAAAATATAATAAAATAAAATAAAGTGAAATAAAATAAAATAAAAATTAAATAAAATAAATCCACACAAAATAAAATAAAATAAAATATATTTTTTAAGAAATGGTAGTTTTAACAGAGAAGAGGTTCTTTTTAAGAAAAGGTTCTTTAAAAAAAATTTACTTTTTAAGAAAAGGGACTTTCTAAGAAAATGTACTTTTTAAAAAATAGGTGCTTTATAAAAAAAAATTTCTTTATAAGAAAAGATACTTTTTGAAAAAAGGTAACTTTTAATAAAAAGGTACTTTTTAAAAAGAAGAGATTATTTTTAAGAAAACGACTTTAAAAACAAGTTACTTTTAAAAAAAAGGTAGTTTTTAAGAAAAGGTACTTTCTAATACAAGGTACTTTTTTAAAAAAAAGGTACTTTTTGAAAAGAAGAGCTTCTTTTTAAGAAAAGGTGCATTAAAAAAGTTACTTTAAAAAGGTACTTTTTAAGAAAAGGTCTTTCTAAGACAAGATACTTTTTAAAAATAGGTACTTAAAAAATTACTTTTTTAAGAAAAGGAACTTTTTTAAAAAAAGGTACTTTTTAAAAAAATTTACTTTTTAAGAAAAGGGAATATCTAAGACAAGGTACTTTTTACAAAATCGGTGCTTTATAAAAAAATTTTTCTTTATAAGAAAAGATACTTTTTGAAAAAATGTAACTTTTAATAAAAACGAACTTTTTAAAAGGAAGAGATTGTTTTTAAGAAAAGGTACTTTAAAAACAAGTTACTTTTTAAAAAAGGTACTTTTTAAGAAAATATACTTTCTAGGACAAGGTAGTTTTTAACAAAAATTTAATTTTTAAAAAAAGGTACTTTTTGAAAAGAAGAGGTTCTTTTTAAGAAAAGGTGCATTAAAAAAGTTACTTTAAAAAGGTACTTTTTAAAAAAGGTCTTTCTAAGACAAGATACTTTTTAAAAATAGGTACTTAAAAAATTACTTATTTAAGAAAAGGAACTTTTTTAAAAAAAGGTACTTTTTAAAAAAATTTACTTTTTAAGAAATGGGAATATCTAATACAAGGTATTTTCTACAAAATAGGTGCTTTATAAAAAAAATTTTCTTTATAAGAAAAGATATTTTTGAAAAAAGGTAACTTTTAATAAAAACGTACTTTTTAAAAGGAAGAGATTATTTTTAAGAAAAGGTACTTTAAAAACAAGTTAATTTAAAAAAAAGTTCTTTTTAAGAAAAGGTACTTTCTAAGACAAGGTAGTTTTTTAACAAAAATTTAATTTTTAAAAAAGGTAAAATAAATAAAATAAATAAAATAAATAAAATAAATAAAATAAATAAATAAAATAAATAAAATATATAAAATAAATAAAATAAATAAAATAAATAAAATAAATAAAATAAATAAAATAAATAAAATAAATAAAATAAATAAAATAAATAAAATAAATAAAATAAATAAAATAAATAAAATAAATAAAATAAATAAAATAAATAAAATAAATAAAATAAATAAAATAAATAAAATAAATAAAATAAATAAAATTAATAAAATAAATAAAATAAATAAAATAAATAAAATAAATAAAATAAATAAAATAAATAAAATAAATAAAATAAATAAAATAAATAAAATAAATAAAATAAATAAAATAAATTAAAATAATTAATAAATAAAATAAAATAAAGTAAATAAAATAAAATAAATACAAATAAATAAAATTAAATAAGTATAACAAACATAATAAATAAAATAATAAAATACAATAAAATAAAATACCATACAATAAATAAATTAGGTATATTAGATAAAATTAATAAACGTAATAAAACTATAAAAATATACAAAATAATAAGATTAGTGCAATAAATAATATTATAAAATATAATAGAATAAAATTAAATAAGATAGGAAATAAAAATAAATAAATAAAATATATAAAATAAATAAAATAACCAAAGTAAATAAAATATATGTCGTAACTAAAATTAATAAAATAAGTAAAATAAATGTAATATATAAAATTAATTAAATAGATATTAATAAAATATTTAAAATAGATATTCATTTTATTAAATAAAATAAATGAATTAAATTAAATAAATTAAATATGTAGAATAAAATTAAATAAAATAAAATAAAATTTATTAAAAAAAAATAAAACCAAATAAAGTAAAACCATATAAAGCAAAATAAACTAAAGTAAAATAAGAAAAGATAAAATAAAATAAAATAAAATAAAAGAAAACAAAATAAAATTTAAAAATATAATAAAATAAAATAAAGTGAAATAAAATAAAAAATTAAAAAAATAAAAACACACGAAATAAAATAAAATAAAATGAAATAAAAAATATACTTTTTAAGAAAAGGTGCTTTAAAAAAATTTACTTTTTAAGAAAAGGGACTTTCTAAGACAAGGTACTTTTTAAAAAATAGGTGCTTTATAAAACAATTTTTCTTTATAAGAAAAGATACTTTTTGAAAAAAGGTAACTTTTAATAAAAAGGTACTTTTTAAAAAAGAAGAGATTATTTTTAAGAAAAGGCACTTTAAAAACATGTTACTTTTTAAAAAAGGTACTTTTTAAGAAAAGGTACTTTCTAAGACAAGGTACTTTTTAAAAAAATTTACTTTTTAAGAAAAGGTACTTTTTAAAAGAAGAGGTTCTTTTTAAGAAAAGGTGCATTAAAAAAGTTACTTTAAAAAGGTACTTTTTAAGAAAAGGTCTTTCTAAGACAAGATACTTTTTAAAAATAGGTACTTAAAAAATTACTTTTTAAGAAAAGGAACTTTTTAAAAAAAGGTACTTTTTTTAAAAAAATTTACTTTTTAAGAAAAAGGACTTTCTAAGACAAGGTACTTTTTAAAAAATAGGTGCTTTATAAAAAAAATTTTCTTTATAAGAAAAGATACTTTTTGAAAAAAGGTAACTTTTAATAAACAGGTACTTTTTAAAAAGAAGAGATTATTTTTAAGAAATGGTACTTTAAAAACAAGTTACTTTTAAAAAAAGGTACTTTTTAAGAAAAGGTACTTTCTAAGACAAGGTACTTTTTAAAAAAATTTACTTTTTCAAAAAAGGTACTTTTCGAAAAGAAGAGGTTCTTTTTAAGAAAAGGTGCATTAAAAAAGTTACTTTAAAAAGGTACTTTTTAAAAAAGGTCTTTCTAAGACAAGATACTTTTTAAAAATAGGTACTTAAAAAATTACTTTTTTAAGAAAAGGAACTTTTTTTAAAAAAAAGAACTTTTTAAGAAAATTTACTTTTTAAGAAATGGGAATATCTAAGACAAGGTATTTTCTACAAAATAGGTGCTTTATAAAAAAATTTTTCTTTATAAGAAAAGATAATTTTTGAAAAAAGGTAACTTTTAATAAAAACTTACTTTTTAAAGGGAAGAGATTATTTTTAAGAAAAGGTACTTTAAAAACAAGTTAATTTAAAAAAAAGTTCTTTTTAAGAAAAGGTACTTTCTAAGACAAGGTAGTTTTTAAAAAAATTTACTTTTTAAAAGAAGGTACTTTTTGAAAAGAAGAGGTCCCTTTTAAGAAAAAACTTACTTTAAAAAGGTACTTTTTAAGAGAATGTCTTTCTACGACAAGGTACTTTTTAAAAATTTTTCTTTTAAAAATTTACTTTTTAAGAAAAAGACACTTTTTTAAGAAAATACATTTTTAAGAAAATGTGTTTTTAAGAAAAGGTGCTTTTTAAGAAAAAGTACTCTTTTAGGAAATGATCTTTTTAAGAAAAGCTTCTTTTAAGAAAAGTACTTTTTTAAGAAAATGTGCTTTCTCAGAAAAGGTTATTTTAAAAAAAGGTACTATTAAGAAAAGGTACCTTAAAAAGGGTATTTGTAAGAAAACTTACTTTTTTGGGAGAAGCTTAATTTTTAAGTAAATGAACTTTTCAAGAAGCGATACCATTTTAAGAGAAGGTAAATTTTAGTAACCGATACTTTTTTGCGAAAATCTACGTCTTTAAGATAAGGTTCTTTTTAAGAAAAAGTTACTTTTAAAGAAAATTTACTTTTTAATGTACTTTTAAAGAAAGTTTACTTTTTTACGAAAATGTACTTTCTAAGAAATTTTTTTTTTTAAGTAAATGTACTTTTTAAGAAAATGTAGTTTTTTTTCTTGAAAAGATACTTTTTTAAGAAAATAAATTTTTGTAAAAATATGCATCTTTTTAAGAAAAGTGGCTTTTTGCAAGAAAAAGTATTATCTTTAAAAAGTTACTTGTTTAAGAAAAGATACTCTGATAGGAAAATATTTTTTTAAGAAAAGGTACCGTTTTACGAAAAGGAACTTTTCAAGAAGAGGTACGTTTTTAAGAAAAGGTATTTTTTTTTAAAAGCTGTATTTTCAAAAAATATAATTTTTTATGAATAGTTCAGAAAATTTAAATTCGTAAGAAAAGCCACTTTTGAAGAAATTTACTTTTTAAGAAATTGTACTTTTTCAGGAAAGATACTTTTTAAGAAAAGTTACTTTTTTACAAAAAGTACTTTTTGCAAGAAAAAGTACTATTTTTGAAAGAGGCAGTTCGTGGAAAAAATTACTTTTTTTAGAAAAGGTACTTTTTAAGAAAATATACTTTTATAACAAAAAAATTTTTTTTTTTAAAACTGTTTCTCAAACTAATATATTAATTATGAAAAGTTACTTTTGCACAAAATCTAAATTTATAAGAAAATTTTTAAGAAAAGCCACTATTGAAGAAATTGTATTTTTTTTACGTAAATGTACCTTTTAAGAAATGGTACTTTTTTTACGTAAATGTACTTTTTAAGACATGGTACTTTTTTTAGAACAGATACTTTTTAAGGTTCTTTGTTTTAAAAAGTACTTTATTTAAAATAATATTTTTTGTAAAGTACTACTTTTTAAAAATGTACTTTAATTAAAAAAATTACTTCTTTTAAAATATTACTTTTTTTTAAAGGTATTATATTTAAAAATTTAATTCTTTTAAAAGTATACTTTTTAAAAAAATATATTTTTTTTAAATTTATTTATTTTAAAAAAGGTTCTTTAAGAAAATTTACTTTTTCAAGAAATATATTTTTTTTTCAAGAAATGCTTTTTTTTAAATCATGTACTTTTAAGAAAGGCTACCTTAAGAGAGGGTACTTTTTTACGAAAAATATTTTTTAAAGAAAAGTTATTTTTTTTAGAAGAAAGTGCTTTTTAAAAGAAAATGGTACCTTTTTAAGAAAATTTACATTTTTAAGAAAAGGTACTTTTTTAAGAAAAGTTACTTCTTTAAGAAAAGGTACTTGTTTAAGAAAAGTTAATTTTTTAAGAAAATGTACTTGTTTAAGAAAAAGGTACTTTAAAAAAAAGTACTCTTTTAAGAATAGGTACTTCTTAAGAAAAATATAATTATAAGAAAAGTTATTTTTTAAGAACATTTACATTTTTAAGAAAAAGGTACTGTTTTTATAATTTTTTTTAAATGGTACTTTTTAAGAAAAAGATCATTTCAAGAGAAGGTACTTTTTTTAAAAACGTAATTTTATAAGAGCGCGTACTATTTAAGAGAATTTACTTTTTTAAGAAAAGCTACTTTTTCAGAAATGAAATTTTTTAAAAATGGTACTTTTTTAAGGAAAGGTACTTTTTAATAAAAGGTACATCTTTAAGAAGAGGTACTTTTTTAAGAAAGGCTACTTTTTCAGAAATGAAATTTTTTAAAAAATGGTACTTTTTTAAGAAAAGGTACTTTTTAATAAAAGGTACATCTTTAAGAAGAAGTACTTTTTTAAGAAAAGCTACTTTTTCAGAAATGAAATTTTTTTTTAAAATGGTACTTTTTAAAGAAAAGGTACTTTTTAATAAAAGGTACATCTTTAAGAAGAAGTACTTTTTTAAGAAAAGTTACTTTTTTTCAAAAAGTACTTATTTTAAAAAGGTACTTATTTTAAAAATTTACTTTTTATAAATGTACTTAAAGAAAAGAATACTTTTCTTAAAAATTACATTTTTTAAAAAAGCATACCTTTTGAAATATTTTTTTCTTTTTAATTAAATTATTTTAAGAAAGTTATTTATGTAAAAAGAAACTTACTTTTTCAAAAAAGCTACTTTTTAAGAAAGGAATTTTTTAAGAAAGGGAACTTTTTTTGAAAAAATTTCTTTTCGAAAAAAGTTAATTTAGAAAAAAAGTTACTGTTTAAGAAAAGGTACTATTTTAGAAAAGTTACTTTTAGAGAGCTTTGCGCTGCATTTCTACATCATTATTCTACTCCTGTCAACTGCTTGGATTTATTAAGAAAAACTCTAAACTTTTATTAATTACTCTTCTTATGAATCCCACTGTTTTTTGGTATAGTGATCTAGTGACTCTACTCCTAAACTTATTTGACTTGCTAATGATGATGAAAAGCAGCAATACCTAACGAATCATTTTAAAGCCATTTTTTAACAAAGCTTATGACAGCGCATATCCTCTGTCTAGCACAGTTGCAGCCAGCAACATCCGCCAACACCTACACAACAGCACTTTGAACGCGTGTCAACTTTGTCGAAGGCAATAAAATTTCATACAGAAAAAAGACAGAACAAAAAAATAGTTTCGAACTAGAAAGAACAAGAAAGCATCACTTGACGAAATTAATGTTGTTAGTTAAACTCAAGCATTGGGTCAAAACATAGATTATAATACTTGACATAACTTGTGACTTTGAAAATGCAATTTTCAACGGCATATTAAGGCATGACAACAACAAACTTATAAAGCATTAAAGATAAAAGATGAGCAAAAAAAAAAAAAAAATAATAACATAAAATATTAGAAGTTCATTATAAAGTTCTTAAGAGACTGGAAAAAAATATTAAAAAGAAGAGAAAGATAAATATGACTAGCAAAAGTTTATTCAGCAAACACATACACACATACGCAATTAGTTGCACACACACACACACACATTTGCACAATTAGTCGCACGCACATACACATATACAAAACTCTTGTGCATTTATTATTATAAGTATACGAATATAAGTATTTCAAAGTACAAATCGTTTAATAAAAAATCGTTTTCTTAAAAGTTTTGTTCTAAAAAACTTGAATTTAACTTGGTGGATTGTGTTACATACACCATTCTGAACTTTATTTTAATTTTTAAGTTTTGAAAATTTTCATTTTATTAAACTAACAAAATATTTATGGCATAAAAATATTAGAAAACTTTTTTAACAATCAAACACATGAGGCTGTCAAATTGATCTTTCTTTTGTTGTTATAATTCATTAACTATATTTCATTAACGGAATATTCTAGACTTATGGGAATGAAAGCTGGTGTAACAGCGAATAATACATTGTTCTTGTTACTTATGTGCCCTTTTTCGTTTTGCAGTTATTTAAGAAGGATATTATAATTTTTGAAAAACGTAGTAACAATTGGAATCTGTTAAAAATAAAATAGAAATCTTAAAAAATATTTACATATATACTGGATTGTGTTCATATCTGTGTTCATTTCTGTGTTAATATTTCATATCTATAATATTAATAGGTTAGGCGATTTCTTGTGACCGATGTTTTGTTCTACTGTTTTATCCCGATTTTGACCAACCGCATATTATTTGAAAGGTATTCCTTTTTAGCCCTTTTGCAGAATTACAGATTTTTACATTTTTTCCTTTATTTTGAGTAAATTGCATTTAAAGTTGCTACTAACACATACATAAAATTATACATATGCTATGTGTGTTTTATTCAATTTGTTAATGTGTTTGTTAATGGGTTCGTTATCATGATTTACAATAATAATAAACCATAAAAGTGTTGGTTTGTGAATTGGCTTAGTTGAAAAATAAAGCTGCCTAGAAATTGCACTCGAATTTCGAGCGCTGGAATCTACTAGTTATTCTAAATGGCAGCCTCGTGCAACTTAAGGAAGCGATTATTCTATAACCCAGATAGATTTTTCTACGAGGAGAAACCATCAACAAGGAAGACGATTAATAATGGAATAGTAGACTTCGGTCATATATACTGGGGTACAACGAAAGCATTTTAAGTAAAAACGCAAATGCCGAGGTCGACAATACTCCCGATATAGATGTACATGATTCTTTAACAGGTAAATTTCAACATACAATTTGAAATAATGCAGTGTTTAATTTTCCTTGTGGTTTCGTACCATACTTAAGAAAAATAATGAAAATAAGTTAACGCAACAGATAAAAAAATGAAGCCACTAATCTTGCGGTTAATCCTATAGAGGACTCGAGCTACTCATGGGTTAACCATCTAAGTGAAGATGGGCTAAGTAAGCCATCAAATTCATTAATGAAAACGCTGAAATCGTGTGATGCAATATTTTTAAAATGAAATGACGAAAAATTGTTGCTTACAAACGGATATTTGCAAAAACATTTATTAGAAGCAAAGGACATTGAAGCAAATGAAGAAGTGAAAAAACTTTGTTTTAGATGTAGAATGTACTTTAGAATAAGGTTACTAAATGCCGAAATTGCGCCAAATATCAATAAACGAAAGAAAAAATTTAATAAAATAACAAAGTATAAAACAAGTAAGATAATTATAGCCGGTCTAGACCGACTATACGATGTCCTATACCATGCGTTTTGAGGCCTTATCTGTTAGGTCCAACTAATTAGATATAGAAAATAAGCATAAACCAAATTTGATTGACATTGTTATTAACTTTTTTTGCCTTCGGATAAGAAAAATTTCATATCGAATGCTATATATATATGGAAACTAGGTCAAACAATTGACCGATCCTAATCATATTTGATATACAAACCAAATTTGAGAAAAATATGTGCAATGTTTTTATTTTTTGATAGATCAAAGAATTGTCTTATAGGGTTTAATTTTGGACTACTGATAAATGGATGTAATAAACATACACAAACCTAATTTCACTGAGATCTATATGATAATTTGGATATTATGGCAATTTAAGTCGCACTCAAACGGATCATTTGTTTGGAGACTAGATCTGAACATGAAACGATTTTCACCAATTTCAATAGCGTTCACCCTATGGCCGATAGAGACATATACACTCTATTTCAAGAAAGTATATTAATATTTGCGACCTGTAGTTTGATTGCAAGGTTAACTTAGACACCGACGGACGGACACCGCTAAATCGACTCAGAAAGTGATTCTGAGTCGATCGGTTTAATAAAAGAAGGGTCTAGGTCAAATATTTTTTGTTGTTACAAACATCATAAAGTAACCTTATTTAGTAACCTTATTCAAAAGTACAGAACAATGGCCTTTAAAAATTAGTTCAAATATTATTAGACCATTTCTCTTTACTGAATACAAAATAAATAAATTAAAAAATTTATAAAAACTAGCACAGCCCAGCACTCGAAATTCGAGTGCAAATTCTAGGAAATGTTATTTTTTCATTCAATTTTTGCCTTCCAATGTTTTTTTAGTCTATATTAAAAATTTACGAATATTTAAATGAGCCTAAAGGTATGTTAATCAATTTTAGCAATTCACAATTCAACACAGAGCGTCTGCTATATATAATTTAAATCATTCGCATTAACAGTGCGTAACGAATTATTATAAATATTTTATTTTATTTAATTTAATATATTTTTAATACAGATTAAACATAAATTTTATCATTGTCAGCTTCTCCTCCATACGAACTATAACTATGGCAATTTTCACACTTCTCAGTGCCCGCATATTGCTTCAAAAGGGAACTAAAAATTTACCTTCACGTATTAATATATAGATAAATTTTTATCCCTAACATTTAATTTGAAAAGAAAACAAGTAAGAAAATTATAGTCGGTCTAGACCGACTATACGATACCCTATACCATGCGTTTAGAGACCCTATCTCTTAGGCCCAACTAATTGGATATAGAAAATAAGCATAAACCAAATTTGAGTGGCATTTTTATTAATTTTTTTGGCTGCAGGTATGAAAAAGTTCATATCAGATGCTATGTCTATATGGGGACTAGGTCCAAAAATGGACCGATCCTGACCACGGTTGGTAAAGTCACTTGTATTTTGCAAAAACATATACAAACAAAATTTGAGATGAATCAGTGCAATATTTTTGTTTTTTGATAGATTTAAGTGAAGATCGGGAAGCAGCTCTATATGGGGCCTATGACCAAGAGTTGTCCCATAGGTTCCGTTTTTGGACTATTCATTAATGGATGTAATAAACACATACAAACCCAATTTGACTATGATCTATACGACAATTTGGATCTTATGGCAATTTATGTCGATGTTATAGGGGTCATTTGTATGGGTGCTAGGTCTGAACATGCACCGATTCTCACCAATTTCAATGGCGTTCATCCTACGGCCGATGAAAGTTTATATACCAAATTTTATGAAAATATATTCATATTTGCGACCTGCAGTTTGATTACAAAGTTTACATGGACACACAGACGGACGGACATAGTTAAATCGATTCAAAAAGTGGTTCTGATTCGATCGGTATAATAAAAGATGGGTCTAGGTCAAATATTTTTGGTTGTTACAAACAGCAGCACAAAGTCATTATACCCAAACCACATAGTGGTATAGGGTATAAATAGTAAATTTTGTATGAAGCCCTCTCTCCTTTTAAACTTTTCTGAGGAAAGGCTACGAGCACATTTCTATATTTTACTATTAAAAAAATATCTTTTAACTTCTTGCCAACAATAGGGTAATTAAAATCCTTTTGCCGCTCTTCTGATTTCTATTACTAGTCAGATATCCGCTATGGGCTGCAATGAAAGTTGGCAGATCCCAGCCCTCGAAATTCGAGTGCCAATTCTAGGAAATTTTATTTTTTCATTTAACAAATCATTTCATAAGACAGTTCACAATTCAACACTTTTTAAATATCGATTGCGTTATTGGTTTATGTTCATAATTATTTTTCAATTCCGCACAATTATTATTGTGAATGGTTTATGTCCAAAATTATTTTTCAATTCCGCACAATTATTATTGTAAATGAAAAAAAGAAACTAATTTTTTTGGCAAACACATTAAAAAATTTAATAAACACACATAGTATTGTATAATTTTATGTATGTGTTAGTAGCAACTTTAAATGCATTTTACTCCAAAAAAATGTAAAAATTTAAAAATCTGTAAATCTGATGAACTGCTAAAAATAAATATCTATCAAATAATATATATATGGTCAAAATCGGGGGAAAACTGTTGAACAAATCATCGGTCACAAGAAATCGCCTTACCTATTAATATTATACTAGCATATTCCAGCCCTCGAAATTCGAGTGCAAATTCTAGGAAAATTAGTTTTTCCATTTAATAAATTATTGACCCTAAAGGTATGCTAATCAATTTTAGAAAATTAAAAATCAACACATTTTTGGTTTATGCCCAAAATAATTATTCAATTCAATACAATTGTTATTGTTAATGAAAAAAACAAACTCTTTTTTTTTGCAAACACATTAATAAAATAAAAATTTAAATGATCATAACTCCAAAAATGTGTACAAAATGAAAAATCTGTAAGTCCGATTTACAGTTTAAAGGACATACCTTTCAAATAAGATACGTTTGGTTAAAATTGGGAGAAAACTGTTTTAAGAAATCGCCTTACCTATTAATATTATAGATATACGTAGATAAGCTAATTAGTTAATTTGCATTCTAGACAAATAATATGTTGATGGTAGGAAATGTGCACAAGAAGGATGCCATATTTTTAACCTACAGAATTTTCTGGTATATATTGCTTTTGACCATAAGCTTGATCATATTTTAAATAATTTTTAAGGACTAGTTCTAAAGAGAGTTTGTGTTATCGCCCTTATATTATTTACCAACCGAAAAATTTTAATTTAATATATTTTTAAGCTGAAACTTATGATGTGTTAATGAACATCTATATATATATTTTTTTAATCCATCAACTTTCACTTACACTTTACACAAATTGCATACCGATGGAAAGCTCATAGCCACTTAAACTAAATAAACTAAATATCATATGGTATCTTATTCGGTAAGCTTTTAAACGGAACGATACTCTCTTGTATAGAGAAGCTCACCAGGGTTTTTATTATTAAAAACTACGATCTTTATTCGGAGATGTAGCCATATTTTAAATAATTTTAATTAAAATAAAAAATCTGTAAATCTGCAAAACGGCTAAAAACAAATACCTTTCAAATAATATATGTTTGGTCAAAATCGGGATAAAACGGTAGAACAAAACATCAGTCACAAGAAATCGCCTAGCCTATTAATATTATAGTTAATACTATGTGGTCAGGGTGGAATGATTTTCTGCTGATGTTTGCAACTACCAAATAGGGTCAGGATCGACCAATTTTTCGACCTATTCCCTATATAGATATAGCATTCGATATGTAACTTTTAATATCTGCAGACAAAAAAATTGATAACAATTTGCTTTCAACTGAAAAATGTCTTTAATATTGTCTCAAAGCATAATCATTGATATACAAAATTTTACTACATAATATCTCTTAAAATATAGAAGTTACAGTATAGAAATCTTAATCCAGAAAATACGTATGGCAGTAACAAAAAAATTAAAAATGCAATTCAATTCTATATAATTATATCTTCCACAACTTAAAAATGAAAGATCTGAATAAAATATCTAATTAATTGAAAATATACATATATCTATAATATTAATCAGGCATGGGGGTTAATCATTACATTTTGTAATTAATTATATACTCAATTAGAAATGGCATGTAGTTGTAATTGTGATTGTAATTAAGCTGAAGCAAAAACTTCAATTACAAAAAAATGTAATTGTAATTGAGAAAATATCAATTACAAATTACATGTAATTGTAATTGAAATAATATCAATTACTAATAACATGTAATTGAAGTTGAAAATTTTTCCCTTACAATTACATTTAATTGAAGAAAGGAATTGGTTTTAAGAAGAAAACTGTAATCATTATATTTAACATTAATTAATTTCAAAAATTTATTCAATTACAATTATTTTCAATTACATATAATAAGAGCATTCAATAAGAACGAAAATAATAATAATAACAATAACGATAGTGATAATAACAATGAAAATAATAAATACAATTCAACCAATAATAACAATAATAATTATAGTACTAACAACGATCTTATTTATTTATAAATAAGGGGAAGTATTATATTTAAACAAAAATCTGATATTCAAAAATTGGAATTTTTCATTTTAAGTTTAGGTATAAATTCCACTTTGGGGTCTTAGGACAAGTACTAGTTCTGTAGCATGTTTCTGGAACGCATTACGTATTTTGCAGGAAACTTGTGTTAGCTTTAAGTAAAAGCATTTTTTCAAAATTGTCATCAGTTAACCTTTGTCTCCGGGTTGTTAAAATGATGCCAGCAAAGGAAAAAGTCTTTCTACTGGTGCTGAAGATGTTAAAGCAGTATTTGACCGGTGAAAAAATTTAGAAATTGTTGGATATTTTTTCAAACTTTGTAATGAAGAATCGGTGTCGTGCAAGTAATTCCGAAGTTCAACTTCAATATCAGTATATCCTAAATTTGAATTGGATACAGGAAGTTCTACAGTATATAAAATAAAAATTGGAGTTATTTATTATAATATAAATACCATATAATAATCACTGAATAAAATACATTATTTGGCTGTAAGTTTTAATCACCAAAATCGAAAACTGATAAATTAATTGAGTTGTTGGTTTTAACAACACTTTTGGAAGTAACTAATTTATAGGTGTTACTGTACTGAATAAAAATAGATTCCACATCTTCCTTTGTTTTATTTGAAAGTAATCCAGTATTCAGAGAGCTACCATGGAATATAAGTAGCTATGTAACATATTATTAGTAACTCATTATTTTAAGTTTAGAAGTAATGCAGTGAGCGGGGGTAGGTCATTATTGGTAATGCAAAAAGCAATGAGCTGCTATTACTAAATTTTTCCTGGGATATTAAAAAAATATAAATTTATATACATATTTTAAGCTGAGTACTTGTTATTAATATATGTTCAATGTAATTTTTGTTTTTTTATGTTATGTTTTATATTACTCATGTTACTAATTTCCTTGAAAAAGTCAACAAAGAATTGACGAAACGTCGGAAAGAAATGTAATTCAAATGCAGTTTTATTTACATTAAAAATCTTAGGCCGTATTAGCTTATTTTAAAATAAAAGAAACAAAAGGATATTAGCCAAATAACACAATAATTAACTTGTTAATGTTTTAAAACAATCACCCGACCATGAACCCTGTATAATATTATGAGTTTTTTAATTTTGAGGCCTTAGCAGATAAAGAAAAAAAAATAACTTCAAATAATACAGAGAGTAAAACATAGTAAATTAATAATCGCTCAATGATCAAAAGCAATTAAATATTCTGCGAAAAATAGTATTATTATCGAGATAATGAAGTTTTCGAATAAGAAGTAATAAAAGAGAATATTTTATTTCTCTTATGAGTTGTTACTAACCAATAAAATGCATTTAATTGTATTTTTTGCTTTTTTTCGATCTCTACCTAAATACATCAGTAGTTTTATTTAACTTAATTGTTTAGAAATGTAATTAATTACAAATTTGTCCAATTATTTTCCTTGAATTACAATTAAAAATTACATGTAATGGCAAATTGAAAATTTTCAATTACAATTACATGTAATTATTAATTGATTTTTTTTCAATTACAATTACAAGTAATTACAAGTAATTGTAATTGAACTTTTAATATGACAATTACAAGTAATTGCAATTTTTTTGGTCCTTCATTTCAAAATTGAAAAAAAATCAATTACTAATTACATGTAATTGTAATTGTAATTGAAATGTAATTGATATCCCCCAAGTCTGATATTAATAGGCTAGGCGATTTTTTGTGACCGATGTTTTGTTCTACCGTTTTATCTCGATTTTGACCAAACGTATATTATTTGAAAGGTATTTCTTTTTAGCCGTTTTGCAGATTTACAGATTTTTAAATTTATTCCTTTATTTTGAGTAAATTGCATTTAAAGTTGCTACTAACACATACATAAAATTATACCATGCTATGTGTGTGTTTATTAAATTTGTTAATGTGTTTGTAATAAAAATGAGTTTGTTTTTTGTGTCGAATTGTGAATTGGCTATTATTGATTAGCATACCTTTAGGAGCTTTATTTAATGAAAAAAAAATATTTCCGAGAATTCGCACTCGAATTTCGAGGGCTGGAATCTGCTAGTATATATATAATGGAAGAAACCCTCTATTATCCAAAAGTACAGAGAGCAAAAAAATTAGAATCCGTGGTAATTTATTCTAACAGAACTTTAATTTTTTTAAATTTTTATTCAGTTGTTTTTTATTTATTTATTTATTATTCTAAATATTCCAATAAAATATTTTTATATCCAGTATTGAACAGGAGAACTTACGTTGCTCGTATGGCAATAAAAAATTCCAAAGCCTTGTCACTCTTACAACAAATGGTCGACCCATAATGAGTGAAGGATATCTTATAACAAGAAGGGAATGTGTCCTTGCCGAATAACAGAAACTAAACTTTTTTAGCAGGTATGGAGAATTTCCATATTTAAAAATCTTATAAAACTGAATCACTATCCTAAGATAAATAAAACTTTAAAAATCGTATCCAAGGATATTTATTGTATAAGACGTCATATGTGTATGATCCCTATAGCGAAGATCAAAAATATAACGGATTACCCTATTAGAACATTGTTTAAGCTTCAAAAAATTGTTTTGCGACATATCGGAATGTATTGCTAATTCATACAAAAATAAATACAGACACAAATCCAAAGCATACTCACAAGAGTTTAGCAAGGCAAACTAATTTCATATATGATTTGTTCAAGCCTTAATTATAGAAGCTATAGAAAAAATATGTGCAACACAAAAAAATACGATATTAAAGGGTTAATTCTCATTTAAAAGAAAATCGAATTATTTAAATAACGTTTGAAAATGGTGTACAACACATTTTAAAATTTTTACCTAAAAAACTAGTAGTTTTATGATATCTTTTTTATACACCAAATAATCGTCTACATTTAAACTCCATCATAAGCATCGTTATTTAGACTGTTGGAAAATCTATCCAAAACTCCACAAAAAACAAAACAGCAGCCATATTTTAAACATTGAAAGCTGACAGATGATTTTCATCAGTTTTATTTTAACTTGTCTGTCTTGTTTATCCCCTTCGTCCTATAAACGCTTCAGTTGTTTCTATGTAACATCATCTCTGCATTTGTGTGACGGCATTATATCAAAAGGATTCTTTAACTTCATATTAAGAGCGGCACATAGACTTACTTATTCATAAACAACAACATACACTATTGCAAAGACAAGGACAATGCGCCATATCCTTTCTGTACGGAAATGCAAATCAAAAATAAAAAATGAGCAGATAAAAGAATAAAAATGAGAATAAATTATTGTTTACTTATTTACTGTTTGCGAAAAAAAAACTTACTTTGGGAATTATTTATATTTTTAGAAATGAAAATCTGATTCAAAAATTTGAGAAAACATACAACCTAAAAATCATAATTATATTCTACGATAAAGAGTCTATCTTAGTTGTTATAAATATTGAATTAAAGCTTTAAACAGTGAAATGAATTTTAGTTGGGTATAAACTAATATATGGGGAAAAATATTTCAAAAATTTAATGTAATACATGGAAGTGTCTTAAATTTTTGACACTCAAATTTTTATGTACACATTGGTTATTTACTCATAAAAATAAAATTATTGAAACCCGTGTTGACTATATTTTAAGTATAGGAATGTGATCATCGAACATAAGAAATATCTTTGGGAAAAATCGAACTAGTCGCTAAATACATTCGCACTAAAACAGCGGTGTGCTATTGGATAGGCCTTGTTGCCCTATTTGTATAAGGTTTCTTTGGATGAAATGCGAAAAATCTGAAAAAACTAAAAAACACGATCAGAAAACATTCATCATTAAACAGGTTCGATAAAGGTAAGAGAGAGAGAGACCAATCCAAGGAACATATAATGTAACGATGTGTCTACAGTGAGACCAAATTTGTGTTAAGAAATGTTGCTATTGTGAAGATACATATAAATAAACATTTATTTTTATCTATCAACATTATACAAATGTTGCTGTACCGTAGAATTTGCAGAAAATATTTGTAGCATAAATAAATATCAGAACATTTAAAGGAAAATAGTGACATACGAGGATGTATATAAAATTTAAACAAACCGGCTATGTATATTCATTTTTGTTACGAGTATATCTAGACTTTATATGATAATATATATCTCTATGCGAAAATTTAGATTATATTTAAAGCCATTTTCTGAAATAAAAAATAAAAATCAATTGATAAAATACGATTCACAAGTTATCAGTCAAATAATTGAATGTGTTAGCGCATTTTTGATGGGTAAACATCTATACGCGCAGGGGGGTAAATTTCTACTTCACACTACAATCATAAAAACAGCGTAACATGTGAGACGTAAGACAAAATCGGTGAAAAATGAAAAAGAAAAACTGAAAAATGAAAAACGAAAAATTAAAAAAATAAAAAATAAAAAATTAAAAATGAAAAATAAAAAATTTTAAATTAAAAATTAAAAATGAAAAATGAAAAATAAAAAATAAAAAATGAAAAATAAAAAATTAAAAATGAAGGACGAAAAATTAAAAATTAGCGCATTTTTTATGGGTAAAGATCTATACGCGCAGGGGGGTAAATTTCTACTTCACAATACAATCACAAAAACAGCGTAACATGTGAGACGTTAGACAAAATCGGTGTGACTTATGATTGGATTTGTGAAAAATGAAAAATGAAAAATGAAAAATGAAAAATAAAAAATTAAAAATATTAAAAATTAAAAATTAAAAATTAAAAATTAAAAATTAGAAATTAAAAATTAAAAATTAAAAATTAAAAATTAAAAATTAAAAATTAAAAATTAAAAATTAAAAATTAAAAATTAAAAATTAAAAATTAAAAATTAAAAATTAAAAATAAAAAATGAAAAACGACAATAAAAAATGAAAAATGAAAAATAACAAATCGAAAATGAAAAATAAAAACTGAAAAATAAAAAAAAAATGAAAAATAAAAAATGAAAAACGAAAAATAAAAAATTTAAAATTTAAAATTAAAAATTAAAAATTAAAAATTACAAATTACAAATTAAAAATTAAAAATTAAAAATTAAAAATTAAAAATTAAAAATTAAAAATTAAAAATTAAAAATTAAAAATTAAAAATTAAAAATTAAAAATTAAAAATTAAAAATTAAACATTAAAAATTAAAAATTAAAAATTAAAAATTAAAAATTAAAAATTAAAAATTAAAAATTAAAAATTAAAAATTAAAAATTAAAAATTAAAAATTAAAAATTAAAAATTAAAAATTAAAAATTAAAAATTAAAAATTAAAAATTAAAAATTAAAAATTAAAAATTAAAAATTAAAAATTAAAAATTAAAAATTAAAAATTAAAAATTAAAAATTAAAAATTAAAAATTAAAAATTAAAAATTAAAAATTAAAAATTAAAAATTAAAAATTAAAAATTAAAAATTAAAAATTAAAAATTAAAAATTAAAAATTAAAAATTAAAAATTAAAAATTAAAAATTAAAAATTAAAAATTAAAAATTAAAAATTAAAAATTAAAAATTAAAAATTAAAAATTAAAAATTAAAAATTAAAAATTAAAAATTAAAAATTAAAAATTAAAAATTAAAAATTAAAAATTAAAAATTAAAAATTAAAAATTAAAAATTAAAAATTAAAAATTAAAAATTAAAAATTAAAAATTAAAAATTAAAAATTAAAAATTAAAAATTAAAAATTAAAAATTAAAAATTAAAACTGAAAAATGAAAAATTAAAAATGAAAAATGAAAAATAAAAAATGAAAAATGAAAAATTAAAAATAAAAAATGAAAAACGAAAATAAAAACTGAAAAATGAAAATTAAAAAATGAAAAATAAAAAAAAATTAAAAATGAAAAATGAAAAATTAATAATTAAAAATAAAAACTGAAAAATAAAAAATAAAAAATAAAAAATGAAAAATAAAAAATTAAAAATTAAAAAAGAAGGACGAAAAATTAAAAATTGAAAATTAAAAATTTAAAATAAAAAATAAAAAATGAAAAATAAAAAATGGCAAATAACAAATGAAAAATAAAATATGAAAAATGAAAAATGAGAGATGAGAAATAAAAAATGAAAAATGAGAAATAAAAAACGGAAAATCAAAAATGAAAATTGCAAAATGAAAAACGAAAAATGAAAAATAAAAAACGAAAAATTAAAAATTAACCGGTTGGAATAATAAATAATAAATATTTTTTTATTAACAGAGTCCCTTCAGTTGTTTGCTATAAGTGATACATAGACGACGCTTTCTGTTTGATTTTAAAAAAGTGATTCTATAGAAAAAATATTAGAATCTGACAAATATTAAAGAACAACCGCTAAACATATTTAATAGGAAATATATATAAAATGCTTAAGCCTTCTAATCTGACAGTTTTTCTAAAAAAATGTCATTGATGTCCTTGATAAATTGTATAAAACAAATCAAAATTAGGAAGATTGGAAATGTTTTCATATTAAACAAGTAAGAAAATTATAGCCGGTCTAGACCGACTATACGATACCCTATACCATGGTTTAGAGACCATATCTCTTCGGTCGAACTAATTCGATATAGAAAATAAGCATAAACCAAATTTGAGTGGCATTGTTATTAATTTTTTTGGTTGCAGATATGAAAAACTTCATATAGGATGCTATTTTTATATGAAAAATAGGTCGAAAAATGGACCGATACTGACCATATTTGATAAAGTCACTTATGTTTTGGAAAAATATATACAAACCAAATTTGAGAAAAATCGGTACAATATTTTTGGTTTTTGATAGATTTAAGTGATATCGGGAAGCAGCTCTATATGGGGCCTATGACTAAGAATTGTCCTATAGGTATTATTTTTGGATTACTGATTATTGAATATAATAAACACATACATACCGAATTTGACTGAGATCTATATGATAATTTGGATTTTATGGTAATTTATGTCGATTTCATAAGGGTCATTTGTATGGGGACTAGGTCTGAACATGTACCGAATTCCACCAATTTCAACAGCGTTCATGCTATGGCCGATTATATACCAAATTTAATCAAAATATATTCATATTTGCGACCTGCAGTTTGATTACAAGGTTTACATGGACACACAGACGGACAGACGGACGGACATCGCTAAATCAACTCAGAAAGTTATTCTAAAGGTGCGTTCAGACTACGCAAATATTTGACCAAATAAACGTAACCCCTAAATAATGTATAATTTTCCTTGTATAATTTTCATTAAGTTATACAATATATGATATAGAATATAGTTAAATATATTAAATATTACTAATGTAATAAAACATAACTTAATTTTGTCTTTTATATATCATGTAAGATTGAAAAAACTTTAATAAAATTAGGGGTTACGTTTATTTGGTCAAATATTTGCGTAGTCTGAACGCACCTTAAGTCGATCGGTATAATAAAAGAGTCTAGGTCAAATATTTTTGGTAGTTACAAACAGCAGCACAAAGTCATTATATCCAAACCACATAGTGGTATCTATAATATTAATAAGGTAGGCGATTTCTTGTGACCGATGTTTTGTTCTACCGTTTTATCCCGATTTTGACCAAACGTATTATATTTGAAAGGTATTTCTTTTTAGCCGTTTTGCAGATTTACAGATTTTTAAATATTTCCTTTATTTTGAGTAAATTGCATTTAAAGTTGCCACAAACACATACATCAAATTATACATATGCTATATGTGTTTTATTAAATTTGCTAATATGTTTGTTAATGAGTTTGTTATCTTCATTCACAATAATAATAAACCATAAATGTTTTGGTTTGTGGATTGGCTAAGTTGAAAAATAAAGCGGCCTAGAAATTGCACCCGAATTTCGAGCGCTGGAATCTGCTATTAGGGTATAAATAGCCGCGTTAAAAATTTGTTTTGAGTTCACGAGTTTTTGATGGTTGTAAAATTAAAAATAATTTTTTAATTTTTTGAAAACTTTACTATATTATTCAGAAGGCTTGATGAAATTATCTCAAATAGTTTAAAACTGACTGTGGTTCACAATTAATATTTCTTTAACAAAACTTGGTATATAAGCTTCTATCGGCCATAGGATGAACGCTATTGAAATTGATGAAATTCGGTCCATATTCAGACCTAGTCCCCATACAAATGACCCCCTATGATATCGACATGAATTGCCATAAGATCCAAATTATCATATAGATTTCAGTCAAATTGGGTTTGTATGTATTTATTATATCCATTAATCAGTAGTCCAAAAATAATCCCAATAGGACAATTCTTAGTCATAGGCCTCATATAGAGCTGCTTCCCGATCTTCACTTAAATCTATCAAAAAACAAAAATAATGCACAGATTTTTTCAAATTTGGTTTGTATATATTTTTTCAAAGTGACTTTACCAAATATGATCAGGATCGGTCCGTGTTTCGATCTAGTCCCCATATAAATATAGGATCCGATATGAACTTTTTTATATCTGAGGCCAAAAAAATTAATAATTAATATCGAATTAGTTGGACCGTATAGTCGGTCTAGACTATGCATGTTTTTTATGCATTCGTGAAGATAAACACAATATGACAGGTTTTTATTGCTCTTAGTGTTTTAAGTTTGTTAAATTCTAAGAATAACTGTAACTTTGAGATTTTTTAAATTTATAACTTTAGCACTGTCGCCTGAAAGTTTTTGACGGGAACGAATTTAAACTTAGTAACATGAGTAGAAAACATTTATGGCTTAAAAAAATACTTTTTGCAATCTCAAAAATCAAAAATAAAACAGAAATGCTAATAAGTTTTTTGTTTATAAAATTGGTATTCACCAAAGCAATTGTTAAAATATGCCAACATTAGAAAGAGGATAAGAGTTTAAAAATTGGAAATACAAGAAACTTCGCTAAATAAAAATTATTTCAGTGCGGTGACGCTGATATAAATTTTATATGCCCATGGTTTGATTGTGTTTATACTCTAAATTATTAAATGAATTTTAAACTTATTTTTTACGTATTCCACTTATAAGTAATACGTATGTATATTTCAAGATTAACTTAATCAAAGGAAATATTTTTTAGGCATATATATCAAAATATATATTCGAACGGAATTACTATGTATAAATCAAAACCCTTCCATCATTGACGCTCTAACCATTTGTAATTGAAATCCTGTGTTGAGACTCCTTTGTTAATTAACATACATTATAATGTCAATCACTTTTCTATTTAACACACAAATTACTAACACCAACAGAAGGAAGAGGCTAACAAGAGCAATAATGTTTATACATGCCAGTTACATTGCAAACACATACATACATGCTAACAACATCAATTTGTGTATAACCCAATAATAGTCTTTGACCAAAACAAAGTTAATCAAACTTAAGTCATGACTATTTACCTCAGTTTTAAAGTATGACCAGATAACAAAAAGATATGTAACGTATTGTCTTGGTAAAGAAAAATCTATTGTTTTAGAAAATTTGTAAAAGAAAAATAAAAAAACATGACAAAATGTTAATTTTATCTCATTCAGTTTTTTTTTTTATGTGTAAACGTCTATACGCGCACGGAGGTAAAAATCTATTTCACAGTACAATCACAAAAATAGCGTAAGATGTAAGACGTAAGACAAAATCGGTGTGACTTATGATTGTATTGGTGAAAAAATTATGATATGTACTAACCTTTTTGAAAATAAAAAATGGAAAATAAAAAATGAAAAAAAAAATACAAAAAAATTTAAAAAAAAGATGAAAACTTAAAAAATGGAGAATGGATAATGAAAAATAAAAAATAAAAAATAAAAAATAAAAAATAAAAAATAAAAAATAAAAAATAAAAAATAAAAAATAAAAAATGAAAAATGAAAAATAAAAAATGAAAAATGAGAAGTAAAAAAAAAATAGTAAATATGAAAAATGAAAACCGAAAAATGAAAAATACAAAATGAAAAACGAAAAATTAACAATTGAAATAATAAGTAATAAAAAATATTTTTATATTAGCAGAGCCCCAGCAGTTGATTGCTATAAGTTATACATATATGACGCTTTCTGTTTGATTTAAAAAATATGCCATAACAAAAATCTTTAATTACTAGAAGTTTACACATCTCCCCTGTGATCGGACCCACATAATTTTTTTTTTTTTAATTATTGACCAACATTCAGGGGATGCCCCTACATATGCAGAGCATTGTGTTGATCTGAGGAAAATAGGTTGTGGAAGGGAGGAAAGAGGGAGTAGTGTTTGTGGATATTTATCTTAAATTTTATTAGATTATAACTGTTAGGAAAGACCTGAGCTGGGAGTTTATTCTACATACGGCTAGCTCGACTGATAAATGAATTTTCTCTGTAAAGCTTTGTGCGATCAACTGGACAATAGACTTCAAATGGATGTAATCTACTAGTGCAGCGGGAAGAGCGAACTGAAACTCGGGCACTTGGAATAAGTTCGCTGATCTCAGAAGATCATCATTTCCCATGGTAGTATCTATAGAACAGTGCTATACAACCCACATTTCAACGATGTTCTAATGAGTTAATAGAGTTGGATACCCTAGTCATTAATGAGCGTCAACGCCCCCCTTTGAACACGGTCCAGCTATATGAAAGGTGTTTTAATTGTAATTGATTTGCTCCGAGCATATTTATAAGCTCTGCTTTATTCAAAAACAAATTAATAATTGGTTTTTTTTGAATTCCACTTAAAACGTCTAAAACCAGAAGATGTTAATGATTGTTTTGATTGGACCATTGTAATCTCTAATGAGAATACAATTGTTTCATTTTATGTTGCACAATTTACAAATAAATTTTAGAAACTGTTAGCTTGAAATTTATGTTACAGGATAATTTACCGAAATACAAACGAATACGTAAAGAATATACTATATATTTTCTCTTGTAGGGTATAATCACAACCAAGCCGGCGCAGGATGTTTTTGCGTTACATAAATCAAAAATATTCAAAATAACAGCGGACAATTGCGAGGCAAAAATTGTTGCATTATTGACATTTTGTGCTTAACTTTTTTGATGTGTAAACATCTATACGCGCGGGGGGTAAATTTCTATTTCACAATACAATCACAAAAACAGCGTAACTCATATCGGTGTGAGCTGAAGCAGATAACGCTGTGTGACTTATGATTGTATTGGTGAAAAAATTATGATATGTACTTTTCTAAACATTTTCCAATTGTCTTTCAAAAAACATCAATTGTATTTCAGACACCATCAATATAATTTCAGAAAACATCATTTGAATTTCAGAAAACATAAATAGAATTTCAGAAAACATCAATATAATTTCAGAAAACATCATTCGAGTTTCAGAAAACATCAATTGAATTTCAGAAAACATCAATAGAATTTCAGAAAACATCACTTGAATTTCAGAAAATATCATTTGAATTTCAGAAAACATAAATAGAATTTCAGAAAACATCAATATAATTTCAGAAAACATCATTCAAGTTTCAGAAAACATCAATAGAATTTCAGAAAATATCAATTGTATTTCAGAAACCATCAATATAATTTCAGAAAACATCATTTGAATTTCAGAAAACATAAATAGAATTTCAGAAAACATCAATTGAATTTCAGAAAACATCAATAGAATTTCAGAAAACATCAATTGTATTTCAGAAACCATCAATATAATTTCAGAAAACATCATTTGAATTTTAGAAAACATAAATAGAATTTCAGAAAACATCAATATAATTTCAGAAAACATCATTCGAGTTTCAGAAAACATCAATTGAATTTCAGAAAACATAAATAGAATTTCAGAAAACATCAATATTATTTCAGAAAACATCAATTGTATTTCAGAAACCATCAATATAATTTCAGAAAACATCATTTGAATTTCAGAAAACATAAATAGAATTTCAGAAAACATCAATATAATTTCAGAAAACATCATTCGTGTTTCAGAAAACATCAATTGAATTTCAGAAAACATCAATAGAATTTCAGAAAACATCAATTGTATTTCTGAAAACATCAATTGTATTTCAGAAAACATCATTTGAATTTCAGAAAACATAATTAGAATTTCAGAAAACATCAATTGAATTTCAAAAAGCATCATTTGAATTGCTGAAAACATTAATTGTATTTCAGAAAACATCAATTGAATTTCAGAAAACATCAATTGTATTTCAGAAAACATCAATTGAATTTCAGAAAACAGCATAATCGACTTATTTTTTATGCACTGGAAAATATGATGTTGATGTTTTCTTTAATTATTAGATGTTTACACATCTTCCTTGTGATCGGACTCACATGATTTTTTTATACAAACTTTTCTATAAATTTTCTTCTTTTAATTGTTTAAAAAAATAAAATTCTCTTCCTTTATCAATAATATTGAAGAACAAAGGCAGTGTGACGAGTTGCAAAAAACGAAGAGTTATTTGTCTATAATTCTGGCCTCTTTTTGCGAATAGAATCACGCAAACCAGGGTTACGGAGTCGATGATAAAAGCTACCGACTCCGACTCTTCAATATAACAGGTATTGCACAATATATGGTATGGTTTGACTGTACCTTTCACAATTGTATTTCAGAAAATGTTAATTGAGTTTCAGAAAATATCAATTGTATTTCAGAAAAAATCAATTGAATTTCAGAATACATCAGTTGAATTTCAGAAAGTATCAGTGCTGTGGTATCAACTGGACCGTACGTGTTTACTTTTATACGCCCTCGCGTTTTTCATTGTTCATTTATAATAAATACATCAATTTATTAACTTAACGGAAAAAATTTTGGGGAAATAATCCCAGATTTAAAGAACCCAAAACTCTTGGCTTTAATGCCAACAGATTTTCTTTGTTAGATGACGATGAACAAGTATTGAGGAAGGTGAAATTGTAGCTTCTAAAGCTAAGAATCCATCAATAATTGTAGATATTGCTCACAGCTTCGCAATGGTTATGGGTTTAACAGTTAAATAACACATGTATAAAAGAATATCTGTCAGAACAAAAATAATTTCGGAATCAATTTCTTTATATGAAGACGCCATTAAACTACTTAACCCATCAAAGTTTCAATTTTATACGCATGAAATAAGAGATAAAAAAGTTTAAACTATTGCTGTTTGGCCTTCCATATCTAGATACAAAAACAAAGTTCCTTCCGTTGTATCATCTAACCAAATGACGTAATAAATCAACAGCTAATGAATACAGAAATTAATATGGACAATGTTGACTTAGTCTTAGAGAAAGTTAACCATATTGTTTAAAATTCATTCGAAAATGTAATAATAACAATAAGGCTCAACTAAAATTTTAGCAACGGCAACAACGTTGATCATTAACTGATACTGTGGAAATAAAAGAGTGAATGCTTACTCTTAAAAATAATAAAGCCCGAGGGTTAGATGGGATTAGCAGTACATTTTGAAAAACATGGCTGATTCAATTTTTAAAACTCTCAACAACCTTTTTAATTGGTTTTACAATTCTGGTGAAAGTAAAGTGGTTGCTTTAGATATTTCCAAGGCGTTCGATCGCGTGTGCACGGTGCATTAATATCAAATCTTATCGCATTTGGGGTATGTATGTTGTATATGAGGTTTTATTAATTTCATAGAGTGGATTAGAAAATTCAGATATTTTTTTTTTTTAAGGGTCTTTTTTTTTTTTTTTAAGCCTAGTTCCGCGAAGCCGAGTGGCTTGTCTGCAGATTCTAATTTGGCTAGTTTTTTTTTTTTTTTTTGCAGCGACAGACCAAAGCCTATGGTGGGAATCGAACCCACGACCCCTGCATGATAGGCGAGCACGCTACCTACTCACCTACCGGGGCGCTTATTGATGGGGTCTCATTCAGTTCTGTTCTTTCTCCTTCTCTCTTCCTTATCTTTCTGAACGACCGTCTTTGTCAAACTTTCAATTCTATATTCTTTTGCTAATGACAGCATCATATGTTATTCAATTTCCTTCAGTTGTAGGCTAAGCCTTTTGGAGGTTGGGGGCAAAAGCAGAGAATGAATGACACACTCAATCACGACCTGTTTACAATCTCCGAGTGGGGTAAAGCGAATAGGGTTGATTTTAATACGCAGAAGACTCAATGTTGTTTGTTGGCCCATAGGGCCATGGATTAAACAATGTCATCTGTATATATGGGTGGTATAGGTATTGAGGAATGGGATACTCTTGATGTTGTGGGCATGAGAATTCAATGTGATGTTCGCTGGAACGGTCATGTTTTTCAAGTGCTGAAAATTTAATGGAAATTCTTTGCTCAAAAAAATTCAACATTGGTAAAATCGCAAAATTCACTTTTAGTTGTTTACAAAAGACAAGTCACTATGAAATCAATAAAGATATTGACATGTAATTTGAAATGGCATTTTGGCCAGTTACCGCCTTTTAAAAGAAGCTCTAAATTGGTGCTTTTCATTCAACAGTTCATGTTAAACAACTTCAACAGCTTTCCTCTAAATTTAAACTTTTTGCTCAAAGAGACTCATATTTGGGTCTCTAATTCCTCAATAAGATAAAAATCATATAACCAGATATCTATAATATTAATATGCTAGGCGATTTCTTGTGACCGATGTTTTGTTCTACCGTTTTATCCCGATTTTGACCTACCGCATATTATTTGAAAGGTATTTCTTTTTAGCCGTTTTGCAGATTTACAGATTTTTAAATTTTTTCCTTTATTTTGAGTAAATTGCATTTAAAGTTGCTACTAACACATACATAAAATTATACAATGCTATGTGTGAGTTTATTAAATTTGTTAATGTGTTTGTAATAAAAATGAGTTTTTTTTTTTGTTGATTTGTGAATTGGCTATAATTGATTAGCATACCTTTACGGCCTTTAATTAATGGAAAAATTAAAATTGCACTCCAAGTTCGAGGGCTGGAAACTGCTAGTATTAATAATTAAACAAAGATTCTGATATAACACGAAAAATTCCGATGGTAGCACCAACCCGATGGCTTTCTATAGAAGGAGACGTTAAAGCAATTCTTATAATGTGAATTGAGTTAAAAACTAATTTTAACGTTCCTTATGAAAAATTATTTATGACAACGCCTTGTTAGCAATATTTGGATCGATCCCATACTTAATGAAATTTGCTATTTAGTTTTAAAAAAGGCCTTTTTGGCAATAAAATTGATGAATCGGGTCAACAACGAAATCTCAAAATCCCTTTTTTATAAACTAAGAACTATCATCTAATTTTAAAATACAAAAAAAAAAACTCTTTACTCAGCGTGGCCAACATTTTATCAAAAACTTCTAAAGATATTAAAAATTTTATAAAATAATTTGCAAGTGATAAAAGAGAGCAAAAGCTCAACAATTTAAAGCTACATAAATTGAAAAATTGAGACAAACTGACTTATTTTTGGATTGAAGCACATAACTTGGGAAATGCAGTGTTGAAAGTGTTGAGTGCAATATATTTTTAAACTCTTTCTTTAAATTCATACTCTCTGTCTGTCTGTCGTGGGGCAACCCCATTCCCCCTTATCCAATTTATCTGAAACTTGACCCATAGTCTTATTCTGACTATAGGTTAATTTTGGAATAGTCACGCATAGTCACGCACAGTCACGGAGAAATTTAACACGGATTTCCCCTAATCCAATCAATCTAAAACATGGTCGATATACTTGCTGTGAAGAAAGATTAACTTCAACATAGTCATACACAGTCACGCATAGTCATGCACAGTCACCAGTGTTGCCATTTTAGCATTTTAGATTTAGCAACTTTTTTTGTCGTTTAGCATCCAAAATTTATGAAAAGATGCTAGATGCTAACTTAGCACCTTTTATTAATAAAAAATTGCTTTTAGCATCTTTTTTTTAATTTTTTCATTATTTTTGAATATACAATTTTAATTTTAATGGTATTGATATGTTTTAATTTCGCAAAGTGTAATGCGAGAATTTTGTGTACTATTCTTTTTACCACTATGCTCGTTTCTTTCAACAAATATAAGAAAACATTTTGAAATAGAAGAATGTAAACACCAACAACAGTTTTTAATGTATTAAAAATATTATAGCATTAAAAAAATGCTAAAATTTTCAATAAAAAACACATTAATCCGGGTAAAAGAACCGATAACCAATATATTAGAAGAGTTTAAATTTAGATTATCTGAAACAGAAAAAATTCAAATCCAATGGAGTTTTATCACAACAACATTGGGATACAATACTGAATACAACCTCTTTATGGATTGAAGTTAACAAAAATTCTATTGGCGAAAATCCATTTAAAGAATTATCAATATTTGTATTATCTTTATTAGTTTTGTCTTTCTCAAAAGCCGAAGTTGAACGTTTGTTTAGTTTAATTGCTTAGTTAAAAGCAAACTTTGAACAGAATAAAATCCGAGTTGTTATGTGCTGTAATACGTATAAAAGAAGGTTTGAAATTGAAAAATGGGAGCTGTTACACTTACAATATACCGAGCGATGTCGTTGATAAAAGTCGATCGTCATAAAAATATCGGAGCCAAGAAGAACTTGAAGATGAAGACATCACAGAAATATTATATTCCATAAACCAATTATTGTAATCGTATCTTTTGATAATGTAAATTCTGTTATATTTGAAATTAAGAAAAAATCCCTCTAAAATTAAAAACATTCAATTTAAAATTAAAAAAACTCGATTTGATGTTTAAAAAAATTACAGATAAAATCCAAAATAATTTTAATTAAAATTTAAAAAATGTAAATTGAAACTTATTAATTTTTCGATTTAAATACCAAAGAACTTATTAATGAGTATTTAATTTTTCAATATAAAGGTAATGAAATTAAAAAAAAAAAAATTTGCATCTTTTTTTTTACTCCAGTACGTTTTAGCATCTTTTTGTTTGCAATTTAGCATCTTTATAATTTCAAATTATGGCAACACTGACAGTCACGAAGTGATTTAAAACCCATTTCCCCTTATCCGATCGATCTGAAACTTGGTCGATAGACTTGCTGTGAAAAAAGATTAATTTTAAGATAATCACACACAGTCACGCACAGTCACGAAGATATTCAAAACTCGTATGCATAAGAAAAGAAAGAGTTTTAATAAAAACTTTGTTTTTATATGTTAGACTTTTTATTAACAAAATAAGAAATAGAATGCCTTTTAACAATGTACATTCATTAATAAGCATTAAGGGGGTTAAGGTTTTAAAACTTTTTCTCTATTTTTTTTCTCTCAATGTACAACATGTCGAGAGTTTTGTGTAAAAATTTCAAGAAAATCGGAGCTAAAGTAACGAAGATATAGCATTTCAAGCGACCGGCCCTCATACATTTTTGTAGTCCGTGAGCAACATAAATCAAAATCTACTTGACCGATCCTTTTGAAATTTTATATACTATTTCTACACATAAATCACCAGGTAATCAGGAAGAGTTTTTTGTTACCATTTTTTCCAAAAATTGTGTTTTTCACTTCAAAATGCTGCCAAAAATAAAAGAAAAAATTAACTCGGGAAACCTATCACCTTTTAAACGCATTCCGATTTTTTTATTTCACATGATCAGGTAACGAGTTATGATGTTCACCACAAAACAACTTTTTTTCGAGGCACCTCCAAAGACCCGCTGTCACGGACTTATTTATTAAAATTTGTAATTAAATTATCTAACATTATTCATATCTTCAAAAAAACATTTAAAAACCTTTAAAACCTTACCTCCCCTTAAATGAATGTTTAAACTAATGATTAACAAGTAAGATTGTTAAATTCGGCTGTGCCGAATCTTTGATACCCTCCACCTCGGTTTGAGTATTGATAATAAATGTAAACAAAAGATTGGAAAAATATGCATGCGTTTTCTATATGCATGCGTTTCCGGTTATATGACATAACTTCTCGTTTAATTTAGTTTTTGCTAATTCAATAGCTCGCCCTAACCTCCATTGCAAAGGTAATGGCTGTGTAGGGTGGCTATATGCATTAAATCGTGCTAATTGGAGATGGCTGTATAATTTCTTTTAACTGGCCAAATATTTCTTCATTGCGGCCATATAGGTCGGATGGAGTAACAAAATAATAACCAAAAAAAAGCTCTCCCAACTTTTTTATTAAAATATTGCCATATTTGGAAAACATAGAGAATAAATTTATAATAATAATAAATAATCAAATAAGGGATGCCAAACGCAAAAAACCAAATGTCCCAAACATTTTAAATAAAATAATTTGTTATCTTTATTTTCTGAAAAACTTCAAATTTTTATCCAAAAAAAAATATTGAAAATTTTTATATAAATAACATTCTCATCAAATTGCGTTTAATTATGTAACAATTTTTATGTTCGCAATTCTTAAATATCATTTGACGTTTTCTAAAATTCATTGAATTTAAATTAACGTTACCTGTAGTGTGATTCTGTAAATTTCAACGATCTGACAATCGCAAAATATATCGACAGCTATTGTTGTTTGCACTAAGGATTAAGTGATTCACTAAGTACATACATCTTAACGACAGTCGACAAATATATTTTTCTATTTATTTAAATTGTAAACGAGTGGCATCTCTGTCAAAATAAGCGAAAAACACAAAGAAGAATAGAAAAAAACAAATTACTTCGTGTTTGACAGGATAATTTTATGTTTATGTTTAATATCTTTATTTTTTTACTAATATTTCTGTGTATTTATTTGAAAATGAAATAATGAATTGAATATGCTATTTAATTTTTTTATTTATATAAAAAAGTTTTTTAATTAAAGCAAAAAATTTTCACTATTTTATGATTTTTATTTATGTATGACGACATTTCAACCTAAAAATTTAAGTTTTTATCGATTGAATAAACAACACAAAAATGGTTGTCGTTTAGATAACAACAACAGCTGACTTTAACAATAGCGAATATCGTTTAAAAATTTTACTGATAATTTTACAATTTTCTTTTTTTAACGATTCGACTATCGTTAAAAGAAGTTACTGAATCGCGGTACTGAAAAGCTATTAATTTCTCCTGAATGTCAAGATTGTTTTTAAATGTAAAAATTTTTTAAATGTAAACATAGGTATTTGGTGTTTTTTTTTTTTGGAATTTCAATTTGTGTTTAACGAATAAAATTTATATATTAAAGATGCAATTGATGTCTTCTAAATTTAAAATTATAATTTCCGACGTTTTGGTATGATTTTCTGAAATTCAATTAATTGTAATTTATAATTGGAAATTTTTAATTCCAGTTTTTAGAATTGATATTTTCTTATATTTGAATGGAAAATTTAAAAATGGCAATTTTGTATTTATGTGAATAATAATGCTTTAGTAATTATAAACAATTTTTAAAAATTAGATGTAATCGCAATCAGATATTTTGTAGGTAAAGCAGAATAATAATTCTATATAACTATGTAGAACTTTTTTGAAAGCAAAAAACTCATTGATAACTCGGTAACTCTATTTTGTAAAGACAACAAAAAGTTAATATGCCAAACTTATGTTCATATTGGTAAAAGAATAATGAAAAAACGTATGAAATAAAAGACCAGCCCGTGTATACTCTTAACATTGTTATGTATAATATCTATTTGAAAATATTGACATTCATGTTAAAATAGAAATAACTATTGCAAAGCTAATTAGAACAAAAATTGTGGCGCCATCTACTGTGGCATAGCCACGCTGAGCAAAATGAAATGACACTCTGTTAATACAAAATAAATGTATTTTCCCCACAACAAAATATTGCAGAATTTTATGTAAATAAAATAATATACCGAATTATTTCTAACATGCAGTTATTATGGATATACATACATATATATAATATATGTATATTATTTGTATTATTTAATATGTGTATGTATGTATATGTAAATATTACACACAAAAAATACAACATCAAATGTTATTTTTGTGTTTTTCTCTTTAAATAAATTAATACATAAAATTTTTTTATGCTAAATTTACATTGTTTTCTTTTTATTAGCAACTAGGTATTTTAGCATTATTTGCTTTAGATGCTGGTGAATTTTTACTCCCTTTATATTAACTCGTAGTGTCTGCTTGTCGAAAAAATTTTGGATCGATTTTAACCCCTTTCCCGTGACCCAATCGATAAAAAAAATTTACAAAGGGTTAGTTTTTATTATATTATTACCAAAACGACCACAAAAACAACAAGTCCAGCTATGACAACAACACAACATTTAGAATAACAACAAAAACAATATAGAAACATCATATTTTTCATTTTTTTTTTACTTTTTCAGAGATTTCCCTGGACCTGTTCCACCGATTTTAATGGTTTTTGTAATAGAAATCTTCCCATGAATTTGGTGAATCATTCTCACTAAAAATGATCACTGTAGCTGCACTATTCAGGGCGTGATCGTGACAAGAACAACATAGAAAATTATATTTTTTCAAGACTTTTTTTAGTTTCATTCAAATCTCGGGCCCTAATCAACCGATTTGGACGATTTTAAATAGCAAACTTTTCAGGATGTTAATGAATAATTTTTTATGTCAACGAGCACACTAGCTGCCCGATTGATGCTGTCATCGTGATTTCCACAGACGGACATCGCTCCGGTTGTTATAAGGATCACAAAGATATATATTTTATGGGGTCCAAAATTTTTTTTCTAATTATTACAAACGTAATGACAAACTTATATATACCCTCTGCACACTGGAGTGGAGGGTATAAAAATACCTGTTGTATTAATTACAAAATTCCTTCAAATGCTTATTCCAATTAATTCTCTTCAAACTTATAAAAAAAAATCAAGATGAGAATGAAAATTACAAGTTTTTATTTGAAAATGAACAGTTATAAGAAAAGTTTTTAACATATTTAATTTTTGATGTGTAAAAATCTATACGCTATACGTAAGGGAAAATCGGTGTGTGGTATTGTAAGTGTATTGGTGTATTTAGTAAGCAGAGTTCGCTGTCTGTTCAGCAAAATCACAAATCTTTTTCGTTAATTTTAAATATTCAAGCAATCGACCGCTGGGTTTGCTGTGAGTTTAACATGTTCGCAAACTTCCAGAGTTGTTTTTTATTTTTAATATTCAAGTATATATTTGCTATTGACAGAACTTTTTAGTAAGCAGAACCGCTAGGTGTGCTGTCAGTTGAAAAAGCTAAATACTAGGAAAACTTTTAAGAAATCGATAATAAACTTAGGTGTTTTTTTAATTACTACACCTTCTCCATTTGTATTTCAGAAAACATCTATCGAATTTCAGAAAGTATCAATTGGGTTTCAGAAATCATTAATTGATTTTCAGAAAATATCAATTGTATTTCAAAAAGTATCAATTGTATTTCAGAAAACATCAATTGATTTTCAGAAAGTATCAATTGAATTTTAGAAAACATCAATTACATTTCAGAAAGTATCAATTGTGTTTCAGAAAACATCAATTGATTTTCAGAAAATATCAATTGTGTTTCAGAAAGTATCAATTGTATTTCAGAAAACATAAATTGGCTTTCAGAAAGTACCAATTGAATTTCAGAAAACATCAATTGATTTTCAGTAATAATCAATTGTAATTCAGAAAGTATCAATTGATTTTCAGAAAGAATCATTTGTATTTCAGAAAATATCAATTGAGTTGCAGAAATTATCAAATGTATTTCAGAAAATATCAAATGTATTTCCGAAATTATCAAATGTATTTCAGCAATTATCAAATATATTTCAGAATATATTAACTGTATTTCAGAAAACATCAAATGTATTTCAGATACCATCGAATGTATTTCAGAAAACATCAAATGTATTTCAGAAAACAGCAAATGTATTTCTGAAATTATTAAATGTATTTCAGAAAACATCAAATGTATTTCAAAACACATAAAATGTATTTCTGAAATTATTAAATGTATTTCAGAAAACATCAAATGTATTTCAGAAAACATCAAATGTATTTCAGAAATTATCAAATGTATTTCAGAAACCATCAAATATATTTCAGAAAACATCAAATGTATTTCAGAAAACATAAAATGTATTTCTGAAATTATTAAATGTATTTCAGAAAACATCAAATGTATTTCAGAAATTATTAAATTTACTTCAGAAATCGCTATATAAAAATATATTTTTTTAAGTATTACAGTGGGTTTGTAATATTCCTTGAAAACTACATATCGTCACCTAAAGTGTAAAAGGCCGTAACTAATATTTTTATTTTTTTACAGTAAAAGCAAAAAACATCATAAAACAAAAACTAGTTTAAACTTAATACCCAAATTTTAGAATCAAGCTGAAAAATAAAGATGGATTTTTATTTATGAAAACAAATTTATGGTATTTTACCAGTAGTAGTAGTATTAGTTTTTAAGTAAAAGGCCGTAACTATAATACAAAAAGTCAATTTTTAACTTTTTGTTAGTTACGGCCTTTTGCATTTTAGGTGACGATATAAAAGTGTTTTTTTCAAAATGATAACTTCAAAATCGGTCAAAATTCTATCCTGGTGTTTATAATGTAGCTGAATAACAAATGAAGTCCTCATCCTCTTTCGATTAAAAAGCCGCCCTTGATAGTTTATTTTCCAGTGCATAACAAATAAGTCCAAATATTGCTAAACATTTTCTGCGACTCCAAATCACTAATAGAAACAATAACAACTTTTCGGTATTGTAGGGTAAACTACTCTTTAATTCTGAATTTCAATAGATATTTTCTGAAATTCAATTGATATTTTCTGAAATACATTTGATAATTTCTGAAATAAATTTGATGTTTTCTGAAATACATTTGATACTTTCTGAAATACAATTGGAAAAGGTGTAGATGTTTACACATCTCCCCTGTGATCGGACTCACATTGAGTTTTTTTTTTATTATTAATATACACTTCAAAGCATTTTATTAAATTTTAAATGATTTCAAATGTACAAACAATATATATCTACAAGGTTTTTTGAAAATTAATTAAAATAATTTGATTTTTTACGAGCATAAAACTAGCGCCTTTTAGCGTTTTTTGGAGTAATGTTTTGGGCTTTTTGCTTGCAAAAAGTTGGCATCGCTGGATAGCAAAAATAGTACTATCAACATAAAAAAATTATTTACCAAAATCGATAAACTTTAAATTAAATCTAAAACTAGTTCAACGTTCTAAAATATAAACTGATAAAATTGTTAAACAACAACATTATAAAGTTCAAATCTGTGTACACTTGAGTAGTTGATAAAACTATGCTAGAAAATCCTTCTTATTGTAAAACAAATTTTTAAAAACCTCTATTTAATCCAAAAATCTAAAAAAGTTTTTGTTTTTATTTTTTGTTTTTGTTTTTGTTACCGTTTTTGTTCTTAATATACAAAATAGCTATAATAATTTAGCAGTTAGAGATTATGGCTAAAAGTTTTTAAGTATTTTCGCTAATGAAAGAAAGGATTAAAATAAATATTGTATAAAACATATTTTAGTATATATTTTTGCTGTTGTTGTTGTTGTCGTTGTTTTCATTATTATTTTCCATTCAATAATCCTTTTCAATTGAACAAACTAGCAACTGATATAGAAAGGATGGATGGATGGATAAAGTTGTCCTAGTGGCAGTAGAAAACTATAATGTATGTACCTACTTTCGTTGTTGTTGTTGTTCTTGTTGCTACTGTTTAATTCTCCTCATCCATTTAATATCGTTGAATAATTTCTTTTTTTTAAATAAAAACAACAACAACAAGAATAGCAATGAAAATCTATATTAGACAAGAAAGAAAGCAAAAATATGATGATGAAAGAAATCCGTTTTAAAGCTCATTTTTCATTTTATTTGGTTTATGCATCGTTAATAACCCACTGATGGTAGCAACTAGACTAAATTTCATTGGGAAAATAAAAGTCGATGTCCTTTGCCTAGTATTTGTTATTGTTGTTGCTGAATGTTGATGGAGGTTTCTATTGCTACTAGTTTTTCTACATCATCACATGCAGTGGAAAATCACAGTACCACAAAAACGAACTGTAAGGGAAACTATGAAATTCTAAGGAAGTTTTAAGAAAACCCTCAGATTCTGCAACATTTTACTAGAGAAAACCCTCATATTCTGGACATTTTACATATCGATAACCCTGAGATTCTAAGACATATTATCTATAGAAAAACGTTCAGATTCTAAGGCATGTTTCTTATAGAAAGCCACTCAGATTCTGAGTTATTTTATCAACAGAAAATCCCTCAGATTTTGAGTTATTGAAATCCTCAAATTCTGAGGCATTTTTCATTTAACAAATAACCGTCAGAAACTTTTCCTAAAAATAAATAGAATTGTTCAGATTCTGAAGAATTTTTGCTATAGTAACACCCTCAGAATCTGAGCATTTTTCTGTAGGATGTTTTAAGAAAACCATCAGTTTTTGAGGCAGTTTTCTTATAAAAAAAAACATCAGATTCTGTTACATTTTACGATAGCAAACCATCAGCTTCTGGGGCATTTCATCTACAGAAAACCCTCAGATTTTGAGGCATTGTTGCTATAGAAAAATCCTCAGATCCTGAGTTATTATTCTCATAGAAAAATCCTCAGATCCTAAGGCATTTTCCTATAGGAAAAACCACAGATACAGAGGCATTTTTATTTAACAAATAAATTTCAGAACCGGAGGCACTTTTCCTAAAAATAAATCGGATTATTCAGAGGCACTTTTCCTCTAAAAAAAAACCATCCTATTCTGAAGCATTTTTGCTACAGAAAAGCCCTCAGATTCTGAGGAATTTTTCCTATAGAAGCATTCTCAGATTCTGAAGACTCAGAGGCATTTTTTCCTATAGAAATACCCTCTGATTCTGACGCATTTTCCTACAGAAATCCCTTATTTTATTAGACATTTTTTCAATAGCAAAAGCCTCAGATTCTTAGCTACACACAGAAAAAATATTTGCCAACCGAATTGTTCTAAAGTGGAACAACTGTATTTTCGATTGTATCAACAGAAATTTAATATTATCAGGAAATTTTCTGTTATGATAAAATATTTACTGTTAAGGCAATAGAATTGTAATCATAGTGAACCCAAAAATCGGTTATTAGAATTATCGCAATTCGGTTGGCAATAAATTCGGTAGCCACAATGAATCTGTTTTCTGTGTGTATGTTCTCTATAGAAAAAAGCTCAGATTGTGAGACATTATTCCTATCGAAAAGCCCTAAGATTTTGCACCACCATTCTATAGAAAAATCCTCACATTTTCCTCAATTTTTCCAAAAAAAAACTTATCTAATTTAAACGAATTGTTTCTACAGAAACCCCTCAGATTCTGCATCATTTTTCTAAAGAAAACACCTCAGATTCTAAGGCATTTTTCTATAGAAAAAATCTTCACATTCAGAGGAATATTTTCTATAGTAAAACTCTTAGATTCTGAGGCAGATTATGAAATATTTTTCCAATAGAAAATATGTAGAAATAATATTTCAATCGAATAGTTTTTTGTTTTCATATTAAAAGTTTTGTTTATAAATTTGTCATTCTGAAAAAATATTTATTGTGAACAAATCGAAATAAATTTAGTTCTTACTTTTATTTAAAAATATTGCTGGTTATCTTATTTTCATTATAAGAGGTCATGGGCGAATCAATAGAAAAACCTGGAATCTCTCAGTTTAACGGCCAGGGATTTGATGACTGGCAATTTAGAGTGAAAATTCATCTAGACTCGCTAGGTCTGTTGGAAGTTCTCACCGGCAATCCACCAGACGAGGCAATTCTTAAAAGGGAGTTTTCAAAGAAGGACAAAAAGGCAATGGACAGAATCGTAAGCCTTTTACATGCAGATTGTATAAGCTATGTTCGTGAAAAAGAAACTGCGAAAGATATGTGGGAGAGCTTGTGTGCTGTATTCGCAAAGCAATCTATAGTGAACCAGCTTTTAATTCGTAAAAAATTGGTAATAATGCGAATGATTGAAGGAGATTCCATCGTAAGTCACCTGATGACTTTTGAAAATTTAATTCGGCAACTAAAACTTTCTGGAGCTAAGATAGATGAAAGCGATATTTTAACTCAACTCTTTTTAACGTTGCCCGAAAAATATGATCCGCTAGTAACTGCTTTACAAAGCGTCGATGGAGAGAAATTAACCTTTAACTTGGCGAAGGAAAGATTGATTGCAGAAGAAGCGAAGTTTCTAGATCGTCATCAAGAAGATATACAAGATAAAACAGCGTTTGTGGGTAAAAAGAATTTTAAGAAGAAACGCTTCAATGGGAAATGTTTTAAATGTGGTAAGCTTGGTCACCAAGCTAAGGACTGTTGGCAACGACAAGCACGTTCTGCTAAATCAAACACAAAGGCGGTGTCGTTTATGGCATATAAAAATAATTTGTCTAAGTCTCAAAATAATAAAATCGTTTTTAAATTAGATTCTGGCGCCAGCGACCATATAGCAAGAGGCAAGTCAATATTTTGGAAACTCAATGTGCTAGAAACACCCATTGAAATTGTTGTAGCAAAGAACAGTGAATCAATACAAGCTAAACATATTGGTAAAATTAAAGGTATTACCAACAAAGGTGTAAAGGTAACTATGAAAAATGTTTTGTATGCTCCGGATTTGAGAGATAACTTATTATCTGTAAGAAAGTTGACAAAATCGGGACTTAAAGTTAATTTTGAGAATAATATTGCTATTATTATGAAAAGTAAGGAACAAATTGCATCAGCGTTTCTTTCTGGCATTCTTTATGAATTAACTTACATTTTGCAAATAAAAATGCTTTATCATGTAACAAAATTGATGTCATAACTTGGCATAGAAGACTTGGACACATTGGTACTACAGGTATGGACAAATTATTGAAACATAAACTAATCCAAGATGATGTTAAGTCAAAAGATATCGGTTTCTGTGATATTTGTACTGAAGCTAAGCAATGTCGAGACCCTTTTAATGGGACTCGAGCCAGAGCAACTCGATTACTTCAAAGAATACATTCAGACGTTTGTGGTCCGATTACACCGATTGCATGGGATGGATCGAAATATTTTGTGTCATTTATAGATGGTTATAGCCACTTCGCTATGGTATACTGTATTAAAAACATTCTGAGGTTTTTGTCAGATTTAAGGAATATGACGCCTCAGTATGTGCTATGTTTCCAAATAACAAGATATCAACTTTAACTATTGACCAAGGTACTGAATACTTATCAAAGGAACAACTAACATGGTATAAAAACAAAGGCATTCAAGTTGAAACGACAGTTGCATATACACCACAGCAGAATGGTGTATCTGAAAGGTTCAATAGAACTGTAACAGAAAAATTAAGAGCTATGTTGTTACAATCAGGAGTTCCGAAAAACTTGTGGAATGAAGCAGCCTTTGCAGCCGTGTACATAATTAATAGAATTCCGACAAAAGCGATTGATGATGCGATGACACCAACGGAGATGTTTCTTGGTATAAAGCCAAAACTGGGAAATCTTAAGGTTTTTGGTTGTAAAGCGTTTGCGTGGGTTCCAGATCGAAAACGAACCAAATTGGATCCCAAAAGTAAAATAATGGTAATGGTCGGTTATGCCCCTAACGGATATAGGCTGTGGGAAAGTGAAACGCGAAAGGTAATATTAGCTAGAGATGTAATATTTGACGAAAACTGTTTTCCATATAAAAATTGGGTCGAAAAAACATTTAAAACAACAGTTATTCAAAGCAGCCACGATCAAGAGGGGAAAGAGTTAGATGATGTCGTGTCTGCCGTATATGATGATAGTACTGGAAATGGCGAAGACAGTGCTGTATCTGATAATGTACCATTATTTGAAATAATTACCAGTGATGAGGAAGAAAATGTAAATGAAATTCAACATTCTCATAATGAACCTAGAAGAAGTCAAAGAATTAGCCGGTTACCAAGTAAATTATTGGACTATATAACTGGCCATGAAGCTGAAGTTTTACAAAAGAATATTCCAAATACGTATATTGAAATTTTTAATAGAGATGATACTGATAAATGGAAAAAAGCTATCGACGATGAACTAAATTCAATGAAAAAGAACCATGTGTGGGACCTTGTACAACCTCCACCAAAAGCAAAATTATTAAAATCAAAATGGGTTTTTAAAAATAAAGAAGATGGTAATGGAAATCCAACAAAGTACAAAACATGGCATCGATTATTTGGAGACTTATGCCCCAGTAGCAAAATTATCAACTATAAGAATTGTATTAGCTGTTGGTATTCATCGCGGTTACCATTTCCATCAACTTGACATTAAGACGGCTTTCTTATATGGTGACTTAAAGGAGAACATTTATATGGCTATTCCAGAAGGTGTCAATGCGAATCCCATTTTAGCCCGTAAGTTATTGAAATCGCTATATGGACTTAAACAAGCACCTAAATGTTGGAATGAAAAGTTCAACAGTTTCATAATTTCACTTGGATTTACGAGGTCCAAACACGATTACTGCTTGTATGTAAAGATAGATGGTAAACAAGCAAATGTTTTGATTATTATTTTATATGTGGATGACTTACTAATTGTTGGTAATAAAATCGAGAATATTAATAACTTAAAAGAAAAACTAGCCAAAAGGTTTGAGATGTCGGATTGTGGTCCATTAAAATACTTTCTTGGTATGAATATGAATTTTGATAAAGAAAACTTACAGATATCTCAGAAGACAAGTATTTGTAAGATCCTGAACAAATTTGGAATGTTAGACTGCAATTTAGTAAAGACTCCAATGGAGAAAGGCTTGCAATTAGAAAGTAACAATTCAAATATAACTGTCAATCAACCATATAGAGAACTGTTGGGAAGCCTTATGTATATTATGCTGTGCTCAAGACCGGACATATGTTTTCAAGTGGGATACTTAGGTCGTTTTCAGCAGAATCCTTCAGATATTCACTGGCAACATCTTAAGCGAGTTTTAAGATATCTTAAAGGGGGACGATAAATATGAAATTAAACTTCAAGCATGTATCAAGTGAACCAATTGTGGGATATTCTGACTCAGATTGGGCCTCAGATCTATCAGATCGAAAATCTATAAGTGGCTTTATATTTAAAGTTTAGGGTTGCACGGTATCATGGTGTAGTAAGAAACAACAGACAGTAGCAACATCATCTTCAGAAGCCGAATATGTAGCTCTTAGTTTAGCTTCTACTGAAGCAATATGGATTCGTGGAATAATGAAAGATTTAAAAGTTAAAATATATGAAGACAACAGAGGCTGTATTGGAATGGCTAACAATCTTGAGAGCAAAAGGGCAAAACATATTGATATCAAGTACCATTTTGTGAGAGATAATATAATGAATGGTAACATCCTCGTTGAACATATAAGCACTCAACACCAGTTAGCAGATTTATTTACAAAATCCTTGGATGTCAGTAGTTTTGTTAAGTTTCGCAGTGACATTGGCTTAATCGATTGTTTTCATATTAAAAGTTTTGTTTATAAATTTGTCATTCTGAAAAAAATATTTATTGTGAACAAATCGAAATAAATTTAGTTCTTACTTTTATTTAAAAATATTGCTGGTTATCTTATTTTCATTATAAGGAAATACCTCAGATTCTAAGACATTTTTCCTATAGAAAAACTCATATTTTGAACCTTTTTTTCTCTGAGAAACCGTCAGTTTCTGAGGCATTTTTCCTAAAACAGTGTCTCATTGAAAGACATATTTCCTATAGAAAAGCATTCACGTACTGACATATTTATCCTACAGAAAAACCCTAAAATTTTATGATATTATTTTTACAGAAAACACTCAGACTCTAATGTATATTTCCTAACGAAAACCTTTAGACCCTAAGGCATTTTTATAACCTATACCACTATGAGGTCAGGGTAGTGTGAGTTTAAGCTGATGTTTTTAACAACCAGAAATATTTGACCTAGACGAATCTTTTATTACAGCGATGGACTCAGAATCACTTTCTGTATGAGAATTATTAGTCATAGCCCCCTTACAAAGTTGCTTCCCGATTCTCACTTAACTCTTTCAAAAAAACACAATTAATGCACAGATTTTTCTAATATTTGGTTTGTATTTACACTAAAGATGTATTTATGAAGTCCTTCTTGAATTAAATTTGCAGTTAGTTTAACAGGTTATTCACTATCACTGCTTCCTGTAGAATCAGCATTCTCTGAGCCAAAATGTAATATATTGTCTTCGCTAAGATATTTATCAACCAGCAGTTCATCAATGTCATCGAATACCAAGTTATCAAAACCTTCCCCAACAACTGTATGTGCCAAAGTAATTATATTGGGGTGATATTCGTTTGTATTTGGATCCACATAATTTTTACTTTTAACACATTCTGGCCAAATTGCTCTCCAACATGCTTTTAAGGTTGATGGTCGTAAATCTGATAATGCTATAGCAGCATGTGTTACGCAATCTTTAATAGAAAATTTTTTCCAGGCATCAATCACCGTAAGTTTTATCCTTAACCAAAGTGTCCAACATGTATTGGAATGTTCGTTTGATGTAGTAAGTTTTAAATGTTGTGATAATTCCTTGGTCCAGTGGTTTAATTAGGGATGTGATATTCGGTACCAGGAACAAAACTTGTACATTTTTGTGTTACAACTGAGGATGCCCGGGTGCATTGTCTACAAACAGAAGCACCTTAAATTCCAAGCCTTTTTCATTCATATATTTTCTAGTTTCTGGCACAAAATATTTAATGAAAACTGTAGTTGTCACCCATGCTTTTTTATTGGCCATCCAATTAACCGGCAATGTAACAAAATCGACATTTTTCATTGCTCGAGGCTTAAGTGCCCGATCTCTAGAAGCGTTACTGCAAAGTAAAAATGTGACTCGATCTTTTTCAGCTTTAAAACCACCAGCACTCTTTTGCGATTTGACCACATATGTTCTTCTCGGAATTTTTTTTTCCAAAAAGACCAGGTCCGCCTGCATTAGAAACCTGATCGGAACTGTATGCACCATCGGCAATAATTTTGTTAAGCAATCTCGCCCTTGATTTTTATGTTATGAAACGCATGCTTTTGGAGAAATCTTGTCAACCATCCTATGCTTGCAGAGAATAAGTAGCTCTTCTCAGGTTCATCTTGTTCGTCTTTTATCATATTATAAAACTTTAATGATTGCTGTTTGATATTGTTTCCGTCCTCAAGCCATATCATGAGTGCTTTTTCCATTTTTTCTTTAGTGGCATCTCTAGTGTATGATGAAGACTTAACAGATAGTTTCGTTCCAGAAATCACCGATTGCCTAATTTAAATTTCATTTTTTTATAGTTCTTACTGTGGCTTCGTTTACCCCGAACATTTTGCCAAGAAATGTTGAGCCTTCTCCATTTCGAAGGCGATTTAAAATTTCAATTTTCGTTTCTAAAGAAGTGGCTTTACGTTTTAGTTTTGTATTTGTAGTTTTCGACATTGTCTTTTAGGGATACATAATATATATAGCAAAATTAAAAAAATATACATAAATGAATATAAAATATTTTTTGACTTACCTTTTATCTTAATGTGTTAAAATTAAATTTAATGTAACGTTGGAAAAATAAAATTTTCCTATAAAAAATTTCTTTGCCAAACATGTTTGATTGCATTGATAGTACACAAAATATTAATGCATGAAACACATAGACGACTGCGGCTACACGAACACACGACTAAAAATGCTACTGGCTGCAATTGTAGTCGTGTAGTCAGTTACTTAATTTTTTTGAAAACGACAGCAACATATAACAACAATATAAACAGCTGTTTTTATACAAATGCATTTTTATTTCAGTAGTGCCAATTTTATTTTTTTTTTTATTAAAATAGAAAAACATGCATGATTGTATATAAATTTGACTTAAATATATAATTACTTATTTATAATGCATTATTATAACGTAAAAATAATTAAATAAATTTATTTAACCCCTTTTGATTATTAATCGAATTATAGCATTTCATTATGCGATGTTGTTTTTAGCAAAATAAAATATTTCATAGCACTAATTTCTTTTACATATTTTATTATATTGTCAACACTGTTTTTGTTTTGCAGCCAACAAAAATTGAAATTATCCTAAGTTGACTACAGCGACAAAAGTAGTCGTGTGTATTTTATTTTTGTCAGGCTGTAGTCGTGTCGCTGCTGTCGTCTATGTGTTTCATGCATAACACATTTCAGTTGCTCTGACCAGTAAATTTGCTTGTATCCACAAAAAGGGATTCCCCTAAATTTGTGATATTTCGCAAAAATTAAATTTGAGAAAAAAAAATATAAGCCCAAAAGATTTTGAATCGTGCTTAACCCAATAACCGCCAAAATGAAACTAGCAGTGATAATTAACAAAAAAGTTTATTTTTTATTCATTGTATACAAAATTAATATAAAAGTATGAAATAATTAAAAAAAAAAATAATAAATGGGAGGAGAAGGTTGGGTACACTCAACTGAGTACAGTGGCAGGTTACAGGTGAAAGTTTTCAAAACATTTTTTTTCAATGCATAATATTTTTAAACACTTCTTGCATTGCCAGCGAACTCTTGCATGACATAAAACACATCTTAATTGCTTTTCTAACTTTTGGGGTAATGACCTATACCATCTTGGGGTAATCCTAAGACCAATGAAGAGGAAAGTCGAGATTTATTTTGCTCGTTTTGGCGTAAATAGTATCTTGCAATGGAGCGTCGGAATAGAAGTTGATCCATGCTATCGTTATGACTCATTACATATAACCGCCAAGCGTTTGCAATTGCCATATCTATTATATAGGTAAACAATGCCCACCATCATTTCTTACCGCGAATGGCAATTCTGTAGAGTGAAATGGATTGGTCCAGTTCATCTACTCCTCCCATATGTTTATTATAAGACTGAAACACCTTTGGTATGTTGACATCAATTTTTTTTCGTTGTGTAGAAGACCAACGTTTTATAGCTCCTAATGGCTCAACTCTGTCATAGTTTGTTGCCATTGTACAGATGCTATTGTCTTTCCATTTGACCAAAAGAATATCATTTTGCTTGTCGAACCTATAGTCATATGACGCTTGCTCTTCTTTTTTCATTTCTTTCGTACTTTTCAATGGACACTTTTTTGTTCTGTTCTCTCTAATGGTTCCAGTCGCACGAAATCCTTTTATAACTAGTAAAAAAGTTATCAAAAAATACTTCATGCGATGCTGAGTCAGTCTCCATTTTCTCAAGCAAGTTTTTTACTACTCTCAGTATAATTTTCCTCCGATTTTCCACAATAAAAATCGAAAGTGTAGCAATATCCGGTAGAACTAGCTGCCACCCAGTTCTTAAAGCCAAATCGTACTGGTTTTCCACGTATAAACTGCTTAGTAGGATGATGACCAAAATATTTTACCATCGACTCATCAATGGATATATGCTCGTGCAATACTCCCCACTGAAGAAATTTCTTCATTATAACATCAGCTAATGGCCGAACTTTAAACATTTTGTCCCTAGAAGTGTCAGCTTCGTCATTGTTCACAAGATGAAAATTCTTTTTGATTTCTCGATATCTTTGCCTAGACATTGATTTTGATACCATTTCTATACCAACATCCTCATCGTAAGAGCAGTATAAATCCTCTCTGGGTAATTTGTGATACCCAGAGAATATCAGTACACCCATAAATTTTTTTAAGTCGACGGGATCAAGTTGAAAGTGATGTCTATTATTTTGATTGGCATATAAAATTGTATTGCTGATAATCAAACTAGTCACTTCTTCATCAAATATTTTCTCGAATACTTATACTGGGTTGAGATTACTAAACAACTTCTTTACATCTTCTTGTCTTTCGGGCACATCAGTCGATACCCGAGATGTTGAAGAATATGTTGGTAAGCACTTACGCAACGCTGGTAGTTGACTGCGGCTTCTCTTTACCTTTTCGGCCAACGGTTCATCATCGCTACTGTCGTTGTCATCACTTAAAATTATGGTATTGTTGCATCTAAACAACTCAATGTTACCTGGCACATCTCTCGGCAAGTTGTCAGCTACCATGATCTCATCACCACCTTCTTCTTCATCTGATAAAACACTCGGCTCCGGCGGAATGATTGCGAAATCATATAAAGAATCACTGTCACTATCTTCCAATATTGCGTTAACAGCTTCTTCTAATCCTTTGAAACCATTACAAACTTTAAAGCGTTTAGAACTCATCGTAAATAACTTTTGTGCTCTAACTTTATAGTCTCAACGCATCTTATAAATGTTTAATCTAACACTAAACAGCTTTTTTCAAATCAGTCACTACCAGTAGAATTAATATTTTGGGAATCCCCTTGTTACATAGATAAACACGTAAGTATGTATTGCACGCAAGTATGCATTTCTGTAAACATAACAGTGATGCCACAATTTTTATATGGATTCCGCCGTTGTACTCAATTGAGTACAGTTGTATTTAAAATACGATAACTTTGTAAAAGGAAATGGCAGACCATTTTTTACATATTTTATAAATAGAAATACTTGCCTTTAGAAAACTAAAAAAAAAGAAAATTGCAATACAGTAAAAGCAAAAAAAAATGGAAAATCTGTATAAGTTTAAGAGTCCATTTGTGACAGTTGATATGTATATACCAAACTTTTTTTGTTATTTTAACGAGGTGCGGGATTCTTTTAAGCTTAAAACGCAAAAAAAAACCAAAAGCTTTAAAAATTCTAAAAAATTTCACATACAGCCCAATTCTCAATAACAATTCCCTGGGAATTTTTTCCCTATTTCTTGTTCCCCTATTCTTAATAAAATCTCCCCGGGAATTTTTTCTCTTTTCCCTTTACCCTTATTCTAAAAGAACTTTGAAAATGGGAATCTCTTCCCCGGGAAAAAAGTAGCTATTCTGAATGTCAATAAAAGGGAGAAAAATTTGGGAATAATTCCGCCAAAAAATTGAGAGGGAGTGCTGCGAAAAATGTAAGTATTTAATATTTTTATGAAAAATAGTAATATATATCATTTAAAATTTTGTATAATAATATTATTATGGCATTACTGTTGCTTTCAGGTCAAAAGCAACAAAAAAAAAAACAAATTCATGTTCTTTTGAACACAATGCAACCCAACCCTGATGTTGCATGCGGGATGTTCAAAGGAAGCAAGGAGGAGCTAAGCCGGGTATGGCGCAATTTGGAGTGGAAATTAAACTCAGCAGGCAATTCCAGTGGGTTGCTGGCATCTCGTAGCTTTCTTCTTGCCATGCTTTGCTCCGTCTTGTCCTACTGCTGCTCTTCTGCTTCAGCTACCATCAGAAACGCTACACTGAACATTTTTTGTATTTATTTTAATTAATTAAAGATTTTAAAAAAAGTTTTACTATTAATTTCCACAAAAATTTTTAAATTTGTAAACAAAACAAAACAACTGAAGCAAAACAGCTGTCTTCGAATAATCGAAATTCTCTCTCCCATATTATTCTTCTCCCCGCCTGTTTAGACTAGGAGGATTTATTCTCGGGAAAAATTAATTCACCGGGAACTCATTTCCCTGGGAATATTTAGAATTGGGCTGATAATGTTTAGGTATACTCAATTGAGTACAGCGGCGCCAAATGGGTTAATGAAATAAAATCGTGTAAAAAAATTTTAATTTTTTTATGTTCAAACCGTGTTAAATCAAAACCGTGTAAAACAGAATTAGGTGTATATGATTTTGCAAAAAAAAAATAAGTGGCCAGGATCGGTCCATTTTTGAACTAGTTCTCATGTAAACATAGCATTCGATATGAACTTTTTCATATCTGCAGGCAAAAAAATTAATAACAATGTCACTTGAATTTGGTTTATGCTTAATACCCCTTCTCTAAACGCAGGGTATCGTATAGTCGGTCCAGACCAACTGTAATATTCTTACTTGTTCCTACTGATAACCCCATATAAAACAACTCAGTTTTTGTCAGTTTTGAGTTAACGATGCCAAATATAATAATTTTTAACGCTCTTTACATGTGTTTAATTAAAAAAAAAAAAATATTGACCATTTCTGAGTTTTTTTCTTTAAATAACGACGGAACTTAAATGTTTATTAAATTAATTTGCAGCACTAACGACGTATGTCAACCTACGTTTGATTGCTGACAAATTATTTTCTCAAAAAACGACACATAGCGACATACGTTGTTATTAATGAAAAAAATGCAAAATAAGTTTGGATTATTTTTCAGTTTATAACCACTTATAAAAACTGTTGTGTTTATTTCTGTTATTTGATGTCACTATTATTCTTGAAACGTTGTTATATTCTCACCCTAAGTCCCGTTAACTTTCTGTTGATGAAAAAAAAAATCAATTTTTCAAGCAAAAACAACTTATGTCTAAATGTGTAATTGCACTGGTAGTTTTCTTTTTCAAAGAAAACGACATTTGTCGACATAAGTTGTTTTATCTGCACACACTTTAAGTGTAATTTACATATTGTTTTTTCGTCCTTCTCTAGGATCTATTCCTCTTAAGATTTTTGACTCAAAATTTTTAATAAAGTATTTATTGCCCATATCTACAGGACTGTTAAATAAAAAGTCCTAAAAACTTTATATCCAGCCCATAATTTCAAATATAACGTTTTTTGGCTCTCCTGAACATTTTGATTTTATGACATACGCTGTTATTCTAGAAAACCACAGATTTTTCCTAATAAAAAAACCCTCAGCTTCTAATAATTTTTTCCTAATCACACAAGATTAATAATACTTTTGTTGCGACCAAACATTGAATATGTAGTAATTAGAATATAATTCGAACTATTATTATTTTTATTGCAACAAAAATCAAGAAAATCTGCAACAACATTATACACTGTTATCATCGTCATCATAAGCACCACTGCGACTCATTAAATTGCAAAGAACAAATAGTGAAAATGAAAACAATTCGACCAAATATCAAAACAAAACAAAAAAAAAAGACAAGAGCACCAACAACAACAAATCACTGCAAGAAGCAGCTGTGATAAAACGGTAACAATAGCAAAAAAAAAAACCAGTCAACAGCAGTCAACAATAAACATGAAATGAATGTGACAACATCAACAATTATAGTTGTCATGTTGTTGTTGTTGTTGCTGTTGTTAGTGTACTAGTTTTCTAATGTTAGTTGAAAAAGTGATGAAAGTAAAATCAGCACTTTTTCGTTTACCTGTAGGTTGCGGCTGTGTGTATCACATTGCTGTTGTTTTTTGTTATTGTTGTTGTATTTTGTGCCAGCTACCCAAATTTTTGTCATATAAGGACAAACAAGGATTTAACTTGAAATGCCTTTAATGATGATCAGGTTACAGTACGTTAGTAGCGCTTAGTTAGGGTTTTTTGCTGTTCTTGCTTTTGGTGCTGTTGTTTTTATTTCAATTTTTCCTTTTGGGTAACTAGATGACAGTTTACTGTCTATCATCATGCGAAAATATTAACAAGTTCCCTTAATATTCCGCTATTTTTAGATTATTTGCAGTTTTGTTTTTGTTTGAAAATTTCTTACGAAAAGGATGAAAATGTTTTTCCAACGAATATTTATGATTGTCGCAAAAAATTCGACATTTTGCCAATCTGAGGGTTTTCCTATAGAACCAATTAATCAAAATATTTTTTATAAAGAATTTTATGATTGCAGAAAAATAAAAACAAAAAAATTATATAGTTAAAATCACAGTTGGATACCGTTACCGTTTGAAATAACGTATCTTTAGGCTTAATTTTTAATCACTTGGTCTTAATATTTTTCATACACACTTATGTAATAATGCTTGAAAAAAATCAACAATTTTGAAGTGAGGTATGATAGAAATACAGTGGGTGACAATTGATTGGAAATTTTTAAAAAAATTTTCAATTTGTTTTTTTATACCCTCCACACGTCAGTGGCAGGGTACAAAAATATAATTTGCCATAATTCCCAGCAGGTTGGTATTGAAAATGGGCTACATCGGGCATCATTGTGATTAGATACGAGCAAAAATATGTAGATATCTCTAAAAAAAAAACATAAAACCCAGTGTGTTTGTTGTAACAGTTTAGTGGTTGAACATAATAATTGTACAACAACATAAAAAAATTCCACAAAAATAATATGCATATACATATATTAACAATACCAAGAACAAGTTAGTAGTATTGCCACATATTTTTTTTATCGTTATCACGTTATAATAAAAAAAATCGCCAATATGAAAGAAAAAATGAAAACGAAAAATGGAAATTTTCCAATGGAAAATGAAAATGGAAAATGGAGAATGAAAAATAAAAATGAAAAATGGAAAATGAAAAACGGAAAATGGAAAATGTAAAATAGAAAATGAAAAAAATAGAGAATAGAGAATAGAAAATGGGAAATGAAAAATGGAAAATGAAAAAAGAAAATTGAAAAATGGAAAATTAAAAATGGAAAATGGATAATAGAAAATTGAGAATGGAAAATGAAAAACGGAGAACGGAAAATTAAAAATGTAAAATAGAATATGAAAAATGGAGAATGGAAAATGGAAAATGAAAAATGGAAATTGAAAAAAGAAAATTGAAAAATGAAAAATGGAAAATGAAATTGAAAAAAGGAAAATGAAAACTGAAAAATGAAAAATGAAAATTGAAAAATGGAAAGTGGAAAATGGAAACGAATACTGAAATATGAAAAATGGAAAATGGAAAATGAAAATTGAAAAAGGGAAAATGGAAATGGAAAATGAAAAATGGAAAATGAAAATTGAAAAATAAAAAATGGAAAATGAAAATTGAAGAATGAAAAATGACTAATAGAAAATGGAAATTGAAAATTGAAAGATTAAAAATGAAAAATGGAAAATGGAAAATGAAAGTGAAAAAATGAATTAAAAATGAAAAATGGAAAACGCAAAATGGAAAATGGAAAAATGAAAAATGGGAAATGGAAAATGAAAATTGAAAAATGGAAAATGAAAAATGAAAACGGAAAAATGAAAAATGGAAAATGGACAATGAAAATTGAAAAATGAAAAACGGAAAATGAAAAATGGAAAATAGAAAATGGAAAACGAAAACTGAAAAATTAAAAATGAAAATTGAAAAATGAAAAATTAAAAATGGAAAATCAAAATTTAAAAATGCAAAATGGAAAATGAAAATTGAAAAATGAAAATTGAAAAATGAAAAATTAAAAATGGAAAATCAAAATTTAAAAATGCAAAATGGAAAATGAAAATTGAAAAATGAAAAATGGCAAATGGAAATTGAAAAATTAAAAATGAAAAATGGAAAATGAAAATTGAAAAATTAAAAATGGAAAGTGGAAAATGAATAACGAAAATTAAAAAATGTCTCTCATTTTTCAAAATTAAAAAATGAAAAATATAAAATGGAAAATGGAAACCGAAATATGAAAAATGGAATATGGAAAGTGTAAAATGAAAATTGAAAAATGGAACATGAAAAATTAAGATTGAAAAATGAGTAATGAAAGATGAAAAATGAATAATGAATAACAAAAATTAAAAATTAATAATTAAAGCTTAAAAATTACATATTAAAAATTAAAAATTAAAAATTAAAAATTAAAAATTAAAAATTAAAAATTAAAAATTAAAAATTAAAAATTAAAAATTAAAAATTAAAAATTAAAAATTAAAAATTAAAAATTAAAAATTAAAAAATAAAAATTAAAAACTAAGAATTAAAAATTAAAAATTAAAAATTAAAAATTAAAAATTAAAATTAAAAATTAAAAATTAAAAATTAAAAATTAAAAATTAAAAATTAAAAATTAAAAATTAAAAATTAAAAATTAAAAATTAAAAATTAAAAATTAAAAATTAAAAATTAAAAATTAAAAATTAAAAATTAAAAATTAAAAATTAAAAATTAAAAATTAAAAATTAAAAATTAAAAATTAAAAATTAAAAATTAAAAATTAAAAATTAAAAATTAAAAATTAAAAATTAAAAATTAAAAATTAAAAATTAAAAATTAAAAATTAAAAATTAAAAATTAAAAATTAAAAATTAAAAATTAAAAATTAAAAATTAAAAATTAAAAATTAAAAATTAAAAATTAAAAATTAAAAATTAAAAATTAAAAATTAAAAATTAAAAATTAAAAATTAAAAATTAAAAATTAAAAATTAAAAATTAAAAATTAAAAATTAAAAATTAAAAATTAAAAATTAAAAATTAAAAATTAAAAATTAAAAATTAAAAATTAAAAATTAAAAATTAAAAATTAAAAATTAAAAATTAAAAATTAAAAATTAAAAATTAAAAATTAAAAATTAAAAATTAAAAATTAAAAATTAAAAATTAAAAATTAAAAATTAAAAATTAAAAATTAAAAATTAAAAATTAAAAATTAAAAATTAAAAATTAAAAATTAAAAATTAAAAATTAAAAATTAAAAATTAAAAATTAAAAATTAAAAATTAAAAATTAAAAATTAAAAATTAAAAATTAAAAATTAAAAATTAAAAATTAAAAATTAAAAATTAAAAATTAAAAATTAAAAATTAAAAATTAAAAATTAAAAATTAAAAATTAAAAATTAAAAATTAAAAATTAAAAATTAAAAATTAAAAATTAAAAATTAAAAATTAAAAATTAAAAATTAAAAATTAAAAATTAAAAATTAAAAATTAAAAATTAAAAATTAAAAATTAAAAATTAAAAATTAAAAATTAAAAATTAAAAATTAAAAATTAAAAATTAAAAATTAAAAATTAAAAATTAAAAATTAAAAATTAAAAATTAAAAATTAAAAATTAAAAATTAAAAATTAAAAATTAAAAATTAAAAATTAAAAATTAAAAATTAAAAATTAAAAATTAAAAATTAAAAATTAAAAATTAAAAATTAAAAATTAAAAATTAAAAATTAAAAATTAAAAATTAAAAATGAAAAATGAAAAATGAAAAATAAAAAATTAAAAATGAAAAACGAAAAATGAAAAATAAAAAACGAAAAATTAAAAATTAACCAGTTGAAATAATAAGTAATATTAAATATTTTTATATTAGCAGAGCCCCTACAGTTGTTTGCTATAAGTGATACATGGATGACGCTTTCTGTTTCATTTTAAAAAAGTGCCATAAAAAATTTTTAATTTCTTGACGTTTACACATCTCCCCTGTGATCGTACTCACATGATTTTGTTTATTTTAAAAAGTTCCTTTTCTAAAATAACACCTTCTTTAAAAAAGTAGATTTTCTAGAACAAAATTTTTTTAAAAACATACCTTTCGTTAATAAAGTATCTTTTCTTAAAAAAGTAACTTTTCTTAATAAAGTATCGTTTCTTAAAAAAGTATCTTAAAAAGTACTTTTCTAAAAAATTTAAATTTAATAAATATTTGTCAATTGTTTAAGAAGTTCCTTTTTTAAAAAAGGTCATTTCCAAAATATGCCTACTTAACAAAAATTTTGATTTTCTATACAAAATTTTCTTAAAACGCACATTTTTTAAAAATTTACCTTCTCTAATAAAATTAAATTTTCTTAAAAAACTACCGTTTCTTAAAAAACGTTTCTTTAAAAAGTGTCTTTTATTTAAAAATTATATTTTCTTAAAAAAAGTCCTTTTCTTAAAAAAACTTTCATTTCTTAAAGTTCCATTTCTTTAAAAATTACCTTTTCTTGAAAATGTAGTTTTCTTAAAAAAGAACCTTCTCTTTAAAAAGAAATTTTCTTAAAATAGCAAATTTTCTTAAAAAAGTACCTTTTCTTAAAAAAAAGTCCCATTTCATAAAAATTTACCACTTCTTTTAAAATTAAAATTAATTAATGTTCATTAAAAAGTACCTTTTCTTAAAAAGTGTCTTTTTTTAAAACTTTTCTTAAAAACATACCTTTTCTTTATAAAATACTTTTTCTTTAAAAAATTTCATTCTTAAAAAATTACCATTTCTTTAGGAAGTACCCTATCTTAAAAAAAAATTTTTTTTTAAATACCTTATCTTAAAAAAGGACATTTGTTTTTCCGCAAAAGTGCATTTTCTAAAAAAGTACATTTTCTTTAAAAAAATATTTTCTTAAAATTCATCTCTTCTTAAAAAACTACGTTTTGATAAAAAAAAAGTACCCTAGCCATTACAATTTTATTATCATTTCCTTATATCATATGAATGCATGCCAATGCATGAAACGCACTTAAATGCTCGTATCATATTATATTTAAACTACAAAGTAATTTTGATAAAACCCTCATAATAAAAGTTTAATTGAATTTATTTGTACGCAAACAAATAAAATTAAATGCAAAAATTATAAAGATTAGAAATAAGAATGTCCTTGAGTTATAAAAGCATTTGAATATAAATTAAGTGACTTTTCAAGTAAACAAAACACGTCTTTTTTGTATGTTTTAATGCAAAATTTACCGACCACAAATCTACTCAAACTAAAAATATCCTTAAATATGCAAACAAAATCTAAAGTTTCTTTAGTAAACTACAAAAATGTGTGATAAGAAACAAAATTCGTGTACATGACAAAAAAAAAGATAAATAAATATAAAAGTTATTAAAGGTGCGTGATTATACTTAAAACTAAGAAAGAAACTAAAGGTGGAATATTCGTAATTATAGAAAATTTCCAAAGAAAAATATTAAACATGGTAATGAAGCAATTACAAAGAATTTTGTTGTTATAACAACAAAATGGGGTTATCCTAAGTAGATTAAATTTTGATTACCTGTTAGCTAGCTGAAAAGATTAGAAGTGGAGTTGCGTATACAATGTACGAGTATATTGTATTTTTACCTGTTGTGTTATAAATAAGTTACAAGTTTCATTTGCAAAACACAGTCTTAACTTAAACTTCAAAGTGTTAGTTACAGTCAGCAAAACCAAAACGATGCTAGTGGTAAGAAATGATTTACATACAAATGGTATTGTCATTCTGTAGGTTAATCTTGTGTTTCTTAAAAATTCAATATTTTAAATTTTTTTGCGAAATAGTTTGATAAAGTTCTGAAAATAGTTATTTTGAAAAAAATCGGGTTTCAAAGATTCAATTAAACAATTGTTTAAATTCTTAATCTAAATTACAATTATAAAATTTACAGACTCATTGTTTAAATTCGGTCGTAAAATTGTAGCATTGATTAAAAATATTTGTACATTTTTATTTGTTTGGGTCTTTAAATAAAAATATTTTCCAATAACTTAATTATATTAATAATATTTATTTCAAACAAATTTTTAAGCAAAATTACAAATAAGAAATTAACAGATTCAATTAAACAACTGTTTAAATTCGTACGTATAAAAAAAATTGTAGCATTGATTAAAAATACTTGAAAATTTTAATTGTTTGTTTTTCAAAAAAAAAAATATATATATTCTCCAATAACTAAATTAATTTTATGTATTATAGAGTGTACGTAGGGCTACGTACGTACGTATACGTACACTCTATAATACATAAAACAAATGAGTTTGGTTCAAAATTAATTTTATTACAAACAAATTCTTAATCAAAATTATAATTATAAAATTTACAGATTCATTTAAACAATTATTTAAAGTTGGTCTTAAAGTTGTAGCATTGATTAAAATATTTGAAAATTTTAATTGTTTGTTGTTTCAAATAAAAATATTTTCCATAACTAAATTAAATTTATTTCAAACAAATTTTTAAACAAAATTAGAATTAAGAAATTTATAGATTCAATTAAACAATTGTTTAAATTCGTACGTATTAAAAAATTGTAGCATTGATTAAAAATATTTGAAAATTTTAATTGTTCGTTTTTCAAAAAAAAAAAAAAAAAAAAAATATTTTCAATAACTAAATTAATTTTATTACAAACGAATTCTTAATCAAAATTGCAATTATAAAATTTACAGATTCATTTAAACAATTGTTTAAATTCGGTCTTAAAGTTGTAGCATTGATTAAAATATTTGAAAATTTTAATTGTTTGTTGTTTCAAATAAAAATATTTTCCATAACTAAATTAAATTTATTTCAAACAAATTTTTAAACAAAATTAGAATTAAGAAATTTATAGATTCAATTAAACAATTGTTTAAATTCGTACGTATTAAAAAATTGTAGCATTGATTAAAAATATTTGAAAATTTTAATTGTTCGTTTTTCAAAAAAAAAAAAAAAAAAAAAATATTTTCAATAACTAAATTAATTTTATTACAAACGAATTCTTAATCAAAATTGCAATTATAAAATTTACAGATTCATTTAAACAATTGTTTAAATTCGGTCTTAAAGTTGTAGCATTGATTAAAATATTTGAAAATTTTAATTGTTTGTTGTTTCAAATAAAAATATTTTCCATAACTAAATTAAATTTATTTCAAACAAATTTTTAAACAAAATTAGAATTAAGAAATTTATAGATTCAATTAAACAATTGTTTAAATTCGTACGTATTAAAAAATTGTAGCATTGATTAAAAATATTTGAAAATTTTAATTGTTCGTTTTTCAAAAAAAAAAAAAAAAATATTTTCAATAACTAAATTAATTTTATTACAAACGAATTCTTAATCAAAATTGCAATTATAAAATTTACAGATTCATTTAAACAATTGTTTAAATTCGGTCTTAAAGTTGTAGCATTGATTAAAATATTTGAAAATTTTAATTGTTTGTTGTTTCAAATAAAAATATTTTCCATAACTAAATTAAATTTATTTCAAACAAATTTTTAAACAAAATTAGAATTAAGAAATTTATAGATTCAATTAAACAATTGTTTAAATTCGTACGTATTAAAAAATTGTAGCATTGATTAAAAATATTTGAAAATTTTAATTGTTCGTTTTTCAAAAAAAAAAAAAAAAAAAAAAATATTTTCAATAACTAAATTAATTTTATTACAAACGAATTCTTAATCAAAATTGCAATTATAAAAATTACAGATTCATTTAAACAATTGTTTAAATTCGGTCTTAAAGTTGTAGCATTGATTAAAATATTTGAAAATTTTAATTGTTTGTTTTTCAAAAAAAAAAAAAAATAAAAAAAAAATATTCTCAATAACTAAATTAATTTTATTATAAACGAATTCTTAATCAAAATTACAATTATAAAATTTACAGATTCATTTAAACAATTATTTAAATTCGGTCTTACAGTTGTAGCATTGATTAAAAATATTTGATTTTAAATTTATTTCAAACAAATTTTTAAGCAAAATTACATTTAAGAAATTTACAGATTCAATTAAACAATTGTTTAAATTCTTAATCTAAATTACAATTATAAAATTTACAGACTCATTTAAACAATTGTTTAAATTCGGTCGTAAAATGTAGCATTGATTAAAAATATTTGTACGTTTTTATTTGTTTGGGTCTTTAAATAAAAATATTTTCCAATAACTAAATTATATTAATAATATTTATTTCAAACAAATTAGAAATAAGAAATTTACAGATTCAATTAAACAATTGTTTAAATTCGTACCTATAAAAAAAATTGTAGCATTGATTAAAAATATTTGAAAATTTTAATTGTTTGTTTAAAAAAAAATATTTTCCAATAACTAAATTAATTTTATTACAAACAAATTCTTAATCAAAATTACAATTATAAAATTTACAGATTCATTTAAACAATTATTTAAACTTGGTCTTAAAGTTGTAGCATTGATTAAAAATATGTGAAAATTTTAATTGTTTGTTGTTCCAAATAAAAATATTTTCCATAACTAAATTAAATTTATTTCAAATAAATTTTTAAACAAAATTAGAATTAAGAAATTTACAGATTCAATTAAACAATTGTAGCATTGATTAAAAATATTTCAAAATTTTAATTGTTTGTTTTTCAAAAAAAAAAAAAATATTCTCAATAACTAAATTAATTTTATTACAAACGAAATGATTTATATACAAATGGTATTGTCATTCTGTAGGCTAATAGAGTGTTTCTTAAAAATTCAATATTTTAATTTTTTTGCAAAATAGTTCTGGAAATAGTTATATTGCATTTGTATCATCGCGGAAAAAATAAATTCGGGTTTCAATTGACAAATTTTAAGATTTAATTAAACAATTGTTTAAATTCTTTATCTAAATTACAATTATAAAATTTACAGACTCATTTAAACAATTGTTTAAATTCGGTCGTAAAATTGTAGCATTGATTAAAAATATTTGTACATTTTTATTTGTTTGGGTCTTTAAATAAAAATATTTTCCAATAACTAAATTATATTAATCATATTTATTTCAAACAAATTTTTAAGCAAAATTACAAATTAGAAATTCACAGATTCAATTAAACAATTGTTTAAATTAGTACCTATAAAAAAAAATTGTTGCATTGATTAAAAATATTTGAAAATTTTAATTGTTTGTTTTTCAAAACAAAAAAAAAATATTCTCAATAACTAAATTAATTTTTATGTATACGTACGTACGTAGCCCTACGTACACTCTATAATACATAAAACAAATGAGTTTGGTCAAAAATTAATTTTATTACAAACAAATTCTTAATCAAAATTACAATTATAAAATTTACAGATTGATTTAAACAAATTTTTAAACTTGGTCTTAAAGTTGTAGCATTGATTAAAATATTTGAAAATTTTAATTGTTTGTTGTTTCAAATAAAAATATTTTCCATAACTAAATTAAATTTATTTCAAAAAATTTTTTAAACAAAATTAGAATTAATTGTTTAAATTCGTACGTATTAATAAATTGTAGCATTGATTAAAAATATTTGAAAATTTTAATTGTTTGTTTTTCAAAAAAAAAAAAAAATAAAAAATATTCTCAATCACTAAATTAATTTTATTACAAACGAATTCTTAATCAAAATTACAATTATAAAATTTACAGATCCATTAAACAATTGTTTAAATTCGGTCCTAAAGTTGTAGCATTGATTAAAAATATTTGATTTTAAATTTATTTCAAACAAATTTTTAAGCAAAATTACAATTGTTTAAATTCGGAGCTATAAATAAAATTGTAGCATTGATTAAATGTATTTGAAAATTTCAATTGTTTCAAACAAATTTTTAAACAAAATTAGAATTAAGAAATTTAGAGATTCAATTAAACAATTGTTTAAATTCGTACGTATTAAAAATTTTTAGCACTGATTAAAAATATTTGAACATGTTTGTTTTTCAAACAAAAAAAAAAATATTCTCAATAACTAAATTAATTTTATTACAAACGAATTCTTAATCAAAATTACAATTATAAAATTTACAGATTTATTTAAACAATTGTTTAAATTCGGGCTTAAAGTTTTAGCATTGATTAAAAATAATATATTTAAAAATATTATCCAATAACTATATTAATTTTATTTCAAACAAATTTTTAAGCAAAATTACATTTAAGAAATTTACAGATTCAATTAAACAATTGTTTAAATTCGGACCTATAAATGAAATTCTAGCATTGATTAAATATCTTTGAAAATTTCAAATGTTTCAAACAAAATTTTAAACAAAATTAGAATTAAGAAATTTACAGATTCAATTAAACAATTGATAAATGCGTACGTATAAAAAAAATTGTTGCATTGATTAAAGATATTTGTAAATTTTAACTGTTTGCTTTTTCAAATAAAAATACTTACCAATAACTAGATTTTTTTTATTAATTAAATTTATTCCAAACAAAGTTTTAATCAAAAAAATTAAAATAGTTTCGAAAACAAAAAAATAATCGACTTGAAAAATTATTCGGGAACAAAATGAAATGTTGCCAAAAACATTAAAACATTTGTTTCAAAACATTCATTTATATTTTGCAAGACAAGTTATGCAAAATCTATTAAAGAAGTTAGTTGGTTAAATAAATAAATAAATGGGATTTTTTCGCCCAGGAACATAGGTTTATTTAAATAACAAAATTAAATTAAACATTAACAGCCGTATTCATAAAAATTAAAGTGTACTTCAAGTAGACTTTATTGTACGTTTTCAATACAAAATTTGTTTGTTATTTTCGACCTTTTGAATTTTTTAGAAATTAATCTAACGGGCTTTTAAGGTCCTGTTTCAAAAATCAAATAAAAGATTATTTATTTTTTTCCATCCGACGTTTCGTTGGGATTTTCCAACTTCTTCAGGGATCTTTAAGTAATCTGGCAACGATATTAATATACAAAGGAATACTCATTAGTACTATAATAACATAACTCAACATTAATAATAAATAAACTTATATATAATCTTTCATTAATTGTATTACATTATTGAAGGTAATGTACAATGCAAGCTACGAGGGCGGTTTGATAAATCATTTTATTTCTCAACATAGTCTCTTTTTAGGCCAATACATTTAGTCCAACGTTTTTAAAATTTTTTGTTATTTCTTCCAAGTAATAGATACTCTCAAGAATCTTAAAATAGGCGTGTGTTTCAGTTTTGACCTCTTCATTATACCCAAATATCTAACCGCCGAGCCATTTCTTCAAGTTTGGAAACAGGAAGTTGGCGCAGCGAACTAAATCCAGAGAATATGCTGGATGGCATAGCAGCTCCTAGCCCAATTTATGGATTTTTGTCATGGCGGCTACACACGGGGGCGCCAGTCATAGTGGAAGAACACTTTTTCTTCTCCAAATGCGGTCGTTTTAGCTTCAAATAAATGTCGTTTCTGCCAAACAGCTGTGAATAATATTTGCCGGTTATCGTTTTTCCCTTTTTCAAGGTAATCAATGTTAACGACCCTCGTGTATCCCGATAAAACTGTCATCCTGATCTTGTTGGCCCGTTCATCCGGAAAAGTCCACTACTTTCAAACACCAAACACTCCTGTGAAGAGCCACACGTTTGCCTTTATGGCCAAGTGTGAACAATCGCGGCATCCATCGCGCGGATAGCTTTTTCATGTTCAAATATATATGTGTGCTCACTTAGTTGAAACACCTATACCCACAGCCACCTCATGCACTTTCATTCTTCGATCGTTCAATATTATTCCATGGATTTTATCGACGGTTTCTATTTCTGGCATGACGACCTCTTTTCTGCAACCAGAATGTTCACCATCACTTGTGCTGGTACGACCACAACGGAATTTATTAAACCACTTCATGACCATGGAAGTTGATGGCCCAGAGTCCTCATAGTATTCATCAGGCCATTCCTTGCTTTTTTTCCACACGTGAAATTCCCTTTTCCTATTTTTGCAAAAATACTCGAGGTTGTCTGATTGTAATGTCTGCTGAAAATGAACTATGTAAATTTCTAATTAACTACCAGGGAAGTTCAAAAGATCGCGGAATTATTAAATTACCCTCGTATTATATTTCCTTACCGTTAAGATAATTTATTGATTTCTTGCCTTTTTAGGAAACGCAGCAAATCAACTTTTGATACCTTCAATTGAAGTGGAGACTGTTCCAGTAAGGGCGTTCTGCATCGATCCAAACAAGTGGTAGTCGGAATGGATAAGGTCTGTTAGGTCTAGTGGATTAGAAATTTCCATTTGATGATTAAAATTATTTCTGGCCCATGGTCTCAAATTTGGGTCGTTTTTCCTTCGATGCTCGGTTAAAACGCCTGAATTGTATTAGGTTTAGTTTCTCTGTGAAGGTTTCAGCTGGTTTTATCAGCTCATAATACACCTACTCTTTTGATCCCACCAACTACAGGCACAGCAAAACAGACATTCAAAGAAGTCAAAAATATCATATAATAGTGATCTGGATGGGGTGAACAAGTGGTTCATCCTTAGTAAATTTAACCTAAGGTTCTCATAGTTCTAAAGTTTTATTTTATGGAGCCTGGGAAGTTCATTCTAAGTAGTGATTTTTTATGTTTGGTTTCAGAAGTGAAAACTTCCTTTTCTTTGCTGGGGGCATTTCCTTGGCGCCAGATTCCACATACGATTTCTTGCACTTCGGGTTGTCTTAATAAATCCACTTTTCATGACCAATATCAATACGATACAACAACTACTTCTTTGGGAACCGTTAAAGCAGCCTTTGAGAAGTGCAGAATCGTGTTTACCCGTTTTCAATTCGGCATCAATTCATATGGCTACTGACAATTACCTTACTTTTGGATGAATCATAATGATTTTAGGCACTTGTGTCACGTCGAATGATTTTGCGAGTTCTTCTTGCAACACAAGTCTGAGTAAAGTTTCCAATTCTTCATCTCCGAACTTTTTACTTGGCCAGAGCATTCCTTGTAAAAATCATCACTTTTAAAGCGTCGAAACAAGAATTCATATGTTTTTAAAGATAGAGAACAATCAACGTAAAGATTCAACAGCAATCGTAGATTTTTTGCGAATTAAAGAAAGTAAAATTTTCTCAATTAAAAAAAAATAAATAAATATTTACCGTCCGTCCGTCCGTCTGTGTGTCCATGTAAACCTTGTAATCAAACTGCAGGTCGCAAATATGAATATATTTAGATGAAATTTTGTATATAAGCTTTTATCGGCCTTAGGATGAACGCTATTGAAATCGGTGCGAATCGGTCCATGTTCAGACCTAGCCCCCATATAAATGACCCCTATGAAATCGACATAAATTTCCATAAGTCCAAATTGTCATATAGATCTTACTCAAATTGGGTTTGTATGCGCTTATTGCATCCGTTAATGAGTACTCCAAAAATGATCCCTATGGGACAACTCTCAGTCATAGGCCCCATATAGAGCTGCTTCCCGATCTTCACTTAAATCTATCAAAAAACAAAAATATTGCACTGATTCTTCTCAAATTTTGTTTGTATATATTTTTGAAAAATACTAGAGACTTTACCGAACACGATCAGGATCGGTCCATTTTTAGACCAAGTCCCCATATAGATATAGCATCCGATATGAACTTTTTCATATCTGCAGCCAAAAAAATTCATAAAAATCCCACTCAAATTTGGTTTATGCTTATTTTCTATATCCAGTTAGTTGGTCCTAAGAGATAGGGTCTCTAAACGCATGGTATAGGGTATCGTATAGTCGGTCTAGACCGACTATAACTTTCTTACTTGTTTTCTGTTAATCTCTTTTCTAAGTTTTCCAAAAATAATATTAAGAATAGTTTCTGTCTTGAATCCGATTTCTGTGTTCCTTCTGTTAACGTCTGTTAAGTTAACAGAACTTTAAAAGATTGATATCATACATACATAAATGTAGGGAAAATATATTAATGCCTCAAACATTTATTTTACCCTCTTTTGCAGTTTAATTTAATTTTTTTTACCTCCCTCATTGGCGTGTCCTGGTGTGGCTTGATTTTGCACAATATACGCGATAGATTGCACTCAAAAATCTATGGTCATGGCTTACATGGCGATGCAAGGCAAAACTCTGCATCCATTAGCATTAATAATCAACAACAAGTGTTACTAGCAGCAGCCTCTACAAATCAGCACCAGAACCACCAAGAACAACAGCAGCAATATGGTTCAAATCAAAGTGGTGATTATGGTTCTCTGTCAGGCAGTAGCGGCCATCTATTAATTTGTTGTCCTCCTGGTAAGGATTCAAGTGTTAAAGCTGGTGACATTATACATAATCATGGTGGCAACTCATATGATAGTCAAGCTATGGGCAATGGTTTCGGTGGCGGTGCTGCTCATCATATGATGAAAGAAGAAAGTTATCATCGTCGCAATGGTCCGAAATTCGGTCATCATTATGATAACAAAATGTTTGGTAATACTCGAGACTCATTCAACGGTAGTGGATCATCATCTGCTTTATCTGCTTCATCTGCTTCATCTAGTTCATCATCTTCATCATCATCATCATCAGCATCATCATCAACATCATCATCTTCTAGTAGCAGTAGTGTTTCAACTGGTGGCAGCCCATGGGTTCGACAGTACTAACGATATCTTCAAATCGCTGTGACTTTTATCTAGCCCACTCGTGATTATATAAAATAAAAAAAACTATGAAAATATATATCTAAATTTGTATTATTCAATTCCTTAGATTGATACTTGGACAGGGGAAAAAATTTTGTTATGGTCACCGATTTTTTTAACAATCGTATTATTTGTATGGAATAACTGAAATATTCCATTATTTAAAAAGAAATTCGATTAAGAGAAAGTAAACTCGGATGTGCGAAAAGAAGCTTTGATGTTGCAATCAAATTTTTTAGTTGCTATAACTAAATAACCATATTCAGTTGCCACAATAAATCTGTTTTCTCTATGCGTATACATTATGATCCACGGTCACAATGGAAGACTTTGAAGATAAAAATTAGAATCACCAAGTAATAATATTGTCATTCCTTTGGACTTGGTTCTCCAAGTCATAGAAAATGGAAGAAATGAAATCAAATAAAAATTTTCTATATTATCATGTACTACGAATTGAAGTAAGTAAATCTTTACAAAGTTATATAAGGAGCATTAAGAACTTAAAACAGAGTATGTTTCCAACAATTGTCAAGTTGCAAAAGACAACTGACAAATTTTTAGTCAAATCCGTCATTTAGTGTTTTTTAAACAGTCGATGTGCTGAGACAGCTTTTGCTATTGAAAAAATGGCAAAAATGCAATAATTTTGTGCTGTCATCAGTCGCTTCTGCTTGAAAGACAAAACACCTAAAGAAATCAAAGATGAAGTAGATGAAGTCCATGGCACATCTGCATCAACATTTAAGACTATATACAATTGGATAAATGAACTTAAACTCGGTCATACATCCACAAATTATGAACCTCGTTCTAGACGTCCAGTTGAGGAAGTTACTTCTGAAATCATCAATAAAATCAAGATATTGGTTTAGGTGACTTAAGAGTTAAGGTGCGTGAACTAGTTGGGGGCACGGGCATATGGTTTGGTGATTATAATTTTGTGCCCGAGAAATTGGATATCAAAAAGCTATTGTCCATACAATCGTGTGACTGATTCAGGTGGTTTAGAGCTTTTCCATCGCGATGCTGATGAATTTCGTGGCCGATATATAACTGTTGATGAAACATGAAACATGGATTTACCACTATACACCAGAAACGAAACAACAGTGAAAGCAATGAAATTTGCCAGATGAGTCTGAAATCGGCTGGTAAGGTTATGGCCACAGTTTTTTGGGATATGCAATTTTCTTTGGGAATTATCTACATTGACTAGTTGAAAAAGGCTTCGATAGTGCAAGGAGGAACTGTTAAAGCTAAGCCATGACTACTCTTACATGGATCCCCGGCCATAGGTATTTTTACGGTAATGAAGGGGAAGACGTATTGGCAAGAACATGTTCTGATTCTGCGGTTTCAGTTGTAATTCCACTGGGAAACATTAAGGTAGGAATCTTTCTGGACTTCCTACGAGCAGCAGAAATAATGAAAAATAATAATGAAAAAAAAATTGAAAAATGAAAAATGAAAAATGAAAAATTAAAAATAAAAAATAAAAAATGAAAAATAAAAAATTAAAAATGAAGAATAAAAAATTAAATATAAAAAATGTAAAATGAAAAATGAAAAACTAAAAATGAAAAAAAAAATTAAAAATAAAAAATGGAAGAAATAAAAAATATTTGACGAAAAATTAAAATTAAAAAAAGAAAAAATTAAAAATAAAAATTTAAAATAAAAAATGAAAAATGTAAAATAAAAAATGAAAAATGTGGTATAAAACAGGAAAAATTAAAAATAAAAAATGGAAATAAAAAAAATTAAAAATAAACAAGTAAGAAAATTATAGTCGGTCTAGACCGACTATACGATACCCTATACCATGCGTTTAGAAACCCTATCTCTTAGGCCCAACTAACTGGACATTGAAAATAAGCAAAAACCAAATTTGAGTGGGATTTTTATTAATTTTTTTGGCTGCAGATATGAAAAAGTTCATATCGGATGCTATATCTATAAAGGGACTAGGTCCAAAAATGGACCGATCCTGATCATGTTTGGTAAAGTCTCTTGTATTTTGTAAAAATGTGTACAAACAAAATTTGAGAAGAATCAGTGCAATATTTTTGTTTTTTAATAGATTTAAGTGAATATCGGGAAGCAGCTCTATATGGGGTCAAAGGGATCATTTTTGGACTACTCATTAGTGGATGTAGTGAACGCATACAAACCCAATTTGAGTAAGATCTATATGACAATTTGGATCTTATGGCAATTTATGTCGATTTCATATGGGTAATTTGTATGGGGGCTAGGTCTGAACATGGACCGATTCTCACCAATTTCAATAGCGTTCATCCCATGGCCGATAGAAGCTTATATACCAAATTTCGTCAAAATATATTCATATTTGCGACCTGCAGTTTGATTACAAGCTTTACATGGACACACAGACGGACGGACGGACGGACGGACGGACGGACATTGTTAAATCAACTCAGAAAGTGATTCTGATTCGATCGGTATAATTAAAGATGGGTCTAGGTCAAATATTTTTGGTTGTTACAAACAGCAGCACAAAGTCATTATACCCAAACCACATAGTGGTATAGGGTATAAAAATGAAAAATAAAAAATGAAAAATAAAAAATTAAAAATTAAAAATAAAAAATGAAAAATAAAAAATTAAAAATAAAAAATTAAAAATGAAAAATTAAAAATAAAAAATTAAAAATAAAAAATTAAAAATTAAAAATGAAAAACGAAAAATGAAAAATAAAATATTAAAAATGAAAAATAAAAAAAAATTAAAAATAAAAAAAAAAAAAAATAAAAATAAAAATAATAAATAATAAATAGAAAATGAAAAATGAAAACTGAAAACTAAAAAATTAGAACTGAAAAATTAAAAATAAAAATGAAAAATAAAAAAAAATTACAAATAAAAAATGGAAAAAAATAAAAAATAATTGACGAAAAATTAAAATTAAAAAAAGAAAAAATTAAAAATAAAAAATTTAAAATAAAAAATGTAAAATAAAAAATTAAAAATGTGGTATAAAAAAGGAAAAATTAAAAATAAAATAAAAAAAATTAAAAATAAAAAATGAAAAATGAAAAATAAAAAATGAAAAATAAAAAATGAAAAATAAAAAATTAAAAATGAAGAATAAAAAATGTGAAATAAAAAATTAAAAATGAAAAACGAAATATTAAAAATAAAAAATTAAAAATTAAAAATAAAAAAAAATGAAAAATAATAAATAGGAAATGAAAAATGAGAACTGAAATCTAAAAAATTAGGACTGAAAAATGAAAAATAAAAATGAAAAATAAAAAATTGAAAATGAAAAATAAAAATTTTAAAATAAAAAATTAAAAATGAAGAATAAAAATTGAAAAATGAAAAATGTAAAATGAAAAATAAAACATGAAAATAAAAAATTTAAAATGGAAAATGAAAAATGTAATATAAAATAGGAAAAATGAAAAATACATAAGTAAAATAAATAAGAAAAATAAAAAATGAAAAATAGAAAAAAATAAAAAATTAAAAATTAAGATTAAAAAATGAAAAATTAAAAATTAAAAATGTAAAATGTAAAATGTAAAATGTAAAATGAAAAATGAAAAACGAAAAACGAAAACAAAAAATGAAAAATAAAAATTTTAAATCAAAAATAAAAACAAAAGAAATAAAAAATAAAAAGAAAATGAATAAATAATGAAAAATGAAAACTGAAAACTAAAAAATTAAAAATAGATATGAAAAATAAAAAAAAATGAAAATGAAAAATAAAAAATTAAAAATGAAAAATAAAAATTTAAAAATAAAAAATGAAAAATGAAGAATAAAAAATTAAAAATGAAAAAAGTAAAATGAAAAATAAAACACGAAAAATGAAAAATATAAAAAATTAAAAATGGAAAATAAAAATTGAAAAAAAAATAAAAAATAGAAAATGAAAAATGAAAAATTAAATATTGAAAATTAAAAATAAAAAATAAATAAAAAATAAAAAATGAAAAACGAAAAATTGGAAATAAAAAATGAAAAATAAAAAATGAAAAACAAAAAATTAAAAATTAACCAGTTGAAATAATAAAAAATAATAAATATTTTTATATTAGCAGAGCCCCTGTAGTTGATAGCTATAAGTGATACATAGACGACGCTTTCTGTTTGAGTTTAAAAAAGTGCCATAAAAAATCTTTAATTACTAGATGTTTACACATTTCCCCTGTGATCGAACTCACAAGATTGTTTTTCTACTCAATTCGAAAATTAATGGCTGGCTACATGACCGCGATAGTCAGAATTTTTTAATATTTTGAGAACGGTATCTTAATAGATGTTTTACTGGTGAAAACTAGTTCATTTTCACGCTCAGTAAGTTTTAAGAGGCAACCAGAACGTGATTTTTACAAAATTGAATTGGCGGATTTGTAGTTTTGAACGACGCATAGTCAATTAGTTTTCAAAAATCTATTTATTTATTTATTTATTTATTAGTCTATGGAAATTTTTCCTTACAGGCTATAAAAGTAACATACATAACATTTGGAAACATACATATATAAATTCGATCAAACATGTTTAAAAACAATTTAAAATTAAAAAATGCAAGCTAAATATTTATTACATATTATTTAGATAAAGTATTATATTATATTAAGTTTAAACACAATTTAGAATTGAAAATGGCAAGCTAAATATTTATCTCACATTATTTAGATAAAGTATTATATCCCTTTTAATCGAATCTAAACTTTTCTGAAAATCAATAATCTTATACAGTTGATTAAATTCTATACACAGCCGACGAAGAGGATCAGAGTTGGCATAATTTGTACGATAATACTTTACAATTAGGAACTGAAAATACCGTGAACTGCGCTGTGAGGTATTAATATTGATTATGCTAAGGAGAAATTCAGAATATATATTTCCATTTATCAAGCATACTTCTTCGGCTTTTAAGCGTAGGAAGCTTAATAAGAGCGAGACGGCTTCTATAAGAAGGTAATTGTATATTTGGATCCCATCCAAGTCCACGAAGGCAAAATATTAGAAATTGTTTTTGAACAGACTCAATTGAATTTGAATGAACGGTGTAAAAGGGATCCCAAACTACAGAACCATATTCCAAAATTGGTCTTACTAGTGTAGTAAAAAGTTGCTTTGTGGTGTAAGGATCAGAAAACTCTTTCGCCCAACGCTTGATAAAACCAAGCACACCAAATGCTTTGTTAATTGTGATATATGTTTACGAAAATCCAGGCGCTTGTCCAATAAAACCCCGAGTTCATTAAATGTTTCCATCATTTCCAATCAATCGTTGTTCATCAAAAACTGGCCATTAATGGGAAAAGATCTTGAAAACACCATATATTTATAGTAAAGTGTTACACTAAGAAAAATCCGTAATTTGTTTTAGGAAAAAGGAATATTTTGTCTTAAAAATAATCTCTTCAATATCGAAAAATTTTCATGCAACTCAATAGCTTATGCATGTAAGATGTTGATGAAGAAAATGTTTGATTATTTTGGACTCATTTTGTTTATGCTTACGCATGGGACCGACCGATTTGAACCAATTTTAAAGTTTTTTGCCCCACGTAAAACTATCCAATTATGTATAATTTCATTAACATAGAAGCACCTCCTACTTTTAATTCAGAAATTTTTACTAGAGGTCCAAAGGAGCTACCCCTAGGGACTGATCGATTTCAATCATTTCTGAAATTTTTCTTTCTTACATAAAACTAACCAAATATACATAATTTCATTATCGTAGAAGCACTCCTTCTACTTTTAATTCAGAAATTTTTACTAGAAGTCCAAAAGAGCTACCCCTAGGAATTGATCAATTTCAACCATTTTCCATTGCCGACAAATGTATGAAGCCATATGTAAAAGACCTGTACGGCGTTGCATAATTTATGAGATTCCCTTAATTGTAAACTAGCAGCTCCCAACCCTCGAAATGAGAGTGCAAATTCTAGGAAATTTTATTTTTTCATTTAATAAATTATTTTATGAGACCCTAAAAATATGCTAAATAATATAGCCAATTCGCAATTCAAAACTTTTTATTGTCGTTACTGGTTTATGTCCAAAATTATTTTTGTCGTTATTGATTTATGTCTAAAATTATTTTTCAATTCAACACAGGGCTTTTTGCAAACACATTAACAAATTTAATAAACACACAGCATTGTACAAGTATATGTATGTGTTAGTAGCAATTTTAAATGCATTTTACTCCAAAAAATTTAAATCTGGTGGACAGCAAAAAGGAAATAAATACCATTTACATGAAGGATATTTGGTAAAAAATAGGATTAAAACTGACAAACTTACATCAGTCAAAAGAAATCTGCCTGCCTATTAATAATATAGATATAGGAATACTTTTTCTGCTAATTATAGTTGCCATACTGCGTTTGTTACATAATAAAAAAAATAAGTAGAAACGTTCCGTAAGTGTGTCAAAGGTAATAAGCTCCTAGTTCAAAATATTTAACTAAAATTTTTATTAATATTTATAACTCCCAATACATTGGGATACCAAACTTTTATCCATTTGAACAAGAAAAACTCAAGATCGTCTTTCCATAATAGCCACTGCTCCAGCAGGCACTGGTTTGGAAATACAGTGACGAACTAAATTATTGACACAGTACCCACTTTCAACTTTATGATTGATTTAATAACCTTATTAAAGCAATTTTTAATAAACAAAAAAAACAAAAATTTTTACTTGATAGTAACTTATCATTCTATCTAGTAAAAATATTTTTAATTTTGTTTCATTTCAATTTCCCATAGATTATCTTTCGGATAGTGATTGGGTTGGCATTAGACTGTAGACATTCGGTTATAACTTTGGAGGTGTGTTTTGGATCTTTGTCATGTCAGAACTTCTATCTCAGGGTCATATTTTCGATTTGCGGAAAATTTTCCGAAAACAATTTCCCGAAATTACAATTTCCCGAACACAATTCCCCGAAATGACAATTTCCCGAAATTACAATTTCCCGAACACAATTTCCCGAAAATACAATTTCCCGAAACTAGAATTTCCCGAAATTACTTTCTTCAAATAGCTTGTTGATGGCATTTCCGAAACAATACCATCAGAAATTCCGACTGAAGCGCGAGCAATCAGTTCATGACCACTTGATGTAGTGGTCCGGGCAAGATCTTTCAGCTCATTAACGATTTTTTCTTTAGCAGTGAGCGTTATCCGTAGGGAGGTCTGAATACCGAAGTGTTCAAAGTCACAATGAGAAAATAAGCGTATGACACTCCAATAAATAGGTCCGGATGACGAGGGAGGGTGGAAGAGGAAGGGCGCGGTGCGGGGTGGGGGAATTATTTTTTCGAGAAGTCGTATACTCGGGAAATTGTTTTTTCGAGAAAGCGTATGCAGCAAGTTTTTTTTATGGGGGAAATCAAGAATATATAGGAAGTTGTAAACTAAATATAGGGAAATTGTAATTTCGGGAAATTGCTTTCGGGAAATTGTTTTCGGGAAATTGTAATTTCGAGAAATTGTTTTCGGGAAATTGTAATTTCGGGAAATTGTAATTTCTGGAAATTGTTTTCGGGAAATTGTATTTGGGAAATTGTTTTCGGGAAATTTTCCGCAGAGGCATATTTTCATCCGCGTATGTATACATTACGTCATGTAGAATTTGCCTGTATCCAGTTAGAGTATATTTTACAACATGAATTAGTCCCATTTCTTGGTTCGAAAAGGAACCCCATACCACCGCCAAACTTAACAGTTTTATTTGTATATTTTGGGTTTAGTCTTTTTCCCTTTGGTCGTCATACAAACGTTCGTCCATTATGGCCTCTTAAATTGAACTTGGACTCATCTGAAAATTATTCCAATTCCGTCTTGAACAGTTCATGTGTTCTTCGGTCCGGAACCATTCTGTAGTTTTCCAGTAGGATGCATCAGGGAAAAAATTGAGGAGTGGAGGGAATCACAAATTGCCGAACACTGGGACAAAAATCCCGGCCAAAGGCAAGCTAAGAGATTAGTTTCCCTTGATAAGGACTTAAGGACATTGACGGTATTCTTTATTGGACACTATAATCTTAGATATAATATATATCTGTTAATTCCAAAACTATGTGGCAAAAGAACCCTAGCCCTTGGAGGATACACTGTGTGCCCAGGGACATATGGTATCTCATGCCAAATAGGGTAAAAGATCAAATTCGTCGCAGTGCCCAGAGCTTTCTTAATCTAATCTAATCTTATATTTTTATTGAAGAAAAATACTTTCTTTTTCGTTTATCTTTTTCTCTTTTTTTAATTGTATTTTTTGTAACAATTTTGTTATCTTATAGAGAACACACCGAAGAGCGCTTTCGCAAAAGATACATCATTTTGGGAATTTACAATGTATTGTCACCCACTCCAAGAAATATTATTTGTGATAAAGTCAATGTGGAACATTTTCATCTTCAAATAAGAGCATATTTTCACACATTTGTATAAAGTGGTCATTATTATAAAAATATGAAGTTAATATCCTTTTTTATGCCATTTTGTATTTTTTTTTTTTTTTTGTATAGCGTTCTAATTTAATACAAATTTCAAATGCTTCATTATAAACAAGTAAGAGTGTTAAATTCGGCTGTGCCGAATCTTTGATACCCTCCACCTCGGTTTGAGTATTGATAATAAATGTAAACAAAATATTGGAAAAATATGCATGCGTTCTTCTCGTTTAATTTAGTTTTGCTAATTAAATAGCTCGCCTTAACCTCCATTGCAAAGGTAATGGTTGTGTAGGGTGGCTATATGCATTAAATCGTGCTAATTGGAGATGGCTGTATAGTTTCTTTTAACTGGCGAAATATTTTTTCATTGCGGCCATATAGGTCGGATGGAGTAACAAAATAATAACCAAAAAAAAAGCTTTCTCAACTTTTTTTTTTAAATATTGCCATATTTGGAAAACATAGATAATAAATTTATAATAATAAATAATTAAATTAGGGATGCTAAACGCAAAAAACCAAATGTCCCAAACATTTTAAATAAAATAATTTGTTATCTTTATTTTCTGAAAAACTTCAAATTTTCATCCAAAAAAAATTGTGAAAAATAATATATAAATAACATTCTCATCAAATTGCGTTTTTTATGTAACAATTTTTGTGTTCGCAATTCTTAAATATCATTTGAGGTTTTCTAAAATTCATTGAATTTAAATCAATGTTTTCTGTAGTGCGAATTCAACGATCCGACAGAATTTCAACGATCCGACAATCGCAAAATATATCGACAGCTATTGTTGTTTGCACTGAGGATTAAGTGATTCACTAAGTACAAACATCTTAACGACAGTCGACAAATCTATTTTTCTATTTATTTAAATTGTAAACGAGTGGCATCTCTGTTAAAATAAGCGAAAAACACAAAGAAGAATAGAAAAAAACAAATTACTTCGTGTTTGACAGGATGATTTTATGTTTATGTTTAATATCTCTATTTTTTTTACTAATATTTCTGTTTATTTATTTGAAAATGAAATAATGAATTGAATATGATATTTAATTTTTTTATTTATATAAGAAAGTTTTTTAATAAAAGCAAAATATTTTCACTATTTTATGATTTTTATTTATGTATGACGACATTTCAACCTAAAAATTTAAGTTTTTATCGATTGAATAAACAACACAAAAATGGTTGTCGTTTAGATAACAACAACAGCTGACTTTAACAATAGCGAATATCGTTTAAAAATTTTACTGATAATTTTGCTTTTCTTTTTTAACGATTCGACAATCGTTAAAAGAAGTTACTGAAAAGCTATTAATTTCTCCTGAATGCCAATATTTTTTTTTCTAATGTAAACATTTTTTAAATGTAAACATATTTGGTGTTTTTTTTTTGGAATTTAATGCAATTGATGTCTTCTAAATTTAAAATTATTATTTCCGACGTTTTGATATGATTTTCTGAAATTCAATTAATATTTTCTAATTTATAATTGGAAATTTTAATTCCAGTTTTTAGAATTGATATTTTCTTAAATTTGAATGGAAAATTTAAAAAGTGCAATTTTGTATTTATGTGAATAATAATGCTTTAGTAATTATAAACAATTTTTAAAAATTAGATGTAATCGCAATCAGATATTTTGTAGGTAAAGCAGAATAATAATTCTATATAACTATGTAGAACTGTTTTGAGAGCAAAAAAACTCATTGATGAACCCGGTAACTCTATTTTGTAAAGACAACAAAAAGTTAGTATGCCAAACTTATGTTCATATTTGTAAAAGAATAATGAAAAAACGTATGAAATAAAAGACCAGCCCGTGTATACTCTTAACATTGTTCTGTATGATATCTATTTGAAAATATTGAACATTCATGTTAAAATAGAAATAACTATTGCTAAGCTAATTAGAACAAACAAAAATTGTGGCGCCATCTACTGTGGCATAGTCACGCTGAGCAAAATGAAGTGACACTCTGTTAATGCAAAATAAATGTATTTTCCCCACAACAAAATATTGCAGAATTTTATGTAAATAAAATAATATACCGATTTGTTTCTAACATGCAGTTATTATGGATATACATACATATATAGAATATATGTATATTATTTGTATTATGTATATGTAAATATTACACACACAAAATACAAGATCGAATGTTATTTTTGTGTTTTTCTCTTTAATTAAATTAATACATAAAATTTTTTTTGCTAAATTTACATTGTTTTCTTTTTATTAACAACTAGGTATTTTAGCATTATTTGCTTTAGATGCTGGTGAATTTTTATTCCTTTTATATTAACTCGTAGTGTCTGCTTGTCGAAAAAATTTTGGATCGATTTTAACTCCTTTCCCGTGACCCAATCGATCTGAAACTTTGCAGGCAGGCTCGTGGCAATGACAGCATTTTTTTTTGATTTTTTTTTTGTTTTTATTGTTTATAACTAAATTCTACATACAATAATTTTTTCAATTTTTTTAATTTTTTTTTTTTTTTGCTTGAATTTTCTTAAGACTATTATAAAAAGTTTAAAAATTATTGTTGTTGAGCGTGTACTTCATGTCCCCCGCCCTGTGCGCAAGTGTTGCAGCGATGTAAAAGTGTGCTATGTTCTCCGCAAACAGCGTTGCCGCAGCCGAAGCAGTGTGCCCGCGTTTTCCGCTGCCGCCCGTACTCAGAACCGCAAAGGCGACATGACGGTCTACTTGACCTAGCCGCAAGCGACGGTGCATTGCCTTCCATCGGTCTTGGTAATACCTGAAATGAAAAGAAAAATAAAAAACAAATAAATATATATTCTATTCTTGAATTTGAAGATGTTTTTCTTACCCTGACATCGAATGCTTCCTTCGCATTGCGTATCCTTGGATATGAGGTTATATGGTTGTTCAGGGCGCGTTCTTCGATATTTGGTGTGGCCAATTGTTTCGTTAGCAGTAACAAGAACGACCGCCGTCTGTCACTCCTTTTTATAGGCTTCATTTCGTTGTAAATCGTAAAAGCAGCCAATGCAGCGACGTCCAGCATATTATAAAACGTGGCCAACGGCCATCGTTGTGTTGCTCTTTTGCAGCTGTAAGTGCCTAGCATTTGATCCATGGTATCAACGCCGCATTTGTTGGCGTTGTAATCTAATATGGCATAGGGCTTCCGCTTCTCGGTTTGCTCGTCAACGAGGCAGGTGTAGTGCATTGTGGAGAGCACGTTCACCACTTTATTTTTTTTCGGCACGTATGAGCATAACGCTATATCCCCTTCGTTGAACCCAAATAATGTACTATTGATGGTGCGCTTCGAGTTCTTCTTGAACTCCTGTTGAATGAATGTTTTGTTGTAGCGCACTGTACCAACATATGCAGTCTTCCTCCTCAACAAAATACGCGCCAAGTCAAGAGTGGTAAAGAAATTATCCGCGTATATAGTACAGCCAGCAACTAAATATTTTTCCACAAGATCCAGCACCACGTTCTGCCCTTGGTTTATCTCCCGTTGTTGGTTTGGCAGTTTTCCAGAATATATCATTCCCTTCACAGGATAATAACTCTGTGAGTCGCATAACCACCATACTTTCAAACCATACTTAGCTGGCTTTGACGGAATGTATTGTGTGAAGCGGGTCCGGCCTCTGTAAGGGAACAACTGCTCATCAACTGTTAGTGCTTCATGAGGAGTGTAAGCTGCTGCCAAGTTATGTTGCAACATTTGCCAAATATCGTTGTTCTAAGACCAAAAATACTAAGAACAAAAAATTCGAAGAACAAAATACTAAGAACAAAAAATTCTAAGAACTGGTTTATTGCTAGAAGTATAAAATTAGAATATTGTGCCTTTCCTTGAAAGCAATAAAGTTCATGTCTTCGAATTTTTCTTAGAATTTTTTGTTTTTATCATCATCCCTAATGTCTTTGAGTTTAGGTCTTTGTGTTCACAACAAGTAAATTATGTGTTGAAACAATAAAAAAATTACAATGATGCCCAAAAACATGAATTTATTAGTGAAATTCAGTACATACGGACCTATTCACACGTCCGCGTACTATCTCACTAAAACCTCAATAACTCCTAAAGTAATGATCCGATCGGCTTGATATTTTTTCCAAAAGATGCGCAACAAAATACTTGGAATACAGAGTAACTTTGGGGGGGGGGTGTGTTGTAGTGGCCGAAGTAGGAGTAATTTCAGTTTGAAAAGGCACTCATCAGAGGGTTAAATAGCAAACTTTTCAGGATGTTAATGAATCATTTTTTATGATGCCGCCATCGTGATTTCCACAGACGGACAGACGGACATCGCTATATCAACTCCGGTTGTTATAAGGATCACTAATATATATATTTTATGGGGTCCAAATTTTTTTTCTAATTATTACAAACGTAATGACAAACTTATATATACCCTCTGCACACTGGAGTGGAGGGTATAAAAATGATGCGTCATCGAATGAAAAAATGCATTTTCAGATCTGCAGGCAAAAAAATTGATAAAAATTCCACTCAGATTTGGTTTATGCTTTCCAACTAATTGGGTAGTTGGACATAAGACCAATTCTCTAAAGCATGGCATAGGCCATATCGGTCGGTCTATAACTATATTTTTCGTAATTGTTTTTTCAGAAAATGTACTTTCAAATGAAAATTTACTAGTTGAAAAGTACCACTTTTCCAATTTTTTGGCCGTTTTTACCCCTAAAGGCTCGAATTAAAACAAATTTTATTGTTGTCCGATGTTTGTGTCTCTGGTGTAGTCAACATATCAAATTTCATATTCCTAAATTACTTTGTAAGATACAAAAAGGTATCCTTTTACATTTACGGATCGTTTTTGCCCCCTTAACATCCAAAAGTTTTTCTCTCCTCTGTGTTCTCTGGTGGAATCCACATACTATATTTCATATTCCCAAATTCGTTTGTTTAGAAGAAACCAAATGTAAAATTTTTTCCCTTTTTAGCCGTTTTTCCTCCCCTAGACGTTAGAATTAGCAATAAATTCATCCTTGACTGATGCCCATGTATTCGGTGGAGCCTGTATACCAAAATTTATGTATATGGGTTAATATGTTAAGATGCAAAAACACCAATTTTACCCCTTTTTGCCGTTTTTACCACCTGAAGGCTCGAATTTAAAAATTTTTTTATTCTTGGCCGATGTTGGTGTCTCTAGTGGAACCTACATAGCAAATTTCATATTCCTAAATTAATTTGCATAGAAGATGCAAAAAGGTACCATTTTTACCCTTAACACCCGAATTTCCAAAATTTTTCCTCTCATCTGATGTTTCTATCTCTAATGGAATCCACATACTATATTTGATATTCCTAGATTCGTTTGTTTAAATGATACCAAATGTACACTTTTTGCCCTTTTCGTCCCCTAGACGTAAGAATTACCAATTGATTCATTCTTTACTAATGCCCTCGTATTCGGTGAAGTCTGTATACCAAAATTCATATATATAGATTAATATGTTAAGAAGAGGGACCATTTTTACCCTTTTTGGGCCGTTTTTACGCTTTAAATGACCGAATTTTGATAAAAAAAAAATAACCGTTTCTTTCTCGGATGGACTCTACACACCAAATTTCATATTCCTAGATTCATTTGTTACCATTTCCCCCTTTTTCGCTGCTGTTACCCCCTTATGTAGGAATTTCCAAAAAAAAAAAACACGTTCTTAGTGGATCTTTACGCCGAGATGGGAACATACAGTCCAAATTTCAAGTTTCTGGGTCCAAGGGTTTGGGCTGGGCGTTGATGATCAATCACGCAACTCTTTTATATATGTATAGATTTGTATTATTTGTTAGCCACTATGGTTTTGTTATCTCGTATTAGTCTAAAACATTAGAATAACGCTTTTATGTGTTAGAATTTTCATTTATGCTCGGAAAAAAAACAAATACAACTTTGAAAAACGTCGAGCTGAAAGCTAGCTTTATTCTAGGCTTGATTTCGTGCAGCTTTTCGCTCATAATATCGTTGAACAGCAGCAATGTAAACATCGCCCACTGTACGTTTTCGCCAAATTTCTGCTTTATCACGTTTTGGTTTTGGTGGCGATTTATCTTCTACATCAACGGAGGGTATTGGCAATTTAATATCTTCTTTGGAGGGCTCTTTTGGTATAGCAATATCTGTCTCTTCTTCAGGTTTCAAGGATTTCAAATTCAAAGCTATAGTATTGGAGGCTGTTTTTGAAATTTTTGAATCATCTAAAGAAACTTGTGCTGTCTCCGTAGAGTTTTTGCGTGGCTTGGGTTTTAGTTGTTGTTTATCATTTCCGTCATCTTCTGATTCGAAATCGGAATCTGTTGATGACCCATCTATACTAAAATCAGAATCTGCATCTATGTTATTGGTTAAATGCATCTTTTTATTTGGCTCCTCTTTTATAGATTTATCTTTAACAGCATTATCTTCTTCGTCTGAAGAGTGACGTTTTCTGTAGGCCCTTTGTAGTGGTGCTTTACCCGATTTAATTGGCTTATAGGAAATAGTTTCTTCGGCATCCTCATCAGATTTTAGTTCTACTGTTTGTAATTCTGGTTTTTTAACGTCTTTGGAAGTGCCCACTTTTTGCTCATACAGATGACGATAGAAACCATCTAAATCCTTTTGTTTAGTCACATCTCCAATAGATTCCAAATAGTCGTCGCGTTTATTTTGTTCCTCCAACAAACGCATTTCTTCTAATTTCTTACGATATGCCGTTGTAACAAATGATTCTTTATCCTTATATTCCTCTCCCTCTGCCTCACGTTCCTTTTGCACTTGCCTCTCTACACGCAATTCATTTTCCAATTTACGTCGCTCTGCTGTTTCAATAAGTTTAGTGATATATCTCGCCTTTTTGGGTTCTTTACTTTTGACTTCCTTTTCCTCTTCCCGTTTATTTTCCATCTCGTCATACAATTCATCGTACTGAAAAATGGTAGGATCCTCTGCTAAAGCTTTTTCCTGTAAACTCTTGGCTTTTCTTCTTTCCATAAGACTGGGGCCTAATGGAGCCTTTTTCATTTGCATTTGTGGCGGACCATTGCCATCAGATTCCGAACTGCTTTCATCAAATATTGATGGCTTGGTGATTTCTCGGCTGGTTTCTCTAGCTATAGGCTTCTTTTGTTGTCCTGGTATAATTAGACCATATCTAGGGGGGTGCGAAAAAATTAAATTTTCGTTTCAGAATAAAATAGAAAAATATACATACTGTTTCGACATGTTTTGTTTTTTTTCTTCCTCTTGTTTACATGTTTACAATCGTTTCAGAGTTGCTAAGTTTAACTTTCACAAGGTTGTATTTCTGAGTAGTAAACAGTACTGATAGTACTATATATATTTTGCGGGTTGAAAAGTGTTAGTTTTTTTATAATTGATTCGAATCGATTATTACTTGACTTTCGCAAAATTTGCAAAGAACGTGCCACATTTTATATTTGTTATTTAATAGTAAAAGCGAGATATTGTTTAAAAAAAGTTTGTGTTTTATTTTTTATATATAGTTCAGGATCAGAATAATTTAGATGACTTTATTAAATATATAAAATTTTTTAATTTATATTACAAGCGGAAAAAATCTAGGCAACTTTGCTTTGTTAAAAATTTAGATAAGTTAACAATGCATAATAACTTTAACATTCTAACAACACTGGTTTTATTGACCAAAGAAAAATGCATTTAAAGTTGGCATATAAATTAATTAACTAAAACATAAATTCCTTTGATGTTGTATTTTGTTGTTTGTAGATAAGCGTAAAGAAAATTTTTGAATTTTTCAAAGCAGAATATAGCAGATTCGAAAACTAGTAATTGAATTCCTTTCGGGTTTTTAATGTTATGCTTTAAGTTATTTAAAACAATTCAAAAATTGCTGTATAGTGTAATGTATTTTTTACATAGAAATTAATTCCTTCTATAAAAAATTATTATTGTTTCTATAAAACACAATAAATAAGAAATTATAATAAAAACTGGTAAAAAAAAAGAGAAGCAATTACCTTTAAATTTAAATGGTAATAGTATTTAATGATTAATTACACTGCGCAATTGTCCGAAGGTTGTTGTACAGTGTTATTAACCATTGCCAACAGGACATGAGTTCTCCAAAATAAAAAGAAGATTCGTTTTAACTAAGCCCGGGTTTACACATGAAATTTTTCTTTCTGAAATTGTTTGAAATTCTCTTTTTAAACTTTCATTCGTGTCTATACATTGAAATTTTTGTATTGAAACTCAAGATTTGTTCATGTTTACTTAATCATGTTATCTATTTATTTTATCATTTTATCTCATTAAAATTAACTTTATTTCAAATTATTGTCTTTCTTAACACAAACGAACATACAAATTAAAGAAAACATAAAATATCTTTACTTTGCTGATTCAGCAAGAAAACTTGCATGTGTAAACACAAACTAAATAAAAACTTATACGACAGAGTATAGAAATATCAACGAATCGCCATCACTAAAAATAAAAATCCCCATTAAAAATAATACTTTAATTAGCAATACTGAAAATACAAATGGCGCTTTATAAGCAAATGTAAAAATGAAAATGCTTCAATTTTTGTAGACGGCTGCTGTAGACCTGCTGCGTACCTCCCGAAAATTTCTTTGAAAAGGCTAAAAAAAAACTGCTGAAAAGTAAAGAAAAACAATCTGAACGGATAGTTTAAGTGCAATACAATGTTTTTCCAATAAAGTTTCGCAAAAATAAATGAATTTTTCAACAAAAAAATTCATTTGAAAATTTTTCTTTGTTAAGTGATTTGATGAAATTCATTGAAATACGAAGCAACGAAGAGAAACGATAAAAAACGAACATTATAAAAATTGCCAGCAGAGTCTCAACTTGAGCTTAGCGGAGCTCTAGCGAAAGTTTCGTTATAAGGCAGGCCCAAAAGGAAAAACCAAAATTGTAATTAAAATTATTTAATAATAAAAAATTTTGAGCTAAATTAACTCAAAATGGCTACTAATGATTCCAAAGCACCAATACGGATGGTAAAACGCGTTCAGTTCGGTATATTGTCACCCGATGAAATTGTAAGTATGATAAAGGATACCAATAGGTCGCGAGATTCTAGATTATTTGTTGTTTACTTTAAAGCGACGTATGTCGGTAACAGAGGGTGGTGTACAATTTGCCGAAACTTTAGAAGGTGGTCGTCCCAAATTAGGTGGCCTTATGGATCCACGGCAGGGTGTCATTGATCGTACTTCTCGCTGCCAAACATGTGCTGGTAACATGACTGAATGTCCTGGTCATTTTGGTCACATCGATTTGAACAAACCAGTTTTTCATATTGGTTTCATAACCAAGACTATTAAAATTTTGAGATGTGTTTGCTTTTATTGCTCCAAAATGTTAGTATCACCTAATAATCCTAAGATAAAAGAAATCGTTATGAAAACTAAGGGCCAGCCCCGTAAACGTTTGGCATATGTCTACGATTTGTGTAAAGGCAAGAAAATTTGCGAAGGTGGTGAAGATATGGATATGACAAAAGATGGTCAACCTTCTGATCCAAATAAGAAACCAGGCCATGGTGGTTGCGGTCATTACCAGCCATCGATTAGAAGAACTGGTTTGGATTTGACAGCTGAATGGAAACATGTTAATGAAGATTCTCAGGTAAATAGAACAAAAAATAAACTTCATAAACTACCTAAAAATTGTAAAAAAGGGGGTTTTTTTTTGAAATAGTAAGTTATTAAAGAAATCTTATATATTTTCTATAAAAAATACCCACCCAGTGATAACAAATTTCAATTTATGTTTTTCAAGCCTACAACAAAAATGTGTATTGTAGTATTATGCAATGTGTTTTCGTATACAAACACGTTAGTTTCAAAGTTGCTTATTTACACATATATCAGTTTATTACATAGTAATAGTTGAAATAGTATAACCCTTTTCTTAGCTTCCCATTGTTTTTGATTACTGATGAGAGTTAAAACAGCTGTATAACCTGAATATGAAAAATTTTTGAAACAAATGTGCTAAGATTTAGGCTTTATTGAAAGTAAAAGCTTTTGTTCTTGACCCAGATTACTTTCTGATTCAATCAAAGTAATCTTAAGAGAAAGTTACCTTTAATCTGAAGGAAGGTTCTACACCAACAAGATGCATTAATATGATAGCGGGTTTATAATTACTTTTAGTTTATAAAGGTTGTTTGTTTGAGTGGCGCTTAATCGTTTTTGCTGTCAAAATTTTACGTTTTATTCAGATAAGCGGTTGATGTTGTTGGAAAATTGATTTCTAGAAGACTGCCTCAAACAAAACAGGTTATGATGTTTTTTTTTTTTTTTTGTTTTCAGATTATCGACAGTTTTGAATAACAAAATATGTAATAATTTGATGTTCAATTCGTTTCTGTTTTGTTCAAAAAATAAAATATTTGAAAAACAGAATATTAAATAAAACTGCATGAAAACTCAGTTTGATCTATTTCTAAAATTTAAATATTCGTCAATTTCTATCGTTATGTTATATGTCATACATTTACGTTTATCACTGACTAACTGACTGACTCTGTAACGTCACACAGTGAATTGTTTGGTTCAAAAATCGACGTGGAAATATAATATTGAAATGTATACCGCCCTGAGTATTTTGAATATGCTAAGGATATTGAGAAAAAATTAATTAAAGCCATTTTTTTTTATTATGAAAAATTTATATTTTTTTATATTACTAGAGTAATCCTGCCCTCGTTCCTGGACAATGCAATAATAAATGTTTACGTCTTTGTATTAAAAATGAAATCTAAAAAGAATTGTTATTTTCCTGAAGAAGTGCAAAAACATAATTTTTTTTAAAGTGAGAACATAGACATTTATGCGTAGACATTTTTCGATGCTTTTTATACCCTATACCACTATGTGGTTTGGGTAAAATGACTGTGCTGCTGATACCGATCGACTCTGAATCACTTTCTGAGTCCGTGAGTCTGTGTGTCCATGTAAACCTCGTAATCAAACTACTGGTCGCAAATATGAATATATTTTGATGAAATTTGGTATATAAGCTTTCACCGTCCATAGGATGAAATTGGTGAAATTCGGTCCATGTTCAGACCTAGTCCCCATACAAATGACCCCTATGAAATCGACATAAATTGCCATAAGATCATCTAGATATCTCATATAGATCTCAGTTAAATTGGGTTTGTATGTGCTTACTATATCCATTAATCTGTAGTCCAAAAATAATCCCTATAGGACAGTTTAGTCACAGGCTCCATATAGAGCTGCTTCCCGATCTTCACTTAAATCTATCAAAAAACAAAAATAATGCACAGATTTTTCTCTAATTTGGTTTGTGTATATTTTTTAAAAATATAAGTGACTTGGTATGGTCAGGATCGGCCACATTTCGACTTAGTCCCAAATCTGGACGACTATAATTTCTTGTTTTAATTTAGTTTTGTATCACTTATTTTTAAGACAATATAAAAAATGCGTAATATATCTAAATTTTAGTAAAATTACATAAATGACAGTTCCAAATAAAAAACAAGTAAGAGTGTTAAATTCGGCTGTGCCGAATTTTTTGATACCCTCCACTTGAGTCTTTAATTTTTAATTTTTGATTTTTAATTTTTAGTTTTTAATATTTAATTTTTAATTATTAATTTTTAATTTTTAATATATAATTTTTAATTTTTGTGTTTTCCATTTTCCATTATTCAATTTTCATTTTTCAATTTCCATTTTTAATTTTTCAATTTTCATTTTCCATTTTCAATTTTTCAATTTTCAATATTCAATTTTCCATTTTCCATTTTTCAATTTTCATTTTCAATTTTCCATTTTGCAATTCCATTTTTCAATTTTCATTTTCCATTTTTCATTTTCAATTTTTAATTTTTCAATTTTCATTTTCAATTTTTCATTTTCCATTTTTCAATTTTCATTTTGCGTTTTCCATTTTTAATTTTTCAATTTTCATGTTCCATTTTCCATTTTCCATTTTTAATTTTTCAATTTTCATTTTCCATTTTTCAATTTTCATTTTTCAGTTTTCATTTTCCATTTTTCATTTTTTATTTTCCATTTTTCATTTTCCATTTTCCGTTTTTCATTTTTCAATTTTCATTTTTATACCCTATACCACTATGTGGTTTGGGTATAATGACTTTGTGCTGCTGTTTGTAACAACCAAAAATATTTGACCTAGACCCATCTTTAATTATACCGATCGAATCAGAATCACTTTCTGAGTTGATTTAACAATGTCCGTCCGTCCGTCCGTCTGTGTGTCCATGTAAAGCTTGTAATCAAACTGCAGGTCGCAAATATGAATATATTTTGATGAAATTTGGTATATAAGCTTTTATCGGCCATGGGATGAACGCTATTGAAATTGGTGAGAATCGGTCCATGTTCAGACCTAGCCCCCATACAAATTACCCATATGAAATCGACATAAATTGCCATAAGATCCAAATTGTCATATAGATCTTACTCAAATTGGGTTTGTATGCGTTCATTACATCCACTAATGAGTAGTCCAAAAATGATCCCTTTGACCCCATATGGAGCTGCTTCCCGATCTTGTTTTGTTTCTACATATTTTTGCAAAATACAAGAGACTTTACCAAACATGATCAGGATCGGTCCATTTTTGGACCTAGTCCCTTTATAGATATAGCATCCGATATGAACTTTTTCATATCTGCAGCCAAAAAAATTAATAAAAATCCAACTCAAATTTGGTTTTTGCTTATTTTCAATGTCCAGTTAGTTGGGCCTAAGAGATAGGGTTTCTAAACGCATGGTATAGGGTATCGTATAGTCGGTCTAGACCGACTATAATTTTCTTACTTGTTCGTTTTTCGTTTTTAATTTTTCATTTACATTTTTCAATTTTCATTTTCCATTTTTCACTCTTAATTTTTCAATTTCCATTTTCCATTTGTCATTTTTCATTTTTCATTTTTCAATTTCATTCTCCATTTTCCGTTTTGCATTTTTCATTTTTCAATTTTCTTTTTCCATTTTCCATTTTTCATATTTCAGTTCTCGTTTCCCATTTTCCACTTACCATTTTCCATTTTTCATTTTTCAATTTTCATTTTCCATTTTTCATTTTCCATTTTTCATTTTTCATATTTCAGTTCTCGTTTCCGATTTTCCACTTACCATTTTCCATTTTTCTTTTTTCATTTTCCATTTTCCGTTTTTCATTTTCCATTTTTCATTTTCCATTCTCCATTTTTCATTTTCTATTTTCTATTTTCCATTTTTAATTTTTTATTTTTCAATTTTCTTTTTTCATTTTCCATTTTTCATTTTACATTTTACATTTTACATTTTACATTTTACATTTTACATTTTACATTTTACATTTTACATTTTACATTTTACATTCTACATTCTACATTTTACATTTTACGTTTTACATTTTACATTTTATATTTTACATTTTACATTTTACATTTTACAGTTTACATTCTACATTTTACATTTTACGTTTTACATTTTACATATTACATTTTACATTTTACGTTTTACATTTTACATTTTACAGTTTACATTTTACATTTTACATTTTACATTTTACGTTTTACATTTTGCATATTACATTTTACATTTTACATTTTACATTTTACATTTTACGTTTTACATTTTACATTCTACATTTTACATTTTACATTTTACATTTTACATTTTACATTTTACATTTTACATTTTACATAGTACATTTTACATTTTACATTTTACGTTTTACATTTTACATTCTACATTTTACATTTTACATTTTACGATTTACATATTATATTTTACATTTTACATTTTACGTTTTACATTTTACATTTTACATTTTACATTTTACGTTTTACATTTTACATTTTACATTTTACATTTTACATTTTACATTTTACATTCTACATTTTACATTTTACATTTTACATTTTACGTTTTACATTTTACATTTTACATTTTACATTTTACATTTTACATTTTACATTTTACATTTTACATTTTACATTTTACATTTTACATTTTACATTTTACATTTTACATTTTACATTTTACATTTTACATTTTACATTTTACATTTTACATTTTACATTTTACATTTTACATTTTACATTTTACATTTTACATTTTACATTTTACATTTTACATTTTACATTTTACGTTTTATATTTTCTGTTTTTCATTTTTCATTCTCCATTTTCCATTTTCATTTGCCATTTTTCGTTTTTAGTTTTCATTTTTTCTTTCATATTGGCGATTTTTTTTTTATTATAACGTGATAACGATAAAAAAATATGTGGCAATACTACTAACATGAGCAATGTTATTGTGTTCTTGGTATTGTTAATATATGTATATGCATAATTTTTTTGTGGCATTTTTTTTATGTTGTTGTACAATTATAAAGGCCCATTTACATGATACCACTCAGTCGTATGATTTTTCGAAATAAAAATCCGATGAAATTCATCGGACTGTCATAAAGTCGTACCGACATTATTTCTGCATACTTAGGCAATTTACACCATAACACTCAAGTCTTATGAAAACAGCTGTTTAGAATAATAAGCAAATTTATTTTGAAATTTATATTTTATTTTCGCTTTCTTTGTTTTTGTTTACCATTTTTTTAATATTACCAAAAAAAAAAAACAACTCTGGTCCGATGAAAATGGCAAGTTTTTAGAAATTTTTCAAAAACCATCGGATTTCGAAAATGAAATCCTACAGACTGTCAATTTCATAACAAAAGCTTTTTACATTATACGACTTTTTCATAATACTCGAATTTCTGACAGATCGTATTACAAAGTGTGATAGTGTAAACTGGCCTTAATGTTCAACCACTAAACTGTTACAACAAACACACTGGGTTTTATGTTTTTTTTTAGAGGTATCTACATATTTTTGCTCGTATCTAATCACAATGATGCCCGATTTAGTCAATTTTCAATACAAACCTGCTGGGAATTATGGCAAATGATATTATTGTATCCTTATCCAGTTAGATGGCTTTTTTTTTTTGTGAATGGGCGTGATTTCAACAGACAGACGGACAGACGGACATCGCTATATCGCCAGTTCGAATCTAACTCTCTTTACGAACGGTTGTGTAAAAAATCAAAGCGCTTAGAGTACAACTATTTAAAATTAAAAACAAGTGTTTATTTTTGTTTTTGCAATTGCCTATTCTTGATCTTATTTGAACTCACGTGGTAGACAATCCAGCTTTAAAACAGGAATAAAAATTTTGCGATGGCCCGAGGGGCCAAATCATCAAAAAGAAAGCTTGTGAATAAGAAGATGACAAAACTTCCTCCGGGTTTTGTTAACCCGAACATGGCGTCAACTTCAAGCAACAGATTTAGCCTGCTTGCTGGCCTCAATGATATGGACGTAACTCCCGTATCAAATATTAACGATGTTAAGGAACACAAACCTCCACCCATTGTTGTAGAAGCTAACGCTTCATTTACAGAAATACAAAAGCTGCTTGGTAAGGATTGCATTTTCAAACGTACTTCAATTGGTACCAAAATTTTTGCTCCTAGTAATAAAATGTACGAATGCTACAAGCAAATACTTAAAGAGAATAAGATGGAGTTTCATTCTTATGGCTCCAAAGAAAATAGGTTATACACCACCTTTTTACACGGTTTACCCCGCATAAGCTCTGAGGAAATCTCCAAGGAGCTAAAAAACTACAACCTATCCCCCTCTTCCGTAACTGAAATAACCACCAAATTCAGTTCAAACAATAATGCAGTTTATAAAGTTCAATTTGTTCGTAAAAATTTTAATCCAACTGCTTTAAAAAATGTACGAACAATTTCTAATATTATAATTTCTTGGAAAAAATATAAATCGAAATCCAAGAACAAACCAACTCAATGCTGGAACTGCTTGATGTATGGCCATGGTGGCGAACATTGCCATCGAAGTGCTGCATGTATGATATGTGCAGAACAACATCATACAAGTGTGTGTCCGTTTAACACAAATGAAAAAAGGCCAGCTGTTTTTACATGCTTTAATTGCAAAAAACAAGGAAAAGAGAGAACTGATCACTCTGCAAACGATATCAACTGTCCGTTACGTTCTCTCTATTTGGAAACTAGAACAAGAGTTACTTCTAAAAGTCCGAATAAAAGCAGACAACAACAAAATAACTCATTTCAATTTAATGTGGGAGATTTTCCTAACTTAAGAAACAACAAGACAAATTGTAACAATAACATCAATAATAACAGCAAAGCTACATATGCTAATCAGCTGAAAACAAACAACGATTTATTTAGCATTGATGAGCTTTTTGATATTTTCACTACAGCTATGGATGATTTGCATAGGTGCACTTCAAAAGTACAACAAATCAAAGTTGTAATGTCAATGGTAAAATACGCCCATGGATTATACTAATATTTTAAACGAATTCAAAATGCTTCACTTGAATGCTAATGGCATTTCAACCTTTTCTAAATTAAAACAATTTGAAATACTAATTGAAAGAGAAAATATTAAAATAGCGTCTTTGAATGAAACATTTTTTTCAGAAAATCATAGACCCTATTTTAAAAATTATTATTTATATAGAAGTGACAGAACAGATGCAAGAGGAGGAGGAGTAGCTCTGTTAATACATAAATCTGTCGCTCATAAAAACCTCTTTATATCAAACACTTCATCAATCGAAAACATCTCAATTGAAGTTATTATAAATAATAGACCTATTGTTGTATCTTCGTTATATTCGCCAAGATATACCCATAACTTCTGTGCTGATATCTTGAACCTAACACCTTCCACCAAAGAATACATAGTTTTTGGTGACCTAAATGCCAAACATTGCTCTTGGAATTGCCGTTCAAATAATACTGCAGGAATCGCACTGAACAATCTACAGCAATCAAGCAATTTTTTTATACACTATCCTAATAGTCCAACCCTATTCCCCCATCAACACAATCGCGAAGCATCTACAGTCGATATTATTTTAAGCAATACCGCTTTAAATATAGACGTCAAGACAATGGATTACGAAATACCATCAGACCATCGCCCCATTATGTGTACACTTAAAAGATCAGTGGCCTCGCAGGTGGACCTCAACTATTATGATTATAGTGCAACCAACTGGAACATTTATATGAATTTTTTAGAAAATAAAATCTCGTTAAATTCGGATATATACAATACCAAGGCAATAATTGATCAGGAAATACAAAAATTTATAAATGTAGTTTTTGAAGCAAGGGATGCGTGTACACCTAAAATAACTCAACAAAATAATTTCACATTACCAGAAAGTACTGTGAAATATATTAAACTAAGACGAAGCTTTAAAAGAAAAAGCCAACGATCTTCATATATAGCCGAGCAAACTTTTTATAATCAATGTACTAAGTTTCTAAGTAACATGATTGACAAAAGTATTAATTCGGAACGCAATAAGAAATGGTGTCAATTATTATCCAATTTAAAACCAGGTGATAAATCATTTTGGAGAATAAGCAGGAACTTGCGAGGAAAAGGAAAAAATCAAATCTCTCACCTTGAGGTTGGAAATACAAGGATAACATCTGATAAGGACAAGGCTGAAGTCCTGGCAAATACATTTGTCAAAGCAAATAACCTCACTTCGAATTACAACCACTCAGCAGATATAGTAATAAATACAACAGTAAATAATTTTAAGAAGGAAAATCCCAGTTCTGAGTCAGCAATTTATACATCTCTAGAAGAAGTAATGAATATTGTCTCATCAATAAAACCCTCAAAATCTCCTGGTTTTGACAATGTTCCCAACCTGCTCTTAAAGAAACTACCACTCAAAGCTGTAAAATTACTGGTTATAATATTTAACAGCTGCATCAAACTCAACTATTTCCCAAACCATTTCAAAAACGCTAAGGTTATAGCTATCAACAAACCTAGTAAGCCAAAAAATAACCCAAATAGCTATAGACCTATTAGTTTATTAAGTAACTTAGGTAAAATATTTGAAAAAATACTACATTCTCGTCTTAGTGAATTTGTAACGACCAATTCTATTGTTGCTAAAGAACAATTTGGATTTAAAAAAGGGCATAGCACTACTCACCAAATAAACAGAATTAAAAATCAAATAATCACAAATAAAAACAATAAACGTTCAACGGGTCTAATATTGTTAGATATTGAAAAAGCCTTTGACACCGTTTGGCATAATGGCCTAGTATTTAAACTTCTTGATGCAAATATACCAAAATATTTATGCAAACTTATTTCAGATTTCATTCACGGCAGAAGCTTTAAAGTTGCGATTAATAATGAAACATCGTCTCCAAAAACCATTACCACAGGGTTACCTCAAGGATCAGTCTTGTCGCCATTGCTTTACTCGATATATACATCCGATTTCAAAGTTCCGAAATATATGAAAGTTGCTTACTACGCAGATGATACTGCGTTAATTTCTTCAAACAAACTTACAAGTGCACTCCTGAAGAAAATGGAAAAGGGACTTGTTAATTGCAGTAAATATTTTCACAAATGGAAAATTAAAATAAATCCAAACAAGACCCAAGCAATTATTTTTCCGTTCAACAAATCTCCCAAAAGACTGCCAAGACGTCATCTTCATATTGGAAATAATACCATAAATGTACTTAATCATGTCAAATATCTCGGAGTTGTCTTGGACAAAAAGCTTACTTTTAAACAACATATTATGGCTACGTGTCAAAAAGCTATAAAATCATTTAAAGCATTATGGCCACTACTAAACAGAAGGTCATTTCTAAACCCCAAAAACAAAAATCTACTCTTCAAAAGTGTTATAAGGCCGATATTAACATACGCGTGTCCTATTTGGAGTGACGCTGCCAACTGCCACCTAAAACGCTTACAAATTATACAAAACAAATGTCTTAAAATGATAAATAAAAAGCCCTGGAGGTATCCTACAAATCTTCTTCATGAAGAAACAGGTTATGAAAAAATTATCGATTTCATAACAAGGATTAACAATAATTACTTTGCCAAAATTGAAAATTCCTCTTACCCACTGATAAGAGAATGTAGAGAAATAACGTAAAATTAAAAAGAAATCACCAAATTGAAAATTATATGCCTATAGAGGTCTATTATTTCTAATAAACCTTCTATAAGCATATAAATATTTTCAGATAGTATTTGAATTTATTAAATCATATAAAGGTTTTTTTCCTCCCATTTTCCTTTAAAAATCATTAAAAAATAAAATAAAAACTATTTAATGTCTTTAGATCCTATATATTATTTGTTGCAATATCTATATAAAGATAAGATCTCATATGTAAATATCAAATTTGTTAAAATATGTAAATAAAGGAAGAATATATAATTGAAAAAAAAAAAACATCGCTATATCGACTCGAGCTGTGATAAGGATCAAGAATATATATACTTTATGGGGTCGGAAATTAGTTTTTCGATGCGTTACAAACGGAATGACAAACCTATATATACCCTCTGCCACTGACGTGTGGTGGGTATAACAAGAACTTGTCGAAACTAACAGCAGTAACTCCAGCAGACAGTTTTAGAATTGGTGGACTAAAAAAGGTGATAAAGCTATATGTGAGCTTATTCTGTGTAAATGGTATGTAGAACATCATCTGTAAAAAGACACCAGAGGCTTTTTGATAAAAACAAAGATGAACAAAAATATATATTTTACGAGTAATTAAAATCAAAAATCTGCAGTCGAAAGCTTTAGTTAAGTACATAAATTATAATTCGAATACGGTAGCTGCTAGCTTTGAAGTCATTATATTATTTGCTAAAAAAGGAAAACCGTTCAGCGATGGAGACTACATTAAGAACGCATGGTTAGAGGATTTTTGCAAATATAGATAAAATAATTAAACGCATAGAAGAATTGCCTATTGCTCGAAATACATTAAAAGACATAATTGTGGAAATGGGTAAAAAAGTAAAACAATAACAAAAATCAGTTATAAAGATATGTGATTTTATTTCAATTTGTCTTGGTGAAATAACCTACCATCACTCCTTCGGCTCGATAAGCCATTTTTGTTAGATATTTTATTGGCAATAAAATAATATTGTTAAATTTGGTATCTTTACTAAGAACGGCTGGGCATAGCCCCGAAAAGTGCGTTTTTGACCCTATCCTAATCAAAATCCCTCGCTGATTACGAAAATCGATACCAGAAGGGGGGAAAATGCCCCTGGGCGGGCCCAGGAGGCCCCAAAAAGGGACCCAAGGTTGCGAAAAAATTATGTGCGTACTCAAACTTCCGGATATTTTATGGAGATAAAAAAAAAGAAAAAAAATTAGGGGCGTGGTCCCAAGTGTCCCCAGTCCCCCCCCTAACATTGGGGACCTGATCCATTTTATAAGTGTGGGTATTCAAATGAAAGGGAAATCCGAGAGCATTAAGAATATCGATACCAGAAGGGGGGAAAATACCTCTGAGAGGGGGGGGGGCCCAGGGGGATTCTATTAAAAATGAAAACTATTAATGGTAATAGGTATAAATGTAGTAAAATGAAAACTATTATCGGTATTAGGTATAAATCTTGCTTATAAAATACATTTTTTTATTCTTGTGACGTACGCAGGAAAACTTTATTCAGCGAAGCCACCTGCCGCGTCCTACTGGAGGAGAAAACCCTTAAGCGCGGCCGCAGGCCGCCACGCAGGAAAACTTTAGTATGCGAAGCCAGATTTCAATACTTAATAATAAAAATAAGAAAACTATTGATTTTCCCTTTTACGGAATGTTTACATTTAATTTAAACATTTTCTAAAAGGGAAAACCATTACCTCTTAATTTTAAAAATAAGAAAACTGAAATGAGAGATAAAGCCATTTTCTAATATTGCTAATGTCAGCTAAGGCCATGATGGCTTTATCTCCCATTCAAATGAAAAAAAATGACTTTATCTCCCTATTGAATGAGAGATAAAGCCATCATGGCCTTATCTCACATGGTATTAAAGCACCCCCTCGTATAATCTGTCAAACCTGCATCGATAAAATTTTTTTTTTTAAATTTTTTTTTTTTCATTTTCGAAAAAATTACAAAAAAAAAAAACAACAACAGTATCCAAAAATTATTCTATTTTCTTAATGCTCTCCGATTTACCTTTCATTTGAATACCCACACTTATAAAATGGATCAGGCCCCCATTGTTAGGGGGGCCTGGGGACACTTGGGACCACGCCCCAAATTTTTTTCTTTTTTTATCTCCATAAAATTTCCGGAAGTTTGAGTACCCACATGATTTTTTCGCAACCTTGGGTCCATTTTTGGGGTCTCCTGGGCCCGCCCAGGGGCATTTCCCCCCTTCTGGTATCGATTTTCATAATCTCCGGATTAATTCCAGGAGGGGGTCATTTTCCATTTTTTTTTTTGCGATGCGCCCCGTAAAGTGCAATTTTGCCCTAAGAACTACCAAAGGTGCAGATATTTGCAAGGGTGTAACAGACGCTCTTTCTGAAGCAGAAATAGATTTTACGAAAGTCGTATCTGTAAGTACGGATGGTGCACCCAGTATGATTGGCAAAGGAGCATGATTTGTCAATTTATTTACAAAGTGTGTTGGACATCCACTTTCATTGATAATTCACCAGAAAGCGTTTGTGCAAAGACCTGTTTTAAACTAGTTAAAGACGTGATGAAACTAGTGACCAAAATAATTAACTATATTTATTAAATCTTTATTAAATTAAGTCAAATCGGTGTATAATAATGTTCGTTTGCTAAGTCGCGGCAAAGTACTTCAACTTTTTGTCGAGTGTTTGGATGAAGTTCGGATGTTTTTAAATTATCAAAAACAAATTCAGTATAAGGAGTTATCAGATGTTGAGTGGATTTTTGAGGTCGTATGAATGAGCTAAACTTAAAATTACAAGATTTTGGTAAAACTAGTGAAATTATGTTTGATCTCATCAAAGCCTTTGAAGGCTAAGCTAAAAATATTTAAATTAGATATAATGAGCAGAAATTTAAAAAATTTTCCTAATTTCAAAAAATACAAAATAGATGATAGACTTCAAATTAAAAATTCACGAAAAACCTGATATAATAACAAATAATAAAAAATTTTTACAATATTTTACAATAATTTTCGACAAGATTTATACAACTTCGACATTGTGAAGAAACTTCAAAATTAATTACTCGTCCAGATACATACGAACAGTTGAATTTAACGATATTTGAGTACATGTCTTTAGAAGATTTCGAGATGCAATTGGTGGATTTTCAAACTAAATCGATATGAAAACAAAAATGCATAAATGGAATGAAAACTCCGTGGCCTAACATAGAGATAGCGTGCCAAGTGCCAATTTTTTCTGTTTATTCAGTAGGGCCGCCAAGTGTTTCATGACATTTCATTAATTAGAAAAAAGTTACCGTTATAAAACTGATGCTGTTTTTATAGTTTGAGAAAAAATGGATTGCAAAGAGTTTCGTGTTTTGATTAAACATTGTTTTTTGGTGGGAAACAATTCTAAGCCAAAAACTGGATTTGTAAACATTATGGTGAATCTATGCCGTCATATTCAATGGTTAAAAGGTGGTATTCCGAATTTAAACGTGATGCAGATCGTCCAGGTCGTCCAAATGAAACATTTACCGAAGAAAACGTAATAAAAGTGCAACAGGTTGTATTGGATGATCGAAATATTAAAGTGAGTGAGATTGCTGGCATCATAAAGATATCAGCAGAGCGAATTCGGCATATATTACATGATTATTTAAATATGAAAAAGCTTTCTGCGATTTGTAACAGCTGAACAAAAACTGAAACATGTTCATGATTCAAAGTATGCTTCGAAGATGTTTGAAGTAAATTCAACTGAATTTTTACGTGGATTCATTATTATACACTGGAGTCCAATAGACAGCCTGAGGAGTGGAGAAAGCGTGCACAAGCCGACCAAAGCGGCCAAATACTCAACAATTAACAGGCTAGGCGACTTTTTGTGACCGATGCTTTGTTCTACCGTTTTATCCCGATTTTGACCAAACGTATATTATTCGAAAGGTATTTCTTTTCAGCTGTTTTGCAGATTTACAGATTTTTAAATTTGTTCCTTTATTTTGAGTAAATTGCAATTGCACATACATAAAAATATACATATCGTCATATGAAATCCAAAAAGCCCTAAGTTACATTCACAAAATTTTACAGGAGAAGCAAAAAAACTTTATTAAATGAAAAATAAACAAAATTTGTTCAACATTTTTTCAGGCTAAACTTATTTTTTATTATTGAATTAGTATTTTTAAAAAAAATTTAAATTTTTCTATTATTTACAGAGTTATGAAACTTAGGGCTTTGAGTATTAGTTTTTCTGAAATCCAAAAGGGCGTAAGTCAAATAAAAAAATGGTTTCGTTAATTTTTAGCAAATGTTTTCTTATTTCCTAAATTAAATGGAATAAATATAAAATGTCTTATTATTTTTAACTATTATATTAAAAAAAAAAAAAAACAACTGGAATTGACAAAAAAAAAAAAAAAAAAAAATTTTAAATAAAAGAAAATTCACACCAAAAAAGAATATTATACAGTTTTTTTTTTTTTTTTTTTTTTGCTAATTTTCATAGGGTAAATTAGTATAAAAAGCATGGCAATCTTCTTGTATAAAGGATTTAAGATCCTTAAGATGTTCCCACTTTTTTTTTAAATATTTAATCTGTAAGTCAATACTATTTTTTGCACTTCGCTGTGGAAGAATTGCATATTCCTCTTTAATCTTTGTTTTAAAATAAATCGTTCCAGATTAATCATATACCAATGCTCGAATCCTGTTGACGGTGGGATCTCCAGCTTTTTTTCCTGTAGAATATTTTTTATGTATTGGCAAGTCATTAATATTTATTATAACAATTTTATCTGGACGAATAGAAGGGTAAAGCTTAGGAAGAGAATCATAATCCAGAAAAAACGTATGAGTAAGGTGTTGAGTGGAAATGGAGACTTTGAAGATTCCTTAACATATTTAACGAATTCAGATGGAAAATTAATTTTTTTATTATTAATTTTTCTTTGGATAAGTGAATGTGTTGAATCACATTCCATTTGGGTGTGTCCAACTTTTAAATATTTATGCTCTATTGTTATGGATTTTTCAATACGAATATCAATGCGTTTGACAATACGACATTGCGATTTTGATAAAAACAGCCATCAGAATATATTATAATATTGTGAATATCTGGTGACTGAAGTAACAATTTTTTAAGTGTTTTATGATACATGTGGTGAAAGTAGACGCTACAAGATTCCCTTCCGATTCATCCCAGATATAATTGTCAGATTCATGAGTTATAATATTATAAATAGTGAAGTTATGTATTTGCAATTTCATTTTATAATATGAGGGGAATAAATTTTTGGGGAATAAATTTTACTGCTTGCATGTCCATGCATAATAATAAACACAATCCAGACTTAGCATTTTCAACATCGTTTGCCTTTTCTTCTCTCATGTCATCAATTTCTGATCTATGGCTGTTATATTGATCCTCAGTTATGTTTTTTGCTTCGTATGACACACAAGTATCACACATATCATTCCTTGGTTTAAATAAAGAAATATTTTGTTATTTTATTGCAAGCATAAAGTTTGTATACGATACTGCTGAAACTTCATCATCATTATTAACGCATTCTTCACAATATAATTTATAAACTTGGCTGTATGATTTAAAATCTGTTTGAAGATAAAGTTTTTTGGTGTATTGTCTTCGGTAATGGGATTCAAGTTTCGGAATATCGTTTAACCAATTTCTTAAAAAGTTAAGATGCTTTTCATATTTTCTATAATTAATCGAGGGTTTTCTTCTTGGCAGTATTTCGTTTGACTGTGCGTTATTTAAAATGTTTCCATCCACCCAATTCCTTATCATTTTTTCATTTATACCAAGAGTTTACATATACATTTGCCGGCAAACTTGGATACGTTTTGTCTTATCTTTCAAGTAATAACGCTTAGACATCGATCGTCGTGAAAACATGTTATGATTTCGTGCTTTTTCAAAAACTTCTACTTGACTTGTTACATACACCTTTTTTTCTCCCCAAGTCATATTCCAAAAGCGATCAAATATTTCTTGGCGTATATTTTCAGCAAAGTTGGAGCATTCACGTAATGAGCTCTTTTCACAATATTTAGACTGACATCTTAACCCCATTTTTCGAGGATTTTTTTCAAACACAATTCCTTTATTGAGGCCTGTATATATTTTGCCAGTCATTCCGTTATTTTCATTTATATTTTTTTTTATTATTTTTTTTTTTTAATCACTGATTTATTTAAATTTGTTTCACTATTCATATTTAAACGAGATTTTTTTCATTTGATAAGCTGCTTGCTTCAAGATTATTAGATTATTAGAAACACAAGAAAAGAAAAATAACGGCTTATAAAAAAACAAAAAAATGTATTTCTTCTCCTCTTGTGTTTGTTATTTATTTTTCTTCTTAAGGCGTAAGTTACCTTTTTGGTTTGTGATTTTTTTGCGCTTGCACTTAGGGCTTTTAGAATTTTATTAATAAAATCGTCGATTTTAGTCGTAAGAGTGTAAAATTTTGCAGGAACATGTATTTTGATATCGTTCATCATAATCAATCAAAAAGTCGATTTTGATTTTTTGTAACTTAGGGCTTTTTGGATTTCATATGACGATATACTATGTGTGTGTTTATTAAATTTGTTAATGTGTTTGTTAATGAGTTTGTTATCTTCATTCACAATAATAATAAACCATAAAAGTATTGGTTTGTGAATTGGCTAAGTTGAAAAATAAAGCTGCCTAGAAATTGCACTCGAATTTCGAGCGCTGGAATCTGCTAGTCATATTTAATGATTACTTGCAGAAAGGAAAAACCATAACTGCCAAGGACTATTTTGAGTTATTGGACAGATTGGATGAAGAAATTAAGAAAAAAAACAACCCCACTTAGATAAGGATAAAAAAAATCTTGTACCATCATGACAATGCACAGGCGCATTCATCTTCTTTGGCTTTAGAAAAATTGAAGTCTTTACGAATTGCTTCCCCATACTCGTATTCTCCAGATCCGGCCCCCAGCGATTATTATTTGTTCCCAAACTTCAAAAAAGATGGCTCCAGGGAAAGAGATTTTCCACAAATGAAGAAGTCATTTCAGACACGGAAGCCTATTTTGAAGAGTTTGACAAATCTTCTGATTTTTCAGGGGTATCAGGATGTGCATTTCACATAACGGAGATTTCACTACATGTAGTAAAATTCAATTTGGAAGAAATTGAACGAGATCGATTAATTGGAGCAGTCCACAGAATTGGCTAAAATGAAAATTAACAATTTGGTAATCTATTCCAGAAAAGTTTGTATATATTAACAATTTTTTCATCTACTTAGTCTTGTATAACATTGTTTTCTTTGATAAATTTTATTAAATAAGACATGAGAAATAGACTCACAGACGATAGCAGTACCTCTTGTATCTTAGCCAGATATAAAAAATTGATCATCCAGCATACTACAGCAAAAATCTCATTAAAAACGAAATTTCATTCCTAAATTATTTTTAATTTATTTATATAACTTAATAAAAATGTGGATTGTTTATTTGATTTCAACAAAATTTTAATTTTTATTTTAATAAAAAAAAAGTAATTTATCATAGGTCTGAAGTTGATTTACACCGACACTATTCATTGGTTTTATATTATTTTTACGGCACGCGTCATTTTATTTTATAAAAAAAGATATTTATGACACGCAAGCTCGAAAAGGTTCGCCATCACTGGACCATACAATAATTGAAGAGTTTTCTTCAATTTTTTGTTTCAATATTTTGTTGGCATCCATTATTTTTTAGTACTGCCGAGGCATGGAGTCAATTAAATTTTTAAACATATCCATGAAATGTTTTGCCACTCTGAATTAACTGCCTCTATGAGATCTGTCTTGTTTGTGTATTTTGTTGTCCGCATTTTTCTATCTACAATTTCCTATAGATTTTCTATCGGATTGAGATCTGGTGATTGTGCTGGCCATTCCAAAACACTAACTGCATTAGCTTCTACTTATTAGGTTACAATTTTGGAGGTGTGTTTTGGGTCATTGTAATGTTGGAACTTCAGACCAAGGGCATATTTTCCTCCACGTCATTGTATAACCCCCCGCTTTTTATACCCTACACACGTCAGTGGCAGAGGGTATATATAGGTTTGTCATTCCGTTTGTAACGCATCGAAAAACTAATTTCCGACCCCATAAAGTATATGTATTCTTGATCCTTATCACAGCTCGAGTCGATATAGCGATGTCCGTCTGTCCGTCTGTCTGTTGAAATCACGCTCATTCACAAGAAAAGCCATCTAACTGGATAAGGCTACAATAATATCATTTGCCATAATTCCCAGCAGGTTGGTATTGAAAATTGGCTAAATCGGGCATCATCGTGATTAGATACGAGCACAAATATGTAGATACCTCTAAAAAAAAACATAAAACCCAGTGTGTTTGTTGTAACAGTTTAGTGGTTGAACATTATAATTGTACAACAACATAAAAAAATGCCACAAAAAATTATGCATATACATATATTAACAATACCAAGAACACAATAACATAGCTCATGTTAGTAGTATTGCCACATATTTTTTTTTATCGTTATCACGTTATAATAAAAGAAATCGCCAATATGAAAACTAAAAATGAAAAATGGAAAATGAAAAATGGAATATGGAGAATGGAAAATGGGAAATGAAAAACGAAAAACAGAAAATGGAAAATGTAAAATGTAAAATGTAAAATGTAAAATGTAAAATGTAAAATGTAAAATGTAAAATGTAAAATGTAAAATGTAAAATGTAAAATGTAAAATGTAAAATGTAAAATGTAAAATGTAAAATGTAAAATGTAAAATGTAAAATGTAAAATGTAAAATGTAAAATGTAAAATGTAAAATGTAAAATGTAAAATGTAAAATGTAAAATGTAAAATGTAAAATGTAAAATGTAAAATGTAAAATGTAAAATGTAAAATGTAAAATGTAAAATGTAAAATGTAAAATGTAAAATGTAAAATGTAAAATGTAAAATGTAAAATGTAAAATGTAAAATGTAAAATGTAAAATGTAAAATGTAAAATGTAAAATGTAAAATGTAAAATGTAAAATGTAAAATGTAAAATGTAAAATGTAAAATGTAAAATGTAAAATGTAAAATGTAAAATGTAAAATGTAAAATGTAAAATGTAAAATGTAAAATGTAAAATGTAAAATGTAAAATGTAAAATGTAAAATGTAAAATGTAAAATATAAAATGTAAAATGAAAAATGGAAAATGAAAAAAGAAAATTGAAAAATAAAAAATTAAAAATGGAAAATGAAAAATGGAAAATAGAAAATGAAAAATGGAGAATGGAAAATGAAAAACGGAAAATGGAAAATGGAAATTGAAAAATGAAAAATGGAAAATAGAAAATGAAAAGTTGAGAATGGAAAATGGAAAATGAAAAATGGAAAATGAAAATTGAAAAATGAAAAATGGAAAATGAAAATTGAAAATTGAAAAATGGAAAATGGTAAGTGGAAAATGGAAAAGCAGAACTGAAATATGAAAAATGGAAAATGAAAAATGGAAAATGAAAATTGCAAAATGAAAAATGGAAAAAGAAAATTGAAAAATGGAAAATGCAAAACGGAAAATGGGGAATGAAATTGAAAAATGAAAAATGAAAAATGACAAATGGAAAATGGAAATTGAAAATTGAAAAATGGAAAATGAAAAATGAAAAATGGAAAATGGAAAATGAAAATTGAAAAATGAAAAATTAAAAATGAAAAATGGAAAATGAAAATTGAAAAATTAAAAATTGAAAATGAAAAATGGAAAATTGAAAAATGGAAAATGCAAAATGGAAAATTGAAAATGAAAATTGAAAAATGGAAAATGAAAATTGAATATTGAAAATTGAAAAATTGAAAATGGAAAATGAAAATTGAAAAATTAAAAATGGAAATTGGAAAATGAAAATTGAAAAATGAAAATTAATATTAAAAATTAAATATTAAAAATTAAAAATTGAAAATTAAAAATTAAAAACTAAAACTTAAAAATTAAAAATTAAAAATCAAAAATTAAAAATTAAAGACTCAGGTGGAGGGTATCAAAAAATTCGGCACAGCCGAATTTAACACTCTTACTTGTTTTTTATCTAACTATCCAAGTGGACTAATTTTAAAAACATCCAATTCAATTTTTTTTTATAAAATTTACTTTATCATAAACAAAAAACAAGAATGAGCATTTAGAAATCAAGATAAAAATGAAAGAGCAATTTCGAGATTTCAGCAGAATTTTTCTTAAATATATTATGAAGGACTCAATTTAAATCTTTTTTTTTATCTTTTATATTGTAGGAGAAAAAAATGGCCATCACAGCTGAAAGAGTTTGGGAAATTTTAAAACACATTACCGATGAAGAATGTTTCATTATGGGCATGGATCCAAAGTATGCTCGTCCAGATTGGATGATTGTAACTGTATTGCCCGTACCGCCATTGGCTGTACGTCCAGCAGTTGTTATGTTTGGTGCAGCTAAGAATCAGGACGATTTAACTCACAAACTCTCTGATATTATTAAAGCCAACAATGAATTGCGTAAAAATGAAGGAACGGGAGCGGCAGCTCATGTCATCATGGAAAATATTAAAATGTTACAATTTCATGTGGCCACTTTGGTGGACAATGACATGCCTGGTATGCCAAGGGCTATGCAAAAATCGGGTAAACCCTTGAAGGCCATCAAAACACGTTTGAAGGGTAAAGAAGGTCGTATTCGTGGTAACTTGATGGGTAAGCGTGTTGATTTCTCAGCACGTACTGTCATCACTCCAGATCCTAATTTACGTATCGATCAAGTCGGTGTTCCTCGATCGATCGCTCAAAATTTAACCTTCCCCGAGTTGGTAACTCCCTTCAATATTGATCGTATGCAAGAATTGGTTAGACGCGGTAACTCACAATATCCTGGTGCCAAATATATTGTACGTGACAACGGCGAACGTATAGATTTACGTTTCCATCCTAAACCTTCAGATTTACATTTGCAATGTGGCTACAAAGTGGAACGGCATTTACGTGATGATGATTTGGTTATTTTCAATCGTCAGCCTACTTTGCATAAAATGAGTATGATGGGTCATCGTGTTAAGGTTTTACCATGGTCTACATTCCGTATGAACTTGTCCTGTACTTCACCCTACAATGCTGATTTTGACGGTGATGAAATGAATTTGCATGTACCCCAGTCGATGGAAACGAGAGCTGAAGTTGAAAATATTCACATAACACCTCGACAGATTATTACGCCACAGGTTTGTTTTTTTTTTCAATGTTTTTTTTTTTTTTTTTTTTTCAAAATAATAAATTAGTAATAAATAGACTCCGTATAATAATCTCTAAATGAATTAGCGGATCACACTAACTCTGGGTTCGTTTCCGGTACAAAAGGGCCATTATGGCAACGAACATGTTGATTGCTTAGCAAATATATCCGCTAGCCCTCTTAAGGTATACCCAATTGGTGGGTAGAATAAAGAGAAACTGAAAAATTGCAATGAATCAGAATTGAAATGTCACTTAATGTTTTTAGCGATATTCTTTAAAAAATTAACCTTGTATATCTGTAAAACTATGTTCAAGTAGAGAGCAATTAGTTAAAAGTTTGTTGACTTAATAAAGTTTGAAATTTTTTATAATGTTTTTAATTTATAGTTTTTTCTTCTAAATGTTAAAAATTACAATTTTTACCTTTGGTACCTTTTTTTTTAAAAAAAGTACATTTTCTTAAAAAAATACGTTTTCTTAAGAAAGTAACTTTTCTTAAAAAAGTTAATTTTCGTAGAAGAGTACCTTTTCTTATGAAAGTACATTTTTATACCCTTATGTGGTTTGGGTATATGTGACTTAGTGCTGCTATTTGTAACTTCCAAAAATATTTGACCTAGACCCATCTTTTATTATACCGGTCGGATCAGAATCACTTTCTGTGTTGATTTAGCGATGTCCGTCCGTCCGTCCGTCTGTGTGTCCATGTAAACCTTGTAATTAAACTACAGGTCGCAAATATGAATATATTTTAATGAAGTTTGGCATATAAGCTTTTATCGGCCATATGATGAAATCGACATAAATTACCATAAGATCCAAATTATCATATAGATCTCAGTCAAATTGGATTTGTATGTGTTTATTATATTGATTAATCAGTAGTCCAAAAATAATACCTAAAGGACAATTCTTAGTCATAGGCACCATATAGAGTTGCTTCCCGATCTTCACTTAAATCTATCAAAAAATAAAAATATTGCACAGATTTTTTTCAAATTTGGTTTGTATATATTTTTTCAAAATATATGTGCCTTTACCAAATATGGGCAGGATCGGTCAATTTTTTGACCTAGTCCACATATAAATATAGCACCCGATATGAACTTTTTCATATCAGCAGCCAAAAAAATTAATAACAATGCCACTCAAATTTGGTTTATGCTTATTTTCTATATCCAATTAGTAGGACCGAAGAGATAGGGTCTCTAAACCATGTCATAGGGTATCGTATAGTCGGTCTAGATTTCTAATTTTCTTACTTGTTTTAACCCTTTCGACCCCAACTTTTTTCCTGTAACTCCAATATTTTTTTTTTTACTTTTAATTATGTTGTCATTCAAATAGAGGCTGGCTAAAATTTCTAGTCGCCACGCCCATTTATTTGGGCAGTAGAGAAAGTTGCTTGTTAGCAACGTTGGGCAATAGTGGTATATAAAACATTTTTTTTTAATGAATTATTGAATATTTAGAAAAATTAAATGTGATAGGACAAAAAACAGATTTTATTGTTTTTTGCAGCAAAGATGGACCTTAAACTTGAGACATTTGGACATTGCATTTCCAGTCTTGCAGAATCTGCAACGCCCTCTTTCACCAATTATTGTTTTGTTTATTTTCAATTTCAATTCCATTTATTGTAATATTAAAAGCCACATTTGGCCAATGATACTAATACTAATATATGAATATTAATACTAAATATTATATGTACATAATTCAAAAATTATTACTAAAGTATAACAATTAAAAATTAAACACTATGGCCCCCCAGCCAAAAAAAAATAAAATAAAATATTTACAAAAATAAAAACAAAGAGTCCATGTTAGCGAAAAAACTGTTTACCACATATAATTCCCTTTAAATAATTCTATCAATTACGTACTAATTAAGTATCATATGGATTCACAAATATGTGAGAAAATTTTGTTCTTGAAAACTTTCTTAGAATCTGCAAAAACCCTCACATGGCTAGGTAGCTTGTTCCAAAGACGGGACACTCTAACTAGAAACGACCGTTCATACAAAGAAGTTAATATACGCGGTATTATAATTTGGATATTACTTCTCAATCTCGAAAAACTAAAGGTATTACGCAAGTTAACCGGTGAGGAATCAATAATAAGTCTATAAAAGAACCATAACAATCTGAACTCTACAAATTTCTTAATGTACAAATAATATAAGGAGTTATATGCTCCCTTCTTCTAACATTAAAAACAAAACGAGCAATCACATTGAGTAGTTTCTCCAATCTAGAAAAACATGTAGAAGTAGTACCAGATGTCACCTCAATACAATAACACAATTGTGATGATAGGAGCGCCAAAGCCACATCTCTCTTAATATGAAGGGGTATATAAACATCTTCATTAAATAACCTACGTATAGTAGTAATAATTTTTGGTGTTAATACATTAATATATTTCTCAAAACTGAGTTTTTCATCAATAATGACTCCCAGGCACCTCAGATTATCAACGAAATTAAGTACAATACCATTAATACGAATATTGAAATCAAAGCTTTGAGTATTTCCAAAAACCATACACTTAGTCTTTGCCAAATTAATATCAAAATGATTTGCAGACATCCATGTTGATACGTTCCGAAGGCTGAAATTTGTTACAGCTTCAAGAACATCTAAGAATTGTTTATCTATGTGGAAGAGCAATTGAACATCATCCGCAAAAATATAGGGTCTACATCCTTGAGTATCAATCATAACTTCGTTCAAATCATTTAAGTATAACACAAATAATAGAGGACCAATAACCGAACCCTGCGGCACACCACATGTAACCCTGCGGATGTCACTCACTCTGCCTCCAAGCTCAACAAATTGTGAACGATTATTTAAATAGGAAAACATAAGTCTACAAGCTGGTTTCGAAAATTTAAATTTATCACGAAGTTTAAAAATAAGTCTACAATGATCAATGCAGTCAAACGCTCTGGACAGATCAAGAGAAACTAAAAGATTAACTCTACCCTCACTTAAATTTTTTCTAATGAAATCAGTCATTTAATCTAAAAGAGACGTAGTGCTGTATCCCTTTCTATAGGCATACTGGCTGTCACAAATCAGATTCTCCCTGCTTAAATATTGAACCATTTTTGACTTAAGTAAGTGCTCAACAACTTTAGAGGCAACAGGCAGTATACTTATAGATCTTAAATTCCCAAAAACCAATTCACTACCATATTTTGGAATCGGAACTACCCTAGAAATCTTCCAGGAGGAAGGATAAACAGATGTAGTAAATATGCCATTTACAACATGCAATATGTATCTACTTATACCAGGAAAAATCAGCTTAATAAACCTTAAAGGAATACCATCGACACCGACTGCATTCGATTTTATTTTCTTAAAAGCATCAAAAAATTCCAACACAGAAACACCATCAAATGAAAAACACGGGTTATTATCTATATAATCAAAATCAAAATCCTCCGTAACAACCTCATTTGCATCAAGATCCGAAAAAACAACCTCACTCCGCAAACAGCCAGCTCTCCTCAAAGTTTTCCATATATTAGCATAATCAGATCTATTAAATATTCCCATACCCTCCCGTCTTTTAAACTTCCTTATAACAACCTTGGCTTTATTTCGATATCTACAATATGTTCGCCAATTAACATCGGTACGAACCTCCAGAAACCCCTTGTATGCAATGTCTCTAAGAGAAACAGCATGAATAATCTCTCTCTAGATTTCATCCATGATTCTCCTCTAACTCTAAATTTACGACGCACAACCGGCACAAAAGAAAAAGCATTAACCAAAAAGGTGTTTAAGAAGTCAACCTGATAGTTCACATCACTCGTAAGGTAAATTGAGGAAAAATCATATGAATTGTAAAACGATTTTAATCCGTCCCAATCAATATTATTGAAATCCTTAAATTCAAAGTAGTTATCAGTCGGATCAACATTTAAATCAACCGAAACAAAAATGAGGGCATGGTGAGAGTTCATAAAGGGACATTGAAATTGACTGAATTGCACAGCTTTATTGTCACTTCCAAGCATAAAGTAGTCAATTAAGGACGAAGATCGGTGACTTATGTCAAATTGAGTAGGAACCATATTATGGTGAATCGATAGTCCATTCTGACTACAAACGGATCTAACCAAATGAGCCTTTACAGAATCATAAAGGTTTAAATTAAAATCACCCATAATAATTATATTATTGTATTGATAAAAAAGATTGCAATGTAATTCCTCAAAAATTCTAAGATTATTAAAATCACCACTAGGCAAATACACAACTCCAACAAGAGTTTTCGTGGTTCCAGCTATGATTTCAACAAAAATTGACTCACAAAGATTATACCGCATTGATCTGTAAACAACTCGCTTCTCCATTCTACTAGATATATATAGGCCGACACCACCACCCCTACCTTTACTCACCGGACGGTCATTTCTATAAAGTGTATAGCCAGGAATAGATACAGCCTTTGTAGAAATATAAGGTTTTAACCAAGTTTCCGAGACTCCAAAAACATCCAAGTAACAACCCCCCATAACCCTACGCAATTCGTTCAACTTCGTACCGGTATACGGGCATATGCTCTGACAATTTATGTGACCAACATTTAAACAATTTGTTCTTTCCTTGAGACTATTAATCAAAAAAGTATTATCGCTAACAATCGGACCCATATTGTCATTTATTTAACATCATCTATAAAAATATCAAACACATAATGGCGGGGGAACCTATAGAGGTAAAAATTAAAAATAAAACTAAAATAAATCAATGAATTAGATGTAACAGATTCCATTCAAATAAATCCATTTAACAGCTGATCAAAAAACAAAAATTTTTCAAAATACATAATGTACAACACCAGCTATTTCATTATGAAAAAATATAAAATTACATAATAAATTACATATTTTTTCCATAGGACCAATCAATCATCAAGCAAAGGTAACAAGTCCTTCACACACCTCTCAAAACCCATGAGAACCTCCGAACCATCCATGTTTGTAATGGACACCTTTGGCTTATCCGCGTTGTAAATTTTAAATCTCTTTATCTTATTCTTTTTTAGAAGATTTCTACAAATGTAATTCATTTTAGAAGACCTCGGACCAAAGTGATCATTAAGGAATACTCGTGTAGTTATCCCGCTATTATCTACATCACTAAGTTTCAAGGAACGTTTTTTATGTTATGCTCCCATTAATTTATCCCGTACAAGAACGCTACAAAATTTCACCAGAACCGACTCTTTCTTATTCATATAGCATACGTGCTGAATATCACGATTACTGACTGGGATTTGAAAAAAAGAGCAAATATTCTTAACAGTATCTTCTAAATCCAAAATATCCTTAGGTAGGCCGGTAATAACCACATCAGTCCTATTCAAGCGATGATATAAAGTATTATTCTCTTCCTCCAATCTCCTCATTCTTATATCAACACCAGCATCAACACCTTGCACAAGAGCATTACAGTTCTCAACCTCTTGCTCAAGCCTCATAAATCGTGAAACAAATTCGCTCCTGATAACCTTGACAATACCCTCAAGTCTTATCAATTATATCCTTGTTACTGGATATTTGCTGCGAGAGGTTGCCCAATTTCGTGTTGAGGACACTAATCTCTTTACTTATATTGGTTTTATCAGGAATATTTACACAATCCTTACATTTAAAGAAAACTCCACTATGTTTTAATGAAAGGGCTAAAAACTGATCATCCAAGCCAGCACACGGTAGATGAAACCACAAAAGACATTCTTTACTTGAATACTCCCAGATTTGCCAATATCCATATTACATTTAGGGCATAATATTTTTTTCCCAGGCATAATTATAATTTCTTTACAATTTATAATTATTAATCTTCGAAAAGTATAGATATAAATTTTTGAAAGATGGCGCCGGCAACGAATAAAATATATTTCACAAAAATTCTATTAGAGTGAAGCAACAGTATATACTGCAAACCAATTCAGCAAATAATTTGTTATAGTAGACCAAGACTTATGATGTTTAAAAAGTCCAATAAAGAGGATAAGCAACAGCAACGAAGTCCATACAAATGAAGGCAAATGGCGCCAGCACAACAGCAACAGCAAACAACAAGATAATTACCAAATAAAAATCATCGCTCTTAGTTATATTTTGATTCACTACTAGACAAATTTATATTAGCCACGAAGTTTAATAAGTTATTTAACTATTTGCACTATTTTAGCAATTTTCCTTATATTTTTACTGCATATTTTTACCCTTAATGATCAGCTGTACAATTTCTCTACTTATTCGGACATGGCGAAAATATTAATTGAATTTCAGAAAATCATATTAAAACATCGGAAATTATACCTTGAAATTTAGAAGACATCAATTGAATTTTTAAAATATAAATTTTATTCTTTAAACACAAATTGAAATTCAGAAAACACCAAATATGTTTACATTTAAAAAATCTCAAATAATATTTAAGAATTGCGACCATAAAAATTGTTGCATTTATAAAGCGCAATTTGATGAGAATGTTATTCATATATTTTTTTTTCACAATTTTTGTGGATGAAAATTTGAAGTTTTTCAGAAAAGAAAGATAACAAATTATCTTATTTTAAATTTTTGGGACATATGGCTTTTTGCGTTTGGCATCCCTAATTTGAACCAGTGTTCAAGACAGAGTTCAGAAAAAAACACACACTGAATAAAAAACTCGTACATATATGTAAACAAACATAACTTAGACCAACACACACATATTTTTATTTTCATATCAATTATATTTGTTTTTAAATTTTCTTCGGTGCCCAACACAATCATGACTGTGTTCGTTTCAATATTTTGTTATTTACACGAACATTATTGTATCACGTACTTTTTGTTTCAATCACACATAAACCACACATTTTTGAGTGTTGCTTTATTTGAAGTTCATGTTCTGGTACGTGTACTGAAAAAAAAACAGAACATGTACAATAAACAGGTTCGAGTTCAGTTATATTTTAAACACGACTTAAACACGACTTAAAATATAACTGAAGTCGAACCTGTTTATTGTACATGTTCTGTTTTTTCTTAGTACACGAGCCACAACAAGACTTATAATATAACTGAACTCGAACCTGTTTATTGTACATGTTCTATTTTTTTTTTCAGTACACGTACCAGAACATGAACTTCAAATAAAGCAACACTCAAAAATGTGTGGTTTATGTGTGATTGAAACAAAAAGTACGTGATACAAAAATGTTCGTGTAAATAACGAAATATTAAAACGAACACAGTCATGGTTGTGTTGGGCACCGTAGAAAATTTAGAAACGCACATAACTGATATGAAAATAAAGATATGTGTTGGCTGCTTTTGAACAGAACATTGTGTGTTTCATGTGTGTATTTTCTGAACCTTGGTTCAAGATGACTTGAAAATTTGACTTCACGGTAGGCAAAGCAAAACCCAAGAAATTTAATTTCGATATTAATTCACAGGTAATTAACAGTAAATAAAGATTTATTTTATTAATCAAAATCAAAAGTTGGCATCACTGGGTTAGATTCTGTATTGTATTGTGTTGTTTTGTGTTACCACAAAATATAATAGTGAAAAATCCCTTTTAATATGTAAAAAAAATTTATTTTCCAAATATGGCAATATTTTAACAAAAAAAAAATTAGAGAGCTTTTTCGCAATGAAGGTTAGGGCGAAAACTTTAAATTAAACAAGAGGTTATGCCATATAACCGGAAATGCATGCATATAGGTATATAACCTAAATGCATACGATCAGCAACCACGATGACCAAAAAGCAAACACCGAAACGTGTTTTCTTTTATCCGAAATAATAGAAAAGACGAAAACGATCCTTCCTCGTTGGAGCGCGAATTACTAATGTGAGAAGCTTTATAGACCAACTCTTGAAATATACAAAAATCATCTGTTAAGCGGATCAACCCAAAGAATTTGCTGAAATAATTTGGTATTAAGTTTAATAAATTGTTTACTTTTTCAAATATTTTTTTTTTACATTTATTATCAATACTCAAACCTTAGGTGGAGGGTATCAAAGATTCGGCACAGCCGGATTTAACACTCTTACTTGTTTTTTTAAATTTATATTTACAAGTGTTAAGTTTACGACAAAATTATTTTAATTTGAATTTTATGTAAAAAAACAATGTTTAAAAGATCCGCAAAGTAAAAAATATTTGTTTGCACTTAAAAATAATTTATATATTTTGTTTTGCTTAGTTTGACACACATTTTAACATACTTAGTCAGTGTTTGAAACGTTGTTGATCTGAGTTTAGCAAACGCAGCAGCAACAAGTGCATTATAAATAATACTCATGCTAGCTACTGCATAAGTTTTCATTATAAATATGGCCGTAAATCTATAAACTATGGAATAGAATTTCAAACTTTTCCGAATATCTTTTCTTAAATTTTTTTTTGTTTTAAAAAGCCTAATATTGAAATGTCCACACATTATCTGAAGGAAATATTTTTTAAATTTGATGAATTGCATTTTGCTTAATAGTTTCTTAATTATCTTTTGTGTTTTTTTTTATCTTCCTTTTACAGGCTAACAAACCCGTCATGGGTATTGTACAGGATACCTTGACTGCCGTACGTAAGATGACGAAACGTGATGTCTTCATAACACGCGAACAAGTCATGAATTTACTCATGTTTTTACCCACTTGGGATGGTAAAATGCCGCAGCCATGCATATTAAAACCAACACCCCTGTGGACTGGCAAACAAATCTTTACGCTAATTATTCCCGGAAATGTCAACATGATACGTACTCACTCTACACATCCGGATGATGAAGATGAGGGTCCCTACAAATGGATTTCACCTGGTGACACCAAAGTAATGGTCGAACATGGCGAATTGATAATGGGCATTTTGTGCAAGAAGACCCTGGGTACTTCGGCTGGTTCTCTATTGCATATTGTTTTCTTGGAATTGGGTCACGAGGTGGCTGGTCGTTTCTACGGTAACATTCAGACTGTCATTAATAATTGGTTGTTGCTGGAGGGCTTTAGTATTGGTATCGGTGATACAATTGCTGATCCTCAGACATACAATGAAATTCAGATGGCCATTAAGAAGGCCAAAGATGATGTCATCAACGTTATTCAAAAGGCCCACAACATGGAATTGGAGCCTACACCCGGTAATACATTGCGTCAGACTTTCGAAAATCAAGTAAATCGTATTTTGAATGATGCTCGTGACAAAACTGGTGGTTCGGCCAAGAAGTCTCTAACTGAATACAATAGTTTAAAGGCTATGGTGGTGTCGGGTTCCAAAGGTTCCAACATTAATATTTCCCAGGTTATTGCTTGTGTGGGTCAACAGAACGTCGAAGGTAAACGTATACCGTATGGTTTTCGTAAGCGTACTCTGCCTCATTTCATCAAAGACGATTATGGTCCTGAATCAAGAGGTTTCGTAGAAAATTCCTATCTTGCCGGTCTGACACCGTCAGAGTTCTATTTCCACGCTATGGGTGGTCGAGAAGGTCTTATTGATACTGCTGTAAAAACAGCCGAAACCGGTTATATTCAACGTCGTTTGATAAAGGCTATGGAATCTGTTATGGTAAACTATGACGGCACAGTACGTAATTCGGTGGGACAACTTATTCAGTTGCGTTATGGTGAGGACGGTCTGGCTGGTGAAACAGTAGAGTTTCAAAATTTACCCACTGTCAAACTATCGAATAAGTCCTTTGAAAAGAGATTCAAGTTCGATTGGTCGAATGAACGTTACATGCGTAAGGTCTTCACGGATGAGGTCATCAAGGATCTGAGTGAAAGTGGCAATGCTTTGCCCCAACTCGAAGTCGAATGGGAACAATTGTGCCGCGATCGTGAAGCCCTCAGAGAGATTTTTCCAAATGGTGAATCGAAAGTTGTATTACCCTGTAATCTGCATCGCATGATCTGGAATGTGCAGAAAATTTTCCATATTAACAAGAGATTACCCACCGATTTGTCGCCGTTGCGGGTAATTAACGGTGTACGAGAACTGCTACAGAAATGTGTCATTGTCGTGGGCAATGATCATCTTTCGAAACAGGCCAATGAGAATGCCACCCTACTCTTCCAATGTTTGATAAGATCTACATTGTGTACAAAATATGTAGCCGAAGAATTCCGTTTGTCCACTGAAGCCTTTGAGTGGTTGATAGGAGAAATCGAAACCAGATTCCAACAGGCTCAAGCTAATCCTGGTGAAATGGTGGGTGCCCTGGCTGCCCAGAGTTTGGGAGAACCTGCCACACAGATGACTCTGAACACTTTCCATTTCGCTGGTGTATCTTCGAAGAACGTAACATTGGGCGTACCTCGGCTCAAGGAAATTATTAATATTTCCAAAAAACCTAAAGCTCCCTCCCTGACCGTATTTTTAACTGGTGGAGCGGCCAGAGATGCCGAAAAGGCCAAGAATGTCTTGTGTAGATTGGAACACACTACGTTGCGTAAGGTTACCGCCAATACTGCCATCTACTATGATCCCGATCCTCAGCGTACGGTTATAGCCGAAGATCAGGAATTCGTTAATGTCTACTATGAAATGCCTGACTTCGATCCTACGCGTATTTCGCCCTGGCTGCTGCGTATCGAACTCGATCGCAAGAGAATGACAGATAAGAAACTGACTATGGAACAAATTGCCGAAAAGATTAATGCCGGTTTCGGTGATGACCTCAATTGTATATTCAATGACGACAATGCCGATAAGCTGGTCCTACGCATACGTATCATGAATAATGAGGAGAATAAATTCCAAGACGAGGACGAGGCCGTCGATAAAATGGAAGATGATATGTTCCTGCGTTGCATCGAGGCCAACATGTTGTCGGACATGACCCTGCAGGGTATTGAGGCTATAGGCAAAGTGTACATGCATTTGCCGCAAACAGACAGTAAGAAACGTATTGTCATCACGGAGACGGGTGAATTCAAAGCCATCGGTGAATGGCTATTGGAAACTGATGGTACGTCCATGATGAAGGTCCTTTCCGAAAGAGACGTAGATCCCGTGCGTACTTCTTCCAATGATATTTGCGAAATTTTCCAAGTATTGGGCATTGAGGCTGTGCGTAAATCGGTTGAAAAGGAAATGAATGCTGTATTGCAGTTTTATGGCCTGTATGTAAACTATCGTCATTTGGCTTTGTTGTGTGACGTCATGACGGCCAAGGGTCATTTGATGGCCATTACACGTCACGGTATCAATCGTCAAGATACTGGTGCTCTTATGAGATGTTCATTTGAAGAAACTGTCGATGTGTTGTTGGACGCTTCCGCACATGCGGAAACAGATCCTATGAGAGGTGTATCGGAGAATATTATTATGGGTCAATTGCCTAAAATGGGTACAGGTACGTTGGTGTCGACAAAAATAAAATTAATGAATTTATTTGAAAAAATATATATATTTTTTAGGTTGCTTTGATTTGCTACTTGATGCGGAAAAATGTCGTTATGGCATTGAAATTGCCAACACTATGGGCTCTAGTATGCTGGGTGGTTCGGCCATGTTCTTTGGTGCTGTCTCCACTCCTAGTATGTCACCACCTATGACACCTTGGCAACAGTGTGGCACTCCCAGATACTACTCTCCACCGGGTCAAAGTAAGTTGATTTCGATCGTTTTTTTCTTATTTTTTATTTTACTAATTGACAGACAATTACATTTTTTTTTCCGTGGTCAGATTATAATTCGTTTGTGCTGATGGGTGTAACCATCAAAAATATCTGACCCTGACCTTTTTTTATTATACCCATCGACTCATCGAATCATTTTCTGATTCGATTTAGCCATGTCTGTCCGTCTGTCTCTCTGCTGTCTGCCATCAAAAGGCAGACGATGATTTGCACAATCAATCAAGATCTGTTGACAATCTGAGTGGGGTAAAGCGAAGAGGTTTAATTTCAACTAGCAGATTCCAGCGCTCGAAATTCGGGTGCAATTTCTAGGCAGCTTTATTTTTCAACTTAGCCAATTCACAAACCAACACTTTATGATTTATTATTATTGTGAATGAAGATAACAAACTCATTAACAAACACATTAACAAATTTAATAAAACACACATAGCATAAAGTATGTGGAAAAAAGAAGTTGTCAAGATTAAAGTTTTATTACAAAGTTTAATAACTTTTACAAGTAATTTGGAATCGATACGATTCTTTCATAGTATTTGTTTACATTTTCTATATTTTTAAATTAAATAACATTCATTTAAACTAAAATATTACACTCTTCGTTTAAGGAAAAATACAAAATTAACTAAAAAAATTATGTTGAAAAAGTAAGTTGTCAAAACTTTAGTAGCCACAGTGTCCATACTTTCGAGAAGGTAATTTACCCAATCTATTTTGCATAGAATTCACTAGGTTTAAACATTCTGTTTGGGAAATATTACTCCAGTTTCTGAAAATGCAATCCTTCAAACCATCAAGATTTTGGGGCATTTCTTCAGCAATACGAATTTTAAAGATAACCCACGCGTTCTCGATAGGTGACAAATCGGGACTTTGTGGGGGCCACTTTAAAACATTAACATTTGTGTTTTGGAGGTATTGGGAAACTATTTTTGCTGTGTGTATTGGCGCATTATCCTGTTGAAGAATGAAGTTTGGCCCTATTAGACGACGTCCGTCTGGAATAGCATGTTCTTCCAAAATCTGTAAATATACAGCCGCAGTAATTTTACCCTGTAACAATGCTACATTACCAGTACCATTTGAACACATGCATCCCCAGACCATTAAACCCTTTTCTACAGCCTTAACGGTGGGTAGAGTGGACTTGTATGACAGTTGTTCTTTCGGGTTGCGCCAAACGTAGACCATACCATGAGAATATTTTAATCTAATCATCGATTCATCCGTCCACAACACATTATACCAAAATTCTATAGGTTTTAAAACATGTTCTATATAAAACTGACGTCTTTTTTCTGTATTAACTTTACTTAAGTAGGGTATCTTACGGGCAACACGACCATGCTTATTGTTTTGGCGCAGTCTGTTTCGAATGGTGTATGTTGAGGGGGCCTCTTTACCTTCATTAATAATTTGGGCTCTAATTTTTGGCATGGATTTGAAAGGATCAGAGTCGGAAATTTCTAATATGCGCTTATCGACACGTTCTGTTGTTATTTTTGGCCGTCCAGGGCGGAGTTTTCTGGAAACTCTATCATCATTGTTATAGGCAGCAATGACTTTCCATATTGAAGTTTGAGATTTTTCAAATTTTTCAGCTATGTATCTCTGAGTGTGACCATCTTTATAAAGATTAATTATTATTTTACGTTCTTCGTCGGTTAATTGCCTAAATTTTCCCATATTTTAATCTCTAAAAGAGTTATTAAAACAAAATAAAATCAAGTCACTTTACAGACTTTTTGAGCAAATCGAAGACATTAATTTTTCGTACCGAATGCTTAAATCTGTTTCACAATTATATTTTTATAAAAAATTAATAGAAATCAAACTTATAGCGGCCACTTAAAGAACTCCACAATCAATTTTTTCACTTGACAACTTACTTTTGCAACACTTTTGCAAAGACTAGTTTAGAGAAATGCTAATTACTTTAAGTAATATGCTGTTTCCAACAACAAAAATTTATGAAATTTATCTCAAATAACGGTACTTTAAAATTATCTAAAACCAGTTTACAGTGAAGATCAAAAAGAAATTTATTCAACAAGTTACAAAATTTTTTTATTTGATAACTTATTTTTTCCACATACTGTATGTCTAATTTTATGTATGTGTCAGTTAGTAGCAAATTTAAATGCATTATACTCAAAATAAAGGAAAGAAAATATTTAAAAATCTGTAAATCTGCAAAACGGCTAAAAAGAAATACCTTTCAAATAATATACGTTTTGTCAAAATCGGGACACAACGGTAGAACAAAACATCGGTCAGAAGATATCACCTAGCCTATCAATATTATAGATGGCCGCAATACACAATGTTGTTTGTTGACTTAGATGGGTGGTATAGATATTGAGTAATCGAATACTCTTAATGTTGTGGGCACGAGAATTCAGTCAGACGTACGTTGCAACGATCATCGCAAGTGTCGAATAAAGCATGCTTCATGAGTTTTGCTTTTTGAAAGGGTGCAAAAATTACTTCACTTCCTCCGATCTCCTTAACATATAAACTGTCTACATACGACCGAAATTGGAATGCAACTCCAATATATGGGCAACTTCCATATACAGAGTTGATGCTAATTGATGACAGTAGGGTACCCAACTCCATGGACCCGTTAGAGATAGTTGGAATGTGGGTTGTGTAACATCGTTCTATAGATATTACCACGGGAAATCGAGATAAGTGAACTTATTCCAAGGGCTCGAGTTTCAGTTCGTACTACCCATTTCATTAGTAGATCACATCCGCTTGTAGTCTATTGTATAGTTTAGAAGTGACCATTACGCGGCTCGCGAGCTGCATGCGGCTCTTGAAGTCGACTGTATTGGCTCTTAAGCACAATAAGCTAAAAAAAAATTAAATTTTGGTTGATGACCTGTTATGGCAGTTCGCACAGCTCAGTTAAATGCTTATCAAAATTAAAGTCTTGGGTACAACGACTCGCAAGAATTAGAATTACCGAAAATATATATTAGTCTGAGTGCACAATCTTTGGTTTTAGGATATTTCTGATGCATAATCTGTTTCCAAAGTCAAAAGTTGAAAATTATTCTGTTTTACTTGCTTCAACCCTTCATCTTCTTGGAGCTCCAGTAGCTATATCCGGAACAATTGGCGGTAATACAGGACAACCGTTCTTCAAAAGGTCAGCAAGGAACGGAATCTATCAGTCAAATCTTCTGCTAGTATGTGGAGCTTGCATACAAAATCTGTAACTATTACAGATTTAGAAAACAGGCACCGAATCGTCGCATTCGTTATCGAAATTTTTTTTTTTTTTTTTAATTTATTTATTTAGCAATTTTGCTATTATATTACATTTGCTTAATATTAAATCAATGGATTTTATTACATCAAAACTTTTGTGTTACATAACCTATTATTTTGCTTTTAAATATAAAAAAGTTACTTTCATTCTTTAAATCTATCGGTATTTCATTATATAGTTTAAGACCATTATAAAATAATACATTTTGTAAATAATTTGTTCTACAAAGGTTCAGCCTAAAATCACACAAATTCCGTAAATTGTAGGGTTGAATGTCTGCTACATAAACTAACTGTTTTTGCATATAATTGGGTAACATTCCATTTTTCATTTTAAATATAAATATTAAAACATTCTTCATCACAAGCCTTTGATCTACCGAAATCCACTGCAATTTATACAACATATCAATTTCGTGGGTTAACATATGACACTGAAGAATACATCTCATCCCCTTATTTTGTAACTTTTGAAGTCTTGAACAGTATTCAAAATGGGGTTTAACGGTGGTATTATATATATTTATAGCCGTGATTGCTGAAACTTTACTTCGAATTCTTCTTAAGAAACAAATTTTCTTAGAAATCTTTTTACAAATGTAGTTATAGTGTAAGTCAAACTTTAGGTTTTTATCTATAATAATACCAAGATATTTTATTTCATAAACTTTCTCAATTGACACGCCATCAATTATAACCTGCTCGTCCGTTGATCCATTCATAATCATTATTTTTGTTTTATTTGTATTGAGTTTTAATTTGTTACCTTTTAGATACTTGCTAACCTCTGATAATTCTGTATTCATATTACGCACACACTCCTCAGGAGTTTTACCACTGATATATATTAGAGCATCATCCGCAAACATGCATATTTTTGCTTTTTTCAAAACTTTTCCAAAGTCATTTATATAAATAAGAAATAGTAAAGTTCCTAGAACTGCCCCTTGAGGCACACCAATGTTGACATTTTTTATTGTCGATATACTTTCTCCACATTTCGTTCTTTGTGTTCTGTTTTCTAGATAACTTGTAAACCATTTTAATTCCACGCCTTTTACACCATAATTACGCAGCTTTTTTATTAAAATTTCTTTGTTAACAGTCTCAAATGCTCTTTTCAAGTCTAAAAAGACCGCCACTATACAATTTGTATTTGCCACCTCTGTCTTCCATTGCGTTACCACCAGATTAAGAAGCGTTTCACAACTATGTTGGTGTCTAAATCCTGATTGAGTTTCATTTAATAATGTGTTAATTTCAAAGTATTTGTTTAGTTGATTGTACACTACTTTTTCCAAAATTTTTCCTAATGTCATCAATATATTTACCGGACGAATTTCTTGAGGGTCTTTCGTATTTTTAACCTTTTGAATTGGCACTATACAAGATTCTTTTAGACAATCGGGGAAATAACCTGTTTGTAAAGATGACACAATAAGACGATGAAGATAAAGTCCAAGAATATCAAAATTATCCAAAAGCATTTTGACTGTAAGAAAATTGTGATCTTTTTTGCCATTCATTTTGTTCATTATACTTTTTAAAATATTTATGTCAATGATATCAAATTTAAAATTCAAATTAGGATTTTCTTGAATAATATTTTCATAGTTAACGAATGGTATGCTTTCGGCAATTTGATGTACACTATTTACAAAAAATGAATTTAATTCATTTGCTATTTCTTTTTCATTAGATATAGTTTTCCCATTTAGCTCTATTTCATTAATTTTAGAATTGTCTTTTTTTAACACCAGCGATTTTATGGTCTTCCACATTGTTTTTTGGTCCAAACAGCTATTAATTTTGTTGTTAATAAAATAGTTTTTTGCCTTTAGTAGTTCTGATTTGTAATTGTTTCTAAACTGTTTGTAATTGTTCCAATGTAATTCATTATTATACCATACAGCAGTCTGGTAGAGCTGTACTTTTGTTTCTTTCATATATTTTAAAGTATTATTATACCATGGATTTGTTGTACGAGTTGATATAATCTTAGTGGCAATCATTGGGCTTATGGCATCGTTTATGCTTTTTACTATTGTATTAGATAATTCATTACAAATGTGGTTTGAACTAACATTCATTATTTCACTCGAAAGTAGATTAGCACGGAAATTAAAATTATTGAAATACAATGACTTTATCTTTTGTCTTCTTGGTAATTCCACTTCATGTTTTACTGGAATTATAATTTCTAAGGACTCATGATCACTTATTTTAAATTTAAAATTAGTTTTAGTGTTTATATTTTCAATATTAGTTACTGCATAATCAATTAAAGTTGATGTGGTATTTGTTATCCTTGTGAATTGTGTTACAGTTTGTTTAAAAAAATTATCGGTTATGATGTTTTCCAACGTAATTTTATGTGAATTATTCTCATACCAAATAATATTAAAATCTCCCATTATTAAATAATTAACATTATCATTAATTTTTCCCATTTGATTTTCAAAAAAAGAGATAAAAACATCTTCTGGAGATTCTTGATTATTTGGTGAACGATAAACACCTATTAAATTATATTTTAAGTTTTTATTAATAATTTCAATTTCCAACCACCAAATCATTTTTCCTACTGCAGTACATTCAATTAATTTAAATTGCCAATTTTTTTTTATATAAAAACAGACACCACCTGTATGCCTTGATGAGCTGTCGCATCGTAAAACGTTATAGTTTTTAACATTATTTCACCATCGTCTATTTCCTTAGTAAGATAAACATACAAAATCAAAATCCTCGTCAACACACAAAACTTCTAATTGGGTTAAATTTGTACTTAACCCCCCAATGTTAAGATATAATCCATTTATAGAGTTTAATTGCTAATAAGCAATCCTTTCCGCTTCTTGCTTAGTTTTCCTTTGTACAATACGACAACTTGGACTCCTACAATCATGATTTACATTTACATCATTTAAATTAAGTCGTTCTTTGGCATTAACGCAATTGTTACATTTTTCATAATTATTTTTACAGTCCTTATAAGAGTGTCCACTTTCACTGCATTTAGCACAAATTTGACTTTCACAGTTACAGTTTTTAGATGTATTATTTTTTTATTTTCCAAAATAAAATACTAAGAGTAATTTTACTCTGTCACAGCTAATGAGTTATGGTCCATAGTTAATAGTAAAAGTGAAACGAGGTCTGACGATTGTCCGTCTTCTTTAAATATTAAACCAAAATATGGAATTTCGATTGATTTTACTCGATATCGAATGCGGTGATTTGGCCCCAGGTCTTTCTTGAATCGTTTTAATTTGTTATTGAAGCTAAATACATTCCGTGCCAAATCAGGAATAAGTTTATGTCCTTGCATAGATAAATTTAAATCAAATTTTTTGATCGGTTTCATTAAATTAAATAATTTTGTTAGAACATTGAGAAATTCACCTTTCCACAGTATGTCTGGATGCAGGGATTCGATCATTCAATTTCTGCAATTTTTTATTTTCTGGATCTAAAGGAGAAATAATTTAATATTTTTTTTTATAAACTCTCCCTTTGTTTATGTGCGTTTTGTTCAAGCAATGTTGAACGCCATAATAAATCCGGCCTCTGTTGTTACATCTGCCTCTTTAATAAACATTGACATAACCTTTGTTTGGTGTTTAAGTTTTGTTTTTAAGTATAATATTTTCGTTCGGCGTAGCCCGCTACCATCAGAAAATTCTTGGTTGAAAGAATAGTGATTTACGTCGTAATGCCTTGAGCTGTGACAACATTACTTCTCATATCTCTCTTCAAAAAGTAGAGAAAATTCAAGTCTTTCCTGACACTATTCATTTATTTAATTCAACGCATTGGAAGTCTACAAGGCCAATTTTACACGTATTGTAGTTAAATATCCATCTTAAATGGTACTTAGATTATTTTAAATATAAATAACTAAGTGGCTCCCCAACTACACAAACATTACCAAAGTAAAATAAATTATTATATAGAAAACCTATATCCGTTTATATGTCAGAGACAAAAATTATTATAAATCAAACCAACTCAAAAGCTCTTTTTTATGTCAGTTGAGAATTTAAAAACAATCGGAAACTGCGGGGAAAACGATTTATTTACTGGAAAATTATGCACTTTTGGAAAAAAATTTATTGAATAAAAAGTGTTCAGAATCATTAATGGAATACTCACAAATTTTTTCAAAATTTTTGTACACATTTTTTGACATCAAAAAAAATTTTTTTTAAATGTATGCAAAATAGGGTGGCCATAAATAAAAAAAGTGTTCAAACTGTCGGTATCACCCCCTAGAAATATGCGAATAGCAAAAAAAAAACTGAGAAATACAAAGTTTTGGGCCAATCAACGTTTAGTTGTGGCCCAAAGCGATTGAAAATTTCAAGTGTGTTTATATGGGGAAAATATGACTTTTTTTCATATTTTACGACAATTTCGTTCTATAGTTTAATTTTTCCGAGAAGCTGTTATATAATTCGGGATCAGTATTAAATTATCCTTTCAACAGGTTATAAAACTTCAAAATCGAATGAAACCTCGCCAAGAAATAGCAAATGCCCCAGACCACTTTTGTGCCAAAAAAAACTAGTTCATGAAATTTGATGACATTTTTTTCAACTTTGAGAAATTGATTAAAGCCATCATTCTTTTTGGTCTCTATACTTATAAGTACTCAGATATGAAGTTTTGTTTTATTACCACGTTGTTAACATATTGCGCATTGAGACCGAAAATTGGAAATTTTTTTGATAAAATTTTTAAAACTCCTTTTTGAAGTTTGAAAAAACTTTCTTAAACAAAATTTAAAAAAATGAATATATCACTTTAAGGTTTTATTAAATACATATTGCAGATTAACTGTGTTCATTTTTAAGAAAATACCTCTGCCAGAATTTTTTTGACAAGGATTTTATTTTTACGGATTTCGAGAAAAATTGGATTTTTGTGAAATATTCTGTAAATGTACTCTTTCTAAATACTTTGTATCAAAAATTCATAATTTTTCTACTTTTAAATGTTATATTTTATCTTAATAGCCTAGGGTTTCGGAAAAAAATAATATGACTACATTAACCCTTTTGGAATTGGGGTCACATATGACCCCAAGCTAATAAAAGACAATTTATTCAAAAAATTCAAATATTTTGTAAGTGCTGTCCAATTTTTAGATGCGACACTTAAAATATAATAACCAAATATGTAGAAGTTTCGTTCCAAAAATTTAAGATAAATCCGAGAACGTTAACCCATTATTTGCCAAGGCCAGCTTTGGATTTTAAGATATTTTAAAATAAAAATGACCTACAACGAGTTTTTCTATTAAACTCGTTGATGCCACTATTTAGAATTTAACAAAAATAATTCGGTTAATTTTTATTTATTTAACCATTCAGTGCTCCTGGGATCAAAATAATCCATTGTGATATATCTCTGGTGCAATTATCTGCTTATTGCTCGCGATTATAAATAAAAACAACTTAAGTCATATGTCTAAAAAATAGGACGTTTTTGAAATTCACTTTGATTTAATTTTGTAATTTATTCCATTAAGAGTAGTATTAATTTAATATTACCTTTTATATACACATAGCCCATAAAATCTGCGTTCACCATTAAAAAATTTATAAGTGTTATAAAAACACAACATAAATATTTAATCCAAATCAATTTTTTTTCATGTATTTTTTCTTCACATGTTTTATTTCAAAAATCAAAAAAGAAACTCCAGATTCCTCTCTTCCTTTTTGAAATAACGGTATATTAGTACCACAACAAGTAAATATAGCCACCAAAAAGTCTGCGTTCAGTTTGTTTGTTGTGATAATACCGTTACTTTTTCAATTATTTTTTCTACTTTTTGCTCACTTTCTATTACTTATTATTATAATTGATCGTTTAACAAACTCGGTGGTCAATTTATTTAAAAGTGATAATAATTTCAAAAAAAATGGAAACCAAAAATAAAGAAATTAGTGTATCAGAGGAAAAAATAATTATAAAATTGTGGAAAGAAGGAAAAAGCTTCCGAAAAATTGGCCAAACTATTGGGAGAACATATTCTTCTGTCCAACGAGTAATAAATAATTTCAAAGAAACCGGAATTTTAACATCTAAGCCATGGTCTGGACGTCCAAAAATATTAACAGTTCGGGAAGAGCGTACCGTAATCAATATGGCAAAGGTAAATCCTAGAATTACTTCTTCAAAAATTGTGGGAAATATAAATGAAATGTTTAAAAAAAGTATTTGTGCCGAAACTGCTAGAAAAATTTTACGCAAAGCTGGATATCATGGCAGAATCGCTAGACGAAAGCCGTACATTTCACTTGTGAACAGACGAAAGCGCATTGAATTTGCACATAAGTACATAAATAAGCCTCCGGAGTTTTGGAAACAAGTTATATTTTCAGACGAAAGCAAATTTTGTATATTTGGCATAAAAGGCCGTCAAATTGTGTGGCGTAAATCTGGAACTGCGCTTGAGAAACAAAATCTTGTTGGTACAGTCAAACACGGTGGTGGCGGAATTATGGTGTGGGGCTGTATGGCGGCTGGTGGTGTCGGTCAGCTAGAATTTATTGAGTCCACAATGGATAAATGGGGATATTTGAGTATTCTAAAGAAAAATTTTAAACAAAGTGCAGAAAATTTGAACTTATCAACGACGTTTTGGTTCCAACAAGATAACGATCCAAAACACACATCGGAGATCGTTAGACTTTGGCTCTTATACAATGCTCCAAGACAGCTTAAAACACCCCCCCAATCGCCCGATCTCAATCCTATTGAGCATCTTTGGGATCTAATGGAGAAAAAAATACGTCAGCATGTAATAACAAGTAAAGAGACTTTGCGAAGTGTTATGCAGACAGAATGGGCGAAAATAACATCTGAGGAAACAGAAAAGTTGGTCAATTCAATGCCAAACAGACTAAGTGAAGTCTTAAAACAGCGTGGCTATCCCACAAAATATTAATTTTAATTTATCTTCATTATTTCTAAACTTTTTGTAATTTGTTTTAGGACTGAACGCAGACTTTTTGGTTGCTATTTTTACTTGTTGTGATACTTAAACCCCGTTATATCAGAAATGAAGTGAGGTATCTGAATTTTGTAATGTAAAAAAAAATACATAAATAAAAATTAATTTGAATTAAATGTTTATGATGTGTTTTTACATCACTTACAATACATTGTCAGGTGAACGCAGACTTAATGGGCTATGTGTATATTATTATATTTGAAATTTACTTTTATTTAATAAACTATTTAAAACTTGGAAATAAAATGGTAGAAGTTTCAATACATGTAGGTGACATTAAAGATAATATAAAGCGACCGATTAAAAAAATTTTTTTTGGCGTTTTTTATCAATATCCACCAAATTGGTGGGTGAGACAGCAAGAAATTCAACTATTACTTTATTACATAAAGTAATTTTATAACAAAATTGGTTAAAAGTTGTTTTAATTTATATTCGCGAGCAATAAGCAGATAATTGCACCAAAGATATACCACAATGGATTATTTTGATCCCAGGAGCACTGAATGGTTAAATAAATAAAAACCGAATTACTTTTCTTAAATTCTAAATAGTGGTATCAACGAGTTTAATAGAAAAACTCGAGTTTAATAGAAAGCTGGCCTTGGCAAATAATGGGTTAACGTTCTCGGATTTATCCCAAATTTTTGGAACGAAACTTCTACATATTTGGTTATTATATTTTAAGTGTCGCATCTAAAAATTGGACAACAAAATATTTGAATTTTTTTGAATAAATTGTCTTTTATTAGCTTGGGGTCATATGTGACCCCAATTCCAAAAGGGCTAATGGAGTCATATTATTTTTTTCCGAAACCCTAGGCTATTAAGATAAAAGATAACATTTAAAAGTAGAAAAGTGATGAATTTTTGATACAAAGTATTTAGAAAGAGTACATTTACAGAATGTCTCACAAAAATCCAATTTTTCTCGAAATCCGCAAAAATAAAATCCTTATCAAAAAAATTCTGGCAGAGGGATTTACTTAAAAATTTACACAGTTAATCTGCAACATGTATTTAATAAAACCTTAAAGTAATATATTAATTTTTTTAAATTTTGTTTAAGAAAATTTTTTTCAAACTTGAAAAAGGAGTTTTAAAAATTTTATCAAAAAATTTCCAATTTTCGGTCTCAATGCGCAATAGGTTAACAACGTGGTAATAAAACAATACTTCATATCTGAGTACTTATAAGTATAGAGACCAAAAAAGAATGATGGCTTTAATCAATTTCTCAAAGTTTGAAAAAAATGTCATCAAATTTCATGAACTAGTTTTTTTTTTGCACAAAAGTGGTCTGGGGCATTTGCTATTTCTTGGCGAGGTTTCATTCGATTTTGAAGTTTTATAACCTGTTGAAAGGATAATTTAATACTGATCCCGAATTATATAACAGCTTGTCGGAAAAATTAAACTATAGAACGAAATTGTCGTAAAATCTGAAAAAAGTCATATTTTCCCCATATAATATAAACACACTTGAAATTTTCAATCGCTTTGCGCCACGACTAAACGTTTTTTGATTGGCCCAAAACTTTGTATTTCTCAGTTTTTTGCAATTCGCATATTTCTAGGGGGTGAGACCGACAGTTTGAACACTTTTTTTTTCCCTCCATATAACGAAGGGCCCACCCTAAAGCAAAAATTATGAAAAACATAGAAAATTAAAAATTTTTCTCCGCAGTTTCACGCAGACAGTTTTTAAGTATTTATCGAAACGAAGATTCTCTGCTGAAAAATTTTGAAAAAAACCCTATTCTTGCGCTCCGTAGGGTCACATTTGCACCAAAAATCAGTATTTTTCGTAAAAACCAATTTTTGGAGACAAATTACATAAAAATGTGAGCCGAAATTGAAAAAAACCCAAAAAAGAATCGATGGGCAAGTTCAAGACGAACATTTTATAAAAAACCCCAGTTTAAAAGTTGAACTATGTGGGGTGAAGAGTAATATGAACGGAACGGTTGCTATTCATATCCCACTGTGCGACATTGGAACTTAATACTCCAAGGGAAATATATTGCAATCGATCAGTCAGATAGAAATATATAATCTGGCAGGCTAAATTAGAAAAATTCAACTGATCTTTAGTTCTTTAATGAGAATGAGACACAATCTATTGAAAATTAAATTAAATATCTACAAAAACTAATTCCTCTTTTCTCCTTTCTTTAAATTTTTTCCCTGAGATCATACCCTGAATGTTGGTTTATTCTCGTAATAATAAACAACAACAAAATTATACAAATTTGGTTTATACAAATTCTGGTTTACAGCTGTTCATAAGTACTCTAAAAATAAACCCTGTTTAGTATTATTCCCCATATAGAATCTGCTTCCACCGATCTTCACTTAATCAAAAAACCAAGACATTGTACAGATTTTTATACCCTAGGCCACTATGTGGGCAGGGTATATATGTAAGTCGCTTTAGCGATGTGCGTTCGTCCGTATGTGTCCATGCAAACCTTGTAATTAAACTACAGGTCGCTATTGAATTTGGTGAAAATCGATTCATGGGATCGAATTAAATTGCCATAATATCCAGATTATCATATAGATCTCGGTCAAATTGGGTTTGTATGTGTTTATTTCATCCATTTATCATAGCCCCCATATGAAGCTGATTCCCGATCTTTACTTAAATCTATCCAAACTCAAAAATATTGCACAGATTTTTATAAAATTTGGTTTGTATATGTTTTTTGAAAAAATAAGTGACTAGGAAATATGGTCAGGATCGGTCAATTTTTCGAACCAGTCCTCCCCATATAAATATAGAATCCGATATGATTTTTTTTATATCCCAAGCAACAAAATAATAACAATACCACTCGAATTTAGTTTATGCTTATTTTCTATTTCTAATTTGTTGGACCTAAGAGATATTGGGTCTCTATAGTTGGTTTTGACAGGCTATAATTTTCTTACTTATTTTTTTTTTTTATCATTTACATTTAACAGTTTGTCTGGCAATTTTTTTTCCAACCCGCTCTTTTCTTTTTTTTTTTCATATGTAAATTTAAATTTTTGTTTCCATTCTATCTTTCTAGTGAGTGGCATGACACCCGGTGGACCGAGTTTTTCACCATCAGCAGCTTCTGAAGCCTCTGGCATGTCGCCCAGTTGGTCTCCAGCACATCCTGGCTCATCGCCATCATCTCCGTGTCCAAGTTCACCATATTTCCCACCATCACCCAACGTTTCGCCATCTTATTCGCCAACTAGTCCAAATTACACGGCTTCATCGCCGGGCGGCGCCTCACCCAGCTATTCACCACTCAGTCCGAGTTATTCGCCAACCAGTTTATACTTACCAAGTTCGCCGAGATATATATCAGCTTCACCCAATTTCAATGCTCAATCAACGGGTTATTCACCCTCAACGAGTTATTCACCATCGTCGCCGGTGTATTCACCCACGTCAAACTTCCAGTCGTCGAGCCCTTCCTATACGGGATCGACTTCGTATTCACCGACGAGTGCTTATTCACCAACTACTTCAAATTTTTCACCAAATTCTCCATCATATTCACCAACTTCGCCATCATATTCTCCCTCAAGTCCTTCATATTCACCGTCATCTCCTTGCTATTCACCAACTTCACCCTCGTATTCGCCATCTTCAGCAACCTACACACCCGTCACACCGTCCTATTCCCCGACATCACCCAACTACTCGGCCTCTCCGCATTATTCACCGGCTTCACCGGCATACTCGCAAACTGGCGTAAAATATTCACCAACATCACCCAAATATACACCACCCTCATCGTCTTATGATGGCTCACCAGCCTCACCACAATACACACCAGGCTCTCCGCAATATTCACCAGCTTCACCCAAATATTCACCCACATCACCGCTCTATTCGCCGACTTCACCACAACATTCACCGGCTAATCAATATAGTCCGACTGGCTCAAGTTATTCAGCTACTTCGCCACGCTACTCACCAAATAATTCGATTTACTCACCCAGTAGCACAAAATATTCTCCAACCTCTCCGACTTATACACCTACAACACGCAATTATTCCCCTGCTTCTCCCATGTACTCGCCCACGGCCCCCTCACACGGCTATTCCCCTACTAGTCCAGCCTATTCGCCTACTAGTCCCACATACGAAGGCAGTGAAGAATAAATTGATTAATTAAGACGTTGTTTTTGCATTGCAACTAAACTAGTTCATACATATACATGAAGAAAAAAATTAAGCATTTCCTGTTTAGCAATCAGGACATATTATCATAGATTTTAAGGTTCTAAACAAGACAGACACACTTTTAAACATAATTGACAGTAAAGATAACATGATCAACAATTACTCAAGATTACTTCAAATGTTATTTTGTAAGAAAATCAAATCTGCAGCCTTGCCACGCAATTTCAATATTGGACTAAAGATTTTTTTTTAAATTTATTTTTTTAAACATTTCAAATTAAAATTTTTGTGGGTAAGGCCGTTTGGCTTGAATACATTTTTTTATAGATTATTAAAGAAAAAGGAAAAAAAACAGAAAAAACATTTAAGTATCTTATTAAATATAATTTAAAGTATGTAATATTTTAAAATTGATTTTTTTTAATTACTATATAACTTGTAATAATCAAATAAATATTTAAAAAAAAGGAGTTAAGAAAACCCTTTCTTTAAGAAATTTGTGTATTTATGTTCGTAGCGCTGGTATTACAATTCTTAGATAGGCTAATGAATTTACAAGATAAATCTAGCACAATTGCGTTACTCCTACTCCCCTGTAAGATTTCGATGGTAGTGGTTGCTACAAACGGGACACTGTCTTATAGTAAGACACGCTGAACGCCTCAGGGTCTCATCAAATGATTTCTGTTGAAGCTGCATAGGTAGTAGGGCAATTCCATATGTGACGGAATGACATTTTGAGTTGTAGAATTGAAGTTAAGGCTATTCTACGAAGCTATTTTGAATTGGAAATTTATTCTTCAGTTTGAAAATGATTGTTAATGATTAAGAGATTTAAAAAAAAAACTCAGAAACAATTTTTACATTATTTTTTTCTTTTATTTTTGAGTAATTTCTCATTGTGTGACGGAATGACACTTTTGCTACCATGACTCTGTCCTGGTATTAAAACCTGGGAACTTTTGTAAATTAAGAAACAAGTCAGATTTGAAACTAATGCATATTTTGCATATGATATATAATCAATATAAAATTATAATTTAGAGCAACTAGCCTGTAATAGTGTCGAATTTATTAACTGTCATTTGACGTGACGGAATGACTAAAGTTTCTTAAACACGTATTAAAAGAAAATTGAGTAAACAAATAAATTTTATATTATTATTTATGTAACTTGGAACATATTTTAATATATTTTTAAACTTACTTCATATAAATGAAAAAATATTATTTTTCATCAAAGTTGACATTTTTATGGAATTGCCCAGTATCGAACATTTTTTCTGATATTGCCCAGCGCTCTTCAGAATATGGCGTAGAACATTGGGATCGTTGCTACACATAATTTCTCCAATGTTGAAATTACACACTTAAAAGCTTCATATATAAGGAGTTAAATTGGTTATACGGTGGGGACATTTTAAAATCAGCCCAGTTGTAAATAATTCCACGAGAAGTTTTTCCCTTTCCATTCATTATGAATATTGGTAGATTTTTCGGAGCGAAAAAGATACGCATATATATAAAAGCGAAAATAGAAACCATTGGACCGATCTTCCTGAATTTTTGACAGTCTTACTGTGTATCTGGAATGAACTATAGACTATAATTTTTTTTTTTAATTTTTAGTGGGCGTGACACCTCCCATACAAAGTGAACTTTTAATATATGTGAGATCACCTATTAATATTAGTAGCCGTGCCGTAAACGGGCGGGATCGGATAAACGGTCGTGGCACCTCCCCTACAAGGTTATTATTTAATATCATAGCTCGAGTACTATGAGAGAGACAGCTTGGCAAATTGGTATGAGATCATCTGTAATTTATGTCAGTAGTCAGACAAATAATGGGCAGGATGGAACCAATGGGCGTGGCACACCCCACACAAAGTAAATATTAAATGTCATATCTGGAGTAATGTAACAGTGAGAGCCTTGGAAATTTACGTGAGCCCATAAGTTATTCATATTATAAATCGAAGAAAAAATGGGCCTAATTAGAGCAGTGGCAGTGACATCACCCATACAAAGTATATATATATTAGCTATTTAACTAGAATATAAAAGGTTCGATCAGATATTAATGTGAGTAGTCAGATAAAAACGGGCGGAATAGGATTAGTTGGCGTGGCACCACTTAAACTCAAGACCTAAAATCGCGAAAACCAAAGATCTTTAAAATCAATCAGCAAAATCAAAAATCCACAAAATAAAAAATTGCCCAATGATATTCTAAATTCAAGGTCAATTATTAAGTGCACCGAATAAAAAAAAAAATTGTTTCATTTGTACAACACACAAGTCTCGGTAATACGTAGCGAAGCACGATAGGGCATACAAATAAGAGATAGAATGTGATGATACTTGTCAAGAATTTAAATGCATTGCAACCTCACACAGACATTTGGAAAAATGTTTGCGAATGGAAGAAGGTAAGAATTATAAAGTTTGTCCTTAAGAAAATATTCAAGTGCAAACATTTTACTACAGATAGGGGCCGATCGAAATAAGTATGTTCGGCGAAAAATGTACCAAAATCTTAAAACCAGCTAGGGAACTGGTGGAGGCCCCCAATATTGAGTAAAATCTTTCGGCCACAGTATAGACAATATACTATTTCATTGATATCAAGGAATCAGTTGAATTTTGGAATTTTTACGAAGAATTTTATGTGATTTCGTTTTCAAGAACAGGCGCAATAATTTCTTTCGAAAAAAAAGTGAATGATTATCTTGCGTCCTACAGCCATAAGTCAGCTAATATTTGAAGAAATTATGAACCAAACCATGTGCGTAAAAATATGGCTATTGAAGGGGAATGCGAAGTTTCGAAACTATGAAGATAATCAGCCCTGTTCTTGAAACGTTATTTGAATAAGAGTGAATTTAAAATCACATGAAATTGAAATTTTAGGTTCCTTGAAACCACTTTTTTTATTTATTTAATGGAAACATATGTTTGAGTTAAAAACCATATGTTTGAGTTAAGAACATATGTTATCTAGAAACCGAGGTGCCATATGGTTCTTTATTCAGTTTCACAAAAAATTTTAAGTATTTTGTGCATGTTTTTTCTTAAGTTTATAGAAAAAGTATAAAGAAAAATATTTTCTTTTAAAATAACTTATTTGTTCATTTAATTGTTTCTGTTCTTCAATTTCTTTCAATTAAAAATGACTTTTCTATTTTTAAAAAGTTAGGCATCACCAAAAAAATTTTTCATATTCAAATAAATTGGATTTTACTGGCATCACTACTGTTTCGAACATATGAAAAAAAAATAAAAATATGTGATTTGATGAAAAAATTTGTTTTAATTCCTTTATTTGCAATAATTAGTGCATAAAGACTCTATGTTATAATTGAAAAAATTATAATGGAAAATAGATTGTGTAAATAAAAAGTTTTTATTACAGTTATAGAACAGCATCATCGCAAAAAGTGTGTTTTATTAACATCGACCACCGCAAAATGTAGACGTTTTTTAAAATCGTTTTTTTTCATAAAATTAATGTCTATTTTTTTAAAATAATGACAAGGTTCAATAAAAAACATGTTAGAGTTTAAATATCAATTGTTTTTTTTTATCTCTTAATACCTGCTTAGTAGAAAAAAGGGCATTTGTTTTGATTTCACAAAGCCTTTTCTATGTGAATTAAAACGAGAAAAAATATTCTTATTGAAATTAGAGAACAGCAAAAAAACTCGTAGATTTAAGAATTTTTTCATTTACGAGTTTTTTTTGTGATAGTGGTTTCAAGAACAGGGATGAATGACCCAAAACACAAAGCTCGCAATGCCCAGTGGTGGCAATATAAGTATAATTGTAGTCAGGTTTTGGAAATCCCGGCATAGTCAGCCCAATTACGAATGTTCTCAAGGAAATTCTTTCTCACGGAAAATACTTTTCTCGAGAAAAAATCCTCCAATTATAAATTTCGCGTGAACAAAAAAATGAATAAGTGGCATCGTCGAATTTCCAAACCAGTTGTTTTGCTTATTGACAATTAATTTTCTTTTTTTGTGCAAACGAAAATAAATTTATTTTAAAGAAAAATTAAATAAAAATGAATAGCATAGCTAAGATGTGAGCAATCTTGGAGGAAATTGGTGTTGTAGAACAACAAGAACGAAATAGCTAAAAAGGATTGATAGAAGTCAATTGCGGGCTGAATCTATGGAAAACGCAATAAATGCCTGAATTGGCTCTCATTAAAGTTAAAAAAGTTGAAGTTTGGCTTTATTTGTGGTTTTCAGCCTACAAGATTAATAAAATATTAATTTTTTTTATTTAAATTTTGTTTTATCAAAATACTTCTTACATTTTTATGTGAACTTCCGTCTGTTTTGCAAGGGAAATTTTTTGAGGGAAAAAACCAAATTCAAGTGCATTGAGAATAACTACTTTTTTCTCATCGAATTTTTTTCCGAATGAATTTTTATTCATAATAGGGGAAAAGGGAGAAGTGAGAAATTTCATGCGGAATTTTTGTTTAGAATTGGGCTGAGTATCTATGTATGAAGATCGAAAAATAACATAACTTCTTATATGAAAATACCTTTCATAGATGTATATTTTTACTTCCTTTATATTAACTCGTAGCATATGCTTCTCTGCCGACAAAACTTTGGATCGACTTTTAACCCTTTTCCCATGATTTAAGCGAGCTGAAACTTTGCAGGCAGACTCATGGCGACGACAAAAATGATCTAACAATTTTTTTTAATTTTTACAGATATTTTCAGTCAACCAATTATTTAATTACATGATGGTAAATCAATTTACAAATAAAAGGAGTATAATAAAAACGGTTTTTTTTGGTTGGTTTTTATTATTTCTTTAGCTAAAAAAACGACCGATATTTGATGCTATATTTACACCCTAAATATGAGACTGGCCAGCTAAAATTATATTAAAGTTTCTATAACATATTAAAGTTTCATTGCCATCTGCCAAAAACTGAACCAAATGTCAAAAATGGAAATGAATAACCATTTTTAATGTCCAAAAATCTAATCTTCAACGAATTTTAATTACAATGGAGTAACATTTATTTAAAATAACTTGTGCCGTATTCGTTTGATCTACTTGTGTATTCTGGAATGTCTTCTTAGTAGTTGTTATTGTTTTTGTTAAATCAAAAAACTACACCTTTTATCACCAAATGAACCAAATTATAGATTTTTACTTTTGTACAAAGGAAATAAACTACTAACCTTTGATTATTGAGAGCAACGGTTTTGATGACAGCAGGATTGATGCATTTTTGATATAAACACTTAACATATTTTTCTGATAGAAAACACTTATTTTTAAGAAACAGGCCATATGAGCTTTTGAGCTTTTTTATATACATATTTTTATTTAACTTGCATTTATATTTTAACATTTTTTTTTTTACTTTTTATTTATTTTCATATAATATAAACATTAAAAACACACAATTTATCATTAACATTGGAATTCAACTCGCCATTGTAAAATATTTAAAACGATTGCGCCACTTGTTGAAAATATATGAAACCCTTAACGTTTTTGCTATTTTTTTCTTTTATTCACACACACACGCACACACACTGGCCGAACGAAAAACAATTGGACGACACAAACGACAAACTTCATACTCAAAACCGCACAAATATAGTTTAACAACAAAACATTAATTAACTTATATGTAGCTTGTATTTATTATATTTTCAAATTTTTTAATTAAATTTTTCTCAAATTAAAAGAAATAGCAAATTCCGCACCGATCTTGTCGAAGTTTTCTTATAAGACTAAAGCAACGACGAAAACGAATGTAACACAAAGCCAAACACGAAAAGTAAACAAAACAAAACACAGCGTTGCCACTCTGTGGGGAAATTGCCTAATAATTAAGAGGAAACAGGAAATGAAGTGATAAATAGATACCCAGCAAAAAAAAAAAAAAAAACATTACCAAATAATGGGGTTTAGAATGAGAAGTAACTGGTTGAAGTTTGCCTGATAAGCTCATTATTTTAACACGGGGATGTCATTGGAGGTAGCTAGTTGCCTCTAAGCTTACGAATAGGGAGTAAAGTAACTAGTTAATGGTAAGGTTATAATTAGTTCTTGGTAAGGCAAAAATAAATGGTGGCATAAATTTAGTTAATAACTGGTTGCTATTAAAAGCATAATAATGCATTATATCAGGGGTGTAAATAACGCTTTGTCAATAGGTACTGAAATAGTGGCTACTAATAAGGAGTTTATATGTCGTTACAAAGAGGGAGAAAATGAACTGGTTACAGAACTAATAACAATATAATAATTTCAGAAAGTAGCAACTATTTTCAGAATCTATTTATTTTATTTCAGATATTAATAATTTTATTTCAGATACTTATATAATAATAACTGAAATCAAAGTAATATACATATGTGAAATTAAATTGATAACATCTGAAATGAATTTAATAAGTTCTGAAATTAACTCCACGAATCTGAAATTAATTTATTAAATCAAATTATTTTCTAAAACAAAATTGATAATTTCAGCAAATAATTGATAATTTCTGATATTAAATTTAAAGTGGTGTATTAAAAAATATATATATTAATTTTTTGTTATTAACACTTATTTTATGTTTATAATGCAAAAAAACTTATATATATTAAAGAGACCAAATTATTATTAAGAGATCAGATTATTTTCAATTAAATTTAATTTAATTAATTTTCGTCATTTGTGTTTGTTGGTTTCAGCTTAGCCTTTTTCTTCCGGATGCATTCATCCTTGTGATACCGATTTTTGGCAGCGGATAAAGCCGTTCTCATGTCTTTCTGAAAGTCATGCGGTTTTTCTTGGTCAATTGCAGCGGCTGTGAAAAAAACTAAAGACGAATTAAACAATCGAAATATTGATGATATATAGTATTATTTTTACATATTATAATTATTATATACATATACATATGGGCAATTCACAAGGGATATTGTATCGTTGTATCTGTTGTATACACTACTAGTTGTGAATCGCCCAATAATATTTGTTAATATATACTTATGTATTTACAAAAAAGTACATCCATAACTTTTGTTAAGTTTTTCAATCTTATTTTATTGTGGATGCCTTCGAGATTAACTTCAAGCATCAACTGCTGGGACAATATAAATTTCAAATTTTTTTTAATCCCTGATGAACCCAGTAAAGTTTTGACAGCTTTAATCTGAAAAATAAAGAGATATTAACTAAAAGTCGGTATAGTTCAATTATAATATTAAATTACCATTGCAGGCTTGTTTTCGTCATTTATAGTATTCTCCCATTCATGTAGAGCCTGTATTGATTTTATGGGAAAAATATTGGTATATTGAGGGGTTTGAAAAATATTCGTAAACGTTGACTTTAGAGCCAGGGTTTGCTCTGCTATAAGGTTGCCCAAATTCGCATTTCCATTATAAAAATTTTCTAAAAATAACCAAAAATTGATAAATTTGATTAAGGGCAACCAATGTTTGTGGCCATTAATATGGAGTACTTACCTTTGAGCTCATCAATATCCCTCTTCATCACGTCTAATTTGCAAACAATTTGTGCAAATAGCTCCTCCGTTGTTATTTTTTTATTTCCACGTTTGGCCATTTTATTGTTATACAAAAATTTTATTTTATTTTACACCAATTCACACGTGGTTCCTGTAGGAATTTCACAATTTAATGATTTTTTCTAGAATAAAGCAACAGCTGATTTTAAATCTGTGTTGTGAACACATTTGAAATATTAAAGCGCTTTATTAAATATGATACATACAAAAATAAAATATTAAATTTAGGGGCAATGTCCTGATCGGTTTCAAATTTTCACCACTTATAAAACATTTTATTGCGGTTCTAAGAAAATACTTTTTTTTTTTCGGCGGTAGAGCCTATTTTCCAAGTTATGGACCTCTAAAGTTTTGACATTGACTTGTGTATAACTTTGTTATTTAGTATCGGATTTCAGCAGATATATCATTTGAAAGCCTACTCGAGTGCCTTCTATTTCATATTTTTATGAACCTATTTAAAATTTTGTATTTTTGTAATAGTTTTTTCTTAAATATGAAATTATCTCGTAAATGCACATTTATCATATGTGTTTTTACATAAGTTGGATAAAACACACATGATAAATGTGTATATATATATATATTGCTGAAATCCGACACAGTTAGATAATTTTTAATAAAACAATCTTCGAAATGATGACTGGGATATCGTATATTTTTGTTAACAAACATACATATGCATAGCAGCACCAGTAAACCGAAATCTAATCGGCTTCTGATATGTATGCAGCCGAACAAAAACGAAAATATTCACCAAAGAGTAAAGTAAGCAACAATTTCATTCAGTCTTATGGAAGCTTTTGAACAAAGCAAGTGTATATCGCGTTGTCTTGTTAAAATTTTTACATTGTTTTTTAATAGGTACTAGTGATGCCAGGAGATTTTTCAGAAATCTCTACGCTTGTGACAAAAAATCCCTTTTTTCCCTACACCCACTTTTTTCCACTACACTACTTTTTTCAAAATTTATTTTTAATTTGTACATTTTCAATTTCAATTATGTAAAAATAACAAAAAAACGAAGAAAAAATATAAAAAATAAGATAATATCATGAGAATTACATAAGACTAATATAAAAAACTAACAGATATTATAAAAAAATTATTTTTACAATTCTGTATAATTCATCTTTTTGATATGGATAGATGTGCATTTAAAATTTACACAATTAATTAAAATGGCTTGCAAATGAGATGTTATAACTCAAAGAGAATATTTGTTCTTGGTTTTAAAAGATTTTTTATAACAGTGGTTATTAGCATGTATAATTAGATCTGATCCATTAGCTTCTCGTCTCTCAACTAACTGAAGCAAAATCTTCATTTTCTGTATTTCTTTGATGTGTTTTCAGCATCATCGAAAAACGAATCGGACATTTTTCTAAAATTAGTTATGTCAAATTTATAATATTTTAATGTAATGTATAAAAAAGTGTTTTATACTTGTCATTGTTATTAAAGAAGCCACATATTTACCTTCATAATATAGAGCTATTACTATATCATATTATAGAGTTATATTACTAGACTTAAGAAAGATTTAAAGTTTAAAATTGAAAAAAATTCTGCGATATTTAACAAATACATTCAAAATAGTTTTGACTGAAATTTTTGGCAGTTTTAGTTTTGCCTTGTATCAGTAAAATATTCAGATATTAACTAAAAAAAAAACAATTTGTTAAATATTTTCATCTTAATTATCTTAATTAATTTAAAGACACAAAGATAGATTTAATACAATAAAAAAAGTAAGAGTTGAAAGTTGATCTATGCGGACTCACAAATGTGCCCTATACTAATAGTTCTGGAAAATTGAAAAGGATTGTAAAATATAAAATGCACCTTTATATTAAAAAATTTAAATTAAAAAGAAAATTACAAAATAAACCATTTACCTGGTTAAACTTAATATTGTTTGTAATTATCTGGATCAGGTTAGTATTTAAAATGGGATAAATCGGGTGTCATTGTGCCAATTTATGCCCTAAAATATGTAGACACCCCTATAAAATGCTGAAAATTCTGAGCATTTGTTGTAATAATTCAGTAATAGGTTTATCAAAGTGTTTACATATTCAAATATTTTTTTATACATTTGTTACAAATAGTGCAAGGAGTCCAGATATTAATGTAAACGTAAAACCCAGGTGGAGGGTATCAAAGATTCGGCATAGCCGAATTTAACACTCTTACTTGTTTTTTTATTTGTTTTAATTTGAAATAATTTCGATTAACAATTTGTAGAAAAATTTGAATAACCATCCCAAAAATAGATTTTAACTGCCAAAGAAGTAGCTACAACACATTACTAGCAACTCATTATTTTTACATTGAAAGTAATGTAGTATGCAAGGAGCTGGCATGAAATATAATTAGCTGTATAACACATTATTAGGAACGCCTTATTTTCATTTTTGAAGTAATGCAGTGGGCAGGGGTAGGTCACTATTGGTAATGCAAAAATCAATATGCTGCTATTACTAAATTTTTCCTGGGTTATAATTTTTTTTTAATAATTGTTTAAAATATGCGAAATAAAATTTGTATATGGGTTGAACTCTTATGCTGAGTACACACGATGGAACATCAACAGGAACATCGTCATGTTCCACTTAATGTTCCATCGTGTGTAGCAATGTTTCCTGTCAAAATCCATGTTTCAATTTTGGTTCCTCAAATATCAAATTATTTTGATATTTTATGTTTCCAAACTCAATGTTCCATCGTCTGTATCGATGTTTACTGTGTTTGCTCTCTTATTTCATTGGTAGCAGTCGTGCTGTAATGTTGTTTTGTATATCGGAGTAAAGAAAATAAAAGAGAGACGAAAATTTAACATAATGAAAATTTGAAGAATTAAATAAATAAATAAATAATAATGAATAGTGAAAATGAAAATTTCAAGAATTTTAAAAATAATTGTGATAATGAAAATATGAGGAATTTTATAAATTAATATAAAAATTTATAAATTAATATATATTATCAATTTTTAAAAATTTTATAGTTATATATAAAATTTATTTTCTTCCGCGTATATTTGTTTAGTATGTGACGGTGATCTGTTTTGCTCTGCACTGTAGCAAAAGAATGTCTGTTACAAGCAGAATAAGAAAGAAGAAAAAAATAATAACCTTGATCTTGAAATTATTTTCAAGTTCAAGTATGTACATGTAAACAACACCTTATATGGTAATATGTTGATGGCATTTTTTTTTGGCAAACTGATTTATGGCGTGTTTTTTTCTCTTCATTGTGTTGTATTAAATCATGAACACATTCATATGCAATCATGCTGGTCAAACCACGTATTTTCTTGGTATTGATCTCACTTGCTCTCATAGTCATATATGAGTGGGAGTGTTATAAATACTAGAGAATATTATGAATGCATATGAATGTTCTCAATGAATTGGTGGTGATTTTGTTTTTTAATAAACAGGTTTTTATCTGCAGATGAATGAATGAAGATGAGATGGTTTAATGTAATAAAGTTAAATTTAAATCGAGGAGTTGAATTTTGTTTGTTGAAATACAAGGTTGAGGATAAACCTCCTTCGAAATTAAAATTAAGTGAAGTTTAGAATAATTTTAAAAAATTAAGAACAGTTATGAAAAAAGTTTGAAAAATTAAATTTAAGTTTCAGAAAATTAAAGAAAAATTAAGTTTAGAAAAAAAAAGATAAGTTTAAGAAAAAAAGAAAGTGTAAAATTTAAGAAATAAAACAAATAAAAAATTAAATAAACTTTAAGAATAAAAAAACTAGATTTAATGACATTTGTTGTTCGGTTTTTATTAATTATATTTTTAATATTTGCGTGAAAAATATTTAAACAACCACCAGCTACTTAGAATATTAAATCTATTAAATAAACAATTCATAAGAAAACTAAAAACTCAAACGTAGAAAAAAAATTACAACTATTCATAAGTTTATGTTAAATTATCGTCAATAACGATAAAATAATATCATCATTAAAATTATTTTGTTAAATCTGCAATTAATGCTCATCTTTATTAATACGAAGAATTCATCGTAAAATTTCAATTGAATAAAAAAAAAAAAAAAAAAAAAACTTAACTATGGCCAACATTTTCCAATGGCATATTGCGAGACACAACCACGGCGTCCGGCGGCAGCAGCTTCATCGGTACCTCATCGGAATGCAACACCAGCGATATGTCGATATGAAAGTTGTGCAAAAATTAAAAGTGAGCTAATATTAAAATTGTTCTACTATTAACAATTTTTTCTACTATAAAAAATTTTTTATTAAAATTTAAAAATTTTCCTAAAAATTAAAAATTTTCCTAAAAATTAAAAATTGTCCTAAAATTAAATAGTGCTAAAAGTCAACTTTTGTTAAAACTAAAAATTTCATAAATTAAAATAATTTTCCTAAATATGGATAAAATTAGGCTAAATTTAAAAATTCTCCTAAAATTAAAATTATGCTATACTTTAAAATTTTTCTAAAATTAACATTTTCCTAAATTTAAAATTTCCCTAAAATTAAATTTTGCTAAACTTAAAATTTTGCTAGAAATAAAAATTTAAAATTAACCTAAATTTTAAATTATAGAAATTTAAGAGATTTTTTTTTACGATTTTTCTAATTAGAAATTAAAAGTTTTCTAAATGTGAGTTTTTCTAATTAAACCAAATTTTTGTCATTAAAAATTATACAAAATTTTTCTAAAATTACATAAAAAAGTTTTCTAATTATAAAATTTAAATAAATATATAATTTTCGAAATGTCAAAATTCGCAAAATATAAAATATTCGAAATATAAAATTTGTATAAATATAAGAATTTTCTAATTATTAAAAGAAAAAATTTTACTAAATATAAAATTTATCTAATCATAAAGTTAAAAATAGAAATGTTGCTAAAATTTTCCTAAAACAAAATTTAGCTAAAATTTAAAAATTCTTCTAAAATTAAAATTAAGCTAAATTTAAAATTTTTTCCTAAAATTAAAATTTCCCTAAAATTAAAATTTTGCTAAGAAATAAAATTTTGCTAAACTTAAAATTTTTCTAAAAGTAAAATTTTGCTAAAATATAAAAAAATTAAATAAGTTTTGCTAAATATGTATAATTTAAATTTTGAAACCTTAACCCTCATACGATCTTCGGGTGAAATTTCACCCATTTTAAGTTTTAAAACCGTATATCTCTTAAAAATTTTATCGGATCGAAATGAGACCTTTTTCTAATTTTCTAAATTGATATTTTACACCAAAAAACGGTACAGATTCTTTGACATACTTTAGGATTTCGAAATTATTTGAAGAATTACGTAAAAGTCTCTCGGGTGAAATATCACCCATTTAGAAAAACTCATAAGTATTATTTGTGGGAACCTTTCTGTGGTAACCTTTATGACAGAAATAAAATATTTCTGGCAGCACAGTTCAACCATGTGTTTTTTATGTGTTTTTTCCATGTGATGATTTGCAAAATTATGTAATTCCGTTATTCCACATGCGTCATTTGAAAATTATTTTTGTTGGCGTAAATTTTGTAACACAAAGAAATATACATAGTGAATTTTGCAAAAAAATATCGAAAATGTCTACAACGGGAAAGGTAAATAAAAATATTTTTGAAAAACAAAATACCTGGTAAAAACAATTTATTTTTAGCGTTTACTTGATGCTGAAATTGAGCATTTAATGGAAAGTTGGGAAGAAAGTGATGCAGCAGACGACTCTGTTACAGATTCTGAAGATTATGTTCCAGAGGAGTTGGTTGAGCAAATTTCGCATTCTTCCAGTGATGAAAGTGAGGAAGAAGAGTTAGATGTACCCACTGAAGCAAGTAGTTACATTTCATCCAAGGACAAAAAGGTTATGTGGTCCACTGAGTTGCCAAGTACTTTTGGACGACCATGTACAGAAAACATTATTCGGGATCGAGTTGGAATAACTTATTACGCTTCTAGTCGCATTGCTAGTATAAGTGATGCATTTAATGTATGTTTTCCTGAAACTTTACGGAAAGTTATTATAAAATATACGAATGTGGAGGGTCTTCGTGTTTATCAAAATGATTGGAAAGATATTGACGATGTCTCATTACAATCATATTTTGGTCTACTTATACTGGCGGGCGTGTATAAATCACATGGCGAGTCACTGGATAGCTTGTGGAATGAAGAAACGGGAAGGCCTATATTTCGTTCAACGATGTCATTGAAACAGTTCAAAAAGCTAAATCGAGTTATAAGATTTGACGATAAAGCTAGCAGAACAGAACGCAGAGCTCGTGATAAGTTAGCTCCAATTAGAGAGCTATGGGACAAATGGGTGGATAATCAACAACGTATTTATGTTCCACATGAAAACATAACTATTGATGAGCAACTATTGGCATTCCGAGGTAGATGTGCATTCAAACAATATATGCCATCGAAGCCTGCCAAATATGGCATTAAATTTTGGGTACTTTGTGACAGCGTCACAAATTTCGCCTGGAATTTACAAGTTTATACTGGTAAGTCAACTCCTGATGCAGCACCAGAAAAGAAACAAGGTCAGAGAGTGGTTCTTGACCTTATAAAAGATCTAAAAGGGCGAAATATAACGTGCGACAATTTCTTTACAACATACGATCTTGCTGACGAATTGCTAAAAAGAAAAAACACCATTGTGGGCACAGTTCGGTCCAATAAAACGTTTATGCCACAATCAACTAAACAAGAACTTCGTAAACGTTCAGTTTTTTCCAGTATGTTTTTTTTCAATGACAAAATTTCACTGGTGCAGTACGTTCCAAAAAAATATAAGACTGTCAATGTCCTAAGCACTTTTCATCATAACAAATCGGTATTGGATGGAAGGAATAAGTTGCCAGAGATTATTTCGTTTTATAATAAAACTAAAGCAGGTGTAGACACTTTAGATCAGCTGGTGGGTACATACACAGTGAAACGAAAAACTAATCGCTGGCCTCATGCAATGTTTAGCAATATGATTGACATATCAGCAATTAATGCGTACGTTTTATGGCAAGAAATGAACAATGATTGGAAAAAAGGAATATTACACAAAAGAAGGTTATTTCTTCATGAACTGGGAATGGAATTGGTTAAGCCAGAAATTCAACGGCGATCTTATCTACCAAGGTCCGATTCTGCAATAATTTTGCTCAACACCATACGCCAATCAGACGAAGAGCCCTCTACGTCATCATGTGGGAAAAAAAGAAAAATGACTTCAGGGGCCCGATGTGAACTGTGCCCGAAAAACGATAGAAAAGCCTATTCGGCATGTACATCTTGTCAAAAATTCATATGCGGACAACACAAAATTGCATATTTTATATGCAGCAACTGTAACCAAAACAATTAGTTATTATTATATAAAAGCTAAAAATATGTACCTACATCCTATGGAATTTAATGGATAATTTAAGTTTATTTTTTATTGTTTTCTTATTAATTATATTTTAATAAATATTACTTAAACGGTTATTAAAAAACTGAAAAAAATATATATTTTCATTAAAAAATTGGTAAAGGTTATACATGGGTGTTTTTTCACCCGAAGAACTTTACTGTAACTTATTTTGAGGATCGTATGAGGGTTAAATGAAGGTTAAATAAACTGTTTTTTTTTTAAACCAATGTAGAAAACCAAACCAAACCAAACTCTTATTATTTAGTGGGTTACCTCCGAGTAAGATGGAAATCAGGTAACATGGTAGGGAGGGCAAAAGGGGCAGAACACCTCGTCCCCAATCCCAAGGTAAGTATGGCCATCCGTCCCATTTAGCGTCCGTTCTTTTGACAGTTGTTTTTTTTTAATCGCACGTGAAAAGCTGTAGTGCGGTTTCCCTGGGCCTGAGCAAGACCCCACCCATCCGGCGAGCTAGGCCCCTTCGCAAGCACGTGCGACCAGCAAAGGCTCAGGGAAACGGAAGCGGATCTTCCACCAACGCCGCACCATTACAAGTAGTAGTATATTCAATAAACACACAGAACTGATGTTTTGTTTTTGGTTCCATCGTCTGTATTAAAAAATGGAAAGATGTTTTTTTCGCATGTTTCTCTTAATGTTCCATCGTGTGTACGCAGCATTATATACAGTAAAATCTCAGAATAGTAAATTAATTTTTGCCAGAGCTGTTCACGTTCTCCGTTTAAACATTTTTTTTTTATTTATTATTTTACTACCGAATATAACTGATAAAAACTAAATCTATGCAGTGTAGTTCAGATTATTCAAAAAATAAATAAAATATATATGAATATTCCTATATATACAATGAGTGACAATAAAGTGGAAACTTTTAACGAAATATATTTTTGACGACTTAAACGGTCAGTATCAAAAAATTTGGATCATAAATCTAAAAACTTATTAACTTAAGAAAGAAAAAAACAACAAACTTAAAAATATTCATTTTTATGGTGTTGATAAAACAATGGAAACCATTACTATACAATAATTGTAAACTTCCCCTCTATTTTTGGTTTCACTATTTTGTTGGGTATCCATTATTTTTTAGTACTGCTTTACAACTCCGATGCATGGAGTCAAATAAATTGTTAATGATATCCATTGAAATTGTTTGCCACTTTGAATAAACTGATTCTATGAAATCTGTCTTGTTTGTGTAATTTCGTGTCCGTATTTTTCGATCTACAATTTCCCATAATTTTCTATGGTAATAAGGCTGGCCATTCCAAAACCATAACTGCATTTGGAGGTGTTTTGGGTCATATTTTTCTCCGCCTATGGATTTGCCTGTATCCAATTTCAGTTAGAGTATCTTTTACTACATGAATTGAAACCAGTCCTGGAGCCGAAAAGCAATCCCAAAATTTAACAGTTTTATTTGTATATTTTGGGTCTAGTTTTTTCCCTTTGGTCGTTGTACAACAATTCTTCCATCATGACCTCTTAAATTAGGCCCTTATTATGAGTTGCATTCGATTTTCGATCTTCGCTGGCTATCGAACATCGACTGTCGAATGTCAATTTCGTATTATGAGCTGGCAGGCATGGTTGAAAATTTCGTTGTACAACGAATTTTCAATCGAACACAATTTTGCTTTCGATGCTGGATGGCAGTTTGTAAAACTTATTGAAAATATAACTTGTAAATTATTTTAATTTCATGAAATTGATCTGCCTTGTGTACATTACCCCAGCAGTTCATCTGTAGTCAGTGATGTATTGTAGTCAATGTAGGGATTTTTCCCTTTTTGTGGAGATTTTTTTTTAAAAATTTGGCATGTAGGGAAAAAGGGAAAGATTTCTTGCTTTTGTCGAATTGTAAAGGATTTTTTTTGCAGATTTTTTTAACAACTTAAAATTATATATTTTTCAATTTTAAACTTTAAAATTAAAAATATATACCTTTTTTTAAGTCTGGCCATAACTCTATAATATGAATTAAGTAAATATGTGGCTACTTTATTAACAATGACAAGTAATAAACACTTGTTTGTGCAGTTTACTGTTTTGTGCATCTTTTTTATACATACGTATGCCATCTTTGTAGGTCTCTTCGATTTTAATAGGTAAATTTGTTAATAAAAAGAACATTAAAATATTATAAATTTAAACATAATTAATTTTAGAAACATGTCCGATTCGTTTTTCGATGATCAAAGAAATACGGAAAACAAAGATTTTGCTCAAGTTGGTTGGAAGCTAATGGGATGTTTGGAACAGATGCAAGACTTGTGACAAAATATTAAATTGCGATAAATCTGATCTAAGTAAACATGCTAATAACCACTGTCATAAAAAAATCTTCTAAAACCAAGAACCAAAATTCTGTTTGCGTTATAAGATCTCATTTGCAAGCCATATTAATTCATTGTGTAAATTTTAAATGCACATCTAGCCATATCAAAAAGATGAATTATACAGAATTGTAAAAATAATTTTTTTATAATATCTGTTTTTTATATTGTTTTTATGTTATTCTTATGTAATTCTTATGATATTCTTACCTTACTTTCTTTTCTTCGCTGTTATGTTATTTTTGCATTATTGAAATTGAAAATGTACAAACTAAAAATAAAATTTTATTTATTGAAATATTAAAAAAAAGTAGTGTAGGGAAAATGTAGGGTGAAAAACAGTGTGTTAGGGAAAAAAGGAATTTTTTTTCATGAGCGTAGCGATTTCTCAAAAAATATCCTGGCATCACTGTCTGTAGTAGACAGCAATTCCATGAACGCCTTCTTGCAGTTGAAAATTTGCTGTAAATATGTAAACAAATGGTACCCTTGTTAAAACCTCGCATACTTACTTAGTGGAATCCATTTCCAAAATGTTGGAAGCATCTCTCATGACGAAGCATTCATCTTCATCAGACGATCATAGAACCATAATTCCATGTTCATAAATAAATAATTATTTTTTTCTTTAATAAGTTTGTAAACAAATAATTTTTATTTATAGTGTCAGCTGATAAATATGTACTATTGTGAATAATGCAATTGAGTGAAATTCACAATAGTGCTATTTTATCGAATGTGCGCCATAATACCAAATGAAAATTAGTTCGATCAGTAAATTCGACCACAATCGAAAATCGAAATTGCTCATAATAGGCACCTTAAACTTAGACTCATCTGAAAAGAAAGCAGTATTCCAATTCCATCATAACCAGTTCATGTGCTCTTTAGCAAAATTTATAGATATTTCTCTTATACCAGTGCATTTTTAACAGGACGATAACAACCAAGATCAGCCTAAAATTTTGGTCCGGAAACAGTTCAAGCACATATTTTTAGTTTCACATTATTATTGACCTCTTCTTTAGGTAGTATTTTTGAACATGTTTTAAACTCTCTTGCTATCCTGTCTTTAGCTCGTTTTACGGGGCCTGTCGCCTAAATGTTGAATCGTCACCGTTCCCCTTTCACAACATTACTTGATGATCTTTTTAAATTATGGATTTATTTATAGAATATTTCTCTCAAATTTTCTTTTGCTTAAGAACAGCAGTGAAATCATTTATTTCCAAAGTTAATTATGCAAACAAAATGAAAAAATGAGTTCTGTATGTTTTGTATAAAAGGCCGCCAAATTGCGTGGCGCAAATATGGCACTACGTTTGAAAAACAAAATATTCGGCTGAAATTTATTGAACCAAAGTACAGCAACAACGTTTAGGTTCCAACAAGATAACGATTAAAGCACACAGTGGATATCGCTAGACTTTGGCTCTTGTACAACGCTAAAAGACAACTTTAAACAATATAGCAATCCTATTGAGCATCTTTGGGATTTATTAGAGAAATTAATTCGTAAGCAAGTAATAACAAGTAAAAACACATTCCAAAGTGGTGTGCAGAAGAGTGGCCGAAGATATCACCTGAGAAAACTGAGACTAAGTGAAGTCTTTAAATTTTCTTCATTATTTGTAAAGCTTTTTAAGTTGTTTTAAGACTGAACGCGGACTTTCACTTACATTTCGTTATCTTAAAAATGAAGAGAGGAATCTGGATTTATTTATATTTTTGAACTAAAGAATGTAAACAAATAATATATGAAAGTAAAATTGATTTGAATCGCTTATTTATGTTATGTTTTTATATCGCTTATAGAAACTTGTAAGGTGTGCGTAGACTGTGGGCCACTCCAATGAAACTAAACCTTGTACACGATTTTAACATTTTTTGGACACTCTTAAAAATTTAAATACATGTCCACGTCCAGCGAAACTATTTAACATATCATATTATTAAATAAAACAAAAATAGTTTACCGGAAAATATAAATCTGAAAAAATAATCGAACGCCGAATTTCTAGATTAATCTAGATTATATTATTTCTAGCTGTAATAAATCCATCAACAACAATAGATTTAGTGATTTGGACACTTCTCGTAGATGCCGCGATTTAATCTTCTGTTATTCATGAACTTGATAAATAATCGAAATATTTTGGGGAACATCATAAAATACTCTCACATATACATTTTTCTAAATCTAAAAAAAATCTTTTATTAAGCTAAAATTTTCTAACTATCCCACTTTCCCTAAAATTGCTATATATTTAATTAATTTAAATTAGTTGAATCGATTCGTGTCTATTAGAATCTTCAAAAGTCGATTTACATAACAACCCTTCTATGCTGTCGAAATTATTATCCGTTTCCTTTTGTTTACCCATATTATACGTCTAACAAATATCCGCACATAGTGGCAACGCTGTTTGCTATTTTCCTTTTTTACTTTTTATAAAGTTTTTGTTTTGTTGCATCTCCTCTTTAGTCTAATTAGAAAACGTTTACAAGTGCGGTCGCGAATTTTTTAAATCGTAAAATAATTAATAAAAAATGCCGAAAATTGATTAAATTAATAAATAACGCGATTAATAATAATAAACACATTAGTGCTACTTTTTATAAAGGGAATTGCCATTTGTATGTTAAAATAAACAACACGACACTTGTTGCATATTTCACGTTTATTCCTTTTCTTTCTACTTGTTACAAGTAAAAGTCCAACAAAACATAATTCTAATTAATGAAAAAATATAATTTGATGGTTTTTTAATATAATTAAAGTGTTTAATTATAAATAAAACAAAAAATGTTGTGTTTTTTTTATAAAATAGAAAAATTTGCCAATCTTGCTTTAAACTAAATTCGTGTTTGTCTATTTCATTTGTTTTTTCGGTTGTTATTGCTTGCGGTTCGTCGTTTAAGATAATGAAGGAGAAAAAGGCAATCGGGTTTTGTCTTGCCTTAAAGTTAGTGGCGCATTTGTTTTTGTTGTTGTTTTATTTTGTGGGGGTCTCAAATTTGAAATTAATGAAATATTGTATTCATTACAATAGAGAGAAATATAAAAAATGTAAAGAAATAAATAATTAAAAATAAAATGAGTAAAAGTAAAAATATCTAAAAAAATAAATAAAAAACAAATAAAATATAAAAAATATGTAAAAGCAAGAGAGAAAAAATATACAAAAGTATATTATTATGGCCTGTATTTTATTTGAAAAAAAAAATAAAATAAAAATAAAAGTGGTAAAATTTAATTGTATAAAATATGTGCATGAAAAGGGATCTCAATTTAAAAAGGTAAGTTTTTTTTTATTATTTTAATACAAATAATTCATTTAAAAAATTAGCAAATACAATTTTTCAGAGTTTAATCTTTGACATAAAATTGTCCTTAAAGCAAAATTTCTTCGTATTTAATAATTTTTTCCATAAAAAACAAAGCAGATTTTAAAAATTTTAATACATTTTTCCATAAACTGAAAAATCGAATAAGATTGTTTCCCAAATCTTTTTCAATTAATATTATATATTCGTTCAAATAAATGATGAAATTGACCATGACTTTGGTAGCAAAAACTTTTTCAATCGTATGATTAAAATTTTTTCTTAAAAGAATACGTTTTTTTAAATAAGTCGAAAAGTACCCGTTAGTCAAAAATACCTTTTCTTCAAAAATTACCTTTTCTAAATAACGTATATTTTCTTAAAAAAACACCTTTTCGTAATAAAGTACCTTTTCTTAAAAAGTACCTTTTCTTAAAAAAGTACCTTTTCTTAAAAAAGTAAATTTTCTTAAAAAAGTATATCAGTTCAGTTCATCGGGCGCCTATCGTCTTCCAACTAACAAGTCTGAAAGACTAATTGACGAAACAAAAACGATTATATTATTGTTCTAGGCTACGAAAGTGCAGTTCAACATGCAGAGATTTTTACCTTACCAACCAGGAAATCTTAATTAAAACACATTAAATTACATTCATTAAGATATAACAATTTGTTTTCTCAATATCAATTTGTTTTTATCAATATCAATTTCACTTTTCTTAATTTCAAATTATCATTTCTCTATATCAAATAACATCAATTTGTGTTTTCTCAATATCTATTTGGCCTTTCTGAAATATTATTTGGCTTTTCGCAATCACAGTTTCTCATTTCTCAATACCAAATCTTCATATTTTAAAATAACTTTGTACTTTCGGAACATAAATTTCCAATTCTCAATTGGTTTTTTCTCAATATCAATTTTGATTACTCAATAGATGTAATATATAATATATAAATATTTCGGTATTTCAGATTTATGGCAAGAAAAAAGAGTTAGAAACTACAAAAATTTAAATAAATACCACAAAATCAGTGAAAGAAATGATTAAAAATCTTATTTTCGCACAGAATTATTACATAGTAAATAATAACAATTTAAAAGCAAATTTTTACAAAAAAATTAAATATTAAAAAAGAATATATTAAAAAAAATTTTATTATTTTCTATAGAAATAAAAAATCTTATTTTCGATCTTCATGATTTTTAATGGTTGAGTTTGAAATTATTCAGGCTTAAGATCAAATGTTTTTACTTTAAATAAAGTAAACAACTTTGCAACAAATATGGTTGTACATATATGAGTACACATTGCATACTACAATATACATGTTTGTTTTTGTCTTGAAAAAACAAGCAAAACAATTTGTTTTTTCTAAACTTACAATTAGCGTTAACGGCGTGCTCTCCGTATTTATTATTATCGATCTTTATCATTTTTAATGATTGAGTTTGAAATTATTCAGGCTCAAGATCAAATGTTTTTACTTTATATAAAGCAAAAAACATTGGCACATTTGTTTAAAAAAAGTTAAATTAAAATTTAAAATGTACAATCGAAAGTTGTTCATAAGAGGCAGCTTAAACTTAGACTCATCTGAAAAGAAAGCAGTATTCCAATTCCATCTTGACCAGTTCATGTGTTCTTTAGCAAAATTTATCGATATTTCTCTTATACCAGTGCATTTTTAACATTTTTATTTTTAGTGTCGCATTGTTATTGACCTCTTTAGGTAGCATTTTTGAACATTTTTTAAACTCTCTTGCTCTCCTGTCTTAATCTCGTTTTACGGGGCCTGTCGCCTAAATGTTGAATCGTCACCGTTCCCCTTTCACAATATTACTTGATGATCTTTTTAAATTATGGATTTATTTATAGAATATTTCTCTCAAATTTTCTTTTACTTAAGAACAGCAGTGAAATCATTTATATCCAAAGTTAATTATGCAAACAAAACGAAAAAAATAAGTTCTGTATGTTTTGTATAAAGGCCGCCAAATTGCGTGGCGCAAATACGGCACTACGTTTGAAAAACAAAATATTCGGCTGAAATTTATTGAAACAAAGTACAGCAACAACGTTTAGGTTCCAACAAGATAACGATTAAAGCACACAGTGGATATCGCAAGACTTTGGCTTTTGTACAACGCTATAAGACAACTTTAAACAATATAGCAATCCTATTGAGCATCTTTGGGATTTATTAGAGAAATTAATTCGTAAGCAAGTAATAACAAGTAAAAAGAGATTCCAAAGTGTTGTGCAGAAGAGTGGCCGAAGATATCACCTGAGAAAACTGAGACTAAGTGAAATCTTTAAATTTTCTTCATTATTTGTAAAGCTTTATTAAGTTGTTTTAAGACTGAACGCGGACTTTCACTTACATTTCGTTATCTTAAAAATGAAGAGAGGAATCTGGATTTATTTATATTTTTGAACTAAAGAATGTAAACAAATAATATATGAAAGTAAAATTGATTTGAATCGCTTATTTATGTTATGTTTTTATATCGCTTATAGAAACTTGTAAGGTGTGCGTAGACTGTGGGCCACTCCAATGAAACTAAACCTTGTACACGATTTTAACATTTTTTGGACACTCTTAAAAATTTAAATACATGTCCACGTCCAGCGAAACTATTTAACATATCATATTATTAAATAAAACAAAAATAGTTTACCGGAAAATATAAATCTGAAAAAATAATCGAACGCCGAATTTCTAGATTAATCTAGATTAGATTATTTTTAGCTGTAATAAATTCATTAGCAACAACAGATTTAGTGGTTTGGACACTTCTCGTAGATGTCGCTTTTTATCTTTTGTTATTCATGAACTTGAAAATAATTGAAATATTTTGGGGAACATCATAAATTATCTCACATATACATTTTTCTAAATCTAAAAAAAATCATTTACTAAGCTAAAATTTTCTAACTATCCGCACTTTCCCTAAAATTGCTATATATTTATTTAATTAAAATTAGTTGAATCGATTTGTGTCTATTAGAATCTTCAAAAGTCGATTTACATAACAACACAAAAATGTTAACGTTTGAGTGTAAAAAATTCTAAGTTTAAAAATTGTATGACGGAAGCTGATTGATTTGAAATGAAAATTTAAAAACAACCCTTCTATGATGTCGAAATTATTATCCGTTTCCTTTTGTTTACCCATATTATACGTCTAACAAATATCCGCACATAGTGGCAACGCTGTTTGCTATTTTCCTTTTTTACTTTTTATAAAGTTTTTGTTTTGTTGCATCTCCTCTTTAGTCTAATTAGAAAACGTTTACAAGTGCGGTCGCGAATTTTTTAAATCGTAAAATAATTAATAAAAAATGCCGAAAATTGATTAAATTTATAAATTAAATTAATAAATAACGCGATTAATAATAATAAACACATCAGTGCTACTTTTTCTAAAGGGAATTGCCATTTGTATGTTAAAATAAACAACACGACACTTGTTGCATATTTCACGTTTATTCCTTTTCGTTCTACTTGTTAGAAGTAAAAGTCCAACAAAACATAATTCTAATTAACGAAAAAATATAATTTGATGGTTTTTAATATAATTAAAGTGTTTAATTATAAACAAAACAAAAAATGTTGTGTTTTTTATAAAATAGAAAAATTTGCCAATCTTGCTTTAAACTAAATTCGTGTTTGTCTATTTCATTTGTTTTGTCGGTTGTTATTGCTTGCGGTTCGTCGTTTAAGATAATGAAGGAGAAAAAGGCAATCGGGTTTTGTCTTGCCTTAAAGTTAGTGGCGCATTTGTTTCTGTTGTTATTTTACTTTGTGAGGGTCTCAAATTTGAAATTAATGAAATATTGTATTCATTACAATAGAGAGAAATTTAAAAAAATGTAAAGAAATAAATAATTAAAATTAAAATGAGTAAAAAATAAAAATATTTAAAAAAAATTAATAAAAAACAAATAAAATATAAAAAATGTGTAAAAGCAAGAGAGAGAAAATTTACAAAAGTATATTATTATGGCCTGTATTTAAAAATAAAAGTGTTTTTTATTTGAAAAAAAAATAAAATAAAAATAAAAGTGGTAAAATTTAATTGTATAAAATATGTGCATGAAAAGGGATGTCAATTTAAAAAGGTAAGTTTTTTTTTTATTATTTTAATACAAATAATTCATTTAAAAATTAGCAAATACAATTTTTCAGGGTTTACTCTTTTACGTAAAATTGTCCTTAAAGCAAAATTTCTTCGCATTTAATAATTTTTTCCATAAAAAACCAAGCAGAATTTAAAAATTTTAATACATTTTTCCATAAACTGAAAAATCGAATAAGATTATTTCCCGAATCTTTTTCAATTAACATTATATATTCGTTCAAATAAATGATGAAATTGATCATGACTTTGGTAGCAAAAACTTTTTCAATCGTATGATTAAAATTTTTTCTTAAAAGAATACGTTTTTTAAATAAGTCGAAAAGTACCCGTTAGTCAAAAAATACCTTTTCTTCAAAAATTAACTTTTCCAAATAACGTACATTTTCTTAAAAAACACCTTTTCTTAATAAAGTACCTTTTCTTAAAAAAGTACCTTAAAAAGTACCTTTTCTTAAAAAAGTATATCACTTCAGTTCATCGGGCGACTATCGTCTTCCAACTAACAAGTTTGAAAGACTAATTGACGAAACAAAATCGATTAAATAATTGTTATAGGCTAAGAAAGTGCAGTTCAACAATCAGAGATTTTTACCTTACCAACAAGGAAATCTTAATTAAAACATTTTAAATTACATTCATTAAGATATAACAATTTGTTTTCTCAATATCAATTTGTATTTTATCAATATTAATTTCACTTTTCTTAATTTCAAATTATCATTTCTCTATATCAAACAACATCAATTTGTGTTTTCTCAACATCTATTTGGCCTTTCTGAAATATTATTTGGGTTTTCGCAATTACAGTTTCTCATTTCTCAATAACAAATCTTCATATTTTAAAATAACTTTGTATTTTCGGAACATAAATTTCCAATTCTCAATTGGTTTTTTCTCAATAATATATATTTAGGTATTCCAGATTTATGCCAAGAAAAAAAAGTTAGAAACTACAAAAATTTAAACAAATACCACAAAATCAGAGAAAGAAAATATTAAAAATCTTATTATCGCACAGAATTATTACATAGTAAATAATAACAATTTAAAAACAATATAGATATTACAATTTTTACAAAAAAAATAAAATATTAAAAAAGAATATATATATATAAAAACTTAACAAAATTTTAAATTTTTTTTATTATTTTCTATAGAAATAAAAAAATCTTATTTTCGATCTCTATAATTTTTAATGATTGAGTTTGAAATTATTCAGGCTCAAGATCAAATGTTTTTACTTTAAATAAAGCAAAAACATTGGCACATTTGTTTCAAAAAATTGATCTATATTCTGCATGACAGGTTATACAGCTGTTTCGGGAAGAGTCACCAACCCTTATCAGTAACCAAAAGCAGTAGATAGTTTGTTTGGCAAAAAATTAAATTCATATATATTTGCTGAAAACAACCAAATGAGAATTCAAGCAAAGAGTTATACTATTTAAGCCTTTTCCAATATAACAAACTAAAATATAAAGCAACTTTGAAACAAATATGTTTGTGTATGAGTACACATTGCATACTACAATATAAATGTTTGTTTTTGTCTTGAAAAAACAAGCAAAACAATTTGTTTTTGCTAAACTTACATTCAGCGTTAACGGTGTACCCTCCGTATTTATTATTATCGATCTTTATCATTTTTAATGATTGAGTTTGAAATTATTCAGGATCAAGATCAAATGTTTTTACTTTAAATAAAGCAAAAAACATTGGCACATTTGTTTAAGAAAAGTTAAATCAAAATTTAAAAATTTATCTATTTGAAAGTTTTAATTGAAACTAGCAGATTCCAGCTTAGAGTGCAAATTCGAACAAATTTTATTTTTTCATTAAATAAAGACCCTAAAGGTATGCTAATCAATTATAGCTAATTCACAAATCAACACAAAAAACACAAGAAAACAGACACATTTTTATTACAAACACATTAACAAACAAACTTTAAATGCAGTTTACTCAAAATAAAAGAAAACATTTAAAAATCTGTAAATCTGGTGGACAGCTAAAAAAAGAAATACCTTTCAAATGAGGCATGTTTGGTCAAAATAGGATTAAAACTGACACAGTAGCGTCGCACAGTGGCGCCCGTAGAGCAAACGAGGTTGCAAAAATCAAAATTTTCATGTGCGCCGACGAAGTTTTGAATAAACCCATGTTATAGGAAACTTTTCAACGATTTCAAATATGCTACTCTTAATAATATCACATTTTTAGTTTAGAAGATATAACCGTTCAAAGTTGACCGACTTTCGATTTTCAAAAAAACACAATTTTTAGTCAATTTGTTGCGATTTCAGGTGTAATATCACGAAAAATAGGTAACGAATCGCCTTATTTTTTGTTTATATTTATTGATGGATTTATTAAATGTATAATGATAAAAAAAAAATTAACTGTTTGCTTTGTGTTTCTCCTGGTAAATCACTATTTAAAAACTATCCGTTTTTTTTTTCACAATTTTTCAACTTTGACGGAAAATAAAAAAAATCTGCATTTTTCTATATTTGCCATATTTGCAAAACATGTTCTTTGATTATTTCTTTACATAATTCAAAAGGTTTTATCTGCCCGTACGTGCCCGTTTGGCTTCTAGAGGTAAAAAAGGTTAAAAAGACATGGTTGCAGAAATTGTATGGCGTGCATCCCTTACATATTTTGACTGACAGTAGTTTGATCTAATAGTTTGAAAATTGCATTTTAAGTCGGTTGTCAACCTGTGAGGCTCTGCCAAAGTCTACTCCCAATATTCTGTTACAGACACAGGATGCACAAAAAACTACTCATTGAAATTCGCAGGTACGCACCTCACTTAAAAATTACTTTGGTGTACAAATGGTCAAGAACAATATTGACTTATAGTCCCTCCAGGTAGGCACAAATCTTATTTAGACACGAGCATAATATCAAAATTGCATAATTCAGCCTAAATCCATACGTATGCAGGGGACAGGTAAATTTTTAGGCATGGTAGCATAAGCCTATATATTGCAAAATAAGCATAATGCCTGGATTAGTCTACGACTGAGGGTTGGCGCAACAAGTACTGAAACCATTATTTGAACTGTTTAGAAGGTCAACCACACCAAAGTTTTTCACGGAAGCTGCTTTAGAAGAACTTGATAGCTTATACGGAAATATTGAGAGAAGCGAAATTATAAAAAATAATTTTTATCTGATATATACAAATATTAAGGCAAAATGGGTGAAATCTAATCGAACCACTCAGAACTTCAACTCCAAATACGAGGACTGGCTTAATGAAGACACCATCCTGGATATATTGGCAGTAGGAAACCCACCACATCAACCAGAGGAGCAAAAGGAAGGCCAAAAAAAAGTATTGAGGAGTGTTGAATTTTCACAAGAAAGAGGAAACTTGCCGATGCCACCAATGACTTGACCACGAAGCATTTATCGGACGCGCTGTATATTAAATATACAAAGGATAGTGAAAGAGTTAGGTCGCAGATTACAAAATCTGTTGCAGATGCAAGCCACTGCGACTAAAAAGGATTAAGGAAAGCATTCCCACGCCCACAAACGCACACATTAAAAAGTATAGTTCCGAAGAAGCCTTGGCCTTGTTTATGGACTTACAACTTTCCAAAGAAAAATATGAGATACTACGGGCATCCTGACGTTTTACCAGGATACAAGCATATTACGCAAGCCAAAATAAATTCACGACCACTGCATCGGTCAGAAGAACTATGGTAATTTAAACGATTCTACAAACGAAGGAGAATTACGAATATGGAATGTCACCATTGCACGCAAGTATAAGGTGTATGGAGTTCTTGCTAAAACTGGCGTATACTCTACCACAAGAGGAGGAAAACTTCGATGAAAATACATCAATAAAGAATAAGGAAAAGATCAGAAAGAAGCAAATACAGGATGCTTTTTTTAAACAAGTTGGACTAAAAGTAGACTGTCCCAAGCACGGATACGGTAACTCAAACGATGGAAACACTTCTAGGAGATTTTTTGAAAATGATGAGGCAGTAACTAGAATCACTGGAACTGACAATCAAATCGTGAAAAGATTGGGAACGATCTTGAATGTTTTAAACTGCAAAGAAAATGTCAATTCTACAAAATATGGAGAATATGCTCGAAAACTGCATCTCTTTTAGCAGAAATGTATCCACAGAAGAAGTTGACCCCGACCGTCCATAAAATATTGGCGCATGGCAAAGATATAATTGAGTACCAGTCTTTGCCAATTGGAGAGCTTTCTGAAGAAACACAGGAGTCTCTTAACAAATTTTATAAAAAATATAGATTGCAGAACACATTCAAAGCATCAAGGGTAAGGCAAAATGAGGACCTCTTCAACATGTTGGCAGCATCTTCCGATCCACTTATTTCTTCCCTGCGGCATGTGAAGTCACGAATAGAGTTAGAAAATATTTATAGTTTAGAAATTATTAGTCTTTTAGATATACTTTCTCTTACGAATTGTGATGAATATTTTACAGAAAATTGAAAAAATAAATTTTAAAAAGTAATTTTTTTTTTAATTTGTTGGGTAATAATTTAAAACATAAAACCCTAAAGAAAAAAAATAAAAACAATCTAAAAATGTAAAAATAATTTTTTTTAGTTACCATAAAATTGATTTTTCTACAAATTTTAACTTTGATAACCCATAAGTAGGCCCCTACAAAGCGTAGCACCCAAACGCTCATTTCATAGGCTGAACAATTATCTATCACATGCTGTTTAAACTGTTCAATTATGTTATTCGGTTCAAAACATATGATTTTTGCAACGAAAAAACTCAAATGGCGCCACTGTGCGTCGGTAACAAGAAGTCGCCTTGCCTTTTAATATTATAGATTATATTATGAAATATATCTGTTGTATTTATACCCTATACAACTATGTGGTTTGGGTATAATGACTTTGTGCTGCTGTTTGTAACAACAAAAAATATTTGACCTAGACCCATCTTTAATTACCGATCGAATCAGAATCACTTTCTGAGTTGATTTAACAATGTCCGTCCGTCCGTCCGTCCGTCCGTCTGTGTGTCCATGTAAACCTTGTAATCAAACTGCAGGTCGCAAATATGAACATATTTTGATGAAATTTGGTTCATAAGCTTTTGTCGGCCATGGGATCCACGCTATTGAAATTGGTGAGAATCGGTCGATGTTCAGACCTAGCCCCCATACAAATTACCCCTATGAAACTGACATAAATTGCCATAAGATCCAAATTGTCATATAGATCTTACTTAAATTGGGTTTTATATGCGTTCATTACGTCCATTAATGAGTAGTCCAAAAATGATCCCTTTGGCCCCATATAGAGCTGCTTCCCGATCTTCACTTAAATCTATTAAAAAACGAAAATATTGCACTGATTCTTCTCAGATTTTGTTTGTACGTATTTTTGCAAAATACAAGAGACTTTACCAAACATGATCAGGATCGGTCCGATATGAACTTTTTCATATCTGCAGCCAAAAAAATTAATAAAAATCCCACTCAAATTTGGTTTTTGCTTATTTTCTATGTCCAGTTAGTTGGGCCTAAGAGATATGGTTTCTAAACGCATGGTATAGGGTATCGTATAGTCGGTCTAGACCTACTATAATTTTCTTACTTGTTTTATATTGTACTCGTAAAACGTGAAATAGTAAAGAAGAATAATTACATTAATAGAAATAGAACAAAAAATAAAAATAAAACTTAAAAATAAAAGTGAAAAAGGCAAATAATTTTTTGCTTTATGTGAAAAACATAACTTCAATATGTTAATGGTTGAATCAAGTGAGTGGAAGATAACTTTTTGGTTTTAATTTTTTAAATAAATCATTTTTCAGGATGAGATTAATTCACCTTCTGACGCATCATCCGTATGACAACATAAATTATTTAAGATCTTTGATGACAAAATTATATAACCATATGTGACCTTCTCCGAGAAAAGGGACCTAGTTTGTGAAAATTAAGTTTTGAGAAAAAAACGCATTTAAAGTTTCTACATCCTTTTAGGTACCAGAATCCACCGTTTTTGACACAACCCGTTTTTCGACACGCTATATCACTTTTCTCGGAGAAGGTCACATATAGTTATATTTCCATATTTTAAATAATAAAACAATTTTATATAATGGGGCGTGGTAGAGAAGAAAGCATATATTTCAAAAATTCATAACTACACTGTATTCTTAATCGGACCGGTTTCTGGCATTGCAGCCTTCATCAGCGATTTATTGAACATTGTGATAATTGTTATGTTATAATTGAATAGATTGTTTCTATCTGAAATTTTTCTACTTAGGGCGGCCGTGAGGTTTGAACCTGCGTCTATCTCACATACACTCGTACTTGCACTTTTTGGTCAGCGCTTTAAAACACTCACCTAAAGTCAGGCCTACGAGCAGTGTGGTTAAGAATCAGTTTTCATACCATACAACTTTTACTTCGTATTAATTTCAGAAGATACAACTATGTACAAACAAACAATTGCTATTTTTGAATTTTTTAATATTTTTGCATTTATACTTCTAATTTTCACTACCCAACATACAACAATACTTGAGAATAATATTATAATAAGCTTACCAACACAAGTCATAAGCTTGAAAAAGACTTGAGAATATATTGAAAAAGGCTATCGTAACAATTGTAGAAAAATCGAAACGGAACCCTCGTGAAAATATTATATGTGCATGATTACTATAAGCTTAACTTTGCAATTATAGAATAAGCTTACGAAAATAATATTGTATTAACTGTTGTATAGAAAAGCTTGTTAGTCTCAATATTTTTGTAAGCTTTTTTACATAATTGTAGAATAATATTTTATTTAGTGTTGAAAAAACAAAATCTTTATTATTTCCTTTAATTTAATTCCATTTAATTTTGTATTATTATATACATATGTATATATATTTATGATTTTTAAGATTTTTTATTATTTTTGTACTATTCCCGCAGCTTGATGCGATTTTTCGCGAACTGGAAGAACGTTCGGGTGTCCTTAATAAGTAGGTCCTCTGAAATACCTATTGATATAGCTGCATCTATGAAATGTAGAAATTCAATGATTATTTACTTTAAGTTAACATTTTTTATTTAACTTACTTCGTATTGCTTTTGTTGTGCTTAAATTCCGCACACTTTTCTTGGTGTCAGTACCTTTCCAGCATAACTGTTCACCTAATTCGTCCGTTATTATTTTCCTCCAACAATTTTTTACAAAATTTGGTGCCTTGGGAACTACTGTCAGTTCGTTTTCCTGAAAAAAGAGTATAAGAAAAAATTAAATCTGTTTTCATATGTACAATACATACAGCCAAAAAAATCTTTAGTAAAGTTAATTCAAAAATTACTGAAAAACTAAATTGTCTAAAATTTTGTTCGCATTTTGTAATTTTGGATTACTAAACCTTTAACTAAGTTTTTTCCTAAAGCATTTTTTTGATTGTATGATTCGAATAGAACTTACAAAATAAGCAAAGTTTTCGCCGTTTTCTTGTGGCCGTTTTTCAAAATCAAAGAAAGCCTCCAGTTCTTTGAATGGCTGAGCAGGCATTACAACACGTTTTATATGAACCTTTTCTTTTTTGAGCTCCTGCAACTCCTTGCGCAAACTTTGCACTTCATTTGTGAGTCTCGTCAAAATGGGCTGAATTGCTGCAACCACTTGATTGGCTATTTCTGAAATTGAGTTAAATAATACAACAAATTTTATTTATTACAGACATTTCTCATAAATTCATTATTACCATCAGAATTTGGCAAATGCGTTTGCACATTATTGTGGTTTATTGTAGGTGGTTCCAGTGTTGTAATGGTTTTTTGCGATATACTACTGTTCTGCGGATTTGTAAAATAGTTGCTGAAGTCTTCAGACATGGTGAATAAGTGGTAAAAATCCTATTTTAGTGTCATTAGAGAAATAAACCATTTTAATTATTTCATGTAAAAAGTATCCCTGAGTTGTTTCTGACAAAGATAAGTGTGTTGTTTGCCATATATTCAAGAGAGAAGATTTCAGTGGATATTGAAACATTGGTTCCAAATTCAGTACTTTTGATCCAAATACTCTTACTTCTCCTGTACAGTCAATTGATGAAACTTTGAACATTTCTTGTCCAACGCTATAAAAATTGTTAGGCGAAGAAATTGACAAATATAGATATTCATTCTGAATAAAAGTATTTGTATTTTTTTCTAATTTCCCAAGCTCTTCTGAATGTGAATTATTTAAGCTTTGTTCAACCAATCGATTATATATATGGGCGGGTATGTGGGTTTTTTTTTTAAGAAGTCGTTTTAGTTGTCCTAATTTGTTTTCGAATTTAAAGGCGCTGAAATTTTCCAGTGAGCCATATAATAAAGCATCACTTGCTAGGTGAGTTAGACAGTGGAAGTTGTATGTTGTTGTGGTTTCTTTATAATTAACTGGAGCATTCGTCACAAAATTTGTTAACATAGCTTGAGCGCACTCATTATGTGTTTTGCATTTTTTTTCATCTAATAAAATGCGCAAAGCCAAACTTAATTGCAAAAAATGAGAATAAAGTCTTTCATCTAAAATATTTTGCAATATAAATGGTCCACTATAAAGAAGAAACTGGCGAAATTCTGTTGCCTTGTATCGCTCAAATTCCTTCAACCCTCGTGGCCTTCTACAAAACTCCCGTGGAGTTTGAGATTTAAGGTGCTGCTGTTGGTCATCAAACAATTTGATTTGTGCTGGTCGCAGCGAAAAAAAGCAATTTTTTCCTTTTATCCATGCCTTCATCAATGACTTAACAACTCCAAGGCAAACTACGTGCATGTAATCAAGTGGAAATGATTTCACTACGTCTATTGGTAATTTCTCTATTGCCATTTGGGTGTTTGTTATATGGTGATTTGCATAATGACGTGCTCTAAAACTTTCATCAGTTCGAAAAGTATTATTTTCTAGTTTGAAAATCATGCGCCTCTGAACACATTCTCCACTTTGCGTACACTTATGGCAGGAATTGTAACCGGTATGGCTTTTGATACCCATAACTAGGGATCTTGCTGGTGCATCGCATATAAATGATCGGCAGATAACTTTATAAGTTTTGCCATTGCAAGACAAATTAGACGCAATTATATCATTTAGTTCCTCAACGAATGGTGTTAAGAATGCATTGACGTCTTTGGGTTTACTATTGGCAGAATAAACTCCTACAGTGTGCACAGGCTTTGTACCGCTTACATTCACCAGTATAGGCCAAACTTGAGCCAATGAACTTTTTGCTATTGGAAGCCCGTAAATATTGATATTTAATTCAATAGTGTCACTATCATACGATGAATAAGACAAGAAATCTGTCAAGCAGTCCTTTAGCCCATAGTGCACATATTCACCACCTGCAAACGAAACAATTGGTGCATCTCTAAGTGTTTCTTTCAATGTTCTCGAGTCCTTTTGTGGGCTTGGTTCTATTTTCTTTAAAATTACCAACAATTCATTCAACGCATAGTTAGAAATTAAATGTTTTACACTCCACTTGGCCAACTCATCTCGAATATTGTAATCTTTAATAATATTATTAATCAAAGTTTCATCACTTTCACTTGAACTTGAGCACTGAATATTAATATCTTCAATTTGGCTGTTATTAGGAACTCCAGCACTGAAATCTTCCTCCAATTAATTTTTTTTGTTTTTTATTATTTAAAAGAAGTTCAATTACTTCTTTCGTTTCACTTCTAACACTTTTTTTGTATTTATTAGGCATTTTAATTGTTTTAATAAAATATTACCAATTATTTTTAAATTTAATATTATATAAATACAATTGCACTCACTTTTATATTTAAAACAAACTCCGTTTAAAACACTTTTGACAAATTTGCTCAAAAAAGTTAACTGTTCTTGTTGATAGTTTTCTCGTGTATACTTTAGAAACAGTTGTATATAATAATAGTTTCTCAAGTTAACTGTATTTGTTGATAGTTTTCTCGTGTATACTTTAGAAACAGTTGCATATAATAATAGTTTCACAAGCATTGTTAAAAACTGCTTGTGAATTCAAATTTTAAAAACATTAATATAAGCGAAATTAAGAAAAGCTTAAAACCCACTATTTATATAAGCTTATATTATCAGTTTCGTAAGAGTTCACATATGTGATGTATGGTTTGTACATTCTTCATATTGCACTTTTTACATATATTTTAGATGATGCTCTGAAGCGAAAATTGTTTATAGTGCGTTTACATCTAAGGAAAATCTAGTAGATTTTAGTTGAAATCTATTTCAAAATCTATACCGTTTACATCTAACTTTTCTGACATTTTCAGCCCTGTTCTTGAAACGTTGTTATTTGAATAAGAATGAATTTGAAATAACATGAAATTGAAATTTTGGGTTTCTTGAAAACACAAATTTTATATTTTCGAAGTATTTTTCGAAATCATATTTTTTATTATCAAATGACATGAAACATATGGTTTAGCTTCAGAACCATATGTATCTAGAAACCGAGGTGCCAAATGGTTCTTTTTTGCATGTTTTTCCTTAAGATTATAAAGAAAGTAAAAAAAAATATATTTTCTTTTAAAATAACAATTTACTTGTTCATGTAATTGTTTTTATTCTTCAATTTCATTCAATTAAGAATGACTTCTCTTTTTGAAATAAGTAAGGCATCACCAAAGAAAATTCGAAATTCAAATATATTGGATTTGACTGGCATCACTACTGTTTCGAACATAAACAAAGTTGTGGCAGTCATATGCAAAAAAAAAATAAAAATATGTGATTTGAGTAAAAATTTTTTTTAATTCCTTTATTTGCAATAATTAGTGCATGAAGAATCTATGTTTTAATTAAAAAAATTATAATGGAAAATAGATTGTGTAAATAAAAAGGTTTTATTATAGTTATAGAACAGCATCATCGCAAAAAGTGTGTTTTATTAACATCGACCAGTTATTACGAGTTTTTTTTAAATCAGCGCAAAATGTAGACGTTTTTTAAAATCGTTTTTTTTTTTCATAAAATTAATGTCGAATTTTTTAAAATAATGACAAGGTTCAATAAAAAACATGTTAGAGTTCAAATATCAATTATTTTTTTTATCTCTTAAGACCTGCTTAGGAGAAAAAAGGGCATTTGTTTTGATTTCACAAAGCCTTTTCTATGTGAATTAAAACGAGAAAAAATATTCTTATTGAAAATAGAGAACAGCAAAAAACTCGTAGATTTAAGAATTTTTTCATTTACGAGTTTTTTTTTTGTGATAGTGGTTTCAAGAACAGGGGTGTTGGTGAGATTTTGTTTCCACAAAAATAAACAGCAGATTAAAATAAAACATATACACCCCTGTTCTTGAAACCACTATCACAAAAAAAAAAACTCGTAAATGAAAAAATTCTTAAATCTACGAGTTTTTTGCTGTTCTCTATTTTCAATAAGAATATTTTTTCTCGTTTTAATTCACATAGAAAACGCTTTGTGAAATCAAAACAAATGCCCTTTTTTCTCCTAAGCAGGTCTTAAGAGATAAAAAAAATAATTGATATTTGAACTCTAACATGTTTTTTATTGAACCTTGTCATTATTTTAAAAAATTCGACATTAATTTTATGAAAAAAAAAAACGATTTTAAAAAACGTCTACATTTTGCGCTGATTTAAAAAAAAAACTCGTAATAACTGGTCGATGTTAATAAAACACACTTTTTGCGATGATGCTGTTCTATAACTATTAGAGATGTGACGGATAGTGATTTGGCCGGATAACCGGATACCGGATATCCGGCAAGATGCGAGGCCGGATAGCCGAATATCCGCCGGCCGGATAGTAAATTAAAGATTTCATTATTTCTAGTTCGGCAGGCAATAACGCCGCGGTTACACCTTCAACTTTTGGTTGAAAGGCTTTTACACATACTGCTTGTCAGAATTCGTTGAAACTGGCAGCTGTGACGCAGGCTGTACGCAACAGGTTGATCAACTTTGTTGTTTATTCATTTTATTTTAAATATTTAGTTAAATTTTTAGTTAAAAAATCACTTTAATTTTTGTTTTAAAAAACACACACGTTTTAATAACTTTTCCACCAAACAAATCAAATGAATATGACACAGATGTTACAAATCAGCTGTTTAGTTGGTCAACTGGTTGAAACGCTGGTTGAAAGAGAAAATCGCAAGCAACCGCCTTTCAACTTTAAAATGCGTAAGTGTATTAGTGGAAAATTCGGAGTTGAAGGCAACTAGTTGAACGTGTAACCCCCGGGTAAACGACAATAAACGGGTGGAGCGATGTTAGTTATCTTTGGAAAATAACGTACTGCAGTCTGGCAATACTGAAAATCAACAAATTAAAATCTGGCATTACTGAAAATCAACAGCTGATTGTTTCAATTATTTTACTTCATAATTTGTACGAAAAGAGCAGAGAACATGTCTTCAATGATAAGAAAATCGCCTATTTGGCAATATTTTGAAATTAAAAGTGAAAATAATAAGTTTGCTATTTGTTTATTGTGCAAACTACCAATTTCTCGTGGTGGTGAAGGAAAAAAAGCAGGTGCGTAAGAGTAATGTTTTTTTTGCAGCCTATTTAATAATACAACCTACAAGTTTCGAATCATATACTTATTAATTTGAAATCTTCCCCCAAGCACATCTGCTATGAGCAATCATTTGAAATTAAAGCACCCAGAAAAATTCATGAATTTGAATAAAGATAAAATAAACGACGCAGCTACGTCGCTTGCGGAGCCTGTCAACGCTTGTACAAGTTCCTCTTCTACAAGGCAACAGACTTTGTCAGAGGCGTTCGATAGAAAACTGCTTTGGGACATAAATAATGCAACTGCGAAAAAATACCATTATCTCATAGCAGAAATGATTGCACTGGATAATGAGCCACTTTGTGTCGTTGAAAGAGTTGGATTCGCAAGATTACTTAAGCAAGCTTTACCACGCTATGAATTGCCAAGCCGAGCCTTTATGACCCAAAAAATAATTCCCGATATTTACAACCGAATTTTCAAAAAAATCCAAACAAGAATTTCAAGTGCTGTCGCAGTTTCTGTCACTTCTGACATGTGGACGTGTTTGCGCAATAACTCCAGCTTTCTGAGTTTTACAGCTCATTGGCTTTCTGCAGAATTTAAACTTCAACACGGAGTTCTAGCTATGAAACCGTTTTCAGGATCTCATACAGGAGAAAACATAGCAAATGAACTCAATAGTATTACATCTCGCTGGGATATTGAACAAAGCAAAATACATGTTATTGTTTATGACAGTGGCGCAAACATGGTCAAAGGCGTTCGAATGGCGGAGTATAATTCCGCCAGGTGTTTCATTCATTCGCTTCAGAGGGTTGTGCTTGAGTCTTTAAAGGTACAACCTGAAGTAATGGACTTGATTGCCAAAGGTAGACGTATCGTAACTCACTTCAATCATTCAGGTTTAGCAAAAGAAAAATTGCTGGTGCTTCAAAAAGAACTATGTTTACCAGAGCATCAATTGGTGCAAGATATAAACACGAGGTGGAATTCCACTTTCTATATGATGGAACGCTTATTGGAACAAAAACGTGTTATCTCCCTTTATGTGTCTGAAAACGACACACTTACTAATCTAACAACTCGTCAGTGGTGTTTGATGGAGCAGTGTGTACAACTTTTGAAGCCGTTTGAAGAAATAACTAAAATTACAAGTGCTGGCCTCTCCTGCATATCTGAAGTTATACCGCATGTAGCTGCATTAAAAAAATTCTTAGACAAGGACGAAACTATACGACGAACAGCGGATTTACTTAATATGAGAGGCTCCTTAAAAGCGCAATTGACATCTCGTTTTATTTCCTTAAGTGAAGATCCAAAATACCTTATTGCAACTTTTCTGGATCCCAGATTTAAGGCTAAGTTTTTGGGAAAAGTTGAAGCTGAAAGAGCTCGACAGACTATTTTATTGGAACACTTAAGAATGACTTGCGACACGTCTTCCAGCAGTAGTTGTTCATCGACGTCTTCAACTAGACCTAAACAGTTACGATTAAATGAAACTGATTCAAATGTAGCTCGTGAATCTCACGAAACATTTTGGGATTGTTTTAATGAAGTGGCAGATGAAAACAACATTCAGTCTAGCGATCATGAGAAGAACCAAATTGCTACCGAGATTGAATTCTTCTTGAAGGAAGTTCGAATTGATCGCAGTCAGGATCCTTACGCTTGGTGGTCGTTTAACTCCAAAAAATACCCAATTTTAACGTCTCTTACTAAAACGTTCCTTTCAGCTCCTTGCAGCAGCGTTTATAGCGAAAGACTTTTTTCGGAAGCTGGCTTGGTTTACGAAAACAAGCGAAATCGTCTATTGTCTGCGAACGCTGAAAATTTAGTTTTTATTCACCATAATCTACCTCTTCTTAATTTTGAGTATTAATGTCAATCGTTGTATTAATTGGACGTTTTTTAAGTTTTTAGTTTAAACATAAATTTTTCAGTAAAGTGAATATCTCAAAACGTATTTTAAGTTTTTGAAAGATAATTTGTAATTTTTTGTTACTTTTTTACCTTTAAATAAAAGCTATTTTATTGTTAGTTACTTAATACAAATTTATTTGCTTAAAATAATTCTAAGAAAATATCCGGCCGGCCAGATACCGGATAGTAGCTTATTATCCGATATCCGGCCGAATAGTAAATTTAGGCCGGATATCCGGCAAACCGGATAGTTTATGGCAAACCGGATAGTTGCCGGATATCCGTCACATCTCTAATAACTATAATAAAACCTTTTTATTTACACAATCTATTTTCCATTATAATTTTTTCAATTAAAACATAGATTCTTCATGCACTAATTATTGCAAATAAAGGAATTAAAAAAAATTTTTACTCAAATCACATATTTTTATTTTTTTTTTGCATATGACTGCCACAACTTTGTTTATGTTCGAAACAGTAGTGATGCCAGTCAAATCCAATATATTTGAATTTCGAATTTTCTTTGGTGATGCCTTACTTATTTCAAAAAGAGAAGTCATTCTTAATTGAATGAAATTGAAGAATAAAAACAATTACATGAACAAGTAAATTGTTATTTTAAAAGAAAATATATTTTTTTTTACTTTCTTTATAATCTTAAGGAAAAACATGCAAAAAAGAACCATTTGGCACCTCGGTTTCTAGATACATATGGTTCTGAAGCTAAACCATATGTTTCATGTCATTTGATAATAAAAAATATGATTTCGAAAAATACTTCGAAAATATAAAATTTGTGTTTTCAAGAAACCCAAAATTTCAATTTCATGTTATTTCAAATTCATTCTTATTCAAATAACAACGTTTCAAGAACAGGGCTGATAAACTAGAATTACCAAAAGTATACAAAACAATGGAAATATGGAAGATTCTAAAAAGGAACAGATTTTATTGTTATATTATGCATCAATAATGAAAAAAAGCACAAGCTGAAACAGAATAAACTAAAATGAACCATATAAACTAGAAATACCAAAAATAAACAAAACAATAGTAGGTCTATTATGGATGGCAATCGAACTTTAGTTGCATTGTCAAAAGGCAACGCAAGTGATATTTAAATTGGTATTATGTAAGGCAACGTTCTTCAGTTGCCCAAAAGTTATCGAATATGCTATTTTGACAGTTAGCAACTGAAAATAAATATAAACAAAAAATAAAGAGCATTGGCAAAATCAAAGTGTAAATCAAAGTGAATTTGTGAAAAACATTTATATTATATAAAATTATATTAAATATGTTTGGCTCAGTGGAATTATTTTTTGATGAGGATGAGGAGGTCTTAGACGTTTCATCTATTAGACAGCACTTGAGGGACACCTATAATCCTCTGGAATTACCCTCTGTACGGTGAGTAAATTTTTATGTTTAAATTAATTTTCAATAACATTACTTGTTTTAGTTTCGTCTTCCAAAAGTTGCAGTGGTTTATATGGTGAAAGCCTTCAATAATGACTTTAAAAAACCCAACATTTTTTTGATAGCCGTAGCTTGATTTTTGGTTTCACAAAGCTTGGAAAACCAAATCCCATTTGTTCGTAAAATGACATGTTTAATTTTAAATAAAAGAAATTTTATTTTTAAAATTTTTAGAAATTACAACTATTTAGAGAGAATATCTAAGGGTGCCACTTACTAACTACACAATTAAATTCAAAAGATCTTTTGTTTTTTTTTTCTTGGGTGTAATAAATATTCGATATTTTAACTAACTCTAATGTATGTATAGTATATCTAAAAGAGATGACGACTAGAACAATTTCAGAAGAGAACTAAAGCTAAATAAACTTATAGCAGTAAGAGCTTTTTCCAAGAATTTACAAATAAGTTGACTAGGTTTATATAAAACAATTTAAAATAAATACATATTTAAGAACTAGGTGGAACCATTATAATCAGTGGTTGCTGATGATGCTGATCCTTGGGTCAAGCAACAATGTCGTTGGAATGATTATAAGTGAAATAATTTAAATTGAATTCATCATTAAATAACACCGTATCCGATTCTTCGGTGACATTTGATGAGGGATCATGTGGCTGATGATGATGATGATGATGATGATGATTATGATGTGTAGACATTTGTATACCCAATTCCATTGGATCAATTTCCGTTACATAATAGGCGCCCGAAGATGACTGACTACTATGACCATGTGATGAAATGGTCGACGAAGAACTATTGCGCAGACCACTTTCATTAACCACCACATCTTTGTGTATGGGATTGAGATAATCTTTTAGGTTCGAAATTCAAGCAGACAAAGATAGAGAGAGAGATAGAGGAAGAGGGAGAGAGATATAGAGAGAGGGAGAGAGAGAGAGAGATATATATATAAGAATTTAATAATCCTCAAATAAATCCGTTGTTCGTTCCTTAGAATACCCACCATTATCAAGTAAAACATCATGATATGTTCCAACGATCTGATGATGATTAACCGATTGCACCTCAACTTCTCGATGGATACCATTCAAAATTTGTCCGGCCGTTTTGCGAAGCTCCTCATCTGTCAACAGATCGTTATAGGGTAATTCATGCAGAACATGACCATTTGAGTCCATGCTATTAGTAGGGTTTTGCAGAGAATTTTGATTTTGTATATTGGCATCATTGTTGTTGTTATTTGGTGATTGCTGCAACATTTCCTGTTGTATGGCAGCCGCTGCAATAGCAGCTTCATCATACAAACATTGATCTTGTTGGCAACCTATGTGCTTCTGTTGACCAGCACCATTTTGTTGCAAATGTTGTTGCTGCTGCTGCTCTTGCTGCTGCTGTAGTTGATGTTGCTGTAAACGTTCACGATTCATGGCCTCCATTTTGAAAAATAAATCCAAACGTTGTTTTTTCTATCAAACGTTAAGTTCCCGATTAATTGCCAAAGTTATGGATTGATAAATTCAATGAAACTTACATGTTCCCAGGCTAAAACATTCTCCGCCGAATCTCCACTAGATATTGTCCACAGATGACCAGCACCTTGTGGCGCTTTATGTCCTTTACGAAAGTGTGGATTTATGGAGAGATTATGTCGCACAGAGTTTTTCCAGCGATCATCGTTTGATTTGTAATACGGGAAACGATCACTGAAAAGAACAAGATGAAAGAAATTGCTTAATTACATTAGAGCAATATTTATTTTATATTTCACATCATGAATACAAGGCAAATTTTTAAATTTAAGTTATTTCATATTCCTGTGAACTCGTTCGTGAGTTATGCGTTAAATATTTTGCTAAAACGACAACTCATGAAATATCATGCAACCATTTGATTCACGAGTGAGAGTGAGTAGGATAAATCCGTTATTATTATACCCTAGACGCCACTGTGCCTATACCCTATATATCAGTTTGCCATTCCATCTGTAACGCATCGAGTCGATGTCCGTCCGTCTATCTGTTGAAATCGCACACATTCAAAAAATAAACTTTTTACCGGGGCCAAATTAGAATAATATTCTTTGTCATTACCCTATTTAAAATAGGGTAAATCGGGCATCATTGTGCCAAGATATGACCGAAAATATGGAGACCTCTAAAAAATCCTAAAAATTTTGTATGTTTGTAGTAATAATTTAGTATTAAGTTTATCAAATTGTTTACTATTTCAAATATTTTGTTTACATTAGTTATAAATAGTGCTATTAGTCCAGATATTAATGTAAATGTTAAACTCAGTGGAGGGGATCAAAGATTCGGCATAGCCAAATTTAACGCTCTTACTTCTTGTTATACTTGTACTGCTTTCCTTACAAGAAATAAATGTAAACACATACAATTACAATTTTGTTTGTTTGCTTATTAGCGATGCATACACATATTTTATTTGTTGTTGTTTTTTTTTTGTACATGTGAACGATCACATGTTAAATATAATTTTTTTAAAATCTATTTTTAGTTTTTATATGAAATTTTATCCGAGTATTTTTACATTTTCGTACGTCATTAATTAAAAAAAATTAACCAAGCTGAATTATTTTTTTCCTAATATATTATTAAGGTATTTCTTATTATTTTTTAATTTATTTAAGGTTGCCTTTAGCAATTTTTACGTAGGAACAAGATGAAAAAAAGAAAAAGTATTCGTACAGCTGAAATATTAATACCAAAAGAAATTTGCATTAAAGGTTGCTTAAGTTAGTAATATTCAGGATATTCTTTGCGCTTTAGGACCTCTGTGAGACGATTTGGCATCGAATAACGTTTTTTTAAAACATTTTCTTCGAGGTTATGTTATGCTGACAAATTTTGCGTTCCAGTAAAACCCACAAATGCTCTATAGGACCAAGAGCGGGTGATTGCGGTGGTGATTTCAATTAATTTTTAGTATTGTAGAGCAACCATATTTAGACATGGCGCGGTTTTTATTTTGGATCATTATTCAAAAATTTCCTCGAAGGCACTTTTGATCCACTATACTCCTACGTTCAACATTCCGTCACGAAATTAAAGTGATATCGTTTTGAATTCCACATTAACAATTCCACGGTGTTCTGAGAAAGTAGTGAGACGTTTGTTCTACGACGATTTCAATCTAATTTTATTTTTGTGAACTTAATCAAATATATGGGATAAGGTAAATATACCATGCCAGAGTGAATGGATACCATTTCAAAGTAAAATAAAAATTTATTGAAGAAGAGTCAACGTTTTATCAAAAACTTAAATTATTTTTAAATAAAGGGTGATTTTTTAACTATTATCTTTTTGGCAACACTGGTTTAAACAGCTGACGCACGTTTCGTGTTTTGTTTCATTGTCAAACATCTTCAGTTTGGTCTATAATTTAACCATGAATCGTCTTACAAACGAACAACGCTTGCAAGTTATTGAGTTTCATCGCGCGCTTCTTCCATTTTATGGTCAGTTTAATCGACCCACTGAAGCGGCTATTCGGGCTATTGTGACTAAATTTCGCACCAAATTTACATTGTTGGACATTAAACCACCAACTCGCTTACGTAGAGTGCGAACTGAAGAAAATACCGCAGCTGTATCGGCCAGTGTTAATGATGACCATCAATTATCGATTCGTCGCCGTCCGCAGCAATTTTGCCTCTGTTACTCAACAACGGTGAAAATTTTGCGGAAGGATTTAGGTGTGAAGCCTTTCAAAATACAGCTGGTGCAAGAATTGAAGCTGAACGACCTACCGCAACGTAGAATTTTTGGTGAATGGGCTCTTGGAAAGTTGGCCGAAGATCCACTTTTTTACCGAAAAATTGTGTTCAGCGACGAAGCTCATTTTTGGCTCAATGGGTACATAAATAAGCAGAATTGTCGATTTTCGAGTGAAGCATTGGAAGAGCTACCAATGCATCCAGAAAAAGTCATAGTTTGGTGCGGTTTATGGGCTGGTGGCATCATTGGACCATACTTCTTCAAAGATGATGCAAATCGTAACGTAACTGTGAATGGTGAGCGCTACCGAGAGATGATATCCAACTTTTTTTTGCCCAAGATGCAAGAGCTTGACTTGCATGACATGTGGATTCAACAAGACGGTGCCACATGCCACACAGCACGCGCAACAATGGACTTATTGAGAGGCGAGTTCGGTGAACATTTTATTTCACGTTCGGGACCGGTCAATTGGCCGCCTAGATCGTGCGATTTAACGCCTTTAGACTATTTTTTGTGGGGATATGTTAAAGCTCATGTCTATACAGACAATCCCGCTTCAATTGACGCATTGGAAGACAACATTGAAGCATTTATTCGTGAGATACCGGCCGAAATGTTGGAAAGAGTATGCCAAAATTGGACTAAGCGGATGGACCATTTGAGGCGCAGTCACGGTCAACATTTGCATGAAATAATCTTCAAACATTATATTATATGGACCGTACTATCGATTCAAATAAAGATTTCAAGCATTTTTCTGTGTTTTTTTTTTTTTTTGGAAAACTTTCCTATAGCTCTTAAAAAATCACCCTTTACTAGCAGATCTCAGACCTCAAAACCGTAAATTTTAAGAAATTTTATTTTTTCAATTCAATTCAACACTTTTTAAATATCGATTTCGTTATTGGTTTATGTCCAAAATTATTTTTTAATTCAGCGCAATTATTATTGTGAATGAAGAAAACAAACTCATTTTTTTATGTATGTGTTAGTAGCAATTTTAAATTCATTTTACTCAAAAAAATGCAAAAATCTGGTGGACAGCTAAAAAGAAATACCTTTCAAATGAGGTATGTTTGGTCAAAATCGGGAGAAAACTGTGGATCAAAAATTGGTCACAAAAAGCGCCTTACCTATTAATATTATAGATAAACAAAATGAATGGTGCAATTGTGATTTCATTGTATTTAATTGAAAAGCGCAAAAAAAATGGAAAAACTAATTAGAAAAAGATTTCGTGACTGTCCAAATCCTGAACAATCGAAAGAAAACTTATAATTATTTTGGAAATGTTTATAATTATTTTGGAAAAAAAGTTTTATAGCTTAGTTATTTCAGATTAAATAAAGATGCATTTTTGTAACTACTCCGTTACAACCTCTTATTCATGGGTCTCTGTGAAACCAGGTGGCCTGACTCTGGTGAGTTTGCTACAGCTAATGGACTTACTTTGATTTATTCCGGTAAACAACCTGAAGAACCAAGATCGAGCGGCGTTGGGCTACTGCTGTCTAAAGATGCCTGAAATGCATTAATAGATTGGAAACCGCATTCTGACAGAATCATCACAGCAAGATTTAGAACCCGCGCCAGAAACATTACATGTGTACACTGCTATGCACCCACTGAAACCTCAGAATTGTCTGTGAAGGAAGAGTTCTATGAGCACTTAACAAGAGTAACAACCTCTGTTAATCGTGGTGATATTATGTTGATGACGGGGGATTTTAACGCTCAAGTTGGACCCGACAAAGCGGCTTGGAAAGTGTGATGGGCCGTCACGGTATTGGTAGAATGACCGAAAATGGTGAACTTTTTGCCGAGTTATGCCTCAACAACAACCTGGTTATCGGTGGTACGCTTTTTCCCCATAAACGGGTACATAATTACTTGGGTCTCTCCAGACAACAAAACAGAAAACCAAATAGACCACATAGCAATCAGCAGAAAATGGAGAGGATCTCTGCTCGATGTCCGCAATAAACGAGGCGCCGACTGCAATAGCGACCATCATCTTCTAATAGGCACAATCCGTCTGAAAGTTGCTGCCGTAAAGAGTATCAAAAAAGTACAACGAAAATTTGATGTAAAGAAACTAAAAAATCCAACCATACTGAACACCTATTCTGAAGCATTAAGAACCTCTCTAGAAGCCTCACAAACAAATTCCACAGTTGGCTGGAAGACGGTAGAAGAATGTTTTACATCGGCTGCTAAAGAGCATATAGGATTCAAAACCAACAATAGGAAGCATTGGATTTCAGATACTACCTGGGACTTGATTGCTGAAAGAAGGAATACAAAAGCACAAATAAATACTGCATTGACGCACGATGAAAAACTAAGGTTACGCACAATATACAGGACTATTGATAAGAGTGTGAAAAGAAATGCACGTAATGACAAACGCAGATGGTTTGATGATCTTGCTAGAGAAGCAGAAATCACATCTGTGAATAACCGTACTAAGGATCTATATAATATAACCAGGAAACTTACTCAGAAGAACTTTACAACGGCAAAACCTCTTAAATCCAACAACGGCGAAATAATTACATCAAAAAGTGGCCAAATGGAATTATGGTTGCAACATTACTCTACTATGTTGTCAGATACAGTATCCATACAGCACGATCCTTGTGACTGCGACCACCACGATATAAGGAATGCTATACCTACAGAATGCCCTGATATACCCGAAATTATAGAATCCATAATTGCCCTTAAGAACAACAAGTCCCCAGGTATAGATAACATCTCCCCCGAGCTTTTTAAAACAGCACCACAAACAAGCGCCCGTTTTATGTATAAAATTATAGAGGAATTATGGAGGACTTATCAACTATACGATGAACTTAAGGAAGGGTTAATTATTAACATCCCAAAAAAAGGAGACTTATCTCAATGTAGAAATTGGCGTGGTATCACACTCATCAACATAGCAAACAAAGTTATAACACAGATTATAAACAAACGACTCTCAGCCGCATTCGTTTCAAATCTTCGCAATGAACAAGCTGGCTTTCGACCCCAAAAATCCTGCGTAGACCATGTGAACAGCCTCCGGATTATAATAGAACAGTCCGTCGAGTGGAGATTCCCTTTGTACCTCGTTTTCATAGACTTTGAGTAGGCCTTTGATACCCTCTCACACTCGGCTATTTGGAATGCCCTCGCATGTAAAGGCACACCCACCAAGATTATATCATTGATTCAAGCCCTCTATAATAATGTGTGCTGCAGAGTGATGCATGAAGGTTGCGTGAGTGATAGATTTACCGTAAATACTGGCGTGAGGCAAGGTTGCATTTTATCCCCCCTGCTTTTCAACATAGTCTTAGACAACATCATGAATAAAGCAACCTGTGATGAAAGAGGAATTTCATGGGGACTTCATAGAAGGCTTGAGGATCTCGACTATGCTGATGACATTTATCTGCTTTCACATAACTACAACGACATGGCGGCAAAGATCACAGCAGTACAGAAAGAAGCAGAAAAAGCCGGTATGAAAATAAACATAGCAAAGACTAAGGTAATGCGCATCAACTCTTCAAACAACAGAACGTTTTCCATAAATGATATAGTGTTAGAAGATGTTTCCAAATTCACCTACCTGGGTAGTTTATTAACAAGAACGGGTGGTTCCAGTAATGATATACAGAGTCGCATTAATCTTGGTAAGCGATCATTTGGTCTCTTAAATCCCATTTGGCGATCTCCTCACATGTCAAAAAGAACAAAAATTAACATTTTCAATTCTTGCATTAAATCCGTGCTTCTTTATGGATGCGAGTCTTGGAACGCAGCAGTTCGTGATATAAACTCATTGCAAGTGTTTATAAATCGATGTCTACGAAGAGTTCTAAGAATATTTTGGCCTCAAATAATTTCGAACGAAAGGCTATAGAGAAACAAATCAAACCCCCATTAGTAATGAAGTTCTTAGAAGAAAATGGCGTTGGATTGGTCATACCTTGCGAAGGCCACTGAATGATACCACAAGTAATGCTATTGAATGGAACCCTCAAGGTAGCCGAAGAAGAGGAAGACCATCACACACATGGCGTCGCCAAATTGAATTGGTAGCTGCCAGAATGTACAAGAGCTGGAACGAGGATAAGGCACTAGCGTTGGACAGAATTGAATGGAACAGATATGTTATGGCCCTATGCTCCTTATAGGAACGACGGGAATTTATTATTATTATTATGAAGGATTTAGAAAAGGTATCTTCCATAAATAAAAAGAAAACAGCATTCCAGTAATTATCTGCAGTTGGCCACAGCACTTTGCTACTTCGTACAAGGGAGTGCCCAACAAATGATGGCAAAGGACTCAACGCATCATCCAGAAATATTGTGAAGTCGATTTAGGTGTTTGTTGGACACAATGTCATATGATCCAAAACGAAGTATATACATAAATCGTATATATTTTTGGTGCGCGTTACACAATATTTATAGGTACTATAACTACAGTGAAGTTCCAATTGAAGATGTCTTTGGAGAAAATGAAACAGATGTCGGTCCAGAAGATGACTTACGGTTATTTAACTACGGTACTAGAATCAGAGATGATATAGCCAGAAACATTCATTTAAAAAAATCAAAAAATGCTACAAATTTAGTTCATTAACAAATATATCTCAATATATAGGCAATATATAGGCCACAAAGCTTAGCAACTGAATCTTTCTTGTGTATTGGATATTGTTAGCTCCTCGACCAGTTGCTGGTACCTCCGCTATATTTTCGGCAAATTTTTTATATTTCCAATCAGTGCAGGCTTGTTTCCACCCAGTTGTGTTCTTTTGTAGAGGTCCGAAGGAGTTTAATTTCTTTGTCAAGTCGTTCTACAGCTGGTCGGCAACAATTCTGTCTCCTTTATAAAACCCATTAACTAATCAAGAATTTGTTTCCATAAATTTTAAAAATGCAATTTCTTGCTGCTGCAATTTTTTGCGTTTACCCTTTAAAAATACAGATATGTAGAGAAAACAAAAAAATATTTACTTACATTTAAACTATTTATTAACTTTTAAGACACAAAAGATTTTATTTTTTATTTTTAAAAACATTGTTTTTTCACGCAGCCAACTGTTGTCGATTTCAAATTACTTTTGTTGAGGCGAAATCGATTTCTAGAACATACAAATGGTTTTTTCAGCAAAACCAAAGTGGAAATGAAATTTTACTTTTTACAACACAGTCGTGAAATTGAGAAAAAAAATTAAGTGAAAGTTTTACTTTCACCTCGTTTTTGGAATTTTCAACCTAGACTCAGTAAATTCGACTTTACCAACCGCAGCCTGTCATACAACCACCAAACCATAATGCCACCTCCGCCAAAAGATTTTCTTTATTAAATGGAATTCCACTTTTTCGCCAGACTGACTTTTTTTATTTAATCCAGAAGATCCGAAACTTGCTTCCATCTGAAAAAAATACGTTCCCAAAATTCGAGAGCTTTATTTACATACTCATATGTAAAGTCCATACGTTTTTATACCCTACTAGCAGATTCCAGCGCTCGAAATTCGAGTACAAATTCTAGGAAGTTTTATTTTTTCATTTAATAACGACCCTAAAGGTATGCTTCACAATTGAACTTATTTTAAATGAAGAAAACAAAGTCAACACATTAACACAAACACATTAACAAATATAATAAGCACACACATAGCATTGTATAATGTTATGTATGTGTTAGTAGCAACTTTAAACGATCATAACTCCAAAAAAATATTCCAGACGATGAAAATCTGTAAATCTGGGTAACAGCTAAAAAGAAATAGCTTTCAAATGATAAATTTTTTTGTCAAAATTGGGGTAAAACTCTGAAACTCACATCGATCACAAGAAATCCTCTTGCCTATTAATATTATAGATATCACAGTGTATAATTGGTATATGCCGATGTTTGTAACTACAAAACAAATAAAATAATATTGATCTAGATCTTCTTTTATTATACCGATGGATTCAGAATCATTTTCTGAATCGAGTTAGCGAGGTCCGTTCGTTTGTGTATCCATGTAAACCTTGTTATCAAACTACAGGTCGCAAACATAAATTGGTATGTAAGCTTTTATCGACCATAGGACGAACGCAATTGATATTCGACAAAAAATCGGTCTATGTTCAGACCTATTACACAGGTATACACACATTTTGGTGCAGATACTTTTTGAACTGATCTTTAGTAAATTCGACCTCCTGAATACGAATCTGCAATCGGTTTTTGCCTAGCAGCTCGATTTTTCGCGATATACCGTTATTTCCAAAATTAAGGCACTTCCACTACATATATTGGAATAACTTGAAAACGGATCACCGTATTCAGTTAAAAAAAAAAATTGAAATTCGTCAACAAAATTATCTTTAATCCGTGTCTACATTGTTTTTAATTTGGCCCAGTAGTTTCAGATATAGCGTTAAAGTTTTGTAAAAAAAACAACAATTTTATCAAAAAAAAAATAAAAATTTTGTTCTTCAGTGTTGGTCTAAAAGCATTTAGTTTAATATATTTATAATAATAATATATAATATATAATTGATATATTTGTGAAAATAAGAAATATATTTTTCAATGCTTATTTGAAGTACTGTGACCCAAGAAGCTTCGTTTTTTGGTTAATCTGCAATGTGGTTTTTTAGGACAATCTCTTTGCAGATTCCAACAGTAATCTGCCATCATATGAGTATCCCACTTGCCCTGGTATCGTTCTTCCATTGTCCTTATATCCTGGTGAAATCGTTCACCTTGCTCTTCACTCAAGTCTCCCAAGTTTGCAGGAAACCGGTCCAAATGGTTTTGCAAGTAATGCACCTTGATGCTCATATTGCATCCAAGCTCACGAAAAGCAGTCAGCATGTTTTGAACTAAATCCTTATAGTTTGAAGCCTTCTTGTTGCCTAGAAAGTTTTCGACAACTGACACAAATGATGTCCACGCTTTTCGCTCGTTTTCATTCATAGATTCAACAAAATTGGTGTCCTTCATTAACTGTCTGATTTGAGGGCCATCGAATATGCCAGCTTTTATTTTTTCATTTCTTAAACCTTGCATATTTGTAGATATGAATTTAAAACATGATGAATCTTTATCTAGAGCCTTAACAAATTGCTTCATTAAGCCAAGTTTTATATGAAGTGGACGCAGGATTATTTTATTCCGATCAACCAAAGGCTCATTAACAACATTTTTTCCTCCAACAACCATGTTCTCTCTTTCAGGCCAGTCTTTTTTTACCCAGTGATCTTGTTTAGCTCTGCTATCCCAAAGGCACAAAAAGCAAGTATATTTTGTGCATCCACCTTGCTGTCCACGGAGGAAGTTAACCATTTTCAAGTCAACACAAATGACCCATCCATGTTCGTGATACTTAATCTTTTCCAAGACTATGGCTATATTCTTGTACTCTTCTTTCATTTGGGTAGAGTGAGCAATAGGTATTGATGCCAATTCGTTACCATTGTGTAAAAGCACACACTTCAAACTTGGCTTGGAACTGTCAATAAACAGACGCCAACGATCTGGATCATACTCGGGAAGGCCGATTTTTGTTAGGAGACCTTTAACATCGTGACAGAAAACGAGGTCTTCTTCCTGAGAATATAACGTAACCAACCCTGCTTCCCTTCTACGATAAAACGTTATTTGTGTTCCTTTATCAAGTAGATTTTTTTCTTTTAGCCGGGATGTCAGTAACTCAGAAGATTGTTTTGAGAGGTTAAGATCCCTGATGAGATCACTTAACTCACTTTGGTTAAATCGTTGGGGACTTGATGTATTTTCCTCATATTCACTGTCTTCATTTATGTAGCATTGGGATATTTCATCCTCCGAAAAATCTGGTAGCTGATGAAATGTTTGCATGGGAACTTCATCGGAATGAGGGATGGGCCGTCGAGCAGAGTCTAAATCAGGATACGTCCACTTCCTTCGGTTTTTACTATTGATACCTCTGATATTCACTAGACAGAAATAACAGTCGTCATAGTGATTTTTTGGTTCTCTCCAAACCATAGGCACACCAAATTTCAGACTCCTCCTTTTCCCATCAGTCCACTGACGTAGATGTTCAGTACATGTTTTGCAAACTACATGTGGTGCCCAAGATTTATCTTGCTGTTCAAGTTTGATACCAAAATAAGCATTGTATGCTTTCTTTATAAATTCAGTAATGGATTTTCTGTTTTCAATTCTCGTGTATTCACCACATATGTAACAAAATTGCTCAGGGTGATTTACACAGATTCTGCGGCTAGATGACATCTTTGAAAATTAGCTTTCAATTAAAATTATCACTGTTATATCTTGATGTTCTATCTTGAATGATTGCAACGCGTACTGGACGTAGGTTTCTTATCGATATATATTTAGCGAGTTTTAATTCAAGACTCAAGAATTATAATAAGAAACAAGCTAGGGAATGACATTTATATTACTACAATGTTGCCAACATACTAAGAAACAAGCTATACAATGTTGCCAACATACTACATACATTTGTTGCGTTTATATCAGAAGGGCATATGCGTTTTTTAAATAAATAGTAGGGTAAATTGAATATTTTTTTAACTCGAGAACTAGAGCCGCTAGGGAAAAATGGTTTTCAGTTTTGAAATCAGCGTTAAAAGTACAAATAAAATCAGCTGCAAAACTCAAGGCACCAACAAAATTTTTTCATTTTGTAGACATGTGTTATCTATACAAATGACCCTATGATTTCGACTCAAATTGCAATAAGATCAAAATTTACATATAGATTTCAGTCAAATATGGTTTATTTGTGTTTATTACATCTATTAATTAGTTGTCCAAAAATAAACCCTATAGGACAATTCTTGTCATAGCTCCATATAAAGCTGCTTCCCGATCTTAAATCTATCAAAAAATAAAAATATTGCACAGATTTGTCTCAAATTTGGTTTGTATATGTCTTGGCAAAAAAATAAGAGACTCTACCAAAAGTGATCAGGATCGGTTAACTTTTGGACCCAGTCCCCATATAAATATAGCATCCGCTGTGAACTTTTTCATATCTGCAGGCAAAAAATGTAATAACAATGCCACTCAAATTTGGTTTATGCCTACTTAGTACTAGCTGGGCCCTGTCCGCGTTGCTGGCTTCACAAAAACATCTGATTTTTATATTGCATCTAAATTTTAATACAGAGTGTCGGACAAAAGTAAAGAACGAACTGCCCCGAAAGTTTTAGCAGATATCTATAGGTGCAGTGCCACGCCCCTCCGCCCACAAACCAAAAATCAAATATCAGGCTTCACAGTGTTACCCGCCAAGCTATTCTAAAGATTCCCTGAAAATCGATACAACGATTTTTTTATATATAGATGCCATTGGTGGTGCAATATTCCCAAAGACCAAAATTCAAATATCCAACTTTTTCTTATTTCTTTTTAATTGACATCGGAAATCAATGACTTTCTACGTGCTACCCGAACTAATAGTCAGATTTTTTTTTTAAATAATGCGAATGAATGTCATTGACGAAGAGTTATCTGATTTTAGAACTAATCTGGAAGCAGTTATTCTGCGATTCTGTTCACTTCGCTTTTCGCTCTCAGTTTGGAGGGGTGACCAGAACGAAATTTCGACAATATGGAATTAGTGGATTTGTAGTTTTGAACGATGTACTGCACTGAGAAGTGGCTTTTTCCTATGGTCCGAACTGTTTCCCGAAAAGATTTAAGCTTTAGAATAATTTTTTTCACATCAGCACCGATTTCTTTGATTTTGGGACTCAACACAAAATATAGTTTTCAGAAGAAATAAATTTAAATCAAAACAACTTCATACAAACAAGTTTGCCTTCTATGAAAATAAAATCGATGTAACAGACCTGTACATCATTGTATAATTCATGGGATTCCTCTAATTGTAAATATACGAATACTTTTTGTGGCGCTTATAGTTTGCGTTGTAAGCAAAAAAAAAAAGAAATAAATATGGAAACGTTCCGTAATTTTTTTGAAAAACGACTGAAATTTCCATTGTGTCAATGATAAAAAAAAGTTCGTATTTCATTACAATTTTTATGAATATTTAAAATTTTCGTCTTTAAGTGTACGGATACTTTTTTTAATAAGTGTATTAAAGACAAGAGATATTATAAAAAAAAGTATAAAAAAGTATAAAAAATATGGCGACCTCCTCTTATAAATTACTTTATTGTTAAATATTATTTTTCTTTCTTACAAAATAAACCGGAAGGGACATTTAATAGGTTTGCAGCCTTCATGCTAATAAGTTTTCGAAGAAAAAAAGAATGAGGTCTTTAAGAAATTTATAGTTTCACTATATTATCATAAAAAAAGAATGAAAATTTGTAAATGGTCGCGTGCTACTTCATTTTTATTGCCAAAAAACGAGAAAAACGTTTGTACTAGTTGTAGAGGGATGGTCTTAATTCTATGTTCAGGTGATTTACAAACCAATGACATACTGACTGTCCCCCCAAAACATAACCACCCACCCTCCCCCTCTCCATAAGCAAAGTAACTCCATATATTTCTTAGCTTGGGGTGGTGGTAGCTAACACAGTATTTCTCTACATGTACAGTGTAAAGATTTGCGTGTTTTCGTATTGAAATGAGGGTTGAATGAATACAAGATTTGTTTATATGTACATGTTTATGTTCACCATTCAACTCGTAAATAATTTAACAGAGTGTACAGCAATTTTCCAAAAAATATATAAAATACTATTATTCATATTTTTTTCATTTAATTTTTTTTGAAGAGCGTGCGCAATACACGCGATGTCCTTTCCGTTTTTTTTTTTTGTTGTTCTTCATATTAAAATGTTATATTTGTTGGAGAAAAAAACTACTGCCGTGTGGCAAAACAAAAACTAAAGGAAAAGTTTTGAAATTTATATGAAACATGTAGCAGTATATAAAATTGTATAGAAAAAGTTTTAATTGCTACTGGTCAAAAAGTTTTAATGGGCTTTGTGAATGTTTTGTAAATATATACAGACATATAAGTATGTATGTATGCATGTATATTATAATGTTTTAAATTGTACATAACAGTCATATATCTTTAATACATATAAAAAGGTAGTAGCCAATAGAAAATAAGTACTTTTGTATGGATGTTTCAGAACTACTACATTTTATACCCTATGCCACTCTGTGGTCAGGGTATATTTGACGAAGACAAACCTTATATTATACTGATCGACTCAGAATATGCCTGTTTGTCTTTGTGTCTATGTAAACTTTGTCAAACTATAGGTCTCAAATGTGAATATATTTTGATGAAATTTGGTATTTAAGTTTTAGTCGGCCATATGACGATCGCTATTGAAATCGGTGAAAATCGCTGTACGCTGAGACTTATAGCGTTTGTGGAAAAAAGTATGCATTTTATTTGCATTTCACTATTTTTTTGATTGCTTTTTATGTTCTTTTCGATCGAAAAAAATGTTAACCCTGATAAAGTGCTATGCGTTCTCTTTTAAAAATGTTGCAATATAAAAAGTGGAATTCTTGAGATTCCATAAAATCAGAGTGTGATGGTTTCACCTGAAAAGAGCTGACTTTTATTGTTTGTTTATTTGTGTTGTGTTAAGAAAAAATTCAAACGAAATCAAATTTTTTTTTTAATAAATATTCAGAACCTGTATTTCTGACGGGCTTCCAAAATTATTTATTATTTATTATTTAGCATTTATTATTTATTATTTATTATTTATTTATTATTTTATTATTTATTATTTATTATTTATTATTTATTATTTATTATTTATTATTTATTATTATTATTTATTATTTATTTATTTATTTACTATTTATTATTTATTATTTATTATTTATTATTTATTATTTATTATTTATTATTTATTATTTATTATTTATTATTTATTATTTATTATTTATTATTTATTTATTTATTATTTATTATTTATTATTTATTATTTATTATTTATTTATTATTTATTATTTATTATTATTATTTATTATTTATTATTTATTATTTATTATTTATTATTTATTATTTATTATTTATTATTATTATTTATTATTTATTATTTATTATTTATTATTTATTATTTATTATTTATTATTTATTATTTATTATTTATTATTTATTATTTATTATTTATTATTTATTATTTATTATTTATTATTTATTATTTATTATTTATTATTTATTATTTATTATTTATTATTTATTATTTATTATTTATTATTTATTATTTATTATTTATTATTTATTATTTATTATTTATTATTTATTATTTATTATTTATTATTTATTATTTATTATTTATTATTTATTATTTATTATTTATTATTTATTATTTATTATTTTATTTATTATTTATTATTTATTATTTATTATTTATTATTTATTATTTATTATTTATTATTTATTATTTATTATTTATTATTTATTATTTATTATTTATTATTTATTATTTATTATTTATTATTTATTATTTATTATTTATTATTTATTATTTATTATTTATTATTTATTATTTATTATTTATTATTTATTATTTATTATTTATTATTTATTATTATTATTTATTATTTATTATTTATTATTTATTATTTATTATTTATTATTTATTATTTATTATTTATTATTTATTATTTATTATTTATTATTTATTATTTATTATTTATTATTTATTATTTATTATTTATTATTTATTATTTATTATTTATTATTTATTATTTATTATTTATTATTTATTATTTATTATTTATTATTTATTATTTATTATTTATTATTTATTATTTATTATTTATTATTTATTATTTATTATTTATTATTTATTATTTATTATTTATTATTTATTATTTATTATTTATTATTTATTATTTATTATTTATTATATTATTATTTATTATTTATTATTTATTATTTATTATTTATTATTTATTATTTATTATTTATTATTTATTATTTATTATTTATTATTTATTATTTATTATTTATTATTTATTATTTATTATTTATTATTTATTATTTATTATTTATTATTTATTATTTATTATTTATTATTTATTATTTATTATTTATTATTTATTATTTATTATTTATTATTTATTATTTATTATTTATTATTTATTATTTATTATTTATTATTTATTATTTATTATTTATTATTTATTATTTATTATTTATTATTTATTATTTATATTTATTATTTATTTATTTATTATTTATTATTTATTATTTATTATTTATTATTTATTATTTATTATTTATTATTTATTATTTATTATTTATTATTTATTATTTATTATTTATTATTTATTATTTATTATTTATTATTATTATTTATTATTTATTATTTATTATTTTATTATTTATTATTTATTATTTATTATTTATTATTTTATATTTATTATTTATTATTTATTATTTATTATTTATTATTTATTATTTATTATTTATTATTTATTATTTATTATTTATTATTTATTATTTATTATTTATTATTTATTATTTATTTATTTATTATTTATTATTTATTATTTATTATTTATTATTTATTATTTATTATTTATTATTTATTATTTATTATTTATTATTTATTATTTATTATTTATTATTTATTATTTATTATTTATTATTTATTATTTATTATTTATTATTTATTATTTATTATTTATTATTTATTATTTATTATTTATTATTTATTATTTATTATTTATTATTTATTATTTATTATTTATTATTTATTATTTATTATTTATTATTTATTATTTATTATTTATTATTTATTATTTATTATTTATTATTTATTATTTATTATTTATTATTTATTATTTATTATTTATTATTTATTATTTATTATTTATTATTTATTATTTATTATTTATTATTTATTATTTATTATTTATTATTTATTATTTATTATTTATTATTTATTATTTATTATTTATTATTTATTATTTATTATTTATTATTTATTATTTATTATTTATTATTTATTATTTATTATTTATTATTTATTATTTATTATTTATTATTTATTATTTATTATTTATTATTTATTATTTATTATTTATTATTTATTATTTATTATTTATTATTTATTATTTATTATTTATTATTTATTATTTATTATTTATTATTTATTATTTATTATTTATTATTTATTATTTATTATTTATTATTTATTATTTATTATTTATTATTTATTATTTATTATTTATTATTTATTATTTATTATTTATTATTTATTATTTATTATTTATTATTTATTATTTATTATTTATTATTTATTATTTATTATTTATTATTTATTATTTATTATTTATTATTTATTATTTATTATTTATTATTTATTATTTATTATTTATTATTTATTATTTATTATTTATTATTTATTATTTATTATTTATTATTTATTATTTATTATTTATTATTTATTATTTATTATTTATTATTTATTATTTATTATTTATTATTTATTATTTATTATTTATTATTTATTATTTATTATTTATTATTTATTATTTATTATTTATTATTTATTATTTATTATTTATTATTTATTATTTATTATTTATTATTTATTATTTATTATTTATTATTTATTATTTATTATTTATTATTTATTATTTATTATTTATTATTTATTATTTATTATTTATTATTTATTATTTATTATTTATTATTTATTATTTATTATTTATTATTTATTATTTATTATTTATTATTTATTATTTATTATTTATTATTTATTATTTATTATTTATTATTTATTATTTATTATTTATTATTTATTATTTATTATTTATTATTTATTATTTATTATTTATTATTTATTATTTATTATTTATTATTTATTATTTATTATTTATTATTTATTATTTATTATTTATTATTTATTATTTATTATTTATTATTTATTATTTATTATTTATTATTTATTATTTATTATTTATTATTTATTATTTATTATTTATTATTTATTATTTATTATTTATTATTTATTATTTATTATTTATTATTTATTATTTATTATTTATTATTTATTATTTATTATTTATTATTTATTATTTATTATTTATTATTTATTATTTATTATTTATTATTTATTATTTATTATTTATTATTTATTATTTATTATTTATTATTTATTATTTATTATTTATTATTTATTATTTATTATTTATTATTTATTATTTATTATTTATTATTTATTATTTATTATTTATTATTTATTATTTATTATTTATTATTTATTATTTATTATTTATTATTTATTATTTATTATTTATTATTTATTATTTATTATTTATTATTTATTATTTATTATTTATTATTTATTATTTATTATTTATTATTTATTATTTATTATTTATTATTTATTATTTATTATTTATTATTTATTATTTATTATTTATTATTTATTATTTATTATTTATTATTTATTATTTATTATTTATTATTTATTATTTATTATTTATTATTTATTATTTATTATTTATTATTTATTATTTATTATTTATTATTTATTATTTATTATTTATTATTTATTATTTATTATTTATTATTTATTATTTATTATTTATTATTTATTATTTATTATTTATTATTTATTATTTATTATTTATTATTTATTATTTATTATTTATTATTTATTATTTATTATTTATTATTTATTATATAATAACAATTTAATGTTTTTATTTATTTATATACACTAGCAGACTCCAGCGCTCGAAATTCGAGTGTAATATCTAGGCAACTTTATTTCTCAATTTAGCCAATTTACAAACCAACACTTTTATGGTTTATTATTATTGTGAATGAAGATAACAAACTCATTAGCAAACACATTAAAAAAATGTAATAAAACACACATAGCATCTTTAATATTAATAGGCAAGGAGATTTCTTGTGACCGATGTAAGTTTCACAGTTTTACCCCGATTTTGACAAAAAATTTATTATTTCTTTTTAGCTGTTATCCAGATTTACAGATTTGCGTCGTCTAGAATATTTTTTTGGAGTTATGATCGTTTAAAGTTGTTACTACCACATACATAAAATTATACAATGCTATGTGTGTGTTTATTAAATTTGTTAATGTGTTTGTGTTAATGTATTGAGTTTATTTTCTTCATTTAAAATAAGTTCAATTGTGAAGCATACCTTTAGGGTCTTTATTAAATGAAAAAATAAAACTTCCTAGAATTTGCACTCGAATTTCGAGTGCTGGAATCTGCTAGTATGTATAATTTTATGTATTTGTTAGTAATAACTTTAAATGCAATTTACTCAAAATAAAAGAAAAAATTTAAAAATCTGTAAAAGGGCTAAAAAGAAATACCTTTCAAATAATATACGTTTGGTCAAAATCCGGATAAAACGGTAGAACAAAACATCGGTCACAAGAAATCGCCTAGCCTAATAATATTATAGATGTCTATATATAAAATTCATTTTCTGTTTGTTTGCTTGTTTGACCGCTATACAAATTTTTATTTTTCACCGGATTTTCCTGAAATTTTGTACACACGATATCTATACCCCAAGAGAGGTCGCCATATACTTTTTACCGGCCACGCCTACTTTTACGCCCACTTTTTTGTAAAATTCATTTTCTGTTTTATTCATATTTGTTCACTATACGAATTTTTATTTGCCAACGGTTTTCTCTGAAATTTGGTACACACGATCTCTGTACTCCAGGTAACATCGCCATATACTTTTTACTGGCCACGCCTACTTTTCCGCCCACTTTTTATATAAAATTCATTTTCTGTTTTTTGGTATATTTGTTCGCTATACAAATTTTTATTTGTTAACGGTTTTCTCTGAAATTAGGTACACACGATCCCTGTACTCCAGCTAAGGTCACCATATACTTTTTATCGACCACGCTTACTTTTACGTCCACTTTTAATATACAATTCATTTTCTGCTTTTTTTATTTGTTCGCTATACGAATTTTTATTTGCCAACGGTTTTCTCTGAAATTTGGTACACACGATCCCTGTACTCCAGCTAATATCACCATATACTTTTTATCGACCACACCTACTTTTACGTCCACTTTTTATATACAATTCATTTTCTGCTTTTTGGTATATTTGCTCGATATACAAATTTTTATTTGTTAACGGTTTTCTCTGAAATTTGGTACACACGATCTCTGTACCACAGGCAAAGTCCCCATATGCTTCTTATCGGCCACGCCTACTTTTGCGACTACTTTTTTAATTTTTTTTGGGCTTCGCTTGAATTTACTGCACATTATTCTCATATCCCAGGCAAGGTCGTCATATACTTTTATCGGCCACGCCCACTTTTTTTAATTTTCTATATACGCTTTTAGTGTTTGTTAAACTATTTTAATTTTTCAATGGACTTCCCAAAAATTTTGTGCATAAATCTCTTTACTTACTTCTCTTGAGTTTACACCATTATGAAATAAAGATTTTGAATCAACCTATTACAAATTTTTCCGTCTTATCTCTTTTACTATATGAGTTGCAACATCCCAAAATTAGTGCAGATTTATTTCATGGGTGAAGAGATACAGGTTGACCACAGCTGCAGGAATACTCCGATTATAAATATTTGCATCTCGCCTTTTTAACTACAATGGAAAACAAAACATTACATTTATTTCCATTTTGCCTTTTGGCTACATTGGAAAGCAACCTATTACAAATATTTCCATTTCATCTTTTTCACTATATAAATGAGTTGCAAAGGTGGAAAAATAACTATTTGCAATTGTGCCTTGCACATGAAAGCATAGCATATAGGCCGTACTACCTCAAATGCAAAAAGGCTTAAACAAAGCAGAACTCTAGAGAACCTGATTAGACCCAAATTCGTATCGAGTCTCAACGAGTTAGACAATCTAAGTCGAGAAATGCTGAAACACCTGAGCAAACCCAATAACGTCTTGAAGCCCAAAGATCAAGACAAGCTTTGTAAGAGGAGCGAAAATGCCTGAATCTACTCCAGTGCGTCTAGAATTCCATCAGCTAAGACAAGCTTAGTCGAGGGAATGTGAAACTCCGGAAACGACAAGCTAACTCCAGGGAATGTGAAACTCTTGAAACGACTGTAATATCCCTAGCAGAAGACTTTTGTAAGTTGGTTTTTCGTTGCAAGAGATGGTACAAAAAGTTGTTCCTAACATAACGTACATAAGAGGACAATCTCTTACGGTAGCACGTATCAACTTAGAATCTCCCTGTTGTTCTCATAGACAATTATTTGTCGCCTGCTCCAGAGTTGGGAGCCAGCACAAACTTTTCGTATATGCACCAGAAGGAAAAACCAGAATTGCTGTATATGCCCAAGGTCTAGAATAACTAAAATTCACAACGCGATGCGCTCGCGGAACACAGCTGCGCTCAAATATCGGATGATCTGCAAAATATAATTTGGCAATTAAAATAGGTTGACAACAACTGCGCGGCAGCACTGGTGTGGCTGCCAAACGCGCGGACGCGGACGCGTAGCGCTCGCGAGCACAGCTCAGCTAAAATATAGGAATGTTCTGAAAAATATATTTTGGGATTCAAATAAGTTGACAACTGCGCGGCAGCACGGGTGTAGCTGCCAAACGCGGAACACAGCTCAGTGAAAAGTCGTATGATAAATGTTATCTACGTATGTGCAATAATTACCATACATATAAAGGGTCCGCCATCTAATGTCTTTTTTTTTTTTCAATTAGTGCTTATTTCGTGAATGGTAGCACTTAGCTCATGTCTGATTTGGCAGATAATTAGTTTTATCCTTCCCCTTAACGAGTATGGTTGTGTATACCGTGGAACAACGCTGGGAAATATTGCGACATTACTTTGAAAATCATGGTAATGTTGCAGAATGTGTGCGAAAATTGCGTACGGATTTTGGAAGAAGAGAAGCACCGTCAGCTCCGTATGTTCGTTATCTTGTGAAAAAGTGAAAGAAACTGGCATCCTCATCGATAAAACAAAGCGTGAAAAGCCAAAAACAGTGCGTACACCCGAGAATATTGCTGCTGTTGCAGAAAGTGTGCGTGAAGCGCCATCAACATCAATTCACCGTCGTTCTCAAGAATTGAACATTTCGGAGGCATCATTGAGACGAATTTTGTACAAAGACCTTGGTATGACGCCATATAAAGTCCAATTGGTTCAGGAGTTGAAGCCAACTGACCATCCAATGCGTTTTCGCTTCGCTAAGTGGGCCTGCGATCGACTTACAGAAGATGCCGATTTTGCCAAAAAAAATCATCTTTTCAGATGAAGCTCATTTTGATCTTGCCGGGTATGTAAACAAGCAAAATTGTCGCATTTGGGGCACAGAAAACCCGCACGCATACATTGAAAAGCCGATACACCCAAAACGAGTCACTGTTTGGTGCGGATTTTGGTCCAGAGGCATAATTGGGCCATTTTTCTTCGAAAATGAGCAAGGAGTGGCCGTTACAGTCAATGGCGATCGTTATCGGGCCATGTTGAACGAATTTTTGTTCACAAAAATTGAAGAGGAGGATATTGGCAATATTTGGTTTCAACAGGACGGCGCTACGTGCCACACAGCCGAAGCTACACTCGATGTTTTGCGCCCTGTTTTTGAAGATCGCATTATCAGCCGCAGAGTTGATGTCGTTTGGCCACCCTGGAGCTGCGATCTGACACCGTTGGACTATTATTTGTGGGGTGCCCTCAAAGATAAGTATTACGCCAACAAGCCAGAGACAATTGACGCTTTAAAGGACAATATTCGTGAAGCCATTGGTGAAATACAGCTGCACACAATCGATAATGTGCTTAAAAATTGGACCGATCGTGTAGGCTACTGCATGGCCAGCCGAGGCAGCCATTTGAATGAAATTATTTTCCATTATTAACCGGAAGGATTGTACTTTCAAATAAAAAAAGAAATTTGAGATAATATTCAGTAGTTTTTTTTTATAGCATTTTCAAAAAAAAAAGTTATTTGGCGGACCCTTTACTATAAGCAGTTGCTTAAATCAACCTTTTGGCACAATTTTAAACGTCGCATTCATTTTCCGTTTTTCTTTGACGTCTCTGCTCAATGATGATCACTTATTGAATAAAGTAATTCAATTTTTAAAAGTTCTGATTCCTTTAATTTGCAAACGATTCCGTTATATTTGATGTTTACAAAATAAATAAAATTAAAAAAAAAAAAACTTGAGGCGGTTTCACAGCTTATTTTTGAAGTATTTTTGCTGTAGCGTCTTATAAAAAAAAGTTCTAAATTAAAAAAGCACAAAATTTTAAATTGAAATAACACATGAATTTGTTCCCCCAAAAAACCTGAACATAGGGAATTTTTTCATCATGAACTAATTCCCCAATCCCATACAAATTTTTTGGGAGTAAGTTAATTTTTTTGAGGAATGGTTCATCGGGGACTAAGTACTTAGCGCCTGGTAAGCACAGTGAACCATTTTTCACGTCAAAGGCCTTTGGATCCCGGGCAAGACCGGGTAAAAACAGCTTGTATTTTATAATTTAATAATAAAAAAAAAAAATAATCAAAAACTAATAAACAAGGTTAACACAAAAAACTGTACACAATGACATTAAAAATCTTCTATAACAAATTAAGAAAAATCTTCTATAACATTTTAGAAGATTTTTGATGTCCTTCACTTCCTCCATCCTCTCACTATGGCGCCTTTCTTTAGCCTCCTCTTTCTTGGTCGCAATTTCCAAAAATCTCTTGATGGTTGACTTCTTTTTCTTCTCTGTTTGGTTACTTTCTTTTGGCACTTTTTCATATTTTTATACCCTACACCACTATGTGGTTTGGGTATAATGACTTTGTGCTGCTGTTTGTAACTACCGAAAATATTTGACCTAGACCCATCTTCTATTATACCGATCTAGTCAGAATCACTTTAGGATCGGTCCATTTTTCGACCTAGTCCCCATATAAATATAGCATCCGATATAAACTTTTTCATATCTGCAGCCCAAAAAATTAATAACAATGCCACTCAAATTTGGTTTATGCTTATTTTCTATATCCAATTAGTTTGACCGAAGAGATAGGGTCTCTAAACCATGGTAAAGGGTATCGTATAGTTGGTCTAGACCGATTATAATTTTCTTACTTGTCTTTTATTGCTTTCTGTTTTGTGCCTACACGTGCCCAAACTAAATAAAAATGATTTTAAACATAAATATAATTTTTTGTGCCTTTCGTTTGATATACTTGCACTGCATTTTCTTACTGGAACATGGACTATTGTCACTTCCACTTTCAAGTGTTGCGTTTTCAATATTATCTGTTTTCTTTAAATTAATTTTTGTAGCGTCCTATAATTTTACTTTTTGGTTATTTATGTTCACCCCAACCAATAAAAAAAATTTTAACAAAAACAGCTGTTAAGAAAAAGTGTTGCCAAATTGTGCTTTTGTGTTCTATACTGAGAACTATAAATGCAACATCTTAAGTGGGTGAGTTTAACATTTCAAAAATGTACATTATATAAGTGTAACATTTTTTTTCCAGAAAAGAAAACGCCGTTAGCTCCCATACAAATGACCACTATGAGATCGACTTAAATTGTCTTTAAATCTAGATTATCATATAGATTTTGGCCAAATTTGGTTTACTAAACCTACTTCCCGATCTTCACTTACATCTATCAAAAAAAAAAAATATTGCATAGATTTATCTCAAAATTGTTTAGTTTTACACCTTAGTTCCCAAATAAAAATATTTTGTAAACTTTTTCGTATTTACGGGCAACAAACTTATAACAACTCAATTTTGGGATATGCTCACTTTCTGTATCCAATTAATGGAACCTAAGATCATTCTCTAAACTTTCTTACCTATTTTCACTTCAATCTATTGTAGTCTACTTAGACGGAGACCTTTATGACTTGATTTTTTTTTCTAGGCAACAACACTTATGCCGTAATCAGGTTATAAATTAGTTGTTAGTTGAACAAATTAAAAAACATTTCTTTTCCAAAATGATTTTATTCAAATAATTAACATTTTAAAAATATAAAATAGTTGAATGATTACATTACATCACGGACCATTATATTTTATTGGGGGCTTACGAAAATATACTTCATCCCGAATAATGGAAGCATGATAAATAAAACTATAAACTAAATGAGAATCATGAGTGTACGGATGTATGTATGTATATTTTTCAAGACAATGCATTTACAATTAAATTTTTGTTTGTTTAATGGGAGTAAAATGGTTGCGCTCACACGTACAAAACAAAAAAACAAAAACAACAAGCAAACAAACATGTGTATGCATCGCAAATATATTTATGTTAAGTACATATCAACATTTTTCAATATTTTTATTTTTTATATGAGATTTTATTATAGTATCTTTATGTTTTCGTACGTAACTCCTAGAGTCTCCAAATGCAATACCAAACTGCTGCAGATTGTAACGAACACTTTAAGCATAAGTAATACGATCCAATCTATCTATTGCGAACAGGAGAATGCTTCAACAGACAGACAGATGAACTATTCCGTTCAGGACGATAAAGAATATATATAGTTTATGGAGTCTCCCGAAATTATTTCGCTGTGTTACAATTGGATTGACAAACTTTTTCTTTCTGAATGACCTTCTTGGTCAAACCTTCAATCATATCTTCTCTTTCGCAGATGACTGCAGGATTTGTCATTCATATTTCTTCAATTGTAGGCCAAGCCTTTCTGAGGTTGGGGGGCAAAAAGCTGATAATCTACGAGTGGGGCAAAGCGAATCTGATTTGTTGACACATAGGGCCTTGGATTCAACAATACCATCTGTATATATTGGTGGTATAGGTATTGAGGAATCGGATACTCTTGATGTTCTGGGCATGAGAATTCAATGCGATGTCTGTTGGGACGAACATATCTTTGAAGTGCCTAAAGAAGCATTCAGTGTCTTGGTTTTCTAAAATGGTGCAAAATTTACTTCACTCCAGATTTTCTTACAATCTATACCACTTACGTCCGACCGAAAATGGAATACAACTCACATACATGGGCAGGAGCTTCAGTTTATTTTGGAGCTACTGGACCGTGTATAAAGGAGGGCGTTGATGCTCATTAATGAGACTAGGGTATCCAACTCTATTGACTCGTTGGAACATCGTCGAAAGGTGGGTTGTGTAACACTTTTCTATAGATACTACCAGTTCGCTCTACCCGTTAGTCTAAAAGAACTTGCCGTATGTATAAAGTTTCCACAAACACTACTCCATCTTTCCTCCTTCCCATAAATTATTTTCCTCAAGTCAACACAATGCATTTGTAGGGGACAACCCCTGAGTGTTGGTTAATAAAAAAAAAAAAACTTATATTTATATACAATTTGCACAGTGGTATGAAGGGCATAAAAAAACGTTAAGAACAGAAATTTGTTTTGAATAACTGTTTAAAAATATATAAAGGGTTTTTCAACAGGGACGCTACAAAAGTAGAAAGACAGGGACAGCAAACGACGCCATATTTCTTGCCACTTTTTTGACATTTCTCTTCAGTAAGGTTTGCCATTTCACGATGGAAAGATATACGGGCCAACAACGAGTCGAAATTATTAAAATTTACTACCGAAATTCGGAGTCAGTGGCCTCAACGTTAAGAGCGCTACGTCCAATATATGGTCGTCATAATCGTCCTAGCAGATCAACAATTGAGCGTCTAGTGGAAAAATTTGAATCCACAGGCACAGTACCAAAATGTTCCCGTGCCAGTGAGACAAAGAAGTGCCCGTAGTGTCGAGAATATTGCAGCCGCTGAGGCTTCAGTTGAAGAAAGCCCAAATGTGTCTCTCACACGTCGTTCTCAAGCGTTGGGCATCTCTGTGACGTCGTTGTGGCGAATTTTGCGAAAAGATCTTGGCCGCTTGACCACCAGAAGCGTCGTATGTTCGTGAATTGGGCTGAGCAACAACTTTAAAATGATTCGGATTTTCATCGAAAAATCATCTTCAGCGATGAGGCTCATTTCTGGCTGAATGGCTTCGTCAATAAACAAAATATGCGTTATTGGTCAGACAGCAATCCACACGTACTCCATGAGTCATCATTGCATCCCGAAAAAATTACGATTTGGTGCGATTTATAGGCCGGCGGCGTCCTAGTTCCGAACTTCTTCCATGATGATCAAGACCGGCACGTTACTGTGAATGGGAATCGCTACCGTTCAATGACAACCGAATATTGGCCCCTATTAGATGATATGATACGGCGCCACAAGCCACACAGCGAATGTCACAATCAATTTATTGGAAACCAAGTTTGGAGAACGTGTTATCTCACGAAATGGCCCAGTCAATTGGCCGCCTCGGTCGTGCGATTTGACGCCGTTGGACTATTTCCTGTGGGGCTACGTCAAGTCTATGGTCTATGCCAACAAGCCAGCGACGATTGATGAACTTCGTACGAATATCGAACGTGAAATTGCAGCAGTATCGGCCGATTTATGCTTGAAAACTGTCGAAAATTGGGTTCAGCGTCTGGACTTATGCAAGCGTGTCCGTGGTGGCCATGCAAAAGAGATCGATTTCCATACATAATGGCATCGAACGTAATTTTACAGGAATAAAGAATTTCATTGATATTCAAAACCGTTTTTGTTTTATTTAAAAAAACTTTTGTAGCGCTCTTATTGAAAAACCATTTATTTCTTCGGAAAACAACTGAATTTTACTTTGAAATGAACTGCACTAAAAACTATTTGATTGAGCTACAAACTGTAAACGTAAAAAATATTTGTCTGCACAATTCCCAGTGCAGTTATCAAAAAAATTGGTACCGATCGTACATTTGGTGACTTAATATTAAATTTGATCAAAACAACCTTAACAAGAGCATATATTCCTAACTCCCTCTTTTTCTAACAGTTTTTCCTTTAGTTAGGACTTTGCACGGTAGTAGAAGGCCTGTTTGATCAAATGAAATCTTTCGTTAATTTTATCGTGTTCAAGGATTCGTGGGTTCTAATTACGTTTTAATAAAATATAATCCTTTGATAATGACCATTACAATATTTTCATAGTTTTAGTGGAGGCCCTTTGGACCTTCCTTTTGGAGAAGAATTATTATAAACCGGAAAGGACTTAATATTTATATTATATACAATATTTCTTATACTCCTTGAAAATGAAAACTTCATGCCAAAGTCAAATTAAATACTTTCTACTCAATACAACGACTACCATCAACGTCATGCATGGACATAAACTGCCATGAATAAATTGATGTACGAGTATATAAAATAGAATTCAACATTTTATTATATTGAATCGTTGAATACAGACAAAAAATATACAAAAATCAATATTTATAATATATACTGTTTCTACTCTGTCAACTAATGACAAAATATTCTCGTAAATAAAAAAAAAATCGACCAAATTGACAACTTACAAATGTTTCCTGTTTTGCTCGGATAGAATAAGAAAAAAGTAAAAAATAGTGGCAAATCTAAAAGTGTAACTGCACAAGTCGGTTGGGTAGCGAGGTTGGTTGGTAAAGGTGGAAATTTTGAAATTTTTCGACAGTACAATGATATGATATGATACAAAAACACCTGTAAATAAACGAAATCAATGGCTGAAGGGTTATTATAACTAGAATACCAATATAACAACAAAAATTGGGCAAATGAAATATAATATGAATATTTATGATATTTTTAAAAAGGATAATATGTATGTAAATAATGATGTACAACCACATACCCTCCAACACCACCCTTAACACCCTCATACCTACTATTGTAAGACAATATCCTATAAATGTCCATCCCTTTCTATTTTTTTGCCAACTGACTACTGTTAAATGTTAAGTTTTCTAGTTAGAAAATAAAAACGAAAAAAATTTATTGGCCATGTAATTTACTACAACAAAGGCTAATATTTGTAGTCTCCATTCTGCTCTTTCAAAACTGATTTGTAAGTGGCTGGCAGCCAGCCTGACTAACTAACTAAGTAGCTGGCTGGCTGGCTGTTTCTGCAAACCATTCAGTCATTCAAAAAATCCACACTGACGATTGGTTTTCGTGCCAACTCGTAACATGGTACCAGTCCATACATAAAGCCATGCAAGCTAAATTAGCTGTATAGGCGTTGTAAAGCTAAACAAAAATCTACATTTTGATACTTGTGATTCCTGGTAGTAGTTCATATTCCATAAACTAAAATTTATAAAAGAGAGTTCATAAATTATATTTTTTGTTAAAAAAAAAAAAAAATCTTTTTTGATCGTCATAAATTTTGTTCTATTCCTTTCAATACTGAAGCGCAGTGGCATCATTATGTTATGACAAATAACATTATTTTTACAATATTTTGTTTAGGTGTTTTAACCCATTAAAGTCTAAAGATAGCAAATATTTAAACTTGCGTCAATTTAAAACGTTTGGAATACTAATCATGCTTTAAACTCCTGCTTTAAACTTAAATTCTTTAAATCTGTGATTACAAACTACACAGATCAAAAGTCATTCTTGGGGGGTGAAAAATTTCAAGTTAGGGTGAAAGTGCTAGGCCAGTATAGTAAAACCTCCAAAGGGTCAGGCCAAATTTTTTATTTTTTCCTTATCTTGATGTTCGTTTGCTTAGTTTTTCAGTAAGGTTAGGTTAGGTTAGGTTGGAAGTGGCTGCTGATTCAAGGACCAGCACACTTCGACTCTGGGGTCCGTTGTGATACCACGGGACGAATGGGTGTTCAGTCCCCACCGAAGAACCAGTTCGAGCTTCTGATGAAGCCCCTAAGATGTGAAATTTCCACGTTTGAGAGGTCAGAGAGATCGTGAAGAAACGGCGATCCCAATGTCCGTAGTCTTGTTCTGGATAGCACCGGGCAGTGGCAGAGGAAGTGGTCTACGCTCTCTACCTCCTCCATATCCAAGCAGCTACAACAGAAATCATTTGACGAGACCTTAAGGCGCTCAGCGTGTCTCCCTATAAGGCAGTGCCCAGTAACAACAGCAACTACCGTTGAGATCTCCCCACGGGGGAGTGATAATAGCGCTATTGTACGCTTTCGATTCAGAGCAGGCCAGATTTGTCTTGTGATCCTACACGTTAATCCATTAGCCCATCTGTTATTCGTTATTCCAGCGGTGCGAAGCCGAAGTTCAAGCTTGCACGATTCCAATTTTCGGACTAAAGCCCCATCGCTTACCAATGGCCTTCTTATAGGAGTATAAAGCTATAGTCGCCTTCTTCACCCGCTCCTCCAAATTCCGTCTGAAGTTCAGCTTCCTGTCCAGGAATACGCCAAGATACTTGGCTCCATCAGAGAAGACGATTTCAGTGCCGTTGAGAGAAATGAGATCGAAGGTAGGGATCTTATACTTCCTAGTGAAAAGAACAAGTTCCGTTTTGGTCGGATTAACCCCCAGACCGCAACCCCTTGCCCAGATAGATAGCTCTGTGAGAGCCCGTTGCAGGATATCTATAATTCTAGATAGAAACTTCCCATTTACGGCCATGGCCACGTCGTCAGCATATGCGACTACGCTGCAGCCTTGCCCCTCCAACGATACTAGCACTGGGTTTAGCGCCAAGTTCCAGAGAAGTGGTGATAGAATGCCACCTTGTGGCGTTCCCCTGTTCATAAATCGGGATTTTCCGACGTTCCCAGTTTAGACGTTATCCGCCTGTTGACAAGCAGATTTCCAATCAATGAGATGATCACAGAATTCACTCCTAGACTAGATAGTGCCGCTATTATCGAGTCCGGTGTGATGTTGCTAAAAGCCCCTTCTATATCCAAAAAGGCTGTCATAGTGTATTCTCCTGCCGAGAGCGATTTCTCGATGGTACCTACAAGCTCGTGTAGAGCTGTTTCAGTTGACCTTCCCTTGCTGTAGGCATGTTGCCTCGTTGATAGCAGTTTAGGGTCAATAATTCTACGTAAGTAAGAGTCTATCATACGCTCCATTGTCTTCAATAGGAACGATGATAGGCTTATTGGTCTGAAATCCTTTGGGACAGTGTGTGAGCTCTTTCCAGCTTTTGGAATGAACACCACTCTTGTCCACTCTTGTCTCGCTGTGTTTATGCAGCAAGTGAAAAGACTGCATAGCCAAGGGGAAATGTAGTCCGACACATGCTGCAATTCAGCTGGAATGATACCGTCAGGTCCCGGAGATTTGTAAGGTTTGAAGCTTTTAATCGCCCAGGTCAATGTTGGTACATTAACTATATCCGAAGCAATGTCCGCCGTGCTAGCGTCAGAGTATTCCAACGCCTATAGTGACGTATGAGAATTGCCCGGAAAATGGGTGTCCAGTAGCAAGCTAAGTGATTCTCCGCTGGAGGTGGTCCACACCCCCGCTGGATCCTTCAAATAGCCTAATGTGTTTTTCAGTTATAATTCATAAACCATTAATGATTTCTCATTTCATTCAACCCAATATCCAAACAAAATTCTTTGTTTCGTTAAAATTTATTTTGAGCACCGTTGTCTGTTTGAGATCACAAGTCTGTTGAAGACCAAGCACTTGTCATATGCGTAGGTCAGATAGTTTAGATTTCGGAAAAGCATCTGGACTCATTGGTTTCTATTCTTAATGCTACTCAAAATATCTTCCATCACAACAAGGAACAATAGAGAGGAGAATATGTGCTTAATTTTGTACCAGAAATGGGCCGGAAAGCTTTGCTTAAAAAAACATCTGTCCACTGGATATTTTGCAGACCTAACCACTTCAGTAATAGGCAATAATTTTAGATCAAACTATATTTTCCTCTTTCAAATTAGCTCTTCAAGCCGTCAAATTGGTCTTACATTTACTTATATTTTTGCCTCGTATTGCCATGATTCTTGAGGAAGAGTTGTTCGCCAGTCGGGCGGTATCGAGTTTATCGCGAATTTTTTTCGTTTTATGCGTTTAGTCCGATCCTACATATAAGGATTTGCTAAAAAAATTGGACTACTTTAAGAATTCAAGCCAATTTTCGAGAAAATTTCTCTCACAAGGCTTTTGAAGAGCAAGCACTTATCATATGAGTAGGCCAGATAGTTTAGATTTCGGAAAAGCATCTCGATTCATTGGTTTCTATTCTCAGCGCTACTAAGAATATCTGCCGTCACAACAAGGAATCATAGAGATAACAATTTTCGCTCCACTTTGTACCAGAAATGGGCCGGAAAGCTTTTCTTTGGTGAAAAAAATATCTGTCCTCTCTATGTTTTGCAAACCTAACCATTTCAGTAGTTTTCGAAGTCAACCAAAAGAAATTTTTTTTTTTTTTTTTTTAACCAACACTCAGGGGATGCCCCCTACAAATGCAGTGCATTGTGTTGATTTAAGGAAAATAGGTTATGAGAGAGGGAGTAGTGTTTATGGATATTTGACTTAAATTTTATTAGTTATAACTGTCAGGAAAGACCTCTGCGGGGAGTTTATTCCACATACGGCTAGTTCGACTGATAAACGAATTCTCTCTGTAATGCGTTGTGCGGTCAACTGGACAATAGACTACAAACGAATGTGATCTACTAGAGAAGCGGGTAGAGCGAACCGAAACTCGGGCACTTGGAATAAGTTCGCTAATCTCAGAAGAACATTTCCCATGGTAATATCTATAGAACAGTGTTACACAACCCACATTCCGACGGTGTTCCAATGAATCAATAGAATTGGATACCCTACTGTCATTGGTGAGCGCCAAGCCCTCCTTTGCACACGGTCCAGTAGCTCCAAAATAGACTTCGAAGCCCTTGCCCATATATGGGAGTTGTATTCCATTTTCGGTCGGATGTAAGTGGTAAAGATTTTAAGGAGATCAGAAGGAGTGAAGTAATTTCTACACCGTTTTAGAAAACCAAGACACTTGAATGCTTCTTTCGACACTTGAAAAACATGCTCGTTCCAACGAACATCACATTAAATTCTCTCGCCCAGAACATCAAGAGTATCCGATACCTCAATACCTATACCACCCATATATGCAGATGACATTGTTGATTCCATGGCCCTATGGGTCAACATACAACACTGAGTCTTCAGCGCATTAAAATCAACCCCTTTCGCTTTACCCCACTCGGAGATTGTTAAGAGGTCTTGACTGAGTGTGTCATTCATTGTCCGCCTTTTGCCCCCAACCTCCAAGAGGCTTGGCCTACAATTAAAGGAAAATTAATGACAAATGCTGCTGTCATCTGCGGAAGAGTATATAGAGTTAAAAGTTTGGCCAAGAAGGTCGTTCAGGAAGATAAAGAAAAGAGAAGGAGAAAGAACGGAACCTTGGGGTACCCCTGAATTAAGCTGAAACTCATTAGATGAGACCCCATCAATAACAACACGTATTGTTCGGTCTCTGAGAAAACTCGATATAAATCGAGAGAAGTCATTACCGACCCCAAATGCAATAAGCTTTGATATCAATGCACCGTGCCATACACGGTCGAATGCCTTGGAAATATCCAGAGCAACCACTTTACTTTCGCCAAAATTGCGAATGGATCGACTCCAGCGCTCAGAAAGTAGAGCTAACAGGTCTCCCGTGGAACGATTTCTACGGAAGCCATACTGTCGATCATTAAGAAGTGAGTTGGCCTCGAGGTAGTTCACAAGGTGGAAATTGATCATGCTCTCCATCACCTTTGAGAGCGCAGAGCAGATTGCAATTGGACGGTAATTTTCAGGGTTATTAGCCGCACCCTTTTTAGGGATTGGCTGGACATTAGCAACCTTCCAGCAAGAGGGAAAGACTCCCGCACGATACGAAAGGCTGAAAAGGTTGGCCAATGGACTGGCTAGCGTCGAAGAGCACTGTTTCAGCACCAGTGCTGGTAAACCATCCGGTCCCGGAGACTTGTTAATGTTGAGATCCGAAAGAACCCTTTTAACTGCACGTGCTCGGAAGAATATTTTAGGCATAGTACAAGATACTTTTTCGAGTTCGGGCAGTGGTTGATCGCTATCCGGCGAAAATGAATTTTTTGCAAAAAGTCCAGCTAAAAGGTTAGCCTTATCAACCGGTTCAGTGAATATTTGGTCATTCATTAAAAGAGTTGGGATAGCAGAACTAGCATTATTTTTTACTCTTTTAACAAATGACCAAAAGCTCTGCTGCCCGAGGAAGACTCTGATCGTGAAGAAACTTTTCGCGCCTTAGTACTTTGGCACATTCATTTCTCGCCTGTTTGCGTAGCAGTTCAGTGACGGAGTTTTTATTTTCACGCCAAAGTCTGAATGCTTCCTCTCTGGATCTGACTGCATCTCTGCAAGTCTGGTTAAACAAAGATTTTTGATTAGGTTTAGCCGAAATGCGCTTTGATGGAATGAATGATCTCATACTATTATTTTTTCCTCCATTATCGCAGCAGCATCAACATTATTATCTAGGAAACAAAGTTTCCAGTTGTTATTATCAATTTTCAACAGAAATATCCAATTTTCATGATAAAGTGGGGAGGCTGATTTGAATGGGGACTATGATTAAGAATGGTCTAGGACGGTTTAGTTTTTGACTGATGTTAAAAAAATTTTTGGGTTTAAGAGAAATTTAAATCCAACTCCGAGCTGAAGTTAAAGCATTTAAAAAATTATCGTCCTTTTCTGATTTTCGCTTTGTAGTATGGGTACAAAGTTTTCATGGACACATGCACACAGACTTAAACTCCCACATTATGCCAATATTAACATTAAAGGGTTAAGTATTTTTGGTTTTGTGTGATAAAACTTGTGAATAGCCTATGAAATGAGAAAAAGTTTTGTAGTTAGTTTTTCTTTTTGGGCATTGCTAAAAAAAACTTTTTTAATGGTTGCCTGTTCAAGTAAATTATATACGAGAAAAAATTAACAAATGGGATTTTTTTTTCGAAACTTTGCAAAACTGAATAAACGGCCTTCATGACAAGGAAAAATAGCCATAGCCAGTTTTACAGGCAAAAAGAAATTTTAATTTAAAATCCAGAAAAATTTCGAAATGTGTTATTGGAAAAAGAATTTCTGCATAGTAAAATGCGTAAAATGATTCCTAATTGACGTAACATGAGAACCACACAAAGAAAGCATAAAAATAATCTTTTGAGGCGAAAAAAAGTGATTTACCTCTATGGTGTCTGGTGACTAGAATATATTTTTTCAGCACTCAAAATTTCAAATAAAATTCTTAAATGTAACCATTTTTCAGTGCAGGGATTTTCAAACTTTTATTTATTGCTTTAATCCCGAAAATACAGTCAGTGTTGTCCCTGACGTGATGATGATCGCTGGATATACTTGAGATATAATTAGGATCAAGGATATATAAAAATTGTAAGAAACGTCCGGTTGTTCCGTGTTTGAAGCTAGGATAGCTCAGCTATTTAGGGTCCTTGCACTAAATTTATAATATATCGTAAAACGTCACTTGTGGTTTTTGATCAAAATATCTTTTAGTTTTAAAAGTTTTCAGGTTTATCGAGGGTGCTGATGCTCTTACTTCTTAAAAGATTACTGTTGTTATTGGTGGTGTCTTGGGTATTGATATTGTTGCTGGCATCGCCGGTACTGATGTGATTGCTAGTGTCGTAGCCACTGCTGCAGTACCTAGTCCCCTCATTCTTCCACAGAGTCTGGTTGGGTTGGAAGCAAATTTAATGAAGGAAAACCAGACCTGACCTTCCGCTTAATGCAATTCAATCTTCCTCTATTCATGTTATCTGCCTCCTATACTCAGTTGTAAAGTGTGTGCCAAAATGCACGCAAGATTTGAATTAAACAGAAAACATAGTTTCTTTTTTATTTACATTTTAATTTTTATATTGATTTATAAATTACACAGGATATGGTAATGTATGCAAGAATACATTGAGCTAATAGCCTCCACGGCTTTGCTGCTACATACACACTTCTTTTGTCGAAATTTTCCATGATCATTTGCTGAATTACATTAATGAAGCGTTGAATTTCCTCTTTCAATGCACGCTTAGTCGTGGGCTTGTTGCCATAGAACTTACCCTTCAAATAACCCTATAAACAGAAGTTCAATGGCGTTAAATTACACGATCTAGGACGCTAATTCTGATCATCGAAACTAGAGAGTACAAGACCAGTAAATGACTCAAGCAGTAATTGAATACTTTCACGGGCAGTAAGACATGTGGCATCGTCTTGTTGAAACCATATGTCGTCCATACTAATATAATTCAATTTAGGTAGAAAGTACTGTATTATTACATCGCGATATCGGGCACCAGTAATAGCCACTGTTTGAAGTATGATCCAATAATACCTTCAGCCCAAAATTCGCACCACGAAAAATCAGTAACTATTCACTTCTTAAAGTTCAATAATCCATTCAACGAAATTTTTTCGCTGTACATGGCCATTGGGCTTCAGTTCTTGTGTTTTCTGAATTTTATAAGCATGAGGACTCAGATCTTCAGGGAGTGCATACTGGAGAGAGAGTCATGAAAATTGTAATTCTCATCTACGACGACGAATTGATGTTCCTAGACTTTCACCGATACTTTTACCCACTGCTTCGATATTGACATATAAACGGCTTATTCTGGATGATAAGTGTATTTAGCATCACCCGTGTGTTTGCATTTTGCAATTACTCTCTTCACAGTTGACGAAGCTATACAACAATATTCAGACTTTATTTCGAACTGTAACCGCTAAGGTTTCCTTATTTTTGAAATATTGTTCAACAATGAAATCACGTGGTCATATCGTGTCATGCTCTTTATTGTAGTTGTCAACACTTTATGGCACAACTGACGGTAAATTCAATTCTTGCGGGAATTTTGGAGCATCCCAACTTGGATGAATCTTATTCGGCCCTACACCTGACTGGATAGTATCCAGTCCCTGATTGTATGCCAGGAATTATCCATTCTAGACCTGCGCTTGTTGGACAATGAACGAATGTAGATTGTCCCCACACTACAAGGACAGTTTGATAACTCAGTGACAAACAAATTTTTTTTGGAGGAACACGTTGTATTTCTCAATATAGTTTCCTCTCAGCTCGATACATTTACAGCGTTTTTCCAATTTTTTTATTCCCTTCAAATAATAGGTCCTTAAATTAGACATTTGTTTCAGTGATGACCTTTTCATTCGAACCAAACCTGTTACCGACGAGCCATTTCTTTTGTTTGGGAACAGATCATAGTTGCAGGGAACTAAATCTAGAGAATATGCTAGATGGGGTAGCGGTTTGTAACCCAATTTATGGATTTTTGCTATGGGGACTACACACGTGTGTGCCGGTGTGTTCAATCGTTTTTACTTCAAACCAGTATCAAATCTGTCCATAATATGAATATGACACCGCATGCATCCAAAAACAGCCATTACCTTGCTGGCCAACGGACCCATCTTGGACTTCTTTTGTGCACGTTCACCCGGCGATTCCCACTGCTTTGACTGTTCCTTCATCTCTAGTGTTTTGTGGTGGATGTATGTTTCGTCCACTGTTAAGAAACGATGCAAAAACTCATTCGAACTGCTGTTGAACATCGCCGAACACTCCTCTGAAGTGGTCACATGGTTACGTTTTTGGTCGCGTGTGAGTTATCGCGACACCCATGATGCTGACATCTTTTTCATATCTTAATATGATTTGCGGAAAATTTCCCGAAAACAATTTCCTGAAATTACAATTTCACGAACACAATTTCCCGAAATGACAATTTCCCGAAATTACAATTTCCCGAACACAATTTCCCGAAATTACAATTTCCCTAAATTACAATTTCCCGAAATACAATTTCCCGAACACAATTTCCCGAAACTAAAATTTCCCGAAATTACTATTTCTTCAAAGAGCTTGTTGATGGCATTTCCGAAACAATACCATCAGAAATTCCGGCCGAAGCGCGAGCAATCAGCTCATGACCACTTGATGTAGTGGTCCGGGCAAGATCTTTCAGCTCATTAACGATTTTTTCTTTAGCAACGAAAGCCGCGTCGGCAATGTGATTGTGAAGAGCCTTTTTTTTATAGTATCGTTGTTATGACCCTACCGGTACAATGTTTTCCTCGATAAAGGATACAACGCCAATAAACGCTATCAACGGACTGACCGTCGTCATGATACAAGAAACCATTCAAAAGCAACCTCGGTTTACCTTTTTCGCTATCCAGGAATTCGAGTGGCATAGTAACTGAGTATTACAACACAAATAACTAAAAAACTTCGCTATGCAAGATGGTAACGATTCCGTAGCAGCTACTGCATGAGCAGGATGTGATGGAGTGAGCGTTATCGGTCGGGAAGTCTGAATACCGAAGTGTTCAAAGTCACAATGAAAAAATAAGCGTATGACTCTCCAATAAATAGGTCCGGATGACGAGGGAGGGTGGAAGAGGAAGGGCGCGGTGCGGGGTGGGGGAATTGTTTTTTTTAGAGAAGTCGTATACTCGGGAAATTGTTTTTTCAAGAAATCGTATGCAGCAAGTTTTTTTTATGGGGGAAATCAAGAATATATGGGAAGTTGTAAACTAAAAATAGGGAAATTGTAATTTCGGGAAATTTATTTTCGGGAAATCGTAATTTCGGGAAATTGTAATTTCGGGAAATTGTTTTCGGGAAATTGTTTTCGGGAAATTGTAATTTCGGGAAATTGTTTCCGGGAAATTTTCCGCAGACGCTTAATATACATATCAAATATGGTGTTTCGGCTCTGTTGAGATGCCGCGCGCTCTCATTCTTCGATCACGACTTCTTTAGGGCGACCTGAACGTTCGGCGCCGCTTATAGCGAAACCACGGCAACGAAATTCAATAAACCAATTTTCAGCAATTGAAATTAATGGTGGAGTCCCCATAGCATTTATTTAGCCTTTTCTGGGTTTCGTTGATGGTTTTTTCCACAAAGAATAATGTATAATGAACAGTCGAAGTTCGGTTTTTCCATTTTTGCAACAATTCTCGAGGTTGTCTGCTTTAAAAAAAAACTAACTGATGTAGGTTGCTCAATTTTTTTTTTGACTATAGCAGAATTGATTTTTAATTTAGCACAAGGGAAACGGATTTGCTATTGGCATAAATAACAGCTGCAGCTATTGTACTTCAATATTTACCCTTCGCCTGCTGTTGTAATAACCGAATTTCTTCTTGTCTGCGCGCATCTTTTATACCCTGCCATCCTCAATGTGGAATGGTGCTTTATAGCTACTACAATCTCTCAAGTATTGTGAGATGTAACTGCGATTGAAATACCATTAGATGTGATCCAACATGTTCGTTGTCCATTGTTACTGCTGGTTCATGATGTAATTATGTGTACGCAAGCATCTCTTGCTTCTCATCCTCTCTTTGTAATTTAGTGTTCTCTGTAGTATTCATCCTCTCTAATATTCCTCTCTGCACATTTTGTGGCTAATTTTGTCTTTCAAAACTGGATCTTCATAATGTTATGGGGACTTCGTGGAAGGAATAAAAACATAAGTTTGCGCAACACTTAATCCTCTTAGGTGGAAAAGATAAAAAGCAGCCTGTTGGTTTATAAGCGATTATCAACATAACTCTATTTTAGTTTGTATGCGTTTCTGGGTAAACTGTGTATTTTGAAACCAAGCAGATTTGTGTTAAAAAAAAAACTGAATACATTCTCAAATTTATTAAATTACAAATTTATTAGAATCTAAAACTATTTTTAAATAGTCCTCATTAAAAAAATATATAATTTTTTTTGGAAAAATAATATTTTAATTTTCAAGGTTTTGCAATAAATAAGTCTTTAGTTAAACTTTTCGTATGAAATCAAAAAGAAAAAAATTTACAAATAAAACAAAACCACTTAAAAAGAAATGCTAATAAAGATTGCGTGCATAAATCATATACGAATTTACATAGTTACACAATTACCTGTCATTCCAACGAAGACCCCAACCCCCCATAACTTTATTATAAGAAATTCACCTGTTTCACTTCTTTTAATTTTATTTTATAGACTTGCTGCTAGAGAAATAACCCACAAAAAATGGGGAATAGAAAAATAAACTATTCAGACGCATTTAATATATACATTTCATGAATTTTTCTGTTGTTGTTGTTGTTGTATTAACCAACCAAAAACCATATATAAATTTACTTAGGAAGGCCTTTAAACAAATAGCGTTATGGTTGTGATTTGCTTGTAGAATTAACCCCCATTTTTCGTAGAAGTGGGAGAATAATAATGGAAGAAATTTTCAAGAAATAAAATATCTACAATTATAGTTTGATTGTCTGTCCATAAACTAGTCATCAGTGTCGAACATTTTCATAGAAAACCGCTTATTTCAAAGGAGATTCGTACTGATCTATTTCTCAAACAAAAATTAACCACACGACAAGACTATTTGTTTGCGATTCAGTAGCTTATATCTGTTTTATTAAAGGTTTTTGGTGAAATACCAATAGAACTAACATCCCTTAAGTTCTTGAACTGAGATTGATCTAATAATATTTGTTAAATTACCTAAATAGTTTAAGATGATCCCAAAGAAGGTTGAAAATAAAGATTCCAGTAGAGCGAATCAAATCATCATGCACAATACTAATCGGAGACCGCAACTTATGAATAAAGAAAAGACGACTTTTTAGCATCAAATTACATATTTTGCGTAAATATTAAAATTGCCACTCACTACGAAATCGATGCTGAACTTGACATTTTACCTTCTGAACGTTGAACCTGTTGAACTTTCCAAGAAAAGATTAAACAGACAGCACGAAAATTCGGCCCAAGTACCTTTTCTACTTGAACCTACACAATTCGTCGAAAGGAGTTTGTGCTGTTGTTTGTTGGTACTAGAAATAATAATTGAACAAGTTCCACCTTTGTTTTCTATACAAGGAACATTTAAAATAATCAGTTCAAATTCGAACCTAGTCTCGCTGCATGGGTCGTAAACTACTTTGAGACCCAAACATAATAAGTATCTCTGCCTTATTTGATCCTCATTTTTCAGTTTTCACCTTTCAACATGTCAGAATAGCTAAAAATGTTACGTCTTCAAGTATGGTTACGTTAGTACTCTTTATTGCACGAGATCTAATCATATCCAGACTTCGGCATATCTGCAGAAAATACGTTTAAATTTCAAAACAAATATACCAAAAATTTTTCCATAAAACATGGGAACTAAACTTACGTTAATTTATGTCGTTGTCTATGGTATACTCGGGCGCCAAAAGCCAACTTATAAGAATTATTTTTATTATGTCAACTAATACAATGCCTCAATCGACGCTGGGTGTTTAGCGTAATACTCATCCTTAACAGTTCCCCCACAAATAATAGTCCAACGGGGTAAAATCGCAGCTACATGGTGGCCAATGAACATCGGTAAAACGGCTAATAACACGATTTTCAAACTTGCTAAGCAAAATATTGATTTTTTCATCTTGTTGAAACTAAATATTGTCCAAATACATACATACATATCTTCGAAAAGGGGCCACAAATAATCAGTTATTGTTGCACCGTTCACTATAACGCATTTGCCTTCGCATCTTCGAAGAAAAATGGCCCAAAACCACACCAAACAGTACATAGTTCAGGTAGAGTGCATTGTATTTTCAGCAGTTATGTGTGGATTTTCTGTGCCCCAGATGCGACAAGTTTGCTTGCGATATGAAAATTAGTTTAGTCGGAAAAGATGATTTTTCGGTAATAATGCACATTTTCTTCCAAGCGTTCCGTAGCCCAATTTGAGAATTGGAGATTTTGCGGATGGTCGTGCGACATCAGCTCTTGCACTAATTGAACTTTGAATAGCGTCATACCGATATCTTTATGTAAAATTTGCATTAAACAAGTGCGTGAACGATGGCGAGTTTGGGTGTTTGACTGTTCTTGCACGCTCTGGGCAACAGCAGCAATATTTTCGTTTTTATACACTGTTTTATTCAATAAGAATCCAGTTTGTCCACATATTGCCTGGAAGGCGCTTCTTTTTACTGAATTTTGAACGACATTTGCTTGCACTTTCGGTAGAAGATTCACCAATTTGGAAATAATTTTTTAATATTTCTCAACGTTGTAAAACGACTAATTTCGTAAACCGCATATATTAAAATAACTACTTGTCATAACGCAGCTTACATTGGTGGTGCCATACTCGAAATAGGGGCCCAACCTATACTTTAAATATATTTTTTGTAAAATACTATATAATCTTATGAATATTTGAAAAGGAAAAATGATCACGAAATGAAATTCTGTAAACGCAGTTTTACTCCATTTGGTCTTCTTACGTATGTATGTATATCATCTGGTTCGTATGGTTTTTGTCGGAATAGTGTAATCTCTGCCAACGGCATATACTTCGCCATCTGGCCAGCAACTATGTTCTGGCAAGTATCTTTTTAATCTATCATTAAACTTGCAATATAACTAGATGGTAACTCAAACTTCAGGGTTCCAGACCTGACAATAGTTGAAGACGAAACAATCTGATAACTCGAGACAAGAGCTTCAGCTCTTGCAGCTAGTTGAAGTTAATGGCGAATGATAAAAGACGATTTTTGTGATGATAATTTCAGAAAAATAAATAATTTGGAAAAATTTTTCGTTTTTCTACATTTTGTTAATTTAATAGTCAAAAATTAATAAAGCGGTTGTTGTTGTACAATTATAATGTTCAACCAATAAATTATTACAACAAACACACTGGGTTTTATGTTTTTTTTAGAGGTATCTACATATTTTTGCTCGTATCTAATCACGATGATGCCCGATTTAGCCTATTTTCAATACCGACCTGCTGGGAATTATGGCAAATGATATTATTGTAGCCTTATCCAGTTAGATGGATTTTTTTGTGAATGAGCGTGATTTCAACAGACAGACGGACAGACGGACATCGCTATATCGATTCGAGCTGTGATAAGGATCAAAAATATATATACTTTATGGGGTCGGAAATTAGTTTTTCGATGCGTTACAAACGGAATGACAAACCTATATATACCCTCTGCCACTGACGTGTGGAGGGTATAAAAATGCCTTTTCATATATTAGTATTTATACCCTATACCACTATGTGGTTTGGGTATAAAGACTTTGTGCTGCTGTTTGTAACAACCAAAAATATTTGACCTAGAGCCATCTTTAATTATACCGATGGAATCAAAATCACTTTCTGAGTTGATTTAAAAATGTCCGTCCGTCCGTCCGTCCGTCCGTCTGTGTGTCCATGTAAACCTTGTAATCAAACTGCAGGTCGCAAATATGAACATATTTTGATGAAATTTGGTATATAAGCTTTTATCGCCCATGGGATGAACGCCATTGAAATTGGTGAGAATCGGTCCATGTTGAGACCTAGCCCCCATACAAATTACCCCTATGAAATCGACATAAATTGCCATAAGATACAAATTGTGATATAGATCTTACTCAAATTGGGTTTGTATGCGTTCCTTACATCCATTAATAAGTAGTCCAAAAATGATACCTTTGGCCCCATATCTATTAAAACCAAATCTATTAAAAAACAAAAATATTGCACTGATTCTTCTCAAATTTTGTTTGTATATATTTTTGCAAAATACAAGAGACTTTATCAAACATGATCAGGGTCGGTCCATTTTTGGACCTAGTCCCCATATAGATATAGCATCCGATGTGAACTTTTTCATATCTGCAGCCAAAAAAATTAATAAAAATTCCACTCAAATTTGGTTTTTGCTTATTTTCTATATCCAGTTAGTTGGGCCTAAGAGATACGGTTTCTAAACGCATGGTATAGGGTATCGTATAGTCGGTCTGGACCGATTATAATTTTTTTACTCGTTTTTCTTAAAAAAGTAACTTAAAAGGTATTTTTTCTTAAAAAAGTATTTTTTCTTAAAAAAGTATTTTTTCTTAAAAAAGTACCTTTTCTGAAAAGGTATTTTTCTGAAAAAATTATCTTTTCTTAAAAAAGTATTTTTTCTTAAAAAAAACAGTAAATTTTCTTAGGAAAATACATATTATTAAAAAAGTAAACTTTCTTAAAAAAGTCCCTTTTCTTAGAAGAATATATTTTCTTAAGTTAGCACCTTTTCTAAAAAAATGCCTTTTCTTAAATAAGAACCTTTTCTTAGCAAAATACATTTTCTTAAAAAAGTACCTTTTCTTAAAAAGTAGCTTTACTGGAAAAAGTATTTTTTTCTTAAAAAAGTATCTTTTCTGAAAAAAAGTACTTAAAAAAATAAGCTTTTTCTTAAAATATAAATTTTATTTTAAAAGTACCTTTTGAAAGAAAAATACTTTTTTTAAAGAAGTACCTTTTCTTAGAAAAATACCATTTCTTAAGAAAGTACTTCTTGTTAGAAGAGTATGTTGTCTTAAATAAGTACCTTTTCTAAAAAAGTAAACTTTAGCAAAAAAAATGTCTTTTCTTAAATAAGTACATTTCTTAGAAAATTTAATTTTCTTAGAAAGGTACATTTTCCAAAAAAGTATATACTCTTAAAAAAGTAAATTTTTTTAAAAGGACCCTTGTATTAAAAAAGTGTATTTTCTTAAAAAAGTGACTTTTCTTAAAAAATTACGTTTTTTAAAGTAATTTTTTTGTGAAAATAAAGTACTTTTTCTTAATAAAGTACATTTTCTTAGAAAAATACCATTTCTTAAATAAGTAGATTTTCTTAGAAAAATACCTTTTCTTAAAAAAGTCCTTTTCTTAAAAAGTAGCTTTACTGAAAAAAGTATTTTTTTTCTCAAAAAAGTATCTTTTCTGAAACAAGGAGTAGGTTTTCTGGAAAAAGTACTTTAAAAAAAATAACCTTTTTCTTAAAATGTAAATTTTATTTAAAAGTACCCTTTAAAAGAAAAAGACTTTTTCTTAAAGAAATACTTTTTCTTAGAAAAATACCCTTTCTTAAGAAAGTACCCTTTCTTAAAAAAGAACTTATTGTTAGAAGACTATATTGTCTTAAATAAGTACCTTTTCTAAAAAAGTAAACTTTAGCAAAAAAATGTCTTTTCTTAAATAAGTACATTTCTTAGAAAATTAAATTTTCTTAGAAATGTACATTTTCCAAAAAAGTATATGCTCTTAAAAAAGTAAATTTTCTTCAAAAATTATGTTTTTTTAAGTAATTTTTTTGTGAAAAAAGTACTTTTTCTTAATAAAGTACCTTTTCTTAGAAAAATACCATTTCTTAAATAAGTAGAATTTCTTAGAAAAATACCTTTTCTTAAAAAAGTACCTTTTCTGAGAACAAAACATTTTCTTAAAAAACCTTTCCTAAAGTTAAAAAGTAAATTTTTTCTTAAAAAAACAGTAAATTTTCTTAGGAACAAAACATTTTCTTAAAAAACCTTTCCTTAAGTTAAAAAGTAAATTTTTTCTTAAAAAAACAGTAAATTTTCTTAGGAAAATACATATACTTAGAAAAGTAAACTTTCTTAAAAAAGTACTTTTTCTTAGAAGAATATATTTTCTTAAGTTAGCACCTTTTCTAAAAAAACGCCTTTTCTTAAATAAGAACCTTTTCTTAAAAAGTAGCTTTATTGAAAAAAGTATTTTTTTCTTAAAAAAAAGTACCTTTTCTGAAAAAAGTACTTAAAAAATAACCTGTTTCTTAAAATGTAAATTTTATTTAAAAAGTACTTTTTGAAAGAAAAAGACTTTTTCTTAAAGAAAGACATTTTCTTAGAAAAATACCCTTTCTTAAAAAAGTACTTCTTGTAGGAAGACTATATTGTCTTAAATAAGTACATTTTCTAAAAAAGTAAACTTTAGCAAAAAAAATGTCTTTTCTTAAATAAGTACATTTCTTAGAAAATTTAATTTTCTTAGAAAGGTACATTTTCCAAAAAAGTATATACTCTTAAAAAAGTAAATTTTTTTAAAAGGACCCTTGTATTAAAAAAGTGTATTTTCTTAAAAAAGTGACTTTTCTTAAAAAATTACGTTTTTTAAAGTAATTTTTTTGTGAAAATAAAGTACTTTTTCTTAATAAAGTACATTTTCTTAGAAAAATACCATTTCTTAAATAAGTAGATTTTCTTAGAAAAATACCTTTTCTTAAAAAAGTCCTTTTCTTAAAAAGTAGCTTTACTGAAAAAAGTATTTTTTTTCTCAAAAAAGTATCTTTTCTGAAACAAGGAGTAGGTTTTCTGGAAAAAGTACTTTAAAAAAAATAACCTTTTTCTTAAAATGTAAATTTTATTTAAAAGTACCCTTTAAAAGAAAAAGACTTTTTCTTAAAGAAATACTTTTTCTTAGAAAAATACCCTTTCTTAAGAAAGTACCCTTTCTTAAAAAAGAACTTATTGTTAGAAGACTATATTGTCTTAAATAAGTACCTTTTCTAAAAAAGTAAACTTTAGCAAAAAAATGTCTTTTCTTAAATAAGTACATTTCTTAGAAAATTAAATTTTCTTAGAAATGTACATTTTCCAAAAAAGTATATGCTCTTAAAAAAGTAAATTTTCTTCAAAAATTATGTTTTTTTAAGTAATTTTTTTGTGAAAAAAGTACTTTTTCTTAATAAAGTACCTTTTCTTAGAAAAATACCATTTCTTAAATAAGTAAAATTTCTTAGAAAAATACCTTTTCTTAAAAAAGTACCTTTTCTGAGAACAAAACATTTTCTTAAAAAACCTTTCCTTAAGTTAAAAAGTAAATTTTTTCTTAAAAAAACAGTAAATTTTCTTAGGAACAAAACATTTTCTTAAAAAACCTTTCCTTAAGTTAAAAAGTAAATTTTTTCTTAAAAAAACAGTAAATTTTCTTAGGAAAATACATATACTTAGAAAAGTAAACTTTCTTAAAAAAGTACTTTTTCTTAGAAGAATATATTTTCTTAAGTTAGCACCTTTTCTAAAAAAACGCCTTTTCTTAAATAAGAACCTTTTCTTAAAAAGTAGCTTTATTGAAAAAAGTATTTTTTTCTTAAAAAAAAGTACCTTTTCTGAAAAAAGTACTTAAAAAATAACCTGTTTCTTAAAATGTAAATTTTATTTAAAAAGTACTTTTTGAAAGAAAAAGACTTTTTCTTAAAGAAAGACATTTTCTTAGAAAAATACCCTTTCTTAAAAAAGTACTTCTTGTAGGAAGACTATATTGTCTTAAATAAGTACATTTTCTAAAAAAGTAAACTTTAGCAAAAAATGTATTTTCTTAAATAAGTACATTTCTTAGAAAATTTAATTTTCTAAGAAAGGTACATTTTCCAAAAAAAGTATATACTCTTAAAAAAGTACATTTTCCTAAAAGGACCCTTGTATAAAAAAGTGTATTTTCTTAAAAAAGTGAATTTTCTTAAAAAATTACGTTTTATGAAGTAAATTTTTTATGAAAATAAAGTACTTTTTCTTAATAAAGTACATCTTCTTAGAAAAATACCATTTCTTAAATAAGTAGATTTTCTTAGAAAAATACTACCTTTTCTTAAGAAAGTACCTTTTCTGAGAACAAATACATTTTCTTATAACAACCTTTTCTTAAGTTCCTTTTCTTAAAAAGTAAATTTTTTTTAAGCCTAGTTCCGCGAAGCCGAGTGGCTTGTCTGCAGATTCTAATTTTGGCTATTTTATTATTTTTTTGCAACCTCTGGTGCGAATCGAAACCACGATCCCCGCATGATAGGCGAGCACGCTACGTACTTATTTACTTTTTTTTTCAAATAGTACCATTTCTTAAAAAAGATAATTTAAAAATATCCCCTTTTTTAAAAAAGTACATTTTCTTAAAAAACCCTTTTCTTAAAAATGCACCTTTACATAAAAAAAGTAACTTTTCATAAAAAGTGCCTTTGCTTAAAGAAGTACATTTTCTTAAAAAAGTATCTCTTCTTAGAAATGTACTTTTACATAAAAAAAGTACCTTTTTTTAATTTCTTAATAACCTTTCGCAGCTTAAAAAGTGCATTTTCTTAAAAGAGTATTTTTATAGAATTTTAACGGGCGCCCATTTGTTCTTAAACATCATAGAGGTTTTTAAAATGGAGATCACAATCCATGTTTAACCAAGCTTCTTCCTTCCAGCATACAAAGTTGATAAAAATTATTTTTCAATAATCTTGAATCGTTTTTCAGTGTGAGCAAAGGTGGTTTCAGACAATTTTAATCAAGTCTAAAAAAAATTCCTTTTTAAATTTTTTGTGAAATTTATAAAATTTTAATCGTATATAATTTTTTATCTGCTGACAACTGCTAAAACGAAATGCCACCCTAAGGAAAGTGGCAAATATACGCTACTCTGTTTTAAGGTCTGCCTCATCGTCTCACCGACTGTCGATAATAATTCCCATAATGTTTTAGCATTCATTTGTGTATTATAATGATGGTAATAAAAGCAATTAATATTTATATGTATATATTATTATTGTTGTTGTTGTTGGCTTATAGCGTTGAAAAACGTTTAACTCATGTTTAAGCATGAATTGTAGTAGTATGAGCCCTTAATTTTTTGCCAGCAAGACCTCTAATTTTAAGGGTTGTCTGTCGTAATGACATGTCAGTGCTTCAGTCAATGAACAGGTAGTTGTTGTAAGGAAATTCTTAGAGTTTGTAATGCAAATTACTGGAATAAAAAAAACAGCCACGTGACGTAAATATTGTTTTGTTTTTCCTTTACTAGCCAATACAACAAAACGTTTTCAAACTTGAGTACTTTAGAGTATTGGTGAATCAGGTGTCATATGTTGCAATGATATTGGTTTTATGATAAGGTGGGTGCTTGGACCATGTGGTTGTCCGGAAGTAAACGAATATTGGCATTCGTTTAATTTTTTTTGTTGCTGTCCATTGTGAAAACTTCTTTATGACCCTTGCATGTCCTTTCCGGTTTTTTTTTATGCATTTATAATTATTTGTTTATCGTATTGATGGGGTGCCAAGCATGCTTCAATGCTTTAAAAGATTATTATCTTTAGTGATCATTGATCATGAGGGAGGGTTTATATTGTTAAAAGCTATCATCACTTTGTTGTTTAAGGTTATTGCGGGGGGGGGGTTTTAATTGTAAAAAGGTTAAACGGGAGTTTGTGAAAGTTATGAGTAATTACACAAATTTTTTAATTTTTAGATGTCTTTCAAAAGTAGGGTTAGGTTTAGTGAAGTTGTGCGAAGATTATAATATTTTCGGAACTTTAGCCACACTCTTCGCTAATATGCTCGGATCAAATTTGTTCCCTAGTTCAGAAAAATTTAATTAAACTCTAGGAAATGAAAATCAATAATAATTTGTTCAACTTAAATTTTAAAAAGAAAATGAAATACAAATGTTAAATTCAATTAAGTTTTTTTTCAACGACTTACAACCATCGCACAGTGGACCATTTGACGTGAAGGCGGTCAAAAATCTATAACTTTTGATTGGATTGGAATTTTGATATGCGGTTTTGTTTGTTTGGTAGGTGAGACTTTAGCCTTTAAGTTTTGATATAAAACGTAATTTTCGACCGAAAATAAAAAAGTTACGGAGGGTTTAAAATACATTTTCATTAATATAAATACTTTTTAACAATTTTTCAGAAAATGCCAAACTTTGGCCCCCGTAAACTTTTTAGTCCTAATGTGCACAAGGGCCAAAGGTTGTTTTTTTTTTTTTGAAAGATCCCGAGTTAAAATATAATTTATTAAGCAGCGAACGTAAAAATTACCTTATATTGGTTCAAGATAGAGAAGTTTCAATGTTTTTGCTTTAGTTAAATTTTTTTTTATTGTCTTTTTAAATATTTCTATATCAATTTTTATGGTAAATTTTTGAAATATAACAATTTTTATTGTAATTTTACAAAATATATAAATTTTTAAATCAAGAAAATTTTGTTAACTATATAAAAAAAGTGTAACTTATTGTTAGTGTAATGAAAAAGTACTTTAAATCAACCAATTTTAGTACAAATTTCGTCTAATTCAATAGAGGTAGTTTTCCATTTTTGACGAATGTTGGCCATATATGGATCTGAAGTGCACAATAAAATAGTGATAAGGTCTTCATTAGTACAACATCTGGACATTTTCCTTGTGTTGTGCTCGCGAAAGAATCTGTAGTCTTTGTTCCTTTTTTCTTGCGATCTCCTATTCGTAGCATATTGTTTTGAATTATTTGTTCCCCATGGTACAAAATTTTATGAACTGTGGATGGCATATATCTCCAAGAGTATTTTTCATTATAAAGTATAGCTGTTTTATTGGCGTACTCTGCAAATTTTTTTGCATTTATCTTTCTGCTGCATGTTACAACTTGTAATATGATTTTGAATCGTCTTATTAATTCATGATTTACACCTGTGATAGATGCTGCAGTTTCCGGATCGGAAAAAAAATCTCCTTGCAGTATTTCCATCATTTGTGTTTCCTTCCCCTTTTGGTTGGTCGATTACGAGGCTTAGCTGTAGATATTTTTGTTGAATTTGTTTTTTTGCTTTCTTTTTTCTTCATTTTCTTTGTTTTTTCTCAATGTTTCGCCTAACGGACCAAATTCCAAATCATAACCCAATTTAAGAATATGCTCCCTGAAACGTATTCTAGCATGAAGAGGGGACATTCAAAATTCGTAGGCTTCCTTAAAACTATCGTCTTCTAGCTTAATTGACTTGATGTCTTTTGGCATATAATGCAGCTTGACGTTGACTTTGTTCCAGTTAAAGCTTGTGCAACTTTTCCATCAATCATTGTGAGACACATTTTAAAATGTACTTCAGTGTCTTGGTCATCGAATTTAAATATTACTGGTTGAAGTTCCTTAATTTGATCTTTTATTTTTTGTTATGACATCTTTGGTTTCCTTTTTGAATGCAAATTTTATTGGTCTGCAATACTTTGTTGAAGAAAGAATTTCATTTTTCCAAAGATCAATTTCTGTTGCTCTACTAGTTGACGGCTCTAAGACGCTATACTTTTTTGTTAAGTGCAATGGAACGAAAGATACCATAAATAAATTAGCATCTGATGAATTTTCGGCATTAAATTGCTTGTATTGTTTCTGACCAGAGGATCCATCACATCCCCATTTAGAAATGAAAGTAATACTGCCATTACCAATTTTTTTTAAATGATCAGTATCAAGCGTAGTTAGCAATCGTTCTGCAGTATGTTCAAGGAGATCTTGCAATTTTATTTCTGCTGATGTTGAAGTGACACTAATAGCGGATTGTGAAGGTAAGCACTCTTTTTTGGCAGAAACTAAATCTCGATACTCTGGAAAAATCCCACAATTCTTTTCACTGGTTCGCTTCCGCAATTCCTTGTATTGATTTTTGGTCAATATCAAATCCAAAAATAGGGCGAACGCTTCTTCCGGCGTAAATTTCTTATCTTCAATTGGTGTAGGAATGCTTTTCAAAATCCTCTTTGTGTGCCTTGGGCTCGCTTCTACTATTTTTTCAATTATTTCAATTTTATTTTTTTATTTTGGGTTGGTTGAATTTGGTGCAAAAATTAATCCTTAATAATTCTTTGAGAAATTTCTTAATTGATATTCTCCAGCTTGCGCATTCGAGATCTTTCACTACATCCGTCAATTGGGTTTGCTTTTTTCCACTTTCGTTGGAAGTTGTAGATGCACTCTCAAAAATAAGTACCTTTATTAACCAGTCTTGGTAACGTTTGTACATCTTTGCCTTGCTATGAGAGCATTCAATGTACCGTCTTTTCAAATTCGATGCAAAATTAGTAATTTTTCCTTTGTGCATTTCAATGTCTTCTAGGTTACAATTCTTAAAGAAGTCGTTGCTCAATATGTGCAAAATTACATCGTCTACATCATTTCGTTGAAAATAAATATCTGCCAGATCTCTGTAACAGTACTTAGCCATTGCACAAATTGTAATGAATACTAATTGTGGAAACATTTTTTTAAATACTCTTTCTTGCAATTATGTAAAATAAAAATTTTTATCTTTTATTACCGCTTTTAGAAGCATAAAAAACCCACACCCTAACCCCTTTTAAAAGGTGAAGCATACATACCTGCTCATATCTTAAAGGGCTATGTCGCAATAGTTTTTTTTTTACCATTTACAAATTTTTATCTTTTATTACCACTTTTAGAAGCATAAAAAACCCACACCCTAATCCTTTTTAAAAGGTGAAGCATACCTACTCATATCTTAAAGGGCTATGTCGCAATAGTTTTTTTTTTTTACCATTTACCTGTTATTTAAATTGTTTCCCATTTTGTCAGGTATTTAAACTATATAACTCTAATTCAGACTATTAATGTTTTTGAAAGATACCTATGTAAATGTACCTGTAACAATTAAGCGCATTATATCTCAACCCTTTTTATAAGTATATAACAACTCCTGACAACTCTACCGGTGCACCGGTACCACCAACTTTTATATTCATAACACTCAGACGGACGGACGGACATCGTTTAATCGACTCAGAAAGTGTTTTTGAGTCGATCCGTATAATAAAAGATGGATAAAGGTCCAATATTTTTGGCAGTTACAAACATCACCTCAAACTTAATATATCCTAACCACATGTGGACAACTTTTGTATTCATAAATTTTGCAGAAAATATCTAACCTTGGGTCAGAAAAATTGTTCTGGTGCACACGGGCGGAAACTGGCGGATGTATAATGGGGTATAGGAGTATAGGGGAGGGTTCGAACTATAGATGAGTGCAAGATCATTTCTGACTGCTTTTGACTGGCAGGAGTTATGCTCTATTAAGGGGAGATTTTCGGAAAATTTTGACCTTTTTTAAAAATTTTTTTTTTTAAATTTCGGAATGACTCAGTGATTTTAAATTTTTAACATTAATAGTATGGAAGCCACAAAATTATACAAAATTTATTTCACTCCAAAATCCTTTAAATCAAAAAAGTTACAGTCATTCAAAAATAAAAATTTACAAAGAATTTTTTAATTTTAGCAAAATACTGAGAAAGCCCATTTTCGAAGACCCTGTTCGCTGTGATATAGTTGAGATAGAGTCGCAATTTTTTGGCTCCCGAGGTTTACTAGTATTTACTTTCAAATGAATAACTTTAAAATCGGTAACAAAAAAAAAAAAAAATGATATTTGGCCGCCTTCTCCAAATATGGTCCACTGTGCGATGTAAGTTTCACAGTTTTACCCCAATTTTGACAAAAAATGTATCATTTGAAAGGTATTTCATTTTAGCTGTTACCCAGATTTACAGATTTTCTTCGCCTGGAATATTTTTTTGGAGTTATGATCGCTTAAAGTTGCGACTAACACATACATACAATTATACAATGCTATGTGTGTGTTTATTAAATTTGTTAATGTGTATGTGTTAATGTGTTGAGTTTGTTTCCTTCATTTAAAATGAGTTGAATTGTGAAGCATACCTTTAGGGTTTTTCTTAAATGAAAAAATAAAATTTCCTAGAATTTGCACTCGAATTTCGAGTGTTGGATTCTGCTAGAATAATATTATTAAGCTAGGCGATTCCTTGTTACCGATGTTTTGTTCTACCATTTTATCCCGATTTTGACCAAGTGTATATTATTTGAAAGGTATTTCTTTTTAGCCGTTTTGCAGATTTACAGATTTTTAAATGTTTTCTTTTGTTTTGAGTAAATTGCATTTAAAGTTGCAACTAACACATACATAAAATTATACATATTCTATGTGTGTTTTACTAAATTTGTTAATGTGTTTTTTAATGAGTTTGTTTTCTTCATTCACAATAATTATAAATCAAAATAGTGTTGGTTTGCGAATTGGCTAAGTTGAAAAATAAAGTTGCCTAGAAATTGCACTCGAATTTCGAGCGCTGGAATCTGCTAGTAGATATTAATGTACCACAAAAAATTGTCATACATACGTATTACTTTAATAACGAGCATCGCTTACTCTTTCTTTTCTGCAAAATGTACATTTCCAAAAAAAATATTATTATACCCTCCACACCTCAGTGACAAAGGGTATATATAGGTTTGTCAATCCGTTTGTAAAACATCGAAAGAAATTCCTGAGACCCCAAAAAAAATATATTTTCTTGATCCTTATAACAAGGGAAGTTGATTTACCGATGACCGTCTGTCCGTCTGTCCGTCTGTCTGTGGAAATCACGATCACGCCGTCAATATCTAAGCTAGACCATTCGTTTTTCTATAAAATCGTTTATTAACATCCCAAAGGAGTTGCTATTTAAAATCGTCAAAATCGGTCAAAGGGTTCACGAGCTATGACTGAAACTTTGAAAAAACTCTTGAAAAAATAAAATTTTTCAGTGTGTTTGTTGTTTTTCTTAAGATATGTTGTATATGTTGTAATTCTTCGTGTTTTTGAAGTCATTACAGTTGTGTGTATATTAACACTGCACGTGTCACATTGGCCTAAGCAAGTTTTACCACATATTTTTTATCATTAAAATTAAATATTAAAAATTAAAAAAATAAAAAATAATAAAAATAAAAAATGGAAAATGAAAAATGGAAAATTAAAAATGAAAAATTGGAAAATGGAAAATTAAAAATGATAAATGGTATATATAAAATGAAAAATTAAAAATTAAAAATTAAAAATTAAAAATTAAAAATTAAAAATTAAAAATTAAAAATTAAAAATTAAAAATTAAAAATTAAAAATTAAAAATTAAAAACTAAAAATTAAAAATTAAAAATTAAAAATTAAAAATTAAAAATTAAAAATTAAAAATTAAAAATTAAAAATTAAAAATTAAAAATTAAAAATTAAAAATTAAAAATTAAAAATTAAAAATTAAAAATTAAAAATTAAAAATTAAAAATTAAAAATTAAAAATTAAAAATTAAAAATTAAAAATTAAAAATTAAAAATTAAAAATTAAAAATTAAAAATTAAAAATTAAAAATTAAAAATTAAAAATTAAAAATTAAAAATTAAAAATTAAAAATTAAAAATTAAAAATAAAAAATAAAAATTAAAAATTAAAAATTAAAAATTAAAAACTAAAAATTAAAAATTAAAAATTAAAAATTAAAAATTAAAAATTAAAAATTAAAAATTAAAAATTAAAAATTAAAAATTAAAAATTAAAAATTAAAAATTAAAAATTAAAAATTAAAAACTAAAAATTAAAAATTAAAAAATAAAAATTAAAAATTAAAAATTAAAAATGGAAAGTGGAATATGGAAAATGAAAAATTAAAATATAAAAATGAAAAATGGAAAATGAAAAATGGAAAATGAACAATGAAAAATTAAAAATGGAAAATGGAAAAGGAAAATGGAAAATGGAAAATGGAAAATGGAAAATGAAAAATGAAAAATGAAAATTGAAAAATGATAAATGAAAAGTGGAAAATGGAAAATGGAAAATGAGAAATTAAAAATGAAAAACTAAAAACGAAAGATGAAAATTGAAAAGTGAAAAATGGAAAATGATAAAAAAAATTAAAATGAAAAAGGTGGAGGGTATCAAAGATTCGGCCCAGCCGAATTTAATACTCTTACTTGTTTTTTTTTTCTAAAAAGGTACTAGTTCTTAAAAAAGTACATTGCTCTTAAAATATAAATATTCTTTAAAAACTATCTTTTATTAGAACAGTACATTTTCTTAGAAAAATACATTTTATTAAAAAATTACCTGCCCTTAAAAAGATTCTTTTCTCCAAAAGTAACTTTTCTTGAAAAAGTACTTTCTTGAAAAAAAGTAATTTTTCTTAATGAAGGTATTTTTCTTAAAAAAAATAATATTTCTTTAAATCGAACTTTTCTTAAAAAGTGCCTTTCTTATAAAAATAGAAATTTATTTAAAAATTACCTTTTTCTTAAAATGTAAAATTTTTAAAAAAAAGTAAAGGTAAACTACACTTTCTTAAAAAATAACCTTTTTAAAAAAGTTCCTTGCCATAAAAATTTATATATCTTTAAAGAAGTAAATTTTCTTAAAAAGTATATTTTCTTAAACAAGATACTTTTTTAAAAAGTAACTTTTCGCATTAAAGTAACTTTTCTTAAAAGGAACCATTCTTAAAAATGTACCTTTTCTAAAGGAAGTATTTCTTCGGAAAAAGTAGCTTTTCTCAAAAAGTGTAATTTCTAAAATAAGTACAACTTCTACCATACATTTTTCTTTAAATTGATTTTTCTTAAAAAAATACCTATTGCTAGTACATTTAGAGAAATACCATTTCTTAAATAAGTACCTTTTCCTATAAAAATACATTTTCTTTAAAAATTAAATTTTCTTCAAAAAGTACCATTTCATAAAAAAGTATATTTCCTCAAAAACTCAATTTCTTTAAAAAGTTGTTATGCTTGAAAAAGTACTTTTTCTTAAGAAAAATATAATTTCTTAAATAAGTACCTTTTGCTATAAAAATATCTTTTCTTGGAAAAATATCTTTTCTTAAAAAAATACCTTTTCTCACAAAGTTAAAACTTACTTTCCTTAAAAAAAATTTTTCTTAAAAAGGCATAATTTCTTAAAAAAGTATCCTTTCTTAAAAAAAATGAATTTTCTTAGAATAGTACCTTTTCTTAAAAAATACATTTTCGTAAAAAAATCAGCTTTTTTTAAAACAGTATATTTTCTAAATGAGTACTTTTCTTAAAAAAGTACCATTTCTGTAAAAAAAAGTACAATTTCGTAAAAAGTAAATTTTCTTAAAAAAGTACCTTTACTAAAAAACTACCTTTTGTTAATAAATTACCTTTTACTTAAAAAAGTACTTTGTCTGAAATAGTCCTTTTTAAGTTATTTTTCTTCCATTTACATAAAAATTAAAAATTCTTAAAAAAGTATTTTCATAAAATTTTAACTTGCGCCTCTGAGTGTTTAAAAAAGGCATTACAGTCCATGTTTAATCAACTGATGGAACCAACCTTCTTCTTCAAGTGTACTTTTAAGTAATGAACACAGAAAACCGGGTTTTGATATTTTGGGAAACCGGTTTTCGGATTAATCGAAAAATTACTTTAAAAAGCCGGTTTCGAATACGGTTTTAGGTTAAAGAACTAGTTAACCAGTTTCAGTTTTTTAATACCCTAGAAGTATGCCTCATTTATATCTTTTTGAATCAAAATCGGAGAAAAATAAAACAAATTAAGCGGAAATGTAAACCCAAAAATGTCATATAAGGAATGTTATGCTCGCTAATTAACGTTAAATCGCCCAACAATTTTTTAAAATTATGAATCAAAATCTGGGATGATCTTTACCAATGGCATTGACATTCCTTTAATATCAGTTTTCCTAAAGAACTTAACAACTAAGTAATTTTCTCTTTAAATATTTTTATAAACGAGTCTTTTATTATTCTTAAAATATAAGATGGAAAAATCTGACCATAACCTAATTTTTTTCTCTAGAATTATAATACACCACACCATTTCAAAAAAAATTTTAAACAACTAAGTATTTATTATCCTTAATCTAAACATCTTACAAAAAAAATTCTCTTGACATTCCTTATTAGCAACTTGTTGAAATTCAAAGTAAAAAAAATAAACAAACTTTAAACAAAACTAGCAAAATTCCTTAAACCCATGCAAAAGAACATCAACGATTTTGTAAGTTAAACCAAAACTGTGAAAGTCATAAATTATTTACACACTCACAATAACACATATGTGAAACTACAGTTAGCATATTTCCTTTAAAGGCAATTCCATTATTCACTTATACTTTAACACAAACTTTCGATTTAGTCCAGCAAAAAACAAAGTGCCTTTAATTGAATTCTATGAGTGTAAATTGTCCTAACAACGGTTGCAATAACAAATAATTATAATCATCGACAAATGAACAAAAAAAAAAAGAAATATTATAATAAAAGTTTTTGTAAACAAAAGTGAAAATGTTTTAAAAACAATTTAAAATTCCTTAACCTTTGTGTGATGCACTCATACATATACACGAACTAAACAGAATTTATTTTGTTTTTAAATAATCTTGCAATTTCTTAATATCAAATCGCTTAACAGATTTAAGCTTTTGAATTTTTATTGTAAATCCCGTACATGTTACATAACAAAATGGCGTTTTTGTGTATACATATACGAAAAATGTTTGTACGAGTATTACTTACCTTATCCATTGGTATATGCCAGATACTGTTAGCTCACCCTTATCTTCAAGGGCGTATTCAATGAGCTCCGTGTAGGTAAATGGTGGTTTCTTAGGCCTTCATGGATGATGTTGATTTTGGTTTGCATTGTGGTTTGTTGGTTGTAAGTGGGAATATCATCTCAATCAGAGAGAGAGGCAGAGGGTGGATTTTGATTAGTGGCACGAACAAAACGGGGTGGAGGAGGAGAAAAAGATATAAAGTTATTATTATAATTATTTAGTCAATTTTTTATTTACTAAACTGTAAGAAAACCAGCCAATCAGTGCTTTAAATAAATAAATCATAAAAAACTCTAAATTGTTAACAATTGCAGTGTTCATAAGTTATAGCCATTAGATATACCTAACTAGAGTTGTAAGGCGCTTAAATCGATGATGAAATTAATTTTTTATGAAAAAGTCCCTTCTTTAAAAAGGGTAACTTTTTTTAAGGAAAGGTACTTTTTAAGATTAAGGAGCTTTTTTAAACAATTTATCTTACTTCTTTAAGAAAGGTACTCCTTTAATAAAAGCTATTGTTTTTAACAATATGCTTTAAGAAAATGAACTTTTTTAAGCAACGGTCCTTTTTTAAAAAAGATACTTTTTAAGAATGTAAAATGTACGATATGGTACCTTTTATTAAAAGGTACTAATTTAAGGAATGTTATTTTTTTAAGATAAATTAGTTATTTAAGAAAACTACTTTTTAAAGAAAAGGTGCTTTTGTAAGACAAGGTACTTTTCTAAGAAAAGGATTCTTTTTTAAGAAAAGGTACTTTTGTAAGATATAACTTACCTTTTTAAAGAAAATTAGCTTTTGCAAAAAATTTACTTTGTGAAGAAAAAGTTTTTTTTTTTTTAAAAAATAAGTTTTTAAAAATTGATACCTTTTAAGAAAAGTTCTCTTTTCAGAAAATGTCCTTTTTGAAGAAAATTATCTTTATTATGAATTGGTATTTTTTAAGAAACGCTGCTTTTTTCAAAAAGAGTACATTTAAATAAAAGTTATTTTTTAAAGAAAGGTACTTATGAAAGGAACTTTTTTAACAAAAGATACTTTTAAACTAAAAAAAATTTTTTTTCTAGTTTTTTTTTTCATTTTATAGTAACTTATGTAAGAAAAAGCTAACTTAAAACAAATGTTGCTTAAACAAAATATTTTTCTATTTTTACTTTTTTAAATTTTTAAAAATTATTTATTCTTAAAAAAATAAAAAAATTTTATAATTTTTTTAATTATTTATTCTTAAAAAAATTAGAAATTTTAATAAAAGAAATGAAATTCTTTTTTTGTAAAAATAATGTTTTAATTGGTGATAGCAAATAATTTAAAAATTTTAAGCTTTAAACAAATTTTTGAAACTTTTTGAAGAGAAGGCACTATTTTAAGAAAATATAGTTTAAAAAAAAAATATTCTTTTTTAAGAAAAGTAATATATAGAAAAAAATTCAATTCTTAAGAAAAGTTAAATTTTTAACATAATATACTTTTTTGAGAGAAGTTATTTTTTCAAGAAAATTAAGTTTTTTGAAAAGGTTAATTTTTTAAAAGAAGATGTACTTTTTTAAAGAAAATTTACTATTTTTAGAAAAGGTAACTTTTATAAAAAGGTACTATTTTCAGAAATGTCTTTTTTTTAAAGAAAAAGTAGTTTTTTAAGAAAACTTATTTTTTAGAATAGCATACTGTTTTAAGAAATGGTACTTTTTGACAAAAATGAACTTTATTTTGAGTTGGTCAAGAATTGATACTTTTTAAGAAAGGCTGTTTTTTCAGAATGAGTAAATTTTTAAGAAAGAAATGGTACTTTTTTGTAAGAAGTGGTACTTTTTTTAACAAAAGATGCTTTTTAAGAAAATGTATTTCTTTAAGAACGGGTACGTTTTTAAGAAAACGTACTTAAAAGAAAAAAAATTTAAGCTTGAACAAATTTTGCTTAATTTTTCTTTTTTCTTTTTATAGTTACTTATTAGAAAAAATTATTTAAAAAATATTTTCTTTAAAAAAGATAATAAAAAAATTTAAACACTTTTAAATTTTTTTTATAATTATTTAAAAAAAAAATAATTTAAAATATTTGAAATAAATTTTTTTTCAAGTTTTAATAAATTATTTAAGAAGTAAATAATAAATATAATAGAAAATGAGGAGGTTCATTACTAAACGCAATAAGTCCACCCGAACAATTTTTTGGAAAAATGAATAAATATCTCATCAATTCTAATATATGAATTGCTTCATTTTGGTCTAAATCATTATTTTTGGTATTGAATTACAGTAAAATTATTGACCTTTGGTATGTTTTATAACAATGGGCATATAGATTTCAATATGTGGAAACGGATTTAGTCAAAAAAACTAAAAACTTAAAAATTGGAATTATTGCATTTGTTATGGACCTCATTAAATATGAACTGTATTTAGCTTTTTTAAATTTATAAAAATTATTTAAGAAAATATTTTTTTAAGAAAAAAAAAAAGAATTTAGTTAAAAAAAAAAATAAAAAAATTGTAATAAATTTTAAACAAAAAAATATTTTTAAACTAAAAAATTGTTTTAAACTAAAAAATATTTTTGCTGTTGTTTCGATGAAAGAAAATATTAACTGCATTTCTATTTCTTTTTATACCCTCCACACTTCAGTGGCAGAGGGTATATATAGGTTTGTCATTCTGTTTGTAACGCATCAAAATAAATTCCTGAGACCCCAAAAAAATATATTTTCTTGATCCTTATAACAAGGGAAGTTTATTTACCGATGACCTCCTGTCCGTCTGTCCGTCTGTCTGTGGAAATCACGATCACGCCGTCAATATCTAAGCTAGACCGTTCGTTTTTGTATAAAATCGTTTATTAACATCCCAAAGGAGTTGCTATTTAAAATCGTCAAAATCGGTCAAATTGTTCACGAGCTATGAATGAAACTTTGAAAAAACTCTTGAAAAAATAAAATTTTTCAGTGTGTTTGTTGTTTTTCTTAAGATATGTTGTATATGTTGTAATTCTTCGTATTGTTGAAGTCATTACAGTTGTGTGTATATTAACACTGCACGTGTCACATTGGCCTAAGCAAGTTTTACCACATATTTTTTATCATTAAAATTGAATATTAAAAATTAAAAATTAATAAAAATAAAAAATGGAAAATGAAAAATCGAAAATCGAAAATGAAAAAAAGGAAAATGAAAAAAGGAAAAAAAGAAAAATGAAAAATGAAAATGAAAAATGGAAAATGAAAAAATGAAAAATTAAAAATGAAAAATTAAAAATTGAAAATGAGAAATGGAAAATGAAAAATGAAAAATTAAAATTGAAAAATGAAAAATGGAAAACGGAAAACGAAAAATTAAATATGGAAAATGGAAAATTAAAAATGAAAAATGAATATTGGAAGATGAAAAATGAAAAATGATATATGGAAAATGGATAATGGAAAATGGAAAATGAAAAGTGGAAAATGGAAAGTGAAAAATGGAAAATGAAAAATGAAAAATGGAAAATGAAAATGAAAAATGGAAAATGAAAAGTGGAAAATGAAAAATGAAAAATGAAAAATGAAATATGAAAAATGAAAAATGAAAAATGGAAAATGAAAAATTAAAAATTAAAAATGGAAAATGGAAAATGAAAAATGAAAAATTTAAAATGAGAAATGGAAAATGAAAAATTAAAATTGAAAAATGGAAAATGAGAAATGAAAAATGAAAAATGGAAAATGGAAAATGAAAAATGG